>JAIFKI010000012.1:35313726-35913726 GCA_025389145.1 Misgurnus mizolepis | reverse complement strand
AAGGAAAACACCACTGTTTTTTTAATTTTTTACTGTGTTCTTACTTCAACCTAGACCAATTAATACATACCCATCTTTTTTCAATGCGTGTACTTAATCGTTGTATGGTGCGTCGTGAATGTGTTAGCATTTAGCCTAGCCCCATTCATTCCTTAGGATCCAAACAGGGATGAATTTAGAAGCCACCAAACACTTCCATGTTTTCCCTAGTTAAAGACTGTTACATGAGTAAGTATGGTGGCACAATTGGCACGATTTTATAAGCGGATAAAAATAAGAACTATATTGTATGGTGAAAGAGCACTTAGTTTGCAGCACGTGTTTGGTGGTTTCTAAATTCATCCATGTTTGGATCCTAAGGAATTTATGGGGCTAGGCTAAATGCTAACACATTCACGACGCGCTGTACAAAGATTAAGTGTACGCATTAAAAAGGATAGGTATGTATTAATTCATCTCAGTCGAGGTAAGAACATAGTACAATATTGAAAAACGGTGGTGTTTTCCTTTAAATATGCGTAAAGTAATGTGCAATTTTATGTTTTAAGCAAAGATGGCGATAGAGAGGCAAACATTACAGATTTCATCTCTAATTTAAATTTAGTTGATTTCATTATTGATTATTTTGTTTAATAATTTGATTAATTAATTTTTTTACACTGCAAAAAATTATTTTCAAGAAAAAAAAATATTAGTATTTTTGTCTTGTTTCAGTAAAAATATCTACAAATTCTTAAATTAAGATGCTTTTTCTTGATGAGCAAAACGACCCAAGAAAAAGGTCTAGTTTTCAGACTAAACATTTTAAAATTAAGTGATTTTGTGCATAAAACAAGCAAAAAATCTGCCAATGGGGTAAGCAAAAATGTTTGAAAATTTTTTTTAAACACTGAATTCAAGAAGAAATCAAGACAAATTTGCTTACCCCATTGGCAGATTTTTTTTGCTTGTTTTATACACAAAATCACTTAAATTAGAATTTTGTTCTTGAAAATCATTTTCTGCAATGTATATTTAAAAATTATTTTGGTTTGTTTTTTGTTTAGATTTTTTATGTGAGTGACGAGTAATTTTCTCCTTGTTGTTCAACCCATCTACCTGTACAAACAAGTACTTCAACATTATTAAACTGAATGAAATGACATAAACAGCTAGGAAACATGACCCCACCCCACTCCAGTCAGATATTTACCAGTCGCAGTGGCCCTGGTATATATCCCTGCAGTGCTCATACAGGATAAATGAAGACCGGAGCGGGGAATATTTGACTCTTTCAGACTAATGTAAGCACTGGCAGAAGACAAAGGCGGCGGCTGACCCAGGGCTGTCCCATAATGCACTCTGATTCAGTGCCAACACGCCAGCTTATGTTTACATGCGTGCGTCTGAGAAATAATGCAGCTCGTAAAGAAAAAAAACACTGGTGGATATTTGTTCTTTCCACATGGATATTATTCAGACCCCTCACCCTAAAAAACATTCAGAGCGTGAGATATGCACGGTCGTAGATGATATGAAGTTTGTTTGTACTCAAGGGGGGCATAAAGCCTTTTGAGTGATGACCAATTCATTTTGAATATTGTTTAAAGTCAAAATGTTTACTTTCTTAATGCACATATGTGCTCTTATTGTGCCCAATTTATCAGTTTAACATTGTAATCATTTCTCTGATACAACTTAGCTTTTATAGTTGAGTTTAGGGTTTGCCGGCTGTTGGTTAATATTCACCAATATTAAAATAGCAGTTTAGGCGTCTTTTTGATTTTAGACTAATGTAATGGCAGTGGTAAAAATCAATAGACATTTGGATATACCAATATGCTTTTGCTTTTGAAGATAAACTTGACTTTCAAACTGTAGTTCTTGTTAAAAAATCGACTTCAGAAGTGGATGCCAGTTTTGTATCAGAAATAGATTGATTTTATTTTGTTTTGATTTATTACCTGATAGTTGGCACACAAGCCATTTTGACACCGGTTTATGCCACTTATTTATTATTTATAGTGTTAATAACAAAGCCAAACGCTGTTTTATGTCCATCATAAAAATATTCTTGCCACACTGCAAAAAATGACTTTTTGGCCATTTTTAGTACAAATATCTAAAAATGTTTAACCCTTATGTGTTGTTGGGGCCATTTTGGGGGTTTTTTAGTCTTAATTTGGCCACAACTTTTTCTGTGTTTCAGCAAATGGAGTAAATTTTGGTGACAAATCTTATATTTACACATATTTTAAGAAAATAATTTAAAAAATTTAAAAAACTCAACAATATACCGCGGGCAATATACTTCCCTTTTGTGCCAAAAAGGCCACTAAATTAAATTGCTGTAAAAATGTATCGAATGAATTTTTTTTCACTTTTTTTGCATAAATCTGTTAATCAACCTCAGTACTGATCAAAACTACCAAATGTTTAAAAAAAATCCATGATTTTATCTCCTTAATTGTCACGTTTATAAGTGGTGTCTGTGATTTGGGAAAAAACCCACAAAATGACTGATTTTCAATATAAAAGGTATTGTGGGTTGGATTTTTTTTTACCTTTTTCACAGTCTTGGGCATGTAAAAGACTAGTAAAACATTGGCTTTGATGCATTTTT
This sequence comes from Misgurnus mizolepis, assembly GCA_025389145.1. Taxonomy (NCBI): domain Eukaryota; kingdom Metazoa; phylum Chordata; class Actinopteri; order Cypriniformes; family Cobitidae; genus Misgurnus; species Misgurnus mizolepis. Next base: position 35,911,124 of record JAIFKI010000012.1, on the reverse strand, counting down.
TGTTTTTGTGCAGCATCATATTTTTTTTCTCCCTCATTTATTGTTTGTAACTCAATGTACAAATCAGAAATTAAGCTCTGTTTTTTGCACAAGCCTACTAAAGGGTTAATGGTGCCACATGGTGATCAACAGTAAAAATAACAAATTTTACCTCTTTGCAAAAGGAAAAACCACCAACAATCAAGAATGCATGATAATAAGGTGTCATGGCGCTGCAATCAAAAAATGTCGTTATTATGGAAAGCAATGGGGGACAAAAATGGCCACAAACCATAAATGGGGGGGGGGTAAAATCTGATGCTGCACTGCAAAAAATGATTTCCAAGAAAAAAAATTCTTAGTATTTTTGTGTTGTTTTCAGTAAAAAAATCAAAAAATTCTTAAATTAAGATGCTTTTTCTTGATGAGCAAAACGACCCAAAATATCAAATTTAAGTAATTTTGTGCATAAAAAAGCAAAAAAAAAAAATCTGCCATTGGGGCAAGATCTGGCAGATTTTATGCACTTATATTTGATATTTTTGGTCTAAAAACTAGACTTATTTTCTTGGGTTGATTTGCTCATCAAGAAAAAGCATCTTAATTTAAGAATTTTTAGATAGTTTTTACTGAAAACAAGACAAAAATACTAAGATTTTTTTTTCTTGAAAATCTTTTTTTTTTTTTGCAGTGTGCACAATAACTAAAAATGCATCAAAGCCAATGTTTTTACTAATCTTTTACATGTCCAAGACTGTGAAAAGGATGAAAAAATCCAGTCCACAATCACTTTTTATACTTTTTTTACACTTTTTAAATCATTTTGTGTTTTTTCCCCTCAAATCAGTGACATCACTTATGAACTTGGAAATTAAAGAGTTAAAATCATGGAGTTTTGTAAACATTTGGTAGTTTTGAGCAGTACTGAGGTTGATTAGCAGATTTATGCCAAAGAAATTGGAAAAAATATTAATCTGATACATTTTTACAGCTGTTTAATTTAGTGGCCTTTTTTGGCACGAAAGGGTAGTGAATTGAAACAAAGCACAAGGTGCACCAAGATGCATTTTCTTAATAAGCAAAATGACCTAAGAAAATAAATGTAGTTTTTATACAAAAACAATATAATATTTAAGTAAATTTGTGCTTAAAACTAGCAGAATTTAAATTCCCTTAAATTGTGTGTGTTTTTTTTTAACTAGACTTATTTTTCTTAGGTCATTTTGTTCATTAAGAAAATGCATCTTAATTTAGAATTTGTAAATATTTGTACTGAAAACAAGACAAAAATACTAAGTAAGAAAGTAAATTTTTGCAGTGTAATGAAGCAAATTATTCTGAAAATGTTACACCATATCCACTTTTTTCAATATGCGGCCTCATTCAAAACTTGCGGGCGGTGTTTTGTTTACAAAATTTGTTTTTATTTTCTATATACACCTGCCACTTCAGCAAATGCTTTTAAGATATCATGGTCGAAGAGCCAGATTGAGCTAATCCACCACACCTATCGCCTCTTCTGGTGTACATGTCCCGCCCTACAAGTGCAAGGTTATCTCCCGTGCCCTCAAAACCCTGTGTTGTTTCTAGCCTTTGAATCCGACGTTAACCGTTGTTGAAATGTTCCTTCAACAGTCCATTATCACAGTGATAACCCAACCCTCTTTGATTAGCTTGCCCGGACCAGACCACCACAAGCCGGCGTTTCGGGAATTCACCGAACGCCTTTGAATTCCCATCATGATCTGCCGATGGCTGACGGCTGACTCGGGGCAGATTTACGCCCTCCCTGAAGGGTGAATTCAAGTTGAAGATACTTTTGCATTGTCTGATTTTTCCGTGTTTGTTTTGCAATAAATCCTTCAGAGTTTAGGGCCACATTTGCATTTAATGCTGTGTTTGAGCACGATCCAGGTCAGATCGGCTTTTTAAAAAGTAAAGATTATCTTTTGTGCAATCGAAGATGACACTTGATTTATTCAGCAAACAGTAATAATTCAGTGATCCTTTGCCAATGCGCTTGTGAGCCGACCCATTTTATGGTGTTTTCATGAGAAGAGCGTTCTTTCTGTTTTGAGGGACTGACAGTCTCGCAGTCTTTTAATTTTATGTTTACGCCCATGTACCAGTCGCCGTCAGGTCGTCTGTGTGGACGGTTAAGAGGGGGCGTTAGGCGTTGTTCAGATAAGGTCTTTCAGTCATAACTTCCTCTTCTGAGTGCTCTCTTTGTATCCACATATGTAGGCAGACCTTCTGTCTTATCAGAAGAGGCGAAATTCTCCCATCATCTTGGTTTGCTTCATCTTTAAGGCGTAACAAAAGATTTGTGGCTATTTGGAAAGAGCCGAGCTGCTGAGGTGTCTTGGCACTATGGGACAATTGCATCAAGATTACCTCACGTGTATGCAACCCTCCCTAGGAAAACTCAGCATCCTACATAATGTAAAGGTCATTATGTGAAAATATAACCTTGATATCTTTAATACTAACTGATAAGATTGAAATCAATGAGTGAAATCAAAGTTTGATGCTCCTAATCTCATAATTAGAGTTTGATATATTATAAAACCCATACCACAACCATTACCATTACAGTCGCATGTGTTATGTAGGATGAATTCAGCAGAAACCGTGTTGGAATGCAATTTTTTGCTGCTATAGGCTTTATTGAAGCGGCATTAAATTATAACGGAGCAAATTACTTTCCTATTTGAATAAAGGACATATGTGGGGCTCGACGCCAGTTCGGCAGCCACTTTCTGACTGAAACCAGATGATTTAAGTAATTATATATTCCACACTTTCATTGGTTTGGTTTCCGTTCCATATACACTAGATTAATTTACATTTGGATGTAAATCCGTTCTCCCGTCCTCATGTAAATTGTACTTCACGACAACCAGGTTTTCAGTGGCTGACCATTTTTCTGTTTTAGCAATTTTAGCCATTCTTTGCACATATAAGATTAAGGTTTGAACTTACTATAACCATTATTTTTAGAGGATTCAAAAAATATTTCCTGTAGAATTATTTACTTTTTTTAGATTATCATTATCAAAAATTATCATTACCGCAACATATTACATTAATATTAGTCAATTATGTCCCTTCCAACAAATTTTTTTTTTTTTTGAAATGTTAGTTCCTTGAGGGCTTAAACAATGATAAAAAATTGTTGCGGAGGATGAGAAAATTGGTCTTGGACACATTTATATTCCTTATTATTGTCTCTACATTTACCAATGATCACCAAATACCACATGTTTCTTTACTGTAAATGTTTATAGTATAACATGCACTGAAGCTTTTTATTTTTTAGATTTTTTAATTATAAATATTTCCATGTCAAAGAACCCAAATCCAGTCATGGACACGTTGCGGTAATGAAAACTTTCCCCTTAAATGTGGAAAAAAAACAACGAAATTGGTTTGTATGATGTCATTTGAAATCATGTGCAAAATAGTACGTGAAGAGATGTTTGCTTTTTATTTTGATACTCTTACTTTGTGGGTTTTCAGTGGCTGACCATTTTTCTTTTTTAGCAATTTTAGTAACCAAGAAATGACTTTATTTTCTGTGTAGAAATGACATCCCTGAATTCACAACAGTTTGTGGTATTTGCACACGAGTCATCTTACAATATAATTATATTATAAATGAACTGTTGAATTTGCATCCAGCCCTCACGTCCGATATCTTTTATCTGTTTTTACAAAGACTCGCCGTGGCTCCGCGTGTCGTAGCGCCCATCAATTTTACTGTCGACATTCATCTCTCCTCCACCTTATCCACTTTTCATCAAAGAACAAACTCCGACTCGCAGGTCTCCTTCCTCCTCGCCCCGAGCCGCTCGGAGCATGCATGTTTGCGTTTCGCTGCGTTAACTTTACGCTCCCTTTGTCTCAAGTTGACAGGCCGGGAGTTATGTAACGGGCCGCCCGTAAAAAAACGGCCCTGTTTGAAAACACCAGCGCCTCTCTACTTGAGACAACACTAGACGCTCGACCCCATCGCTTCCTTACTTTATGGCCATCTGTGTTAAAGCGGGGGAGGAGGGCGAGTCAGCATCGCAAGTTCAAACGCCTGCCGTTGCTTTTATGATGTCAATGACTGAATGGATACCTCGGCAGACACTGGTACTGGATGACTTGGCCAAGCTCCTAATCCAAGTTTGGGGCCGGTGAGGGGCAGGGTCATTACTTCAGCCGGGTGGGGGGGTGAGTTTACGGCTTGGGTTGGGGCCGGAGGTAACCTCTGTACATTTCCCCTGCGGACACTTGAGGGGGACACGTTGTTTAGGCGTGTGAAGATGAAGCACCGCAAGCTGAAGGATTATGAGATGGCTGCGTGATTTGTGGGCGCAACCCCCATAGACTAAAACACTCGCATTTGGGCTTGTTCACGAAACACGCGCAGAACGAATTTGCTTAAATAGTTCGTAACGCAATTAAACGCTTATATTTGTAAACAAAAAATCTGATTACATAATGCAAGTCCACATAAAAAGTTGGGTGATTCTCACGAAATCCAGATTTAGAAGGTTTCCAGCATCAGAATTTTGAAAAAGCCCTTGAAGCCAATTTCTTGGCACATATAAGATTAAGGTCTGAACTTACAATAACCATTATTTTTAGAGGATTTAAAAAATATTTCCTATAGAATTATTAAAATTTTTTAGATTATCATGATATTACATTAAATATATGCATTTACAAACTCATGTTTCGGTAATGAGACTAAAAAGTTGTCTAGGTACTACGACAAACAAAATTTCATCTTTATCTGGAGAGAAAAAATAAGAACTGCTTACCTGGTAGCCATCTTGAGTGTCACAGTAAATTATGTCCCTTCCAATAATTTTATTTTTAAATGTTAGTTTCTTGAGGGCTTAAACAATGATTGAAAATTGTTGCGGAGGAAAATTGGTCTTGGACACATTTATATTCCTTATTATTGTCTCTACATTAACCAATGATCACCACATGTTTCTTTACTGTAAATGTTTATAGTATAACATGCACTGAAGCTTTTCATTTTTTAGATTTTTTTAATTATAAATATTTCCATGTCAAAGAACCCAAATCAAGTCATGGACACGTTGCGGTAATGAAAATGTTCCCCTTAAATGTGGAAAAAACAACAAAATTGGTTTGTATGATGTCATTTGAAGTCATGTGCAAAATAGTACGTGAAGAGATATTTGTAACTGTATGCTTCTTATTTTGATACTCGCATTTACTTTTTTATCAAAATGTTTCATGACACCTCATAAGTTGTGTGGCGAATGTTGAACTTCTCGACTTGTGATGCACGATCACGCCATTGTCCGAATCACTCAATACCCGGGTTTCGAGGGAAATGTGCCAAGTGCTCATAAATCTGGTTTTAACCATCTCATGAATGATAAGCAATACAGATATCTCTCGCACTCCCTCGTGTTGTCCAGAAGCGATGGAAGAGATTGATTTTGTACTTTTATATCTTGGGATTTTCATCTCACCCTTCTTCTGACGCTACGCAGATCTTCTGCGAAAACAAGCAGATCTTTTTGAATTATTTTGAAGATAACACATTGGTTGCGCATAAAGTCCGTTCATTCCAGCATTAATATGCTATACATGCCGGATGATTCAAGAGCGGTCTAAAGGGGCCATTAAAGGGCTCCACGGTGGCTTGTTTGAGTCGTTTCTGCGAGGTATCTTTAAACATTTCTTAATGCGGAGCGACATGGGCCCGAAGCCTTTGAACGCTGCTGTAGAACGCTGCGTTTTTAAGGAGCTTCTCCTGTTAAACGATAAAAGAGGTGAGTTATCACTTTGTTTATCGTGCTCTTAAACCCTCGAAGGGTATTATTAAAGCAGAGCGTGCTCTGGAAAGTATTGTTAAGAGTATTTTTAAAATCTTGTAAATCCTGGTAATTTATGTCACCCTTTTTCCCAAAACCATCACCACGCCCACCCCATGATGGTTTGGGGTCAATCGACGGATGCGTGTACCTGTACTGTTTAATGCCCCTCCTCTTTATTTCCCCCAAATCCCTCTTTCATTCAGGATTTACTGTGGTGACCTCCTGACTGCCTGGTTCCCTTCCCATGCTCCCGAACCTCTTCGTAAGCTTATAGCTTTTCCCTATTTTCCCATCCCAGGCACGGTGTTTAATTAATCAGAAAAGGCCTCTTGTGATTTGGTTTTAATTTCTGGGGCAGGCCTTACAGTTTTGATTGACAGCGGTGATAAATGGAAGCGTGGCCCGGTATGGACTCCATTACGGGTATTACTTCATTTATTAAAGTGGGACTGGCCCTGTTTGCTTGTTTCGGCTCCAAAATCTGACCCGCAAACACTCATTTCTGCGCACCGAGACTGTAATACAGCACAGATGATCCTCGGCACGAGAACATCTATCAGCGATCGACATTCGTCAGCTTCCTGTCATTTGGCGCTGGGCGGATCTGAACCCGTGTACGTTCAGAAGTGGATGAGGCATCCCTGTCCTGTGTTTTATGGAGTGTAATTGTACGCCGGGAGGCAGTGCCCTCTATTTCTCCTCTTAATGGCTGTTTGTGTTGTTTTAGTGGCAGATTTACGCGTGGGACGGGCAGCGAGGGGCGGGTTGATTTACAGCTGACTGTGGCTTTGGCCTCACTGGTTGTTGTGTGCATGTCGCCGTGTGTGTTCCAGGTGATCGTGCAGTCTGGCCGGCAGCCCAGCGTGCTGCAGAAACTGTGTCAGCTGCCGTTCCAGTATTTCAGCCACCCGCGACTCATCCGAGTGCTCTTCCCATCGCTTATCTGCGCATGCTACAATAACCTGCAGAACAAAGTCATCCTGCAACAAGAAATGAGCTGTGTGCTGCTGGCCACTTTTATACAGGTATTGACCTTCACACCAATCACACGCATCTTTATTCACAAACTACATTATTACACGCATGCTTGGCAATTCAGTGTCAAATTCATTAGACCAACTATTGTTACTGTTAATAATTATGTAAGATATAATAATTTTAATTATTATTCCTTTAATTTATTCGAAAATAATGCGGCATGATGCGATGTGGGTGTGCATTATTTTCAAATAAATGAGTCAATTATTCCTCATATACCACGGTTACCACAGGCAGTGCTATGGTGCCTATTTTTATAAAGTTAGGTTTACAGAAAAATAATCAACACTCATTTAACATTTCTCAACCAATCAGAATAAAGCATTCAACAGACCAGTGGTATAATACTGGAATAACACCCGGTGTATTACAAATACTTTTTTAGTCCAAACTACAGTACATTAAACCAGGGGTTGTCAACTTTTTGATTTTGAAGGACCACAAATATATATCCATTTTTTTATAAAATAATTTAAACTATGTTAGATAAAAAGTAATTGTGATATTATAAAGACAGCTACTTTTCTTCATATTCCTCCCCTTAAAATTTTCTGGGAACCCCTTAATTTTGAAAACCCCTGCATTAAACCACATTTATGCATTTGGCCGACACTTTTATTCAAAGTAACTTGCAGTGCATTCAAGCCATGCATTTTTTCTTTTTATCGGATGAGTGTTACTTTGTCATTGCCAGCTCAATTCTCTATAACCTATAAAAACCAGTGGCAAAAGTGTAATATGGGACTATCTGTTTGTCCAAACAATGGTAAGAGGGGTTTTAAACTTGCTTAAAATGTCAGGTTTGAGTCAACCCTGGGTTGAAAATAACCCAGCATTTTTTTATTTATTTTTTTGAGTGTAACTGATTTGCCACTACACTTAAAAATGCTGAAAAAACGTACAAAAAATAATCTACAGTATAATTGGTTGGGACATATAACACAACATTTAGGTTTGTGCATATTTTACCCATCCATGGGTTGAAACAAATAAGCATTTTAAAGTGTAGTGTCAAATCAGTTACAGTCAAAAAAAAAATTTGTTAAATATGGGACTATCTGTTTGTCCAAACAATGGTAAAAGGGGTTTAAAACTTGCTTTAAAAATGCTGGGTTGTTTCAACCCATGATTTGATCAAATATGGACAAAACCCATTAGTTTGGTTTAAATTAATCTACAGTACAATGGGTTGGGACAAATAACACAACATTTGGGTTTGTGCATATTTTACCCATCCATGAAACGAACCAGTAGTTTAAATTTAGGGGAAAATCTGTTACACCAAAAAATAATTAAAATGCTGGGTTATTTTCAACCCAGCGTTGGCTCAAAAAAGGGACGAATCCAGCCAGTTGATTTGTTATTTAACCTATGCGATGTTATTTCAACCCAAAATGCTGTGTTGTTTTAACCCAATGGCTTTAAAAAGGGACAAACCCAGCCAGTAACCTGTGATGAGTTTTAAGTGTAGGTTAATTTAGACCAAAACCTGGGCTTGCCTATATTTCATATTTATCTCATATTTATTTCATATTGAAGGGGTTGAAACAAATCTGCATTTTTAAGTGTAGTGGCAAATCAGTTACACTCTTAAAAAAAAACGGGGTTGGCTCAAAAAGGGACAAATCCAGTTTGTTTGTAATTTAACCTATGCAATGTTGTTTTAACCCAATGGCTGGGTTTGTCTCGTTTTGACCCAACACTGAGTTGGAAATAACCCTGCATTTTTTTAGAGTGTACTTAATTTTTTGTTTAACCCCAACATTCCCTGTGTCCATTTGAATGGACATCACATGTTTTGTGGTTCAAACTAATAAAAATGCCGATCAACTAATCTATTGATAAACACTTGAAAATCAGGTCTGAAGGGGTTAAATATAAATAAATAAAACATCCCACAACTCATAATCCTTACTACTGGATGAATCAACTTGTGGTACTATCAGTATCAAACCCTTCCTATTTTCTATCTCTTCTTTCTTTATTTGTTTTTCACCTAAACTGCCCCCCCTTCCACCCCAAATGAAGCAGCTTTCATCTCACAGATGGATGGTTTCCTCTGTCTGTATGAGTGGATTTACCTGCCACTACTTGAGCCTCTTGTAAACACCCTCTCTCTTCATCTTCATCCTGACGTGACTTCCCACACTACACCACTGCTGCCTTTACTTCAGGGAAGATTTACTCCAGCAAAGACGGGGAATTCAAACAATAGAAAGACAAATCACTGACAGAAGCCTTATCTATTTAAGGTTCAGAATTAAAGTAAAAAAATTGGGTTGTTTCATGATTTAAAAAAAAAAATTGTGATGAAGGATTAGTCAATTTTCTTTAAAAAATCCAGATAATTTACTCACCACCATGTCATCCAAAATGTTGATGTCTTTCTTTGTTCAGTCGAGAAGAAATTGTGTTTTTTGAGGAAAACATTGCAGGGTTTTTCTCATTGTAATGGACTTTAATGGACCCCAACACTTGACAGTTTTAATGCAGTTTAAAATTGCAGTTTCAAAGGACTCCCAAACGAGGCATTAGGGTCTTATCTAGCGAAACAATGGTCATTTTTGACAAGAAAAAAAAAATATGCACTTTTAAACCACAACTTCTCGTCTTTCTCCGGTCCTATGACGTGCCAGCGCGGCCTCATGTAATACATCATCACGTCAAGAGGTCACGGATGATGTATGCGAAACTACGCCCCAGTGTTTACAATTGTGGAGAAAGAGGACCGCTCCGACGTTGTTGTATGTCGAATGATACTAATTAATGTCTTTGTGTCAGTTTATTGTTTAAAATGGTCCGCAAATGTGCGTTTCATATATGTTACACGTGACCTTTCGACGTCATTATGCATTTACGTGAGGTCGCTCTGGCGCGTCACACAGTCGGAGGAAGACGAGAAGTTGTGGTTTAAAAGTGCATATTTTTATTTTTATTGCCAAAAATGACAACCGTTTCGCTAGATAAGACTCTTATGCCTCGTTTGGGATTGTTTAGAGTCCTTTGAAACTGCAATTTTAAACTGCATTAAAACTGGTAAGTGTTGGGGTCCATTAAAGTCCATTAAAATGAGAAAAATCCTGGAATATTTTCCTCAAAAAACATAATTTCTTCTCGACTGAACAAAGAAAGACATCAACATTTTGGATGACATGGTGGTGAGTAAATTATCTGGATTTTTTTTTTAAGAAAATGGACTAATCCTTCAACTGAAGTTTTACTGACATTTTGAAAAAAAATTGCATTAACAAATGCACTGCTATAACTTTGTCTCATTCGTTTATATATTCTGTAAAAGTGCAGTACCACCTCCAAGGTTGTAGGTTATTTTCCTACTACATGCTTTCTCCTTTCTGTAAGCTAGCCATTAGAAAAAAAGAAAGAAAAACAAAAGATTTAGATAATATCACTAATTGATGTTATCTTGTAGATGGGATTATAGAAAGGGAGCAGTGCTTGCTATTGTTTAGGTGGGAAACACACTGTTTACTACACTTTAAAAAATGTTGGGTTTTTTAACTCATGGTTGGGTTATTAATTTACTTGGCTGGGGTGATTTAACCCAAGTGCTGGGGTGATTCAACACATGGTTGGGTAACAACAACCCAGCATAACCCAACCGTCGGTTCTGTCACTATTTACCAAACCATGGGTTAAAATATCCTACTTTTTTAGAATGTAGGTGGCATTAAAACATTTTTTCTTTTTTAAGTTAAAGATGAAGTGTGCAATTTCTGCTCGACTAACAAAAGCAACCAGAATTGCATGAACATTGCTGACTTTCAAACAGTTGTGACCTCTATTTTTAAGATTAGGAACATCAAAGTTTAATTTCAATCTTTGACATGACCTTACTCACTCAATTTGCAGAAAACAGTAAATCACAAATAAAAAAGACTTTAGCTGGGTTTTCACATTTTTTCCTACCTCAATTATTTGGACAAACAGGTAATCTTAGGCCAAATTTGTTCCATTGGCTTCCCATTTACTCAATATTTGTGCTTTTATTTCGCTGCCATAGTCAAATTACGATCAGATCGTTTGTAAATGTAAATTTTTTGAATAATTTTTTCATTCTATAAAGTACCAACTCCGAGATTGCGGCTGGGATATGCACATATTTTCTTAAAACAACATGCTTTCCCCTCTCTCTAAGCTAGCCGTCTGGGGCGGGGATAACGTATAAAATGTATCCGGTTTGATTTGGTTTTCTCTATTCCAGGACTGTGCCACCAGCGACAGCCAATCGGACAGCAGGGCTTCACAACCAGGTGAGATTTTAACCACACTATTTGCCGTGTTTGACCTTGTTCGAAAACATATCCACAAGGTGAAACGTGTCATTTCTCGCGACGACAGATCTTTGCTTTTACAGTAAATGCGCGTTTGATGTTACCCATAAAGATTGGAGCTAAACAAAATGCACTTAAGTAGTACACGCATCACACATTGCATAGGGGCATTAGAAAACATTTAATGCTTTTGTCTGGTTAATGCGGCGTGCCGTCGCATCAAATGCATTTGTTGTTCTTACTGTCATATTGATTTGGCAATGTTTTGTTTTCTATTTTCTATTAGTTCGCCAACAATTTAAAAGGGTTTTAGTGCTCACAAAAGAAGGCATCGATTCAGGAACACCTCTTAATTCTTCCTTTCCTTTGTCAGTTACAAAGCTCTATCTTTCTCCATCAGACAAGGGCTGGGCTCCTCTGGACTACTGCGACCTCTCCAACCGATTCCCAAGAGATCAATGGGACGCCGCGCTACAGTTCTTCCTCAAGAAGCAGGAGGAGTGAGATAGGTAGTAAACCCTGCAATACAAAAAGTGTACTGGAAGGGATTCATGGCACAAACAAAAAATCTTGTAATCAGACTAACCAATAACTTTAGTTTGGGCTAAAATAAATCTTTAGTCTGATATGCGGATACTGCACATAAATATTGTTTAACTTTAAAGAACTTCAACTGACCATTCGCGCAAATACTTGTGAGCAATAGACCACGTTTACAAATAGATGGTGTTTTTTTGCCTTCGTGATGATAATGAAGAGATGTACAGCATGAAAATCTTTCTAAACTTTCGATTTTGACTTTTGTGGGTGTGTGATTGTTGTATTGTTTTGTAAATAAATAAAAAATGCATTCGGACAGTGACGTACAGTAGAATAAACATAAGCTCTTATTTAATTTATATACTGTAGAATGACGAGTTACCTCATCTGTTAAAATGCATAGAAAGGAAAACGATGTCCTGTTGCTGACATATTATTCTTTTTGTTAAATATGTTTGGTTGTTGTTTAGTTTCTTTCCTTTGTTTTTATACTCTAATTTATACACCCTAAAAATATATTCAGCACACTTTTTGCTCCTTTATAGACGTGTTTGTGTCTGAGCATTGAAGCACTTAAAAAGAGTTTGATTGGAGAAAACTGTGTATGTCCCTTGACAACTTTAATAAAATATTTAATAATGCACATTCGGGTTTGTTTGTTTTAGTTTTTTCCCCCAGTGGAACTCATTTTTCCAGCAAACAAGAAATGATGTTTATAGTGAACGCCCTCTCGATTGTTCATCCAAAACATTACAATATCTACACATTTACCCTGCTTTCAATAGCATGGTAAAAATGTCCGAATTCCTTTTGGGGATGGATCAATTACAATCTTTCAAACGTTTCCAATAAAGCAACATATTTCACCGAGATCTTTAAATGAGTATACCTCGATTATATATTCGTTGAAAGATCCGAAACTTGACTTTTTGGGGTAAATTGTATTGTATATAAAGGGTTGTGAGCTTCTAACCAGACGCCCATGGGGCACTACAATCAGCCCACTGTTTTTCAATCCTCATCTCTCGATCTGTACTTTCTTTCTGTCTTTTTCTGTACCTGTGTGACTCACATCTACACACCACTGCCTCTGAGTCATTCAATATACTAATGTGTCAACACAAGCTGGAGCCTTTCGGCTCAGACCCACCTTTACCATCACTCCTGCTCCAGATCTGAATATAAATGTGTTCATATATGAGAGGAAAAGCATTAGGGTTACTTGGGTTGGCTACTGAGAAATTTTCAACTATTACTTTTAGATTTAGCTATTTTGCATTTTATGTGAAACTTTAAGAATATATATTGACAACTTGAATAGGCTGAGCAGTGATTTGCTGGCTGTTTTTATAGACCAATTCCACTATTTGCTATTCGACGACCATATGAGATCTTGACATTCTTATGGTTTTGGCAGGTCGACGTGAACTTGCATGACAGGGAACTTGTGTTACTTTGCCTTTTTTATGATTTATAAACGTTTTTAGATGCGAAATTTGTTTGTTAAATTTGTTTTGAGTTTAGTGAAATATTTTTCTCGTTAAAGAAAGTTTAATTGGACTGATGTTTCAAAGCCATTTCATTTTTGGAAAAAGATGACTTGGATAAAGTCTTTCTGATGTCGAAATATTGGCTAACATTTAAAGATACAGATGTGGAGTTTGCACGTTTTAAATACAACAATATATCCGAGGACATGCCAATGAAGTGTCTGATATAAAATATATAATTTTCTTCAAGAAATATTAAATATTTTGCTTTTACAGAATTATAAAGATTAACTCTGTTTTAATATGAAATTTAATACTATGTCATTTTTTATATTAATAAAGATTTCTGACAGTTTAAAGACATTTAATATACAAGCTGTTAGTTTCGGTGCTTAGTAAAATTGAAATAATGTTCATATATCAGTAATAAAATGTATCATATCTATCGGTTTTAAAAGGGCTTTATATGTGGTTGCCAATTAAATAAAACGATACACTCTAAAAAAACAAACGGTGCTATATAGCACCAAAACAATTGCTTTGGATCGTAACGATAGAAGAACCATTTTAGTGCCATATAGCACCGCTGAAGAACCAGTGAAGCACCAGTGAAGCACCAGTGAAGCACCAGTGAAGCACCAGTGTAGAACCATATAGGGGCCATATAGCACCACATATGGTTCTACATAGCACTATATGGTTCTACACAGGTGCTTCACTGGTGCTTCACTGGTTCTTCACCGGTGCTATATGGCACTAAAAATGGTTCTTCTATCGTTACGATCCAAAGCAACTGTTTTGGTGCTATATAGCACCGTTTGTTTTTTAGAGTGTATGTTTTACTAACTTTGACTGTTTGCATTATTTTTAAACGCACAATAAGCAGTATTTTTAGGTTATTCGATATTTTTACAGTTCGGCCCTGAATTTACAGCATTTATACCGTTATTTATTTTTATGTTTCGTAATGTAAGCTTTTTTTATTGTATAAAGCGCAACATAAATAAGCTAAATCAACCTGAAACATAAATATCTGGATGTTTTGCTTTTTTTGTGTGTCTGGTGTCATCATCGAAAATATTTGGATGTGAAGTATTTCGTTTGAATTTGTAGTAAATTACTTTGGTTTTATTGATAGCTAAAATTCGACTTAAAACTAAAACTGAATAAAGCAGACCGTCGAATGAATGTTAACTGTTAAATATTTATGTTTATTGAATAGTTACAAATAAGATTTAAAGCTAAATGTTTTCTGTACACTTCTAGAATAAATCTGACAGACAAAGACCGAGCTGTAATTTGTAAAGAATTTAAAGATTTGTTTTGCACAAACATGAACTTGGCTTAAGTGTGCGTTTATTTAATTATAGCTAAATTATTAAATTAGGGACGGAATTTGAACCGAGATGTAACTCTTGACCTCTGGTCATGACATCTGAATCGTTATTTCTCCCTAAAGCAACTATCCAAATGCATTTATGTAAGCAAATAGAGCTGTCGTTTAGAGAAAATAAAAAATGTATTTGATCATTTTAATGTTCACAATAACAGTTTAATTTTTCAGAATCAAATCTTCACTACCAGTTCATTATTTTTAAAATGATCTAATATTAGGCCTGATTTATATTTTACTTTGATTAAAGTCTGTCTTAGATACGATTTGTTGATTTTAAAGACGATTTAGATATTTTTAAAATTAAATGTATTTTTTAATCTACAAATAAATTCAATTAAATTCGCATTTTCAATGCAGCAAAATATTATGTTTTAGGTTTTGGAAATATGAAACAAACGCATTAAATCCATTTGATTTTATAAAAACATTTAGCACACGTTACATTTATTGACGATTTTGTGTAGATCCGCAATGTCATTTACTGTAGTGGACGCGAGAAAGGAAAATCAAATAACAGGATGGAGTCAATGTGATGTCAATGTTTAGATGGCGATCAATCTAACAGTTTAGTTCAATAATTTAGGTGCTAAACGCGGTTCTTCTTTCCAATGCTATACAGAACCTTGTGGTTCCCCAAATAACATTTCAGTCTAAGGTTCTAAAAAGATATTTTCCTCACCTTTTATAGAAACTGCATATACGACAAAAAAAAAAAAACATTTATACAGCAGAAAGATTCTGTGGATGTCAAAGGTTCTTTATGGAACCATACACCCCGAAGAACCTTTTTTAAGGTTCCAAAATTTTTCCCAAAAATTAAACAAATTTTGAACGGCGGATAAAACTGTGGAGAAACACAAGTCAGGTATTTGACTAGTTTCAGCGATTATCCTTACTAGAGATGCATTATCTGAGACAAACTTTAGGGATTATCTTGACAAAACGGCCCGCAGTGATTTCACTCTGATTTGCTGGTGTCCAGCGGCTATCTTTTGACCCGGAATGAAAATAAAGCCCGGATACGCAAGGGTGCGCTTGCCGAAAGGGGGTCCCGTTAAGAGAGAGGTGGCTTCGGGTTTGTTGTGCTTCATTTGCAGGTGATGCCGAACGCAGATAAGAGGCCGCCGATCCCTGTCCTCCGTCTAGACTCACAGCTTTACGAGCAACACGAGATTGATCACTGCACGAGCCTGCTGGGGCTTCAATGAGTCACTCAGTATCCGGTCGGTGAGATAGATAGATTTGCATTCATTGATACATGAGTGGCAATTGTAGCCTCTGTATTTAGGGCTGAATGTGATGGATCAGAGATCTGTGAATCACCTTATAGACTCAAGGCCAAGGGTGTGAGTAGAGGATGGGCATAATGGAGATAAGTAGACATGGAAATGTTGCTTATATAAACCAAATGCATCAGTGTTTGTCTGCAAAAAATATTTTTACTCAAAAATACATTTAAAAAAATAATTTTAGGATTATGTCTCATCCATATTGGTGATTAATAACTTTCGATAAAAATATTCAAATACTATAATCGATTTGATTATTTTAAATGATTCGAATATTATGTACAATTTATATGGTTTTAAATTATTCGATTATTTCAAAGTTAGTGAGTACTCATTCACGCAATATTTAACCTTAACAACATTTTACTCTGTAGTCGAATAGTAAATTTAAAATAATTGTTAGGACTTAAAAACCCCTGAAAATACCTTGTGTTTAGGATATGTAGCCTACGTGTAATGTAATGTCAGCAAAAAGATTATCCAGACAGTCAAGTAACAATAAACTGGTTCATTTCTGTTACTGTAGTGTAATTTGATAAAAAGCCAGAACAAAATTTCCAGTTTCTCAGCTGAATAAATTCAGATATCATGACACTGTTGGCTACTTAATTCTGTTCACGTTGCTCCTGTTGTCTTCGCCAGATCATTTGTCAGTTTTTTTCAGTCATGTATTGTAACTGAAATATTTTTCTAATAAAAAAGGATATGTAAATGTAACATGATATAGTTCTCTTTGCATGCAGAGTTTCTCAGACATAAACAGCATTTAAGTTCGTTTATTAAGATAATTTCTCAGTTTTTGGTATGGACGGTTGTCCTGACAATAAATAATAATAACTTACTTTTTTACTCGAGAAGTTTATACAATCTGTCCTCCATTCGTTAAGATAAAATATTTTACAGCTCACTTTTTATACATCTTCGAAGATCATGCGCACTGAGACAAAAAAGTGGCCCTTGTCTCGTTTTATAAGGAAAGACCACTTGTTGATAAAGCTACACAATGATGGTCTTTGAATAAACACTGTTAAGACTGCTGTTTTTGTTGAGTCAAAACTCAAATTATGTGTTCATATTCCGTTTGACATCCTCGGTATACGGTCCGAATGCTTCAAAAACAGTTTTGTAACACGTCTGAAAAGCCCAAAGTCGCTTGGTCGGCTTCCTCCGTTTGGCAAACTGTTTAAATCCATCTCGGTTAATCCCTTTCCCCGTTCGAGCTGGCGGTGAGGTGATGGGTTTTCATGCAGGGTGGGTGAGGGCATGCTGGGGCTGGAGTCTCCCGTGACCTCTCACGTCTCCACGGGACTGGGCACCATGCTGTTGGGAGTGTCGGGTAACTGGGATGACAAAGAGGTCACATCACTGCCCGACGAGTTGCCCAACGAGCCCGATTCGGAAAATGAAACCTGTGGAAGGATGAAGAGTCGATTAATGTACACCTCACATTTGAGTTTTGCGTACTAACATTACCATTAACCTACACAACTTTGCACGTGTCTGTATATAATAGATAATGTGTAGATAACGTGTTTTGAAATGCATGATGGTCGTGCCATGCGTTTTATAATAAATAAGCCCTCTATAGATTATTACAAAAATCACTGCGCAAGTATATGTGGGTGCTTGTTTTTTTTAAATAAAAAAAAAACGATAGAAACCATTACAAAAGTTCTAATGGATATAATGGTTATAATGGAAACTATAATGGTGTCTTTGGGTTTCTGGTAATGTGCTGGCTATTGTTATCTGGTGGACAGCAACCAATTGAGCAATTAAATCATGTTGAGATAAGGCCCAAAACACACTATACACAGTAAAGCATGCATAACACCTCCAACTGTCAGAAGCAAGTGCTTGAATCATCAAACCTCAAACGAATATAATATAATCGCCTTAAAAATAATGTAAAAAACACTACTTATTTTTTTTAACTAGGCAGTTAATTGAATACAAAACTAAACGTGATGCACTGATAAGTGGTAGTCTTTGTCCTTACCAGCTGTTGAAAAGCCGGCTGGTCCAGGTCACTCTGTAAGGCAAACTCGCTTAAGGCTTTCCATGGAGGCTGATAGGTTTGAACCTCTACAGGATTTCCCTGCACTGTGGTGTCATGTCTAATCGGGCTGCCTGCCACCAGAGGCGTTCCCGTGAGACCCTGAAGATTCTGCACGAGGTAACAAGAGGAAAACCCTTAGCGACACCTATCACATTTCAATTAAACAGCCTAACACTAATAATACACGTGTCGAATCATAACTAATAACAAGAATAAAAAGATGCACAACGAAATCGTTAAACATGACAATGCAACGATAGATAGATAGATAGATAGATAGATAGATAGATAGATAGATAGATAGATAGATAGATAGTATTGTTTTTATGTGTTAAACTTTAAAATGAGGAACTGTAAAAAAATTGCTGTAATTATGCAGCCGGTTGCCAGTAACTTACTGTAGAAGATAAAGACTGAAAATGTTCCATGTTCATTTAACTTTGAACAAACTGTTGCCAGTAAATAACATAAATGTAAAATCTACAGTAAGTTACTGGCAGCTAGTGGCCAGTAATACCCAGTAATACGGTAATTTCTACAGAATTTTTTTACAGTGTAGGCTATAATTGTATCTTTAATACATAGTAAATAATAAACAAGAACAATAGTAATATTTAAGATAGATTTAGACTGACAAACAAACATATGACAACCACATTGGGCCTAATATCCAGTCTGGTTTATTCGTTTAAATAAAACTTTTCCATTATGAAAAAAATAATATTTGCACTTTTTGAGAGACAAATATTAAACAATAGACAGAAATAATAGTTAATATATTTATGACCGATGGATAGACAGAGAGATATAAACAGATAGACACACTATATCATAATAGCCTACTAAAGAAAAATTATCGCACCTAAGTATAAATATTTACGATAGACAGATATTTGGAAAAATATTTGGATAGATAGATAGATAGATCAACAGTAACAACATAAATAAACGGCTTTTTTAATCTTACCGTTTTATCGCTGTGTTGTTGTTGCTGTAGTTGTTTCATGAGTATGGACCTCTTCTTGTCTTTGCAGCGCTTGTTTTGAAACCACACTCGTATGACGCGTGGACTCAGGCCGGTCATTTCCACGAGCTGCTCTTTCATTAACGCGTCCGGCCGCGGGTTCGCGTTATAACAAGTCCGGAGAGTGTGAAGCTGCTTTTCGTTTAATACTGTCCGAACACGCGTGGTCTTCTCCGACTGCTTGTGGACGTGGTTCCGATGAGGTGGCTGTCGAACTGGCACGGGTTCTGCGAATAAAACGCACACAAATCACTTTTCATTTCAACAGGCCGTTTCATTATTCAGACACACTGCAGAAGTGCACGCTTTGTTAAAGGTTAAATTGTGCATGCATGCATCGGTTTGTAGCCAAGTGCATGTCAGTCAAAACACCTCTTAGGGCCTTAATGCTGTATGTGCAAATTTGTTGAAGGATCGACAGGAATATAAAAGTATAACAGGCAATAAGTGCCTGTAAAACAGAGTAATATGATGGTAAACTGGTGACAAATAGAGATGTTACAGTGCTGTTTAAACAAACGTCGTTTAAAGAAACAGCTCAACTTGATATTTTAGTCAAATAAGCTCATTTTAATTTTAATGTGACTTTTCACGCTAGCTAGTAATGTTTCTTTGCATATCTTCTGGTAACATATACAGTGTAACGCATAAAAAATTATAAAATACATCTACATATATGTTAAAACATTTCCATTTGTGGGGAAAAATGTTTTTCCACAGTTAAACGCTTCAGGACGCAACCATAATTTCCAAACATTATGGCAATATCTATAAAGGGTTTCAAATTAATTTCAGGCCGTGTTAATTCAATCATCAATTTCCTCAATCTCAGCCTGCAGTCGCAAGTCCACTATCAGTAATTTTACACAAAAACAAACCTTAAGATTGTCCTGCAGGCCTTAAAGACAAACTAGTAAGTTAACTTACTGTATTGGGACTAATTTACCACCTTTAGCATTATTTTACCCACTTTGCATGGCATATAAAATAAAAACATGTCACACACAATTATAGTATTGGTGAATTATGAATAATAATATTTTTGTTGTAGGCCTACTTTTATTAGTAGCAATAATAATAATAATGCTAGAAACAAACTAAATGAGACAATGATATATTATCATTATTGTTTACAGGCTTGTTATGTATTATTACCTGGAATGTGCAGGGGCCTGTTGGAGTGAATGTTTCCGGGACTGATGGGGCTCCCCGCGGATGCGCGCTCCATCAGCAGCCCGTGGTCCGCCCGGCAGAGCAGCTCCTCATCCCGCAGAGAGAACTCATCTCCCGGCAGCAGATGTCTGCTACACACCGAGCATCTGAAACACTCCATGTGATAGACGTTATCCCGAGCTCTCATCACCAGATCACTGCTGCAGAAACCAATGTTACATTTGGCGCATTTGATCCCGAAAAGCCTGTAAGTTTCAGAAGAAACATTTTCTTATTTTTTATTATTGGTTTCAAAATCCATCTCGCAAGGCCAAAACATAAATGTAATAAACTTGAAGTCTTTGAAGTATGTTTAACACATTGCAAATGTACAAATAATGCTATACACATTGCAATGCAGTTGATCTTTTTCTTAATAATTGTAATACGGATATATTCATGAATGCATTTTTTATACAATATAACACGTGACATTGGATGTTTCTCGTGTTTTAATGCCATCTTTACAGCTGTGACTTAAACAGGGATTAAAATGTTTTTTTAGGGGTGCATGTTAACTATTTACAGCATACAAATGATTATGAATAAAATATGAATAAAATATAGAGATTTCGTAAAGAGAATTATACTGCATTTCAAAGCAGGCTTTAAAAATTTAGCTAAATAAAGTGTAGATTTTACACATTTTCATGTTATGCTATTTTAACATATTATGTTTCATTTTTATAAGTTGATTTTGTGTAATAATAAATATATTTTAAAGTTAAAAATAACACAAAATGTGTTGTTCCAATAATAACACACGAGTTAGACTGTACATACATAAAACAAAAACGCAAGTCAAGAAATCCAAGCTTTTGGAATTTTGCAGGAACACAATTATTTATCAAAAAAAAAACAAGATTGTTTACCAAAGAGGCCTGTAACTTCTTGGTTTAAAAAGTTTCTATTTTCCTGCACCAGATCAACATACAAGATTTTCTCATATTTATGGATTACTTTGGGTCAGAAATCTCTGCTAAAAAGGAGGCCCAGCGAAATTCCAAAGCTCTGAAATCACAAATACGACAAAAAAAGACACCTACCGTACATAATCTCTTTTGCAATACGTTTTGCCATCTCTGACGAAGCAAGTGCACGTCTCATCCAGATACTGACTGCATTCTGCGCACTTTAAGCAGGCTGCATGCCACTCCAGGTCCGGGGACACTCGTAGTATGTATTGATCATGAATCTGACTCCCACAGCCGACACACATGGCGATTCCAGACTTCTCTGGATATGGAAAGCATGGATTAGCGTCCTCCGATTTAATCCCCCCAAACACAGCCATCGTGTAAATAACTACAATCGTGTATACATATGAGCTCGTGTATCACGCATGCTCACATGCCTCTGGACAAGAAAATGCTTTTCCTATTGCATTTGCATTATAATGGTTCATGACATCGGGTGTGTTTGACACTGCACCAAAAATTGTCTGCAGATGCTTTTGTTAATTTAGAAAAAAAGTTTTGTATTATGGATCTAAAATGTATCGAGTAGTATTAGGCTATAGCATAATACTCTAGAGCTGTTAAAAAAAATAAGATTTTCCTTACTGTCTTTCGAGCGGTTTAAAAACAAAACAAAACTAATGGAGCATAACCAATATTCAAAGTTAAAGGAAAAAAACTTTCAATAAACACCCAGCACTTACTTTTTGAATGATCCCCCATATCACCCAAGAAAGAAGGATGGGGTAGAATATCCACCATACAGGAGGGTTAAGGCAGAAACCTATAGAGGAGGAAATGAAATGGGGAAACGGCTTCGTCCCGAGCTGACTAATAACTTCTGGCCGAGGAGCCTGTGGGAAGAGCAACACACAGACACGGGCCCTGACGTCACGGGGGCCTGACGTCACATGCAAACCTGGGCCACGCGCCCCAGAATTTCAGCAGCTCGACGCGCAGGTCCGACCACGGGCAAATATTTTGAATACAATAAACCGAGTCACTGATGAGCAAACACGCACTTTTGTTTCTTTAAACGTAGCCCTGAAACATTACAACATCATGAAGCAACAGTTAGGATATACATGAAGATGAAACTGAACGAATATGCAATTGGTTATATTTATCAACATATTGTGGAAAAAAACATATCACTCACTGCGATGTCATTTCCATCAGATGTTCAGGGAATAGCTGGACCATTGCTAACTCAAAACTATAATAAAATATACAGCCTATATTTAAATATCTAATTTCTCAAATGAAAATAAGGTAAATATTTGACTTAACTGGTATTAATTTACCAAAGACCGTATATACACGAGAACTTCAGTCTATACGTTCTGGAGAGCCCTCTACTGGCCATGAAAACATAATTACGAGCCTATTCACAATTTATGGTGATTTATATGCAGCACTGTTTTATATTATTTATATTCTTGCACTTCAACGTTTCAAAATCTAACAAATACATTATTTTCTTTATGTATGAAACGAATTAAACGAATATACAAATAATATGCACACATTATTAAATTACAGCTTATTAGACAAAAACAACTAAATAAAAAAAAGCATTTCGCAACGGCAGATTTATTTTGACAGTGAATGAACACTGAATCGAATCGAAAAATCTTTATTTAAGGTTCTATGTATTTTTCGTTATAAAATAGACCTACATTCATTTCAACATAATAAATAATTACATGGGTTTGTATTTCAACTTTTTAGAAACTATAAATCTGCTTAGCCTTTAAGTAAATTTTACTACGGTTATTAACATTAATAAGTAGGCTAAACCACAGCTAAGTATTTACTTGCAATGTCTTGCAATATCCAACGCTCTCTCTTCACATTAAACAATTTAGGCAACTAAATAAAACCGTTTTATTCTTCTTTTCCTCTCCAGATTAAATGCACCTATTTTATTCTTTCCACCATACCATGGTTGTAATAAAATATTGATGCCGATTATCATTTAGAATATTTAATGTGCATAAAAGGGCACACATATTTTAAGATGCGATCATAATGAATTATTTCGTTTCTTTACTTCAGATTTGTCATTTAGAAAAACAAATCGTGTTCACTTTACTCTCACAGAAGTGACCGCGTGTCGAACCTCACCTTTGACATTGACCCTTAACCCAGAAAGGAATATATTTCATTTACTATAGAAACAGTGTTGATGCCATGAGAGAAAAAAAGACCATCTAAGAGATTGCAAGTATATGTATCATACGCGTTATAAAGCTCAGATGCAAAACCCTCTGAGTGCAAATTATCATTTTTTTTATCAGACGTTTAATGGTTTCTGCCAAATTTCTGAATTACCTAAATAATATTAATCATAACTGTATGAATATTATTAACGAAACTGTCAGAATAAATAAATGCTGATTATTTTAATTATTTTTATAAAGAAATATCCGTGATGCATTCATTCGGCTATTTTATTTTATTTTTATTGAGTAACGTTAAATTCATAATTTAGTCACTTTAACTAGCTGCCAAAGATTTAAAATCTCGGAATTTGAATTTTATAAACAACTGACTTAATAAATAAATAAATAATATTTCATTTGTGTCTTTTTTGTAATATCTAAGAAAGCAAAACTGGACATTTGATTACACCAAAATCATGCTACATTGTTTATCATAAATCACGTGAATATTTAAAATAATCTCAACAGAGATAATCAATACATTACTACAAAAGTTGGATTGACAAAAACAGACAGGGAACGTTAATAAACACTATAAGAGCAAAAAACAAATAATGTTAAATTTTAATGTTATTGCTAGCCGTTTTGCTAGATTATGTATTTTCCCAAAATTTAAGATTACAAATAAAGTCTTAAAAAAAACCTTTTTCCTTGGTCCTGTAGACCCTAATTTTTTTTTTATTTAATTACACATGATTGAAGTAGTTAAAGCCCCACCCCGCTATTCAAATCCCCGCCCATTAATAGATTGCGTTGCTAATTGTAACTCACATATCAACAGAATGTCATACCACCTAAAATCACAAAGTAAAAGCACATTTAAGACGTTACAAAAATACAGTATTCATGAAAGGGGCGTGTCTCTAAGTAACCCTCGAAATCTCGCGAGAACTTCGTTACACGGCATATCTCCTTGTGACAGTGTGGCTGCTGGCAGTGTGTTGCTGTAATCATGCTTAAAGCAGTAAACAGGACGTATCTCAGGCAATTGGTAAGATAAATTCGTGGTAACAATATATTGATCAATGCACACATTTTATTAATGCTTTTATTCATTTTCAATATCCTTTCTAGAGTCTAGAAAGACGTAACTTAGCATGCTGGCTAACCGACTCATTTAGTTCAGCAGAAGTTGTTCGATATATCACACTGCTCTTGCTGTTATTTCCCAATTAAGTTTTGTAAACAGTATTATTTTCCGATAGGTGATCGTTCAAACATGTTGTCAGGACTTTGGTTACATTGTTAACACACATTTCATGATCATGCAGTAGCATGTTAGCTAAGCAGCTAGGTGAAGTTTCAGACAGTGTGATAGGTGACCTACAGTAGGTTTGCCTCTGTGTTTTAGACCCAACCACAAATATTCATATAAGGTTTTCAAATGTTAGCCTTTTTAAACCAATATCAGCAGATCATAATCATAAAGCTGCATATTTATCTGTCAAGGTTATGCAACATGTCAACAATGCATTATGAAACCAGATCAGCTGATAGACCTTCATTCTGAAACGGATAATATTGACCTAAATTGTTAATGCATATAACACTTACTTGCATAACATTGTGTCTATATAGATTTCTAATGACCTCTGTTACAGCACAGTGGCTTCAACATATCAATTATTTGGGAAAAAGGGCTTGCTATTTGCATCATACTCTATCAGTTTTGGTAGTTTACCAAACATATGAGTTTGTTTTTCAGTCCGGTCTGATTCAGAGGTTTCAGAGCACTTTGGTTGTTGCCGAGCATAACAATGACACACTGACCCCCATCACCCTGAACGCCATCACAGCTGCCAATAAACTGGGCAGTGAAGTGTCCTGTTTGGTGGCTGGTACAAACTGTGCGAAGGTAATATCTTTGGACGTCCATTGATTTATTTGTAGCCTGTTGGAAGGTTGTTTTTAAGAAGTCTGATTATGGGTTTTTGGACAGGTTGCAGAACAGCTGACCAAAGTTCAAGGAGTGAAGAAAGTTTTGGTAGCTCAGCATGAAGCATACAAAGGCTTATTGCCAGGTAAACCCAACTTAAATTTTAGTTCATTTTTTGCTGTTGAATTATGAAAGTGTGACATGCTTGTCAAGTATACAATGCATACTCGAAATGTGACCTCTGCGTTTAACCCATCCCAGTGAGTAGTGAACACACAAATGCAAGTCTTGAACACACACACACCTGGAGCATTGGGCAGCTATCCCTACAGTGCCCGGGGAGCATTTAGGGTTAAGGTGCCTTGCTCAAGGGCACCACAGTTGCAACCCGCCCTAGGCGACTACGGCCCACCCGCCCTAGGCGACTACGGCCCACACTACGGCCCACTCGCCCTAGGCGACTACGGCCCACCCGCCCTAGGCGACTACTGCCCGCCCGCCCGCTCCCAGGGGACTACTGTATATAGTTGTTATAATATACATATATAATGTTTAATATAAGCAAGATCATTTTGTTGTCGTGTTTTTCATCAAGAAAAATATTAAACCCATCATTCAAGCAGCGCTTTATGGAGAAGTAGCCGGTTGCTCTGCTTGGGACTGGCGGGTTCCGTGAGAATTACCTGTGCACATTGACTCAAGCACTTAATTAAACCAGCTGTTGCACTTGCATTGCACGAAAATTCATACGCGATTTAACACAGTGTACGCAAGCACTGCATTTAAACAGTTGCGTAATTCAAAAGTGAAAGTAAAATGTTCACGTCTGCATGCGCATTTATAAACCCCTCCCACGCGGTGACATTGGTATCACCGGGTTTGTGACGCCCTGTTTAACCGGTGGGAAAATTACGTCACCGCGGCAACCCTACGGCCCGCCCGCCCTAGGCGACTACGGCCCGCCCGCCCTAGGCGACTACGGCCCGCCCGCCCTAGGCGACTACGGCCCGCCCGCCCTAGGCGACTACTGCCCGCCCGCCCTAGGCGACTACTGCCCGCCCGCCCTAGGCGACTACTGCCCGCCCGCCCTAAGCGACTACTGCCCGCCCGCCCTAGGCGACTACTGCCCGCCTCCCCTAGGCGACTAGGCCTGCCTAGATTGTTGACAATTGATGGTCGAGCAATCAATATCAACCAATTCAGCACC
Organism: Misgurnus mizolepis; assembly: GCA_025389145.1. Lineage (NCBI taxonomy): Eukaryota > Metazoa > Chordata > Actinopteri > Cypriniformes > Cobitidae > Misgurnus > Misgurnus mizolepis. The sequence goes on along the minus strand of JAIFKI010000012.1, from coordinate 35,884,692 downwards.
ACCGTCATATGTAAGAAAATATACATTAAGCAACCCGCTAAGGTATAGTTCGGAAAACACACCTAGAAAAGGTATACCTGTAGGTAATGTATATCTTTAGAGTCTTCATAGCACGCTAATAGACAACATTATAAGGAATCGCAGATTCAAGTTAATTTGAATAGGATCAAGTGTTTGTTTGTTTTCATCAGATGTTCACTGAGGAAAATTTGAATTGAAAACAATCTGGTTTCTTTCACAGAGGAGCTCACGCCGCTTATCTTGGCAACCCAGAAGCAGTTCAGTTTCACACACATCTGTGCAGGAGCCTCTGCATTCGGGAAGGTAAAACTCAAAGATTCCAACACAAAGGGCAACGTATCACAGTCTGCATTATTGATCCATGTTGTATCTTATGGACTGTGATAAAACACTTGAAGCAGTGACCTAATATTTTGGACACTTTGCTGTGTCCAAAAAGCCAGCTGAAATTGACTAATCTTTTTTTATTTTCACATTTGTATAAAATACAATTTATTTTTTTGAAATTATCTTTTAATTTTTTAAAATACATATTGAAAGTCTTTTTTATTGAACAAATTTGAGACATTTTTCCTTTATTTTATTTTTGTTATTTTGCTGATAAACCTTTTATCAGATTGAGCAAAGTTGAACATTTTAGCCTTCATCTAATTTCTTGGCAGCGTTGTGCTTGTGTATAGCTCAGTGGTTGCATTAGCAGGATGCAAGGTCATGGGTTCGAACCCCGGGAACGCAGGTATTGATAAAAACGTATACCTTGTAATGCACCGTAAGTTGCTTTGGATAAAAGCATCTGCCAGATGCATAAATGTCATTTTTTTTATTTGAAGATGCAGAACATAAAAAATTGACATGCATATTTATTTACCTCAAACCTTTTTTATTCATTTTTTTAATTTCCATCTCATTGCAGCCGTGATAAGTGCAGCTAATTCATCTATAATGCAGGATTTTATAGTCACTCTCATTCCAAAGTTATTTGATTATTTCGCAAAGACAAAAGCACAAATGGGAAATGGATTAGAAACTCTCGTACTGCTGAACCGCTATCAGACTTCGTACTTTTGCAATTGCGAGAGAAGTCCGTCCGCAATAAATGCGCCTCTATTATACGCACGGTTATTTGTCATTGCACGGCCAAACTGTCAGGCTGCAGATCTAATGGTATTTAAATTGAATTGTAATACATTAAACAGTATCTTATGTAGCCTAACCCCAGACCAAAGAGATGTATTAGTCTCAATTTCCTCACTGGCTAAACCTATTTTATTTGATGGATTCTTAAGTGGTGGATTTGGTTTCATTATGTCACTATATAAAACACTTGAATTACCACTATGCAATATTTTTCAGCTCTAGACATAACTTAGAGCTCATTTTCAGACTCGCCCCCATATTTATTCCGTCTGAGACGCAGGAAGTTCTCAGACGTGAAAGTTTTTGGTCAACGTCTGCCAAAAAGATGCTTTTGCAAAGAAATCAAATCTGATTGCAGATAAGAATGCATATGTTTCAAACTTATCAAAGTGCTACGAATACTTTTCAATGTGTGCATCTATATTTGCAGAATCTTCTTCCACGAGTGGCGGCCAAGTTGGACGTCGCACCCATTTCAGATATCATAGAGATCAAATCTCCAGACACCTTCGTGAGAACCATTTATGCTGGTAAATGTGAAAATATTTCACCTTCATAGCGCTTGATAATACAGCGCGACTCAATGTAACTGTTGGGAAACACATGCCTGCTTTTGAATAACCTTTCAAATGCATTTCATATTCTCATTGTTTAACGTCTCGGCTGATTGGATTTCTGATTTAGGAGTCTGACTGCTGGTTGGACGCTCGCACAGACAGTGTCTCATAGCCACTGGGAGCACGTCGTATATTTTCATTTGAAAATCAGAAGCGAACCCTGGAGTCCTTTTGTCCCGCTTTGCATGTATTATTTTTCAAATTCGCCATTTGTCGTCCATAAAATCCTTGCCTGCCATAAATACTTCCTAATTTCTCGTGGCCACTTAATATTTGGCAAGCACGGAGCACTTGTTTGAAAAATCATATTTATGGGACTCTCTTTGTAAATCAAATTTAGGCGTTTTTCATGCGAAACATGAAATGAAAAGTGGTGTTTTGCCACTTGTTATTATTTATAGGACTGTAGAAACGTTTAGTGGTCAAAATCCATAAAACAGATTTCCAATTAAAGAAATTAACAATAACCGCAAAATTATCCACAAAACTCGCTGTGGTGGGCACTATTATGTGGCTACTAACATGTTTAAAATGATTTTTAGGGTGGTGGTGGGGATTTTAGAGGGGTTTTTTTTGGTGGCTGCCCACCAATAAATTGTGTCCCTCCTACAATGTATAACTTTGAGATTTCGTCAATCAGGCCTTAACTAACATGAAGTATGAGTGATGCTTGTTTTAGCAAATATGATACATATGTTCAGTATTGTTTCTGTTTTGTGCTCTACTTAATACTTGTATTTTTTGGCTACAGGAAATGCTCTCAGTACGGTCAAGTGCAATGAAAGCGTCAAAGTCTTCACTGTAAGAGGGACGTCCTTCGAGGCTGCCGCCGTAGAGGGGGGCAGCGGCACTTCAGAGGAAGGTAAACACTATGGGGATGGGGTTTAGATTAAAAGAGGACTAGGCTTTAGTTATATTAGGACATTTAAGTAGTTTTACAAAAAAAAACAATGGCACTGATATATGTCAAGATGCAGTGTAAGATGTTTTTAAATTAAGGCTGCTCAAACATCCATTTTAGTCTGGGACTATGATGAGCCCTGTCCGGGAAACCGCCCCTATGTTTCTCATTCGTGTTTCGTTTTAGGGTCGTACTGGCTTTGAAACCACACACTAAGATTTATAGTTGTTAGTCTTGTATACATCCTCTGCAAATCCTCCACTCTCTAGTGAGGTTTTGATGGGCTAGTTTGTTTAAACGTTGGATTTAAAGGGATTATAAAGAGGTCGGGAACATCTCGGGCTGTTTATTTGGATGTCTTCTCATGAGATGTTTTTGGCTTTGCAGTCGCCTCATCCGCACCTGTTGGGATCTCTGAGTGGCTAGAGCAAACTCTTTCCAAGAGTGACCGACCAGAACTCACCAGTGCTAAAGTGGTCGTGTCAGGAGGTAAGACTCTGGCAAAATTAAAGTGACCTAAATATTTTGTGTGTAATAAAATAGATGTAATAAAATAGATGGTTCTGGTCCTGGATGCTGATTTGTCACCACAATTTTTCAGCCGTACTTAAAGTCGACATGAAATAATAAAAAAAGAATATTGTGGAATTTTTGACAAATAACTTATTTATGAGCTTTATTATTTTAAAAAATGCATGTGCCCTCATAATCTTTAATCAAAACTGCTAATCTGCTCCCCTTGTCGAAACAATTTTTCTTAACTTAATATGTGTGTGTGTTGTTGTTGTTTTTGTTACTTTTCTTAGGGTGTTTTCACATATAGTTCATTTTAAAAGAACCAAACCCAGTTCACTTAAAGTGAACCAGAAAAGGGACTAGCCGAATGTGACCTCAGTCCTTTTGGTGTTCACAATATAGTGGACTCAAAGGAGGACCCAGTTCTTTTTTTAGCCCTCTTCAGAACTGAAGTAATCTCAGACCCTTTCTTGTTCACATCACAACTTCATTAGAACTCAGACCCCAGCTTTCTGTGCAGCAGTTTATTTTGATACAATGTCAAAACCACACGCGAAACGGACCGGGACCTCATTGATTTCACATATCAAAAAGAAATCGAACCACAAAAGAACCCAAAAGCGAACCGTACTCAGACCACCTCCAGACGTGGTCTGAGTTCGGTTCGCTTGTGGGTCCTTTTAGGGGGGTCTGAGATCACTTGGTTTGTTCACATATACACCCTGAACTGCTCTGAGAGCGTTTGGAGGGCTCAAACGAACTAGGTGTGAAAACACCCTTATAGTATATTTAAAAAAACATATTAAAAACATGCATTAAAAGCCTTTTAATTACTAAAAACTCATATTTTCTTTATTAATATTTAAAAACAATTGCTGTTTAACATGTAAGAGCCAAATGTTAATAATAGTAAAAGTGTAAAAGATCAACACTCCTAAACATATTTTGTTTATAACTGTTTAACTTTCATTAATGGTTACATGTCAAGTATTCACAACATATAGCCAGTCTTCTCCTAATGACTAAAATTGCACTACATGTTTTCTTTTTTTTATATATTATAGATTAGGGCTGTCAAAAGATTAATCGCGATTAATCGCATCCAACATAAAAGTTTGTGTTTACATAGCATATGTGTGTGTACTGTGTATAAATATTATGTATATATTAATACACACACACACATTCATGTATATATTTAAGAAATATTTGCATTTAAATACTGTATATACATTTCTATAATTTATATTATATATAAATATAAATATTTTATATATAAATATAACAATTTTTTCTTAAATATATACATGATTGGGTGTGTTTTTATATATAAATAATAATTATACACAGTACACACACATATGTTATGTAAACACAAACTTTTATTTTGGATGCGATTAATCGCGATTAATCTTTTGACAGCCCTATTATAGATACATAGGCTAAACAGCCTTTCCATTGTACATTACATACAGATGTAACTGTCGGGAGTTCGCCCCCTAGTGGCAGTCGTAATGAAAATGTAGTTTAATCGTAAATCTGTCATGGGAGAGAACCTTTAATCTACGAATATATGTATAATTAATAATTTACTTACCAGTAATTAAAGTATTCAAGTGCTACTGATAAAGTAAAAAAAATAAAAAATTTAACTTTGCATACAGATTTGATTGGAACACACTGAAATACATCACTTCCGGTCGCCGCGTCACATGCGGTGTAGTCGCATAAGTTTATTTTCTTAAATGCATCCAAAGCTCGAATTGGATCAGATAAATAATTACGCACCTGCAGATGGTTGGCACCCCACACAGTCCCTTTCTGTGTTGTCTTGTACAGTGGAAAGGTAAAAGTAAGCATGCTGAATTTAAATCAGACTATGGTCGTTTCTCAATAAGGCTGCAGCCTCCGGAGGTCGCATTTCCAGGCTGCATACGTCATTAAGTGTTATTTCAGAATTTTGTAATTTGTAATATGCTTATGATTTGTGAATGTAATGCTCAGTTGACTTAAACTTGATGACGTATGCAGTCTGCATATGCGACCTCCAAAGGCTGCAGCCTTCCGATTGAGAAACGGCCAAAAGTGAACGACGGGCCGGATAAAGATGATTGGCGGGCCGCATTTGGCCTGCGGGCCGCCAGTTGACTAGCCCTGCTGTACAGTGTGTGTATAGATAGATAGATAGATAGATAGATAGATAGATAGATAGATAGATAGATAGATAGATAGATACAGACGGTTTCAGCCGTAACAACATAAATAAATGACTTTCGTGGAACACGCATAACTTCCGGTAAACTCCGCTAAGAATCTATATATGCTTTATATAAGCATATAAAAAAACGACACTGAGCTAACATTGCTGTGTAAAATGTGTACTATAATGTTAACTACTCTAACTTTTGCAAAACTCACTAATCAATAAATGACTATAAATATAAAATGCTTTCCATGGAGACTACATCAATCCTTATATGTTTGTAGTTAGTTTGAACTACAGGACATGTTGTCGGGTATTCCCTGGAAATTTCCAGACTATTTTTTTGTTTGTTCGGAAAATCAATAGTAAACTGAGACTGTATTGATCGTGCTGGAGTCATAACCTTGTCAGTAATTTCATGTTATATGCCCATCTGCCTTCTCTCGTCACAACAGGGCGGGGCCTGAAGAGCGGAGAGAACTTCAAACTGCTGTACGACCTCGCTGACAAGCTGAACGCAGCCGGTACGATGTGACATCACTTTCGTTTTTGTCAAGTCGAATCTGATCTGGCATCTCTCTATGACGCTACTGTCAGTTTTATGTTTCTACATTATTGCGTTAAATCCAACTAACACAATTTTTCTCGCAGTTGGTGCCTCCAGAGCCGCCGTCGACGCCGGCTACGTCCCCAATGACATGCAGGTCGGACAGACAGGAAAAATTGTGGCTCCTGTGAGTATTGCCACTGGAAAATGGACATCTCATTTCTTTTTTTATAATGTTCATCAAATGTTGCTTAAGAGGAAAAAGTCTCTCCGTCTTTGTTCAAGACAGTTTTATAAACGTTTGTATTTAAAGACAACAATGTCTAGTTGTGTTGTACTGTTTGAATCCAGAAAAATGGATCCTTGTTGGCCTTTAAAAAGGTTAATTTTCCATTATCCGCTTTGAGTGAAGCCTCCCGACTGTCATTATCTACACATTAGCGGAGCTTTGAGGCGTTGTAATGTAGTTAATGGCACATTCCGGCTTCTAAATGATTTACCAGAGCCATTAGTGGAGCTCAGGTCCGCCCTGAGCTCAGACCGGCCAATTCAGTCCCGAACCCAATTCTCCAAATGTTTTGACAAGCTTGTCAAGCGCAGACCGACCACCGTGCATTAGTATTCACCCTGAACAAGTCCCGAATGGATTGTACCAGCGAAGAGTCCAATACAATGAACTCGAGTGTAGATGGATGAGCATTGTTTTGGGTCGATTGAGTAGGCATATTGTGGTTAATCGTAATGTTTTTTGGCCCTTGGGGTGATGGTTTGATGACTGGATGTTGATGATTGAAGAGTTTTTTCGGATTGTGTATATGAGATACATTTGTGACCTGTGGTGTCTGTGAAAACCTAGCAAAATCATACTACATAATGTAAAAAAAAACATAAAAAATTGTAATATACATTTTTGTACTTTGTCACCTAAAGAGAAAAGTTGATTGTTTTCTCTAACATTTCAACTGTCTGCCATTCATAGGGCACATGCGGTAACATCTACTAACAGCTTACTTTAAAGTTATCTAAAAAATGCTTTTAGATAGAAAGAAGAACACAAAAGTGACCCACCAAAGTGATGGAGATTTTTGTGGGTTCCCGCACCTCGTCCCATCTGAAACGTCGCTTGCTTTTAGAGTCCCTGCCGCCCGCCTGCGTGTTCACAAATTGAAGCGGCGGCCCCCGGGAGAGCGCGCAGCCACATTAAACTGCACTGAAATATTCATGGAGCAGTGCATTAAGCTGAGAGCCACTGATGTACCTCTCCCACGGGAGACGGTGAAGGTTGGGGGAGGAAGTAAAGGGGCTGCTCCCCACCGCTCCCCCTGAGTGCTCCTTCTTTTGAGTAATCGCGAGGTGGTTGCGCTCTGGACTTTTCGGATGGGAGGTTAAGAGAACGGTTCTGTGCTAGCGCTGACATGCTTGCTGGTTTTAACTCAGATTTTATTCGGTTTGATTTAGAAGACGTATGATGGGGCTAAATTGTTACTTTTGTAATTTATTGTTGATTTAGTTAAAGGATTAGTCAATTTTCTTTAAAAAAAAATCCAGATAATTTACTCACCACCATGTCATCCAAAACGTTGATGTCTTTCTTTTTCAGTCAAGAAAAAATATGTTTTTGGAGAAAAACATTCCAGGATTTTTCTCATTTTAATGGACTTTAATGGACCCCAACACGTAACAGTTTTAATGCAGTTTCAAATTGCAGTTTCAACGGACTCTAAATGATCCCAAACGAGGCATAAGGGTCTTATCTAGCCTTTTTGTCAAGAAAAATAAAAAATCTGCACTTTTAAACCACAACTTCTTGTCTATCCCCGGCCATGTGACTCGTCAGCGCAACCTCACGCGATACGTCATCACGTCAAGAGGTCACGGATGACGTATGCGAAACGTCCCAGTGTTTACAAGTGTGGAAAAAGAGGATCATTCAGACGTTGTTGTATGTGAAATGATACTAATTAATGTCTTTGTTTCAGTTTATTGTTTAAAATGGTCCGCAAATGTGCGTTTCATATATGTAACACATGACCTTTCCACGGCATTACACAATTACGTGAGGTTGCACTGGTGCGTCACACGGCCAGAGGAATACGAGAAGTTGTGGTTATATTTTTTCTTTAAAAAAATGACAATCGTTCACTAGATAAGACCTCGTTTGGGATCGTTTAGAGTCCTTTGCAACTCCGTTGAAACTGCCATTTTAAATTGCATTAAAACTGTTACGTGTTGGGGTCTATTAAAATGAGAAAAATCCTGGAATGTTTTCCTCAAAAATACATAATTTCTTCTCAACTGAACAAAGAAAGACATCAACATTTTGGGTGACATGGTGGTTGGTACATTATCTGATTGTGCGCGTACATTCACGTGTAAAACCACATACTATACTCCAGGCTTTAGCAACACCTTAGAAACCTCTTGCAACACCCTAGACACACTTGGATCACCATAACCATAGAAATGACAAATAACAACCTAGAATTGTTATGGTCTTTTATTTAATTTTGTATATGACTATTTTTCACTTTACAGGAGCTGTACATTGCAGTCGGCATCTCTGGTGCTATTCAACATCTGGCTGGAATGAAAGATAGCAAGGTATAGCGAGCAGCATACAGCGTGTCGTAACACACACACAATCTAATACACTTAAGAGATATCTTTTTCTCTGCTAATCGTCTCGATTAGAAGAAACTCCACCCTTACCAACCGTATCTCAGAGAGTTTCATGATGTGCCAAGTTAACTTGCTCTTAAACGTGACGGTCTATTGGACCAGAGACTTTTAAGAGCGATCTGGAGTAGCTTTTTACCTGCATTCATAATTCATCCGCTTTTCCGCTCCGTGTCCTTGGAATACAGCATCATAATCTGTCAGACTGGTCTTGAGGCGCCTTCTTCATACTAACCCACTGCCATCTTCACTTATATGTTACAGACACATTCTCTATATGACTATAATCTATAAGTTATGGCATCAAGATATTTTGTTCTGTCAGTTTGTCTTGTAATGTATCATACTTTTAACAGATCAATGGTGGTTTTACTTTATTAAAGACTTTATTATCAAAGCATATTGATAATGTGCTCGTTTTCACTTTTATATAGAGAAATACTTCACTCGAATCAGTTCACTTGAACCTTCGTCATCTTCACAATTGTGACACAAATGTGAATAAAATTTAACATCCAATACAAAAATAGCTATAAATGATGCATAGAAACACTTCAAACTCAAATACAATAAAATAGTCAATTGTCACCATAGACTTTAATGTGTTTTACTGTAGGAGTCATTTTGTTTTTTTCTTTATATTCACGATTTTCAGATTAACATACATGATAAACTAAACTCAAAATGGATAAAGCAAGATATTTTTATGGGGTCTTTTCTGTCCTCCACATTTTACATATTTGGGGCAGATTAGGCTAGTCCTGGTACTAGCCAAAATACACTAGTCAACATTTGAAGTGGATCAAAAAAGTTTTCCTAAAACGAGAACCGATATTGTTCAAAATTTTAGAACAACTTTTATGAAAGGTTTTGATCCACTTCAAATGTTGAGTACTATATTTAGTTTTTCTTTGTGTTAAATAATTTTTGTTTTACAGACCATTGTTGCCATTAATAAGGACCCAGAAGCGCCGATTTTCCAGGTGGCTGACTATGGCCTGGTCGCAGATCTTTTTAAGGTAAGAAACAGGGTTGCATAACGATTAATCGCGATTAATCTATTGCAGAATAAAGGTTTTTGTTTACATCATACATTTGTGTGAACTGTGAATAATAATTATGCATATATAAATATGCACACATGCATGTATAATTTTAAGAAAAAATATATATTTATTAGGGATGTGACGAGATCTCGTGCGATGAGATCTCACGAGATTAAATGTGTATCGCGAGATTAAGTGTGTCTCGCGAGATTTCTTGTGTAGGTGAAATTCTGGCCGTTTCTCAAAAAAAAAGGCTGCATCCTTCGGAGGTCGCATTTTTAAACTGCATTTACTTCATAAAGACTGTCTTTTTAGAGACTAACAATTATAAAGTTTACTAATAATTTAGTTAATCGCAAATTGTTGTAATATGCTCACGACTTGCGAATGTAATGCTCAGTTAATGATCTGAAATAAACCTTAATGACGTATGCAGCCTGCATATGCGACCTCCGGAGGAGGCAGTTGCAGGCGCCTTTTTTAAATGATATTCTATGGGCATGGAGCGTTTGCGCGCTGTTTATGCGCGCTGAGCGCCTTGCGGTTTTTGCCAGCGGCCGCAGCACGCGCCTTTGAAGGAACGCTGAGAGCGGAGAAGCGCCCGACGTCATTCGCGTCTTTCCATTGTCCACTCGAATGAGGGGAGATGCGGGCCTTACGTTGTGGTGATGGGGAAGTTTACAGCTTTGAAGAACCGGACTCCACTCGCTCACTCTCTCCTGCGTGTTTGTGCACCTCTCACCCTCAAACAAGGTCAGAGCAAGCGTCATCTTTTTAAAGTTTCTGCTAATATGACAGTCAACAGCAAAAGAGCGCACGCTTCAATATTTGATTGACAAGACAGCTGACTAGGTGGTTGCCTAGCAATATTAAAAGCCGCGTCGACACGCACTGCTCTTTTTTTTTTAAAAGGCAGTGCGTCGCGCCTTGCGTTTCCAAGCGTTTAAAGCGTGGTTGGTATAATTAGCCTCTTACAGTGCATGCATTATATTCTGTCTTTTACTGCATTTGCTTTTTTGTTTGGGTTTCCAATAATGTTCGTTTGGGAGCTCGTATGAAGTCTGAGACGTGTTGTGTTTTTCTGTAGATCAGTGTCAGATGTGAAGTCTCAGCAGATTAAACCATCACAGAGTTTACATGATTTAATGTCTGCATGTTCATTTCTATTGTAAAGAAATGGACGTATATTAAATATTCAAATGGATTTAAACATTGTTTGGCTAAAAAATAAGCATTTTTTTCCGTCTAAAGTGAAAGTGAAAGTGAAGATAGCATCCGAGACGAGTCTACTATCGCCCCCTGCAGGCATTTGTTATAATATATACATAATGCTATTTATTTATAGACCACAAATGTAATGTGTTGGTTAATGTAATGTTGTTTAATGTAACTTGGTTTTAATACTTTATTTGAACCAATTATTATTGCATCTTCGTTATTATGTAATTTAAAAGGCTACTGCTCACTTGGGTCTATTTTTATTACCCAAAAATAACAAATTACTTCATTATCAGTTAGTAAAATAATTGTTAGGGGCAGTCCTTGATTAGTTAAAACATTTAAAAATAACATGATTTCAGTTTCTTATTCATTTATTTTATCATCGAGGGTTTCTTAAAAAGTGTAAAAATATCGTCTCGTCTCGTTCTCGTGAACCCAATCTTGTGTCTCGTCTCGTCTCGTGGATTAAGTGTCTCGTCACACCCCTAATATTTATATATAATATAAATTATACATAAATATACAAATGTATATACACATGTACTTTTTTCATAAATATATACATGCATGTGTGTGCATTTATTTATACAAAGTTATTATTCACAGTACACACACATGTACACGGCAAAAAATTATTTTCAAGAAAAAAATCTTTTTTAGAAATAAAAATATCAAAAAATTCTTAAATTAAGATGCTTTTTCTTGATGAGCAAAACAACCCAAGAAAATAAGTCTAGTTTTTAGACCTAAAAATATAAAATTTAAGTGATTTTGTGCATAAAACAAGCAAAAAAATCTGGCAGTGGGGTAAGCAAAAAAATCTTGAACATTTTTCTTAAACACTAAATTAAAGAAAAATTCAAGAAAAATTTGCTTACCCCATTGGCAGATTGTATTGCTTGTTTTATGCACAAAATCCCTCTCATGACCCACCACCACAATTCAGACATAAAAAATGTTTTGTCCAATGCTTACCTCACGGTCTTTAAAGCGCCAACTAAGGATAATGTATGCATAAAATACGATATGATCGGCGGATCTCATTAACATAACAGATCTTTATCAGGTCACCAACATTCAAATTAGGCAACTCGTCCAATCAAGTGTGTTTATTATTAATAGGGCTATAAATTCTAACTAGTGACCTGGTGATACCTCAACCAACTAGTCAAACAGTCCAGACAAGACAACCCACTTAAAGTATGATGTTCAAACTAGCATACATCCCTGTTAAATTATTCTATAGAAAGTGCACGTTTTAAATTATTAAGGGTCTGAATTAATCACTGGCAATCGTGGATCGAACCCGAGACCTCTTGTCCTGTCCAGAAGCCACATACGTAACTTCCCTACTACTGATTCAGTAAGTGATAGTCAGCATAAGTATGCCGGTGTAGTTTTTCACTATTCATTTTGTGTATCCTGGGCTTTATACGCCCCACTGCGTGCTGTAGTTTAAAGGTGGCACATGCAGTCCCGATGCCAGAGAGCTGGTACACACTAACGGCCCCTAGCCATCTGTTGTCTGTGTTTACCTCGTGTAACGCAAGCTTTATTTATTTCCCCGTGTTTGCCCTGTCGTTCATCTTTAATTCAGGTGTGCAGGTAAACTGTGTAAAAGTGATGGGCGATCGGTGCAGGTCTCGGATCAGTTTACGTGTCGATCACTCCTCGGATAACTGATTAAAATGTATGGGCTTTCTCTCACTTCCTTAAATTGAATCCGATCCGGGGACATATTGGGGTGATGGTGTCGGTTTTCAGCCCTGGCTGAGCAATATCGTAGCGTTTGAACATATAGGAGGGCGTTCTCAAATGACGACTGCTGGGTTATGTAGCCCTACCTTGAATGCCGTTTAGGGCTCCTGCATACTATAGAAGACTCGGATGTGAGTCGGATAGGGATTTTAGATCCACTTTAAGGTTACAACAAATTAAATAAGGTGACATGTTGATAACCATACTCTATGGACAGAATGACAGGTATCTAATGTTTATATCATCTACTGATTATCGATGATTGTCTTTGTTCATTTCTAGGTTGTGCCCGAGTTAACTGAAGCCCTAAAGAAGTGAGACTTCTCAAAAAAATGGTGCTTACCTGGAGAACATCACTAGATACCTTTGCTAGGAGCATTAAGTCTGGAGCAGATGTTGTATTTCAGATCATATCTGTTTTTTTCGAAACAACTACAGAGTATTTTCATGTGCTACCAACAACTAATGTAGACATCAGACCACTTCTTTAAAAGAGTTCAGTGACACATGAAATTGAAATTCTTGATAACATGTAATTATGTAGAAACACTTTTTGCAGATTCTTGCTTAATAAATATGAATGTACTGTTGGTAATAGTAGTAAAGTTTTTATTCCATGTTGCCATCAATTCTTGTATGATTGAGATTGATGGTGTGTAATTCAAAATCTTAAGATACAAATGGACATCTAATATGTATAAATCTTATTTATCTAACAGTTGTAAGTGGATGTCTTTTTAAATGATTTTTAATTTACATATGTGACCCTGGATTGGATTTTATTGTCCAAGAAATGTTAGGATAGGAGTAGGACAATATTTGGCCGAGATACAACTATATGAAAATCTGGAATCTGAGGCAGCAAAAATCGAAATATTGAGAAAATCCCCTTTAAAGTTGTCCAAATGAAGTCTTCAGCAACACATTTTACTATTGTTAAATAAACATTTGGAAGATTTACGGTGGAAATTTTACAAAATATCTTCAGAGAACATGATCTTTACTTAATGTCCCAATGATTTTTGGCATTAAAGAAAAATAGTTTTTTTACCCATACAATGTATTTTTGGCTTTTGCTACAAATATACCTGTGCAACATAAGAAATTTTTACATTCTAAGGACTTACAGAGCACCAATGGTTCGATTCACGATTTTACATTTCCTTTGGTGTATTAGTGTGTTAACGATATGCAAAAGGTACACCCAAAGTAAGCAGTGACGCGAGTTATCGTCTTCAACGTAAATCTCTTTTCTTGGACTACAACAAACACATGGATTGTAGACAACAGTTTACTTCCTGGGCTTGTTGATGTGGACAAGACCGCCATTATCATAATTCCTCTGGCTTCGGACTCACAGCCTGTTAACTCCTGTTAGCATTGCATTGTGAGCGAATCTTTTAAACATGGTAAGGAGCGTCACATTTCCGGGTGACATCAGAGGTACTCAGGCCAATCACAACGTACAAATTAGCTGGCAAATCAGGGACACAGTGCTTTTCAAATCATTTGAGTACAAAATCAGTGTGTTTCAGGAAGACAGGATATCTGGAGGTACAAAAATGTACGGTATGTGGAAAATAATGTTTTTTTAACCATAAACCACACAAACACATTGTATTATATCAAGTACACAAAATAAGTTTTTTTTAGCAATGAAATAGGTGTACTTAAGTGTCCAGGGTCAAATGTTTTGATGGGGTTAGCTGTCTGCTGTTTTTCGAAGTGACCAAATAATCACATCTTTGGTTGCTTTCGATGGTTTAAAAACACTTTCACATCCACACGTGACAAAGTTCAAATTTAGATGCACAATTATCATCCTGTCTCTCAGCGGACGATAACTTTATGCTAATTCTCTCACGGGGCGCACTTATATTTAATATTGCATTGAGCAAAAACATTTGCAATTGTTCACGTCATTGATGGAACGTTATGCTGTTCTTGTAGTATCTAACAGTTAAAGCGGCTATAACCAGCAGATGTCCTTAACACAGTGCGTTTTGCGTATATCTAAACAGTTATCTAGTTTGTGTAATCATATCTTACCTTTTGTTATAGACAGTAGGAGAAAAAAAGTTATGAAGTCAATTTCACGTCAACTGCAACAGCGTTGGAGACCTGAGGTAATTTTATGTACTGGAAGCGTCTTCGCAGTTCGTGTCATTTTAAATGCGCGTGCTCATTAGGGTCAAGCAGATTTAATTGGCTGTCATAAAAAAATGTGTCTGTCATTGGTTTATCGTTCATTAAATCGCTCAGCAAGTGATCACAATATCGCTCCTTGATGTATATTTTATCGTTATAGGTGAATTCCGCTCTTTAAAATAAAATTTCTTAAAACGATATTTTTTATTGTAATAATAAACAGCCCTTTATTTGTATCAAATTTTTTGAGAGATTGCGATCAAAGTTTTGATTTCACTCATTGATTTTACATTGATTTCAATCTTTGACATGATTTTACCTGGTCAATATTAACGATATCAAGGTGATATTTTCAGAGAATGTTATTTTTTATAATGAAACATTAAATCACAAAAAAGACTTTGACTGGGTTTTTACAGATTTGGTCACAATTCTCATCTATACTTTTGTACTACTATTATACTACTAAAATAAAAAAGGCTTTTCCTACTTAGTATTTTTGTATTGTTTTCAGTAGAAATATCTAAAGATTCTTAAATCAAGATGTATTTTCTTAATGAGCAAAATGACCTAAGAAAATAAGTCTAGTTTTTAGACAAAAATATACAATTTAAGGAAATTTGTGCTTTAAACAAGCAAAATTATCTGCCAGTGGGGTAAGCAAAATAATCTTGAACATTTTTTTTAACACTAAATTCAAGAAACATTCCATAAAAATTTGCTTACTCCATTGGCAGATTTTTTTGCTTGTTTTACGCACAAAATCACTTAAATTTGATATTTTTGGTCTAAAAACTAGACTTATTTTCTTGGGTCGTTTTGCTCATCAAGAAAAAGCATCTTAATTTAAGAATTTGTAGATATTTTTACTGAACACAAAAGACAAAAATACTAAGAAAATATTTTCTTGAAAATAATTTTTTGCAGTGTAAATAGTGTGTTTATCTTTGTAGTATGCAATATCTGCCAATGGGGTGAGAACATTTTGCTTAAATTAAGTGTTTAAGAAAAAAGAAAACTTATTTTTAGATATTTTTCTCACCCCGTTGGCAGATATTTTTGCTTGTTTTAAGTTTAAATTTACTTAAATTGTAAATTTTTTGTCTATAAACTATACTTATTTTCTTAGGTGATTTTGCTCATCAATTTTTTGATATTTCTACTGAAAACAAGACAAAAATACTAAGTAAGTGCGGTGTAGTGTCCTAGTAGTTTTTTGTACACTGCAAAAAATGATTTTCAAGAAAAAATTCTTAGTATTTTATTCTTGTTTTCAGTAAAAATATCTAAAAATTCTTAAATTAAGATGCTTTTTCTTGATGAGCAAAACAACCCAAGAAAATAAGTCTAGTTTTTAGACCAAAAATATCAAATTTAAGTGATTTTGTGCATTAAACAAGTAAAAAAATCTAACACTAAATTCAAGAAAAATTTCCTTACCCCATTGGCAGATTTTTTGCTTGTTTTATGCACAAAATCACTTAAACTTGATATTTTTGGTCTAAAAACTAGACTAATTTTCTTGGGTTGTTTTGCTCATCAAGAAAAGCATCTTCATTTAAGAATTTTTAGATATTTTTAATGAAAACAAGACAAAAATACTAAGAATTTTTTTCTTAAAAATCATTTTCTGCAGTGTATATAGTGTGTATATCTTTGTAGTATGCAATATTTTGCCAAAAACTGCAGACAGAAAATGCATACTACAACCTGGTACAGTAGTATGAAACACATGTTAAAAATGAAGCTGTATATTTGATCAACCAACTTTTTAATTGCTTGACAATCTCCATCATCAGTTTATAAAATCACTCATTAATAACACAGGATTAGTTTGCCTCAGTCAGAAAGCAGATAGATCTTTTCAAAGGCTCATGCGATTGGGATGGGGGTGTTAGGGGGTATGTATGACAACATTCTAACTGTAATTTCTCATAAAAATCTTCTAATACTGTATACCTGAAATGTTCGCCTGTCGCTTTCCGCGTTTTAAAAATACTTGAGTTTAGCACTTTTTTCTCGCATAGAATTCGAATACAAACATCGGCATAAGTAATGTAAGAAAGGCAAAGGTAAGAAATTTGGCTGAGTCACACAGCTTCACACATTTGAACGTGGATCAAATGTAAAACCCTGCAGCATTGGGGGGGAGAAGGACTGTACATTGTGTGTCAGTTACATTTCGTACAAATAAACAAATCGACGAATATAAACTGCAAAGAAAACAAAACCACACCCTCCCACGCCGCCCTGAATGAAAACACACAAGTCCTCCAGCAACACTGCCGTCTATGGTCCCAAAAAATTAAGTGTGTCTACGCTGGTTTCATACACGCCCGACACGCACACACTGAAATTCCTGAAGAATCTTCCGATGATGGCTCCCGAAGTACCTCTCCCTGACTCCTAGGAAGGTTGTGCAATTTTGGCAGGAGTGACAGTTCAAGTGCTCTTGCAGATTTGGAAAGAAATGTGCACTTGTAAGGAGAAACAATGCATGGGGCAGGTAGCAGAGGGTGCTACCCTGTATGTCACTTCCTGTGCCCCATTCTGACAGCATGAAACCTGGAGAGTGTGTGTTAGTAGTGCCTTCTGAGACGAGAGAGAGATAGATTGGCTGTGTCCAAAACCAAAATGCTGCTGTTACTTAACAGACAGCATTGATGAAGGTACCTTCCCAGACGGCAAAACAACTCTGGGCCAAATCTGCGCCGAAGTCAGCGGCTACGGTGCAGATCTCGTGCGGAGTTGTTTGCTGTTGTGTTTGTCCAAATCCTGGTCAGTCCAACCATGTGTCAAAACAACTCATTTTGTTAGTTGAAGCGGTAATCGCCGGAGCTGCCGACTTTGGCGCAAATCTGGTCCGGAGTCGTCTGCTGTCTGGATATTTATTCACCCAATGGATGTGACTTGATGCCTGTCTACTTTTGGAAACTGCCCAAGGTGACACTACTTGTCAGGTTTTGGACACAGCCAATGAAAAAGCAATTGATAGAGAGAAAGAGATCCTGCTTCAGCTGGTGTTGGCGGTCACTGTCCCACACTCATGCTCTATGTGTCTGGTATATGGCTCAGTGACGTATCGGTGCCCTCCATTAGCCTGTACTTCTCCTCCAGCGATGGCTCGGTCCCCTGCAGGTGAATAAGTGGCTTGGTCTGGAATACACCCAGACGTTCCTGGTTCCTCTTGTTGTATAGGTTCATCCTATGCTCCAGTTCTGGGCTGGCCTTCACTGACCCCGCCGGACTGGGCAACTTGAGGTTGACCGGGTCTACCCTGCCTTTCTGTGCCAGGCAGGAGTCCTCGGACAAGGAGGACAGCAGCTCTTTGACCACTGCGCTGGGGTCGTGGACGCCGGGTTGCATCCCCAGGGCCAATGGGCTGCAGTATGGAGGAGGGCAGCAGTGTTGGGCGCTGTAGTCGGAGGTTGAGGCCTCTCGTACGGTAGAGCTGCAGTCAGTGGTGGAGCCCAAGGTGTGGCTGCTGACGCTGTGCTGCCGAGCCGTGAAGCTGCAGCTGGACCGGGACATGGTCGTGCTGGACGCTTCGCTAACTGTGCGTTCTTGGCCGCTGCCCGGGCCGTCCGCACTGACGAGGGAAGGCGGCAGCTGGTTGGGGTTGGTGGGAAGGTGGACGTCGATGGCTGCTGTCGTAATGACGCGTGCACCGGGGTCGGGTACTCCGATGTCTGAATGTGTAATGGCAAAAAAGATCACGTTAGCAAGTAGATAATGCTAAATACTATTTAGTATCAATATTTTTCCCAGACCGATCAGTTGGATGATAAATAATAAGTAGTAGTGCACTGCAAAAACATACACCGTGGGTCCCCCTACATTAAAGTCACCATTTTGGGCCGCCATGTTTCTACAGTAGCCCTAAATGGACAAACTTTTTTATAGAGCGCGTTTTGTCTCTACATTGTCTCAGAAGATGACGTGTTTGTCCTGTAGCGGCTAATGTAGCTTCACTATGCATTTCAAAAAGGAGATGTGAGCTCTTGAATGAGCCGTTGGTTGCAATTCAGTATCACCCCTAGATGCCGCTAAAAGTCCCACATTGCACCTTTAAGTTTTTATCAGTCCACTATTAATTTGAACACATGTACACATGCACTACATATACATATATTACAAATCTCTATTATATTTCACTTACCGCTACTTGGCTCACTGTAATACTGGCTGATGTAATTGTTCATATCATCCTGAACGACACTCTCTGAAAAAAACAAACAAATGTATTTCGATCACAACACCAGCAGTGGTCATGTGATCTAATGCCCCAGTACAGTATTGCTATAACCCAATATTCAGTGCAAGCGATGCATTACCATATAGCTTTTTAATACAGCATAACTTTCTATAACCACCAATATCCGCTTTGTGTTTGCATTTTGCCCCCTGACCCAAAAAAAAGCTGTGTGGTGGTTCGGGTCTGTAAATGGTGTAGTGGGTCATTGGGTTGATTTGCGTGGCATCCTCAGGAGACGAGACCCGGCTCACGGCACCTTTTTACATGCATTTTTACTGTCTGAAATATTTATCAAACTAAGGCTCCAGAGGAGATGGGCAGGCGACTTAAAACGGCACTAAGACAATCACAGCTGAATAAATAACACATGAGGATGAACACAACCACACACACTTTTACTTTATCCAGAAGGGTGTGTGGGGGGGTTTACCCTTTCAACACTGCAAAAAATTATCTTCTTACTTAGTTTTTTAATCTTGTTTTCAGTAAAAATATCAAATAATTCTAAAAATTAAGATGCTTTTTCTTAAGCAAAACAACCCAAGAAAATAAGTCTAGTTTTTAGATCAAAAATATCAAATTTAAGTGATTTTGTGCATTAAATTTTTTTTTTTGGAATTAAGTGTTTAAGAAAAATTTTCAGGATTTTTTTGCTTACCCCATTGGCAGATGTTTTATGCACAAAATCACTTAAATTTAATATGTTTTTGTCTAAAAACTAGACTTATTTTCTTGGGTCGTTTTGCCCATCAAGAAAAAGCATCTTCATTTAAGAATTTTTTTATATTTTTACTGAAAACAAGACAAAAATACTACGAATTTTTTTTCTTGAAAATATTTTTTTGCAGCGTTGCTTTTGTTTTTAGTACAAATAAATCTAAAAATTCTTAAATTAAGATGTATTTTTTAATGAGCAAAATGACCTAAGAAAATAAGTCTAGTTTTCAGACAAAAAAAAATTGTGGTTAAAACAAGCAAAAAAAAAGAATCTGCCAATGGGCTAAGAAAATATTTCTTGAATTAAGTGTTTGAGAAAAAAGTTCAAGATTTATCTTATCGTTTTAAGCACAAATTCACTTAAATTTGATGTTTTTTGTCTAAAACTAGACTTATCTCCTTAGGTAATTTTGCTGATCAAGATAGTACATCTTGATTTAAGAATTTTTTGATATTTGTACAAGACAAAAATACTAAGTAAGAAAATCGTTTTTGTAGTGCAGGTAATCAAAGTAAAATCAAAGTAAAAATGTAATTTAATATTGTATGTCAGCGGTTTTCAAAATTTTTGTCAGCCGAATCCCTTAGACCTAATTTTTTTACTTAAATCCAATGAGATTTTAAGTAAATCTTTAAATAATATAATAGCAAAGTTGGATGTTTAATTTAAAATTTTGTATATTTTTCATTCGTTTTAAAGTTTTTATCAATAGTATTTTACACAGTTATTCACCTATATAACCTTCATTCAGTACTTTTTTTTAATGGTACATAACACGTATCTGTCCATTTTGCATGAGCTCCTCAGTTTTCTGATATAGAGTTGTGTAATAGTCACATGACATTCAGATTAAACAAATTAAATTTATATTTTGTGTAAGTGTTTAATTTTTAATTTTAAAATGATTTATTTAAATTTAATGATTTAACTGTAATCTTTCATCAACTCACAAACCTCCTGCAATAGGCTTTATGCCCAGCTGCACTACTTCCTGAACTTGAGCCAGCTCCTTGTTTCCTGTCTGCCATTATTGGACAAACTGATTAATCCAGGTGTGCCTGACCTCAGTAGTCACAACAACAATAATCAGACACACCTGGATTAATCAGTTTGTCCAATAAAGGCAGACAGGAAACAAGGAGCTGGCTGAAGTTCAGGAAGTAGTGCAGCTGGGCATAAAGCCTATTCCCCCTTGAACCATCAGAGGTTTGCGAACCCGGTTTGAGAAACCCTGCTGTATGTCATGTCACATAAACAAAAGTCATTTTAAGGGTTCAAACAAAAACAGACCCCCCAGATAACAAATATATATACTATGGTAACCATACAGAGGTGATATTGGTCGATTTACTGCCAGACTGAATAACTTGTGTTCTTTCCTCCTTGTGTCCTGACCGTCTTCCTTGTTGTGCAAACTGAGAATGTTACAATCTGTCAAAACTGTAATCACTTCATAAACTTTATTTATTTTTAGTGTCTCCGTCCAGCGTTTCAGAAATCCCTGAAACTAAGCAGATATCCAGAGGGATGATTCAATATGATCATGTCACGCTGTATCTCTTTGTGGTCGCTGAACGCAATAAATTTTCATCTGAACCACAGCGGAGATAAAAGACCACAACTTCAAACGGCAAAAATGAGGTCACTCGACAGGCCCTACAGTATGGTTTTTTGTCTTTGTCTTTAAACTCATCTAACTCCCTTCTTATAAGTGTCTTAGCGGCGCCAAATATAAAATATGTTTGCTAAGATACGAGCCTTCGGGCAACCGTCACTTCATGTTTTCTCCGTGCCGTCTCCAGGGGTCTGGCTTTCGTTTGACAGCTTTTTTGTTTGTGTGCCACTCAGAAGAAGAAAAAGCCACGGGCTGGCTCCTGGTGCCCATATTTCCCACAATCCTCTGGGGGATGAAGTGTGGCTTGCAGGACGACCATTGTGGGTTTTTTTCAGGTTAAAGGAACAGATGTTTGTGCCATAGTTGAATACTCTTTCTGAAGAAACAAAGCCCAATGCACAGAGCTGCCTGTGTGTCTGTGTGTGTATAACAGCTGCCAAACAGATCCCGATGTGACCTGACATGATGCAGAGACATTACAGCGCTCTGTTATAATGGGATATCATATGATTTATCCTGCTTCTATTGTCACAGGACTCATGGGGGACATTGTTGTCTGTGCGGAGGAGCTTTGCTTTCAATAAATGTTTTTATCTTTTTTTACATGTGTTTTATGATATTTAAACCATAAATGATAAAATAGACTGAATGTAGGATAGGATAGGGTACCTGGAGGTGGTCTGGGTTCTCTGGCATTCGCCCTGCACTCAGTGTCAGATCCAGCAGGTCCCAGGCCATCTATTTCCTGAAAAGTGCTGCTTTGCTTTCCCCACACATGGTGCATCTGCATGGCGGCCTCCCGTTCAGCGGCCAGATCCAAATCCTGCTGTGCAAGGTGAGCCCTCAACTGTCTGATCTCAAACTAAAAGAGATAAAACAGTCAGATATACATGAACAGAAATATACGGTCTGATGTACTGTCAAGGCTGATCTGGTCGAGAAAAAAAACCAACTGTTAACATTAGTTTATGCACATTGAACTAACATGCATGAACAATTTTATTTGTTTTAACAAATATTAACTAAGATTTATAAATTCTGTAAAAAATATTGCTTATTGTTAGTTCATGTTATCAACTTAAAAGTTCAGATGCAAAACCCTCTAAGTGCGCCTGACATGTTTTCTTGCTGACTTTCTTTCTTAGTATTTTTGTCTTGTTTTCAGTACAAATATCTAAAAATTCTTAAATCAAGATCTATTTTCTTGATGAGCAAAATGACTTAAGAAAATAAGTCTAGTTTTTAGACAAAAGATATACAATTTAAGTGAATTTGTGCTTAAAACAAGCTGAAATATCTGCCAATGGGGTGAGAATTTTTTTCTTGAATTTAGTGTTTAAGAAAAAAGAAAACTTATTTCAAGATTTTTTTTTCTCATCCTATTGGCAGATATATTTGCTTGTTTAAAGCACACATTCATTTAAATTATATATTTTTTGTCTAAAAACTAGACAAAAAACTAGGGTCATTTTTCTCATCAAAAAAATACACTGCAAAAAATAGGTAAAAAAAAACTTTGTTTTTTTTCTTGTTTTCAGTAGAAATACCTAAAAATTCTTAAATCAAGATGTTTTTTCTTGATGAGCAAAACAACCCAAGAAAATAAGTCTAGTTTTTAGACAAAACATATCAAATTTAAGAAAATTTGTGCTCAAAACAAGCAAAAAAAAATCTGCCAATGGAATAAGACATTTTTGGCTGAATTGTTCTTGTATAAAGTAAATTCAAGAAAAAAATATTATTCCATTTGCTTGTTTTAATCACAAATTAACTAAAATTTTATATGTTTGGTCTAAAAACTAGAGTTGGGTCATTTGCTCATTAAGAAAATACATCTTGATTTAAGAATTTTTAGATATTTCTACTGAAAATAAATAAAAAAAATACTAAGAAAGTCATTTTTTGCACTGTACATCTTTATTTAAGAATTTTTAGATATTTCTACTGAAAACAAGACAAAAATACTAAGTAAGAAACTTTCTTAGTCAGTATTTTTGTCTTGTTTTCAGTAAAAATATCTAAAAATTCCGAAAATAAGATGTATTTTCTTGATGATCGAAATGACCTAGAAAAATAAGTCTAGTTTTTAGACAAAAAATATAAATTTAAGTAAATTAGTGCTTAAAACAAGCAAAATTATCTGCCAATGGAATAAGAAATATTTTCTTGAAATAAGTTTACTTTTTCATAATCACTTAATTCAAGAAAATGTTTCTTATTCCATTGGCATTTTTTTTTTTGCTTGTTTTAAGCACTAATTTACTTAAAGTGTATATTTTTTGTCTAAAATATAGACTTATTTTCTTAGGTCATTTTGCTCATATTTCAGATATTTCTACTGAAAACAAGACAAAAATACTAAGTAAGAAAGTCATTTTTGCACTTAAAAATGACTTTCTAACTTAGTATCTTTTCCTTTTTCAGTAGAAATATCTAAAAATTCTTAAATCAAGATGTATTTTCTTGATAAGCAAAAAATTTAAAATTTTGTGCTTAAAACAAGCAAAAATTTCTGCCAATGGGGTGAGAAATGTTTGCTTGAATTAAGTGTTTAAGAAAAAAGAAATCTTATTTCAAAAAAAAAAATCTCACCCCATTGGAAGATGTTTTTGCTTTGTTTTAAGGACAAATTCACTTAAATTGTATATTTTTTGTCTAAAAACTAGAGTTATTTTCTAAGGTCATTTTGCTCATCAAGAAAAAGCATCTTAATTTAAGAAATTTTAGATATTTCTACTGAAAACAAGACAAAAATACTAAGTAAGAAAGTCATTTTTTGCAGTGTATTGTTAATAAGTACTCAAAGCTTTTGTGTAAAACCAATTAAAAGTAAACCAATTAAAACAATTTAAGTAAATAATATTTATAAATTACAATTAATCCAAAATTAAAAGTTATATTATATTTCATTGTATTTAATATTTAAGTACACATTACTTAAAACTACTGTTTTTCCTTAGTAGTGTTTACCTTTTTTTTTGTTCACAAGTTACAGAAACAGATGATGTGACTCATGTGTAAGTGTAAAGAAACTGAGCTCAGTGCTGGCATTGACTTCATAATGTTTATATACAGCGGGGAAAATAAGTATTTGACACATTGGCATTTTTATCAGTACACTCTAAAAAAACAAACGGTGCTATATAGCACCAAAACAATTGCTTTGGATCGTAACGATAGAAGAACCATTTTAGTGCCATATAGCACCGGTGAAGAACCAGTGAAGCACCAGTGAAGCACCAGTGAAGCACCAGTGAAGCACCAGTGTAGAACCATATAGGGGCCATATAGCACCACATATGGTTCTACATAGCACTATATGGTTCTACACAGGTGCTTCACTGGTGCTTCACTGGTTCTTCACCGGTGCTATATGGCACTAAAAATGGTTCTTCTATCGTTACGATCCAAAGCAACTGTTTTGGTGCTATATAGCACCGTTTGTTTTTTAGAGTGTAAGGAGATTTCTAAGTAGGCTACTGACACAAAATTTCCACCAGATGTAGCCATTAAGCCAAATATTGAATTCATACAAAGAAATCAGAACATTTAAGTATACAAGTTGAGTCATAATAAATAAAGTGAAATGACACAGGGAATAAGGATTGAACACATGAAGGGAACAAGGTGCAAAATGGCATAGAAAGCCAGGAGATCACCTGAAATCTGTCAGTATTGAAAGAGAAACCTCGCCCCTATCAGTACTAATTGATATCAGCTGCTTTAGTCCTAATTGATGACACTATAGAAACAAATCCCTTTACTGAAAACTACATAAAATATCACTTAATTTAAAAAAATGCTCATGCAATATAAGTTTGAGTACTGTGCACTCATTTTATTGTAAATCAGTTCATTGTATTATTCAGGTTTACATTGCAGTATATAACAGTATGCATCATAAACTCTCCAGAATTAGATCTGCCTACCGTATAAGCAATATTTGTTATTCACATATTAAACATTCAATTCAATATTTATGACTTCAATACTTATACCATGTTGATATAGACAGGTCTCAGATCAGTTACCTATATTTGGACATTTCTATCCCTGTCTCAAAGAGAAGAAAACCCTGAGGCATGTAAATTGGGGGTATTATCAGTGTACATTGATTGCTGGATCTCAGCCAGGCAGAATGGATGAGGTTATGTGTTTTATCTGACTGCTAGACCCACAACAGACGGAGGGGATCATGTGACTGTTTTATGTAATACATTGGGTTAGATTTCACTTTGGAATAAAGACTTGCATCATCCGAAGAGACCCCATCAGAAATGATGCATGAGCTCGGTACTGTTAAAAATATGATACTGAGGATAGTATATGATTTTTTTTGAGAAATAAAACTAAAATTCAAATACATTACAGTGTGTGGGCATCAGTGACATACATTTTATGGGTAGAAAAATGGGATTGTCAATAAAACCTAATAGAGTCTGACCTAAAAATGTCAATAAAATGTCGATATCAATAAAAAAATAAATTAAACGTCATTGCCCAATACAGTCTGGTCTTAAAATAAAAATATGATTTAATAGGTAATGTTTTTTATTGAGCAGCCATAATTGATAATCTGTGTTAGAGTGCTGCCCTCTGCTGGTGAAATACACAGTACAGCATGCTGAAAAAGACATGAGGACATGAAGTTCGAGGAAACTGTTAAATGGTAAAGCTCAAATAAAAAAAGAAAAACAGGAAGAAGTCAATTAAGAGTGCAGATTTTAGAAGTATTCATATCGGCTCTTTTGGTTTACAACTGTATTTCCAATCACACAGTTTTTATGTAGTATTGAGTGCTTTAAGCAATGGCACACAGATTGAGGGTTTTGAGTACCTTGCACCACAAAACCAGTCATAAGTTGCATGGGTAAATTTGTAGCATTAGCCAACAATACATTGTATTGTATTCATGCCAAAAATCATTAGGATATATACACTGTAAAACAAAATCCGTAGAAATTGCAGCTGGGTTGCCGGTAATTTACTGTAGATTTAAATTTATGTTATTTACTGTCAACATTTTGTTCAAAGTTAAATTAACATTTAACATTTACAAGTCTTTGTCTTTACTGAGTAAAACTAAAAAAACAGCATCAAGCAAAACATTCTGGGAAACAAAATCTGAAGCAAAAAACAGAAAAAGGTTGATGATGATTTCTGGTTCCCAGAATGCTTTGCATGAGGCTGTTATTGTATAGTTTTATTCTGTAAAGATAAAGACTTGTTCATATTTAAAATTTATTTAACTTTGAACAAACTCTTGCCAGTAAATAACATAAAT
Organism: Misgurnus mizolepis; assembly: GCA_025389145.1. Lineage (NCBI taxonomy): Eukaryota > Metazoa > Chordata > Actinopteri > Cypriniformes > Cobitidae > Misgurnus > Misgurnus mizolepis. Next base: position 35,858,029 of record JAIFKI010000012.1, on the reverse strand, counting down.
TTAAATCTACGGTAAATTACCGGCAACCCAGCTGCAATAACATTGTAATTTCTACGGACTTTTTTTACAGTGTAGGAAAGATCATGTTCCATGAAGATATTTTGTACATTTCTTACTGTAAATATATCAACAATTTATTTATTATTAGTAGTATGTGTTGCTAAGAATTTAATTTGGACAACTTTAAAGGCAAATTTCTCAATATTAAGATTTTTTGCACCCTCAGATTCCAAATTTTCAATTAGTTGCATTCGGGCAAATATTGGTCTACTGTATATCCAAACAAACAAGCTCATTTATTCAGCTTTCGGATTATGTATAAATCTTTATTTTAAACTGACCCTCGTGACTGGTTTTGTGGTCCATGGTCATATATGATATTAACACTCTGTGAAGTCTTATCTAGCACAGCATGGCCTGTCCTGTGTTATTTTTTTTATATTTATAAGGCATAACCGATCACTTACGGCCTGTTCCTGACAAATCTGTGTGAGTCTCTCCAGCTGTTCCTCCCTCACAGCTTTAGTTTTCTCATACTGCTGGATCTCCAAATCCATCTCCACCTTCACCTGCAGAACATACGCTGGAGAAAAACAAAAATACAGAGGAGGTTATGAAAATAAAATGGATTTTCTACCTTGAACATGAAATTTTAATACAACAAATACCAAAATTTACAATGCATTTTTTTTGGTATACCAACATTTTCTTTAAACTTGGTGTAGCATGTAAGCATTATGTTAATATGGTCATCACTTAAGTACTATGGTGTAAATATATACACTGTTTAAAAATCTTTACAGAATAAAACTAAAATATCAGCCTCATGCAAAGAATTCTGGAAACCAAAATCTGAAGGAAAAAAACAGAAACAGTTTGATGAGGATTTCTGGATCGTAGAATGCTTTGCATAAGGCTGTTATTTTATAGTTTTATTCTGTAAAGGCTTGGTAATGTTTAATGTTCATTTAACTTGAAACAAACTGTTGCCAGTAAATAACATACATTTAAATCTACAGTAAGTTACTGGCAACCAGCTGCATAACTACAGCAAGCATTTTTACAGTGGTGCTTCTACAGCAACTTTTGTAGAAAGCATGAAAATGACATGCAAGGGCAAAAAGCTCTTTATCAGATATGACCGCAGGCAGGAACATTGCTTTCTGCTGCTAACTCTTAATAAAGTCATATATCCACATGACCCTTCTTATCATCTACTCTCTCCAATCAATTAAACTCTTCTCATACTGGCACCATCTGCTGAAAGAGGGCCCTGCATTCAATGCCAGCCTGTCTCAATTCATCTCTTTATTCATACCTTTATTGTACATCAGGAATTATTACATATCATTTATATTTCAAATTATTTATTTGATTTGTCTTTAAATTAATTTAAAGAATATTTATATCAATAATTATTTATTATTATTAGGGCTGCCAAAAGATTAATCGTGATTAATCGCATTTGTTTTTGCGTAATATATGTGTGTGCACTAGGTGTTGTTATTTTGTATATATAAATACACACACATGCATGTATGTATTTAAGAAATATTTACACGCATATATATTTATTTAGATTTAGATTTTTTATTATATATAAATGTAAAAACATTATACATAAATAAAAAAAATTCTGTGTATATATATATATATATATATATATATATATATATATATATATATATACACATTATAATTACACACAAATATATTATGCAAACACAAACTTTTATCTTGTATGCGATTAATCGTGATTAATCATTTGACAGCCCTAATTATTATTATTATTATTATTATTTAATAATAGCCCTAATTATTATTGCCCTCAATATGATTGTATTTAATTATATTATTAAATATACACATTTAAAGAATATTTTTTATTATTTCATATAATTAGATTTATTTATTTCATATAATTACATTTATTTATTATGTATCATTTAACTCAATTATTAATTGTTATTTATTAATTACATTTAATAATACATTTTAATGTACGTTTCAGATTTCATTCTCAATCTCACAAAAATTGTCAAATCTCCCAGTTCACGTTTATTTAAATAACTTCAATTAAAGATCTCTATGGATAAAATGTGGATAGATCTTTTCCAACACTCTTGATGAGACACATGTGAGATTGACTGAGAAGAAACTCCTGAATGAAGATGATGTTTCCATTTGGTCTCAGTTTACTTGTATTGCCGTCCAAGAGAAACAACTGCAATATTAAAGAGATCTCATTTTGATATTTCTTTTCCCAAATTTCTTCTTGCCATATTTAATGCTCAAATGCTGAACATTGTATATGTTAAAGAATAATCTGCTGTTTCTTTTTTTTGTCTATGAAAAACCCTCCACTCCAACATCCACCTTAACCCTTGTGTCTACTCAAAGGTTACAGGCGCTTTTCACAGAACAACCACAGGGTGGCGTTACACAAACTCATGAATTTTAATTAGAGAGTCTCACTTCAGATAACATAGCGTGTTATACTGTCATTGCATTAAACCTGTAAAGTGTAACACTGGTATTAAGCTGCTTTGGTTGTTTTTCTGCTAACTGTGTGCTCTTGCGAACACAGTAACTCATAGCATAGACACAAAAATACACAATTATGATTGCATGCACATACACAACCATAGACTTGGACATGCATAGAATATATAAGCATGACAATATGAATGTAAATTGATATGGGAAAAACACGCAAGACAGAATTATCTACGAATGTAGCACTACTGCTAAATAAAATGTACACTATATAGTACATGTATGCATTTGCACTGCAAAAAATGTTGTTTTCAAGAAAATATTTTCTTAGTACTTTTGTCTTGCTTTCAGTAAAAACATCTAAAAATTCTTAAATTAAGATGCCTTTTCTTGATGAGCAAAACGACCCAAGAAAATAAGTGTAGTTTTTAGACCAAAAATATCAAATTTAAGTGATTTTGTGCATAAAACAAGCAAAAATAAATCTGCTTATGGGGTGAGAAAAAAAATCTTGAAAATTTTTCTTAAACACCAAATAAAAAAAAGTAAAAAAATTTGCTTACCCCATTAGCCGATTTTTTTTTTTGCTTGTTTTATGCACAAAATCACTTAAATTGTATATTTTTGTCTAAAAACTAGACTTATGTTCTTGGGTTGTTTTGCTTATCAAGGAAAAGCATCTTCATTTAAGAATTTTAGATATTTCTAATTAAAACAAGAGTAAGAAAGTCATTTATTGCAGTGTAACTAAAAAAAACAAGCTAAAAGTAAAGATAAAACAAACTCTAGAGTCAGGCTGTCCTGGCAGGGTGCAGTATAAATGCAGATATAGTGTTGGTACTGTCCTCATGTTTATCGTCATCAGCAGTCTGGCTGGCAAACAGGCTGGCAGTGCTGGTCTGAAGGACTCGATGATGTACAGTGAAAATGAGGGTGACCTGCTCAGACATCGACCACGGATACACTTGCATAAACAGAACCTGTGCTAAGTCATTACGTACATTATGCCTCTCTCAGCACCGACAAAAGAGATCTAAATCAATCTGAATTTTAACACTGACAGCAATAATGAAAGTATCTCTGTGTGTGCATGTACCCATAAGAAAAAAAATGACAGATTTCTTTGTTATATTACATTTTTTATTAATTATTTTATATTTCTCCTGAAAAAGAAATATCCAGAAATCTCACAAACGTCTCGACAATGTCGCAAACTGAGCTCAGATTAGGCAAGTCTGCAATCAAAAGTTTATATTATTGAAAAATTCAATATGAACTAAAACATTTGTCATCAAATTGAACCAAATCTAGATATAATTTAGTTATACAGTCTACATTAAAGGGGACATATGATGAAAATCTGACTTTTGACGTTTAAAGGATTAGTCCATTTTCTTAACAAAAATTCAGATAATTTACTCACCACCATGTCATCCAAAATGTTGATGTCTTTCTTTATTCAGTCGAGAAGAAATTATGTTTTTTTAAGGGAAAACATTCCAGGATTTTTCGCATTTTTTGTGTTAAATATTTTTATTAGAGATTTTAACCGCAAGTCCATTGTAATTACATTTTATGCAAAACAAAACTTACATTTAACAAATACGCATTAAAAGAAAAAATACAAAACCCATACACAGGAGACATAAAGATTTTTCGCATTTTAATGGACTTTAATGGACCCCAACACTTAATACTTAACTCAACACTTGACAGTTTTTTAACAGAGTTTCAAAGGACTCTAAACGATCCCAAAATGAGCCATAAGGGTCTTATCTAGCAAAACGATTGTCATTTTTGACAAGAAAAATTTAAATATGCACTTTTTAACCACAACTTCTAGTCTATCTCTGTTCCTGTTAAGCGCCAGAGCAACCTCACGTAATTGTGTAATGACGTTGAAAGGTCACGTGTTACATATATGAAACGCACATTTGCGGACCATTTTAAACAATAAACTGACACAAAGACATTTATTTGTATCATTCGACATACAACAATGTCGGAACGGTCCTCTTTTTTCCACACTTGTAAACACTGAGGTGTAGTTTCGCATACGTCATCCGTGACCTCTTGACGTGATGACGTATTGCGTGAGGTCGCACTAGCGCATCACAGGACTGGATATAGATGAAAAGTTGTGGTTTAAAAGTACATATTTTTTATTTTTCTTGTCAAAAATGACAATTGTTTCACAAGATAAGACCCTTATGCCTCATTTGGGATCGTTTAGAGTCCTTTGAAACTCCGTTGAAAAAAACTGTCAAGTGTTGAGTTAAGTGTTAAGTGTTGGGGTCCATTAAAGTCCATTAAAATTAGAAAAATCCTGGAATGTTTTCCTCAAAAAACATAATTTCTTCTCGACTGAACAAAGAAAGACATCAACATTTTGGATGACATGTGAAAAAATAGGTCATTAAAATTTGGCTCCCCTTGTGATGTCAGAAGGGGCTAATACCGCCTCTTAATCTGAACTAAACAATAATTTTTCCTCACACCTACAAAGTGGCATTTTTAACATGCTATAATAAATTATCGATATGGTATTTTGAGCTACAACTTCACATACGTACTCTGGGGACCCCAAAGATTTATTTTACATCTTAAAAAAGTCTTGTGTTCCCTTTAATTTTAAAGCTCAATACTCTTAATGCATTTTTTAACAATTTTATCATTTTATTTCTCCTAAACAATATTGTTTTAAGTTAATACTTTAACAAAACACAACTGAGTTCTCCATGAAATCTCTAAAGTTATGAAACTTCTGAAAAATAAAAGTTTTTTATAGTTTTTTTGTTTTGCTTTTTTGACAGCCTTACGTCAAGCTGTTATGTTGAGCTGTCGTCAAAAAAACAAGCTGTTATTTCGGGATTGACATAAAGCTTATCAATGATGGCCTGATGTCAAGCTATAACGTCGGGTTGAGACCAAAAACCAACGCCAGACAACGGCAGACATTCCGTTTCGGTTGAAAATCTTCAAAACCCAACATTGGGCAGACAATGTCTTATACCAAAACAAAAACTATTATGTTTTCTAAATTTATAGTGTGTAATATTGCATTACATTGATGTCAGCATTGTCACACTTAAATGGAGTGATGTCACAGCAGGACGTGTCATCAGTCGATTCTTACCATCAATGATTCTCTTGACTCTCCAGATGCGGAGGGTGATGATGAGGCTGATGGCGTCCCAGGGGCTGCTGGGGCCGTTTGCCACGGTTGAGGCCACCATTGGGGCCAGAGAGAGTACAATTACAGCACCGTCAAATACCTAAATGATAGACAACACAAATAACTAAATACATTAGTTATACATCTATCTATCTATCTATCTATCTATCTATCTATCTATCTATCTATCTATCTATCTATCTATCTATCTATCTATCGTATTTATGCAAATGAGCGTGCTGAATAGTCAATCATAATCTAGCTGGACCCTCTCATGCCCAGGCAACATTGTGACATTGCGAGTGTGATGCTGTGCCAGAGCGAGAGACTCATCCTTCATTAAGTTTCAAGGGCTCGCCTCTTCTCTGTTTCCCCCCATACTAATGGGACCCCGGGGAGCTTACCTCAACTTTGTTCTCTATATAATCCCATATCCCGAGCACCACAATCCTAAAGACAGTCTAGCAGAGAAAGACAGGACAAAAGATGCAGAAAGACAGCATATGAGTGAAAAGAAAGCGAAGAATAAAGATTTTTTTTGTTGCATTCTGAGAAATCATTTGCTACGTAAATTCAGGCAGAAGAAATCTTTAAAAAAAAAACACAGGCGAACATTACTTTTCAAGAGACTCACGAAGCGCAGGTGCAAATAATGAGTTTGCGGAGAAAATGTGTACGTAGGGTAAACCTAAGTGATATCGAGATGCGCCGGCAACAGAATTCACCTCCATTTGGCAGTGAAATAACCCCAGCACTTCTGCAAAGCCCATTTCCAACCCCGAATCATTTCTTTCTTTCATCTCTTCTCAGAATGAAGCTCATAATTTATCAGTGACCTCCAATATGTATTCATAAACTCATGAGCAGGCGAGATCTCATCGAAGGAGATGGAGTGCTTTAGTGACTGCTGACTCAGGTAGCACATGATAGTTTACTCTCCCTCTCTCGAACTTAAACATGTGACCAGACCTAAAAATTTCAGGCCTTAATGCCTCCCGGCTTTTATTGACAAGATGAAGGAAATAAATGCAAGTCTGCCTTAAAAGACCCAGAGACAAATGCAACTGGATCTAAGGAAATGGGAATCAATACGCCTCACACGCACATGCACATACACATGCACGCACACTCAGTGGGTTGAAGTACAGTAACAGCATTACGTGAACTGTTTTTTCTCAGGTTCATTTAAAACACCCTACAGCATAAACAGTCAGACGAGATCTTGTATCAAATCGTTCCAAACTTTTTATTGTGGCAACATCATTTGTATGTCTTTATATTAATAAATGTCAAGGTAAGGGGCAATAACACAACTGATAGAATAAAAGAGTTGCTATTTCTAGCAAGCCTTCGTAAAAGCCAGTAAATTATACGTATAAGTATACTCAGTAAATGTGATTTTTCAGGTGAGTCATGGGGCCATGAGCATTGAATATGTCATATATCTCATTTGGACAGGGCAGAGACTGTTTGAAACTTTTAGAAAGTTTGCATGTAGGGTTGCAAAGGAACGGAAAGTTTCCAGAAAATCTCTTTAAAAATTTCTGGAAACTTTCCATGGGAACTTGATCTGGGGAATTTTGGAAATTAACAGGAATTTAATGGGAATTATTTGGAAATTAAGGAAAATGTATTTCCTATTATAGACAACTGGTTATTTTTTTTTTAATTCCCAGTTTATTCCCATTAATTCATGTTAACTTTCATATATTCCCGTTAATTCCCATGGAAATTTTCCATGTCTGCATTCTTATGAACTATATTATGCATTTCCGAAATATAAATAGTGTGCGGAGTGTGTGTCACTATGAAAATTGTACAGAGACATAAGTAAATGTTTTGTGCTCACCTCAGTAAAGAACACAGACAGGATGACCAGGAAACTTCATGGGAATTTTATAGGAATTATTTGGAAACTTAGGAAAATGTATTTCTTGTTATAGGCAACTGTGTATTTTTTTTAAATTCCCAGTTTATTACCATTAATTCTCATATATTCCCGTTTATATTCCCGTTAATTCCCATGGAAAGTTTCCATGTCTGCATACTTATGAACTATATTATGCCTTTCCGAAATATAAATAGTGTGCGGAGTGTGTGTCAGAGACATAAACATAAGTAAATGTTTTGTGCTCACCTTAGTAAAGAAAACAGACCAGATCACCAGAAAAACTTCATTGGAATTTTATGAGAATTTTTTGGAAATTTACGAAAATATATTTCCTGTTATAGGCAACTGTGTATTTTTTTTAAATTCCCAGTTTATTCCCATTAATTCTCATATATTCCCATTAATTCCCATGGAAAGTTTCCATGTCTCTGCATACTTATGAACTATATTATGCCTTTCCGAAATATAAATAGTGTGCGGAGTGTGTGTCAGAGACATACACATAAGTAAATGTTTTGTGCTCACCTTAGTAAAGAAAACAGACCGGATCACCAGAAAACTTCATGGGAATTTTATGGGAATTATTTGGAAATTTAGGAAAATGTATTTCCTGTTATAGGCAACTTTGTATTTTTTTAAATTCCCAGTTTATTCCCATTAATTCTCATATATTCCTGTTAATTCCCATGGAAAGTTTCCATGTCTGCATACTTATGAACTATATTTTGCCTTTCCGAAATATAAATAGTGTGCGGAGTGTGTGTCACAATGAAAATTGTTTAGAGAAGTACACATAAGTAAATGTTTTGTGCTCACCTCAGTAAAGAACACAGACAGGATGACCAGGCTGATCCAGTGAATGATACAGGCGAACTGGAATGCATTATTAACTGCGAATACAAAACACAAGAGATGGCGTCGGTTAGTTTCACATCCAAATCTCTGTCTGTCTATTCATCTGCTCCCCTATGGGGCACAAAATCTCTTGCATTCAGCGCCGCCCATCTCTCAGCCCATATGTCTTAGTTTGTACTGATCACTGATCTGCCCAACACTCCATTCATCTTCCTCAACCCCATAATACATTAATCTTGCTGGCCGGTGGCTGTCCTGCTGTCTACACTCACATCCAGAGGACATGGAGATACGGCCTGATATACAGTATGCTTTAGCCATCGATCACAGTTCAGAACAGCATCCTCTACTGCGTAAAATGAATGGGCATTTCTGTTTGGATTTACAACAGGCTCTCGTGAGAAATGAAAATGTTTGGGCAAATGTCAGCTGAGTAAATATCACTCACAACATGTTTATAAAGAGTAAACTCACTTGAGATGTTACAGCGAAGTGAAAGAGCTTATATACTGCATTCACAAGTCTATATTTTTACATTTATGCAGATGCTTTTATCTAAAGTGACTTTTACAGTGCTTTCAATCTATATATAATAAACTGCGTTCCCTTACTGTCAAAAAAAGTAAGGTCAACTTAAAAAAAGTTACATGTTTGCCGTAAACTTCTGAATTAATTTAACTTTAAAATATTAGCTGACACATCAATTTTTACACAACTTTTTTATTTAAGTAATATTTTTCTATTTTTTTTCTCAAAATTGTAAGGCAACCAGGCAACTTACTTTTTTAAGTTGAACCAACAAATCTTTTTTTTACATTGGGAATAAAATTTGCACTGCTAAAGCAATTGCTCTATCATTTGAGCTACAGGAACACTCAGATCACTAAATCATATCCTAGATATAGTTCTTACAGGGTTTATAAGCTATAAAACTGTTATGTTTTCAGCTTGATATTTTGCCCAGAGGTCTGGGATCAGCTCCCAAAAAAAAGAAACCTTTTACAGTACTCACATTGTAGAAGCTTTGTATCGATGAGCAGTTCCAGAGTCAGTAAAAGCACCACTAGGATGACACAGGCCACTAGGAAACAGTTAAAGCCTGCGCTCAACAAACACACCTGCCACAGCGCTGCTCTCCTCCCACAGCACGGCTTCAGCCAATTAGACCTGTGGATAAAATGATTGACAAAAGGATGAGAAAGCGTTATGGTATTATCCAACATGATTGATCTCACAAAATCACGGATATTTTGCACATTTATCTGTGTCATTGTCACGGATCTCTGCATTTTTCCGTGTCCGTACCACAGACTTTCTTTTCCGTGTCAGTTTCACGTATTGGTTACTCCTATTTTTAAACCATTGTCGCTTGGGATTGGGGTTAGATTTGGGGTTTGGGTTAGGATGTCACTTTAACTATTGGTTTGTACTATTTTTTCCGGATTTGTAAACAATAGGGTATTTTCACGCTGATACGTAGAACTTCCGCTTTCAGCGATCTTTGTCCACGGCTAACACGGAAATGAAAGTCTAATCCATTCTAATCCATGGATTGGTCAAAAAGGGATGAACCCAGATGTTGGGTTAAATTCATTCAGAACATTTTTATATTTGACCCAACCCTGCATATATTCGTCCCAATTCGCATACATTCTCTCCTAATGAGTATTTAAAATTACATTTAGTCAGGGGCGTCAGTTTGTGTTGAAAAGTGGTGGGGACAAATTTGATCAGATAAAAAAACATTACAGCAAAATGGGAAAAATATTGAATAACAGCGCATCAAAAATGGGCATAGCGTAGGCCAGTCAACAACACAAAAATAGTCAGCATAAAACCCTCAACAATGTTGTACACTGCAAAAAAATTATTTTCAAGAAAAAAACTTTTTTGTATTTTTTTCTTGTTTACAGTAAATATCTTAAAATATCAAAAATATCAAATTTAAGTGATTTTGTGTATTAAATAAGAAAAAAAATCTGCCAATAGGGTAAGCAAAAAAATCTTGAACATTTTTCTTAAACACTAAATTCAAGAAAAATGTTCAAGATTTACAAGATGTTTTATGCTCAGAATCACTTAAATTTTATATTTTTGGTCTAAAAACTAAACTTAATTTATCTTAATTTAAGAATTTTTAGATATTTTTACTGAAAACAAGACAAAAATACAAAAAAAAAATTCTTGAAAACATTTTTGTCTTGTTTTCAGTAGAAATATCTAAAAATTCTTAAATCAAGATGTATTTTCTTGATAGGCAAAATGACGTTAGAAAATAAGTCTAATTAAAACAAGCAAAATTATCTGCCAATGGGGTGAGAACATTTTGCTTTAAGTTTTTAACTTCTTACACCCTGAAGCTATTTTGGGGATTTTTGCCTGGATTTGGCCTACCCAATTTCAAAAGCATCCCATACCCACATGCAGAGGTTTACATACAAAAGTTTGGTATCATTTTACAGGTAACCCTTTGAAATTACATAAAACACTGTTAAAAGTGCTCAACATGGTTGTATGTGATATCAGTCCTCTAATAAACACAAAAATAAATAGGCGCTTTTTGATGTTTTTTTCTAAAGTTTTTATTTGAAAGTATATAACTCTGGCCCTGGGTATCTCAGGTCCCTGCAGACAGTTTTGTTTGATTCCAGCAATTGTCAGCTTACAGAGGAAAAAGGAATTTTTTCTCTATCATAATCTATGCAAAAGTTATTTTACTCCAACTGAAGGGAGGAATAATACCCTTTTTGTATACAATTTCTGCCTAAAAACATTTGAAGTGTCCCCATAACCACATTCAGTGGAATAAATGCAATTTCTTTATACTGTATCATTTTAAAGAAAACCCTTTGAAGTTACATAAAAAGCTGCTGTTTGTGACCAATATTGTTATTTATGTTGTTTTTCATATGATGAAACACCAAATTTTCTTTTTTATGTTGTAAATACTGTCTTTGATAGTGTATAACTCTGGTTCTGGATGGTCTAGCAGACTGCAGACAGTTCTGGTTGTTAGCAGCAGCAGACAGTAAACAACCAAAAAAAGAATGAACTCTTTAGCATGTCGCATTCAAAAGTTATTCTCATTTTACTAAAGGGTGTGAAAATACATTTTTCATATAAATATTAATTTTTTGTTTTGCACATATAATAAATAGCAAGGGATTATATATGCACACAACCAAAGAAAATGCTGTGAATGGACTCATTGTTTAGAGTAGGACCTAAAATAAAAGATGGTGTATCATTTGTGGCTATCTGTGCTATCTGAGGCAGTTCACACTCAAGTTTCTCATATGTTTACAAAAGACCATTTTTTACCTTATTATTCCTCAGGGTTGAAGAGGTTAAGAAAAAAGAAATCTTATTTTAAGATTTTTTTCCCATTGGCATATATTTTTGCTTGTTTTAATCACAAATTCACTTAACTTGTATTTCTTTTGTCTAAAAACTAGACTTATTTTATCAGGTCATTTTGCTTATCAAGAAAAAGCATCTTCATTAAAAAAATTTAGATATTTCTAGAAAACAAGACAAAAATGCTAAGTAATAAAGTCATTTTTGCAGTGTAAGTCGCACAGGCATTGCTTGATTTTTCAGAAGATTTTAACCAAATGCTTTCAAAAAGTGGTGGGGACAAAATCAGCCATTTCAAAAAGTGGTGGGGACATGTCCCCAGTGTCCCCAGTGTAAATGACACCTATGCATTTAGTGAATCTCAAATCATGTTGCAAATAGTATCCTAAAAGTATGATGTTCTGCTGTTTCTAGAGAAAATTTCACATGGATATTTTTCACACCTATGTTTATATTGAGGAGTGATGCTATACTGAATTAATAAATCAAATTAATAATGCTTTACTAAAAAAATCTATTAAGTTATGTAGTGAACATGAGAAATAACAGATGAAAAAAGGCTGAAATGCAAGAAGGAGACGTTTGCTTGTGACTGTTAACCAAGTTATCTAGGCAGTCACATTAGTTACGGGCTAGTATGTCGCAGTACTTGCACACTCCTTTGCTATGTACTCAAATATACTTTCTTAAAACAGTGCATACTTTTAAAGAAAAGTATTAGTATACTGTAAAAATTCCTTGGTGCACTTAAATGTGTAAGATTAAACTACTTGAATTAACACGGTAAGTCATTTAAACTTTAGAAGAGTTAGATTATAAATTACAAAAATAAAGTAATAACTTAGTAATAACATAAGCCCATTTAACTTTTTTTAATTCATACCAACTCCTCACTAGTCTAGTCAAAAAAGTTGAAATGGCTTATTTCACCCTTATGTGTTGGTGGGGATGTTTTCATCCACTGTGGGGTTTTTTGAGTCTTAATTTGGGCCCAACTTTCTCTGTGTTTCAGCAAATGGAAAGATTTTGATCTTATATTAACACATATTAAGAAATGCTTTGAAATTTTTCAAAAACCGTGGGATGAAAACGTCCACTAAATTAAACGGCTGTAAAAATTTATCAGATGAAAAAAAAAAAAAAAAAAAAATATATATATATATATATATATATATACCCGTTCTCACCAAGATGCGTACAAATGACACGCAGTGTGATTATCGTGCAATAGATATGCCAAATTCCGATTTTGCGTGCATATGATACGCCAGTCCTTCCCATTCACTTATATGGCGAATCGTTTCGTGTCGTTTTATTTATTGTTTTCTCATTTGTTTTCTGTTTTTTAAACCATTTTCGCTTGGGTTTAGGGTTAGATTTCAGATTTGTTAAAGTAGGTTATTTAATATACAGGTTTCTCTATGTTTTTGTATATATTTAAGCCATGGTCGCTTGGAGTTGGGGTTAGAGTTGGGGTTTGGGTTAGGGTGTCATTTTTATATAACAAAAAGTTGTTCTAACCCTAAACCCAAGCGAAAATGGTAAAAAAAACAGAAAACAAATGAGAAAACAATAAATAAAACGACACGAAACGATTCGCCATATAAGTGAATGGGAAGGACTGGCGTATCATATGCACGCAAAATATGAATTTGGCGTATCTATTGCACGATAATCACACTGCGTGTCATTTGTACGCTTTTTGGTGAGAATGGGTTGATATATATATATATATATATATATATATATATATATATATATATATATATATATATATATATACATACATTTTTTTTTTTGCATAGATCTGTTAATCGACCTCAGTTTATAATTGATGGCACTGATTTGGGAAAAAACACAAAATGACAGATTTTCAATATAAAAAATGATTGTTGACTAGATTTTTAAAAACCTTTTTCACCGTATTCGGCATGTCAAAGATTAGTAAAAACATTAGCTTTGATGCATTTTTAGTTTTGGTGCAGCATCAGATTTGATTTTTTTTCTCCCTCATTTGTGGTTCATGGCTGTTTTTGCCCCATTGACTTCCATTATACACTGAAAAAAATTATTCATTGAATTTAATCAATTTTGTTTAGGTAATTGGTTGTTTGCCATCAATTTTTTTAAGCTACATTTAAACAAAAAAGATTAGTAAAGTAAAATAAAATATAAAACTTTTGTTTAAATGTAGCTTAAATAAATTGATTGCAACCACTTACCTTAAAAAAATTTATTAAATTCAATGAATAATTTTTATCAGTGATAGCAACATTTTTTTGATTGCAGAGCCATGACGCCTTATTATCATGCATTTTTGATTGTTGGAGGTTTTACCTTTTGCAAACAGATAAGATTAGTCATTTTTTACTGCTGATCACCATTTTGTGTTTTTCCCCCTAAATCAGTGACATCACTTAAAAACTTGGCAATGAAAGAGTTAAAATCATAGTTTTTGTAAAGATCAGGACTGAAATTGATTAACATATTTATGCAAACAATGTAAACAATATTAATCTGATACATTTTTACAGCCATTTAATTTAGTGGATGTTTGCTAAATTGTGCATGTCTGAATTTAAAAGACTCATCTACCCACATAATAGAGTAAATAAAGTCTTATTTTATGGAAAACTTTGTGCTCCACAACTTATATATTTTATTATATAATTTTTTATGATGTAGTTTTGGACCTGCAGGTGGGTCCGCAGAGTTTAAATGGTTAAACTTAAAAATGTATATCCACTGAAGTGCAGCAATACTGTACTATAGACAAACTGTGTCACATTTGGCAGCCTTTTCCACTTGTGATTGATGAAATGTGTAGACTACACTTGAGCCTTGAGTTGAATTGTGTTTTTTGAATTGTGTAAGGCAGTAAACCTTTCAGTGGACTCTTGTGAATGTGACTCCTTGTGATTAATCACATTTTCTCACTATCTCCCTTTTCCTCTGTCTTCTAAAAGCTGACTAATTGAATTGCCTTGTTGAGGGGCTGTGATCCCTGCTGCTTTTCCTGTATTCCTATCATTCACTATCTCTCTCTTCCTTTTTTTCTCTCTCGCTATACCTATAATACATAAATATACATCAGTTTGAAGCATTTATTGTTGTATATTGCATACTCGTTTACATACAACTGATAAAAATATATAATATTGAACATTATACACTCTCTTAAGAAAGATACAAATCCGTCAAACAGATTGTACCTGCATATTAGTACCTCAAATGTCAAAATTTGTACCAAATATATACATATTTTCTATATACATCCTTATTTAAATGGTACATACAGGACCTTTTTAAAGGGTACCATTTTTTTCTGAGTATAAGGTAAAATTTCCAGGTTTTGACTATTCCCAAGGAAAACATCAGAAATCCAAAAAAATCCACTCCATACCCCGTCTGCTGAACCAAATAAACACTATTAATTGTCGTATATCAAAATTTTCCAGTTCCATCATTTGCGCAGTATTTTCCAACCTGGTCTCCAAGCCTGTGCTGTGCGTCCCGGGTTCCTGCTCTTGGGAGCGGATTTAGATTTTGGCAGCGTGCGAAAGATTGATCATCGTGGCCAGACTAACCTCATCCTGTGGCATCCACACACACATAGGTACATACGTACAGAAATGTACACACAGACCATCTGGTGGCTACAGACTCCACTTATCAGACGTGGCCAAAAAGATGATTGCTTAACAGCATGACCGAGCCTTCATTTGATCAGATGGACTATATTTGCTTGCTTTGGGCTTCGCCCTTGTGTGATACGAGCGGGAAGGACAGATCAGACATGGAATCTGTGTGGTTGGTGTCTAATAATAACACCTTAGCATTTTGTAACTATATGCCCTCCATGAAGTGTGAACTGAACTGCAAGACCTCTGATGTCCTGACAACCTTGAGCTCAGTTCGGCACATATTGCAATGTCATTTTTTTCCATTTAATGCTTTTCCTGTTCTTCAAAATTGGGTGTATGTTTTATTTTATTTGTGACCATATTAAAAAAAGATGAATCGCATACAAAATAAAAGTTTGTGTTTGCATAATATATTTGTGTGTGTATAGTGTGTAATTATTATGTATATCGAAATACACATATACATGAATACTTTTAAGAAAAAAGTTAATTATATATATATATATATATATATATATATATATACAGCCCAGTCTCACGAAATTTCGTTATATAGTCACGTATTTTTTTGATTATTTTTTTCGTGCTATTATCACGAAATTTCGTGTTTTTTCGTGATCGTATAACGAATTCCTGTTTTCGTGTGATTATCACGTATTGGTTACTCAACTGTTTTGTCCTATTTTCTTACCATCGTCGCTTCGGTTTAGGGTTAGATTTACATAAAATGACATCCCTAACCAAACCCAACTCTAACCCTAACGCCAGGCGACATATAAAAAAATAAATCAGAAAAAATAGAATAAACCAATATATAAAGTGACTTTCTAATGCAAGCACCAAATCTAACCCTAAACCGAAGCGACAATGGTTTAAAAATAGGAAAAAGCAGTTGAGTAACCAATACGTGATAATCACACGAAAACAGGAATTCGTTATACGATCACGAAAAAACACGAAATTTTGTGATAATAGCACGAAAAAAGAATCAAAAAAATAAGTGACTATATCACGAAACTTTGTGAGACTGGGTAGCAGCATACAACCCTAAAAACTGATAACACACTGCTTATCCGGATACATTTTGACAGGATCAGTTTAATATTAAATTCTATGTAAATATGCATAATTAATAACATTTCTACAGCATCTTTACCTACAACTTTGTGTAAGAACATTTATGATGAATCTATCAGACCAGGAGCAAGGTGATAGCAATAGTTTGTCACTTTATGCTGAACTAGTCAGATTCAAAGCCAAACCCATGACCTTTATGATAGGAGTGGATAAATGAGTTTTAGGTCGCTAAGTACAACTAAACTTCAACTTCAAGAGATAAAAACATTTGTGTTGTGCTGGGTGTCAAAGGACAGAAAGATGCTGTGTGAGAAGGACGTCTGCTGTCTTAAGTTCCAGAATGGAGCTGTGGAGTGTGATCCTATCACTTTCACATCCTATCACTTGTCAAGGTCACAGCGGAGCTCGATCCTGGAGACACATGGGCATTGGAGAGCTGAATGTGTTCTTGCTGGCTTAGACCACTAGAGGTGCCAGGCAAACAAGGGGTGAAAGTTAAACTCTGAATTCAAATCCAGTTTACCTTGTCTCATTTCAGAAGCC
Organism: Misgurnus mizolepis; assembly: GCA_025389145.1. NCBI lineage: Eukaryota > Metazoa > Chordata > Actinopteri > Cypriniformes > Cobitidae > Misgurnus > Misgurnus mizolepis. The sequence goes on along the minus strand of JAIFKI010000012.1, from coordinate 35,840,991 downwards.
GGTTTTACTCGGATATACGGCACCCACGGGAAAAATAAAGCAATCTACTTTTCACGGTGACTACACAAGTTTAACGGTGACTAAACAGGTTTAAAACGACATGAGGGCGAGTAAATGCGGACAACAGATTGGGATGAACTATTCCTTTATGTTATGGTTGTCACAAAAGGTTAAAGGAATGGTCCATTTTCTTAAAAGAAAAATCCAGATAATTTACTCACCACCATGTCATCCAAAATGTTGATGTCTTTCTTTGTTCAGTCGAGAAGAAATTACGTTTTTTGAGGAAAACATTGCAGGATTTTTCTCATTTTAATGGACTTTAATAGAGCCCAACATTTAATACTTAACTCAACACTTAACAGTTTTTTTCAACGGAGTTTCAAAGGACTCTAAACGATCCCAAACGAGGCATAAGGGTCTTATCTAGCAAAACGATTGTCATTTTTGACAAGAAAAATAAAAAATATGCACTTTTAAACCACAACTTTTCGTCTAGATCCGGTCGTGATACGTCAGCGTGACCCCACGCAATACGTCATGACGTCAAGAGGTCACAGAGGATGAACGCGAAACTCCGCCCCAGTGTTTACAAGTGTGTTGAAAGAGGACCGTTTCTACGTTGTTGTATGTCAACTGATACTAATTAATGTCTTTGTGGCAGTTTATTGTTTACAATGGTCCGCAAATGTGCGTTTTATATATGTAACACGTGACCTCCCTACGTCACTACGCATTTACGTTAGGTCGCGCTGGATCAGACCTAGACGAAAAGTTTTGGTTTAAAAGAGCATATTTTCTTTTTTTCTTGTCAAAAATGACAATCGTTTTGCTAGATAAGACCCTTATGCCTCGTTTGGGATCATTTAGAGTCCTTTGAAACTCCGTTGAAAAAAACTGTTAAGTGTTAAGTATTAAATAAAATGAGAAAAATCCTGCAATGTTTTCCTCAAAAAACATAATTTCTTCTCGACTGAACAAAGAAAGACATCAACATTTTGGATGACATGGTGGTGAATAAATTATCTGGATTTTTCTTTTAAGAAAATTGAATATTCCTTTAAGTGTTATATTTTTTGGCAGGACACTATTCATGTATAAAAGCAGAAAGGTTTAACACAGTTTAAAGCTGCAATATGTAACTTTTGCACCTCTATCGCCATCTCTGTTAAAAAGATAAAATTGCAGGTAACTTTACGTATAAACTTATCCTTATTTGTATTAAAAACAATTGACATTTGCTGCAAAATTATACCCAACAGGTCCAAATCATTGTTAAAAGCTTACGATGATTGTAAATCGGGTTTAAGAGACATTTACTTGCTCAAATAAATTTTTTTAGCTGAAAAAGTTACAGATTGCAGCTTTAAGTTCTGATGTGTTAGTTATAGCCAAAGCCAGATGAAATTTTTTGGTGAAAAATCTGTGGAATGATTTTTAAATGTTTTAAAAAGATATTAGAGAATTAAACCTGTAAATATAACAAAATTGCATCTAAAATAATATATTTTTGAAAGGATTACAATGAAAATGAAAACACCAAACCAAAATGTCTCTGAATTAAACTGGACCGCGGTAACTAAGTCTTTATTTCATCTTAAATATCAAATGGTTTGTGCTTTCTATTATTAAAAATGTTCACAGCTGTTATATATACCATACAATAAGTAAATCAGTCTTTTGATTCAGTCTATTTCAAGAGTATGGCTTTATAATTCATTTAAACCGGTTCAGTCCAGTAAAGCAAAGAAATGAAATAAATCAATAACCCCATTTATAGACTCCTGCATAGGAAGTGCTGGATAAGATTAGACTATGATATTAAATTTAGTTTTAGGAAGTATTTATGGCAAGTAAAAAGTAGGAACAGGTCATTTAAACCAACCAGGAAACAGAAAAAGATGTTCATGTAGCTCTGTTGGTAGAGCATTGCATTAGCAACACAGAGCTTATGGGTTCGATTACCACACAGACAATACTGATATTTGTCTGAATGCGCTGTAATACACTTTGCATAAATGTTAATGTAAAATAGAAAAAAATACAGTAATAAACTTGTCATACATTTTAGGCCACAAAATTTCTGTTGTGCACACACATTGCCAATGGGAAGAATAGGAACGGGACAATATCATGTTGAAATGTTGCACTTTTGCTAACCCCACACACGTACACTGTAGTGGAATGAACATTATGAAGGTAATGTGTGTGCTGGACAGAAAAGGTTTATAAAGACATCAGTATATCAGCACTACATGAGATGCAGGAGTGAGATTGTACGGCCGCACCGGGCAGGGGATAGATTACACCATGAAACCGGTCGATCGTGAGGTGGAGAAATGGGCTGTCATACCGGCCTCTTAGTAAATATCAAAGGAGATGTTATTGGCTCCATCTTGGTGTTTGCCATCTACATAGGCAGTGTAGGCATTTTTTTGGAGGCTGCATCGCTGGGTTACTTCCCCTACCAATTGGGATGTAATTTTACCAAAATTGTTGTTTCAACCCAAAATGCTAGGTTCCCATTGCTGGTTCAAATATAAACATTTTCTTGATTATTTTAACCCAACAGCTGGGTTCGTCCCTTTTGATCCAATAGCGTGTTGAAAATTACCCAGGATTTTTTTTAAAGTGCACAGTTACAATATAATATGTTTTGCCATCTTGTGCAGTGCATTCTGGGATTGCGTTACACACTACAGATATGCACGAAGTCTAACACACATCAAAGACAATGGGCCCTATTTTAACGATCTGAAATGCAAGTGCGAAGCGCAAAGCGCATGTGACTTTGTGGGCGGATTTTGGGCGCTGTTGCTATTTTCCCGGCGGGAGAAATAACTCTTGCGCCAGGCGCAAATCAATAAGGGGTTGGTCTGAAGTAGGTTCATTATTCATAGGTGTGGTTTGGGCGTAACCTCAAATAAACCAATCAGAACGCTATCCAACATTCCCTTTAAACGCAAGGGCGCTAGTTCCATGGCGGGTTGCTATCATTATGACGGATTTACCAGGCGCACGCCAGGAGCGGTTCACAGCCGAGTAGACCCACGTTCTTGTTAGAGCAGTCAAAGACAGAGAAGTTGTTTTGTATGGGGATAGGAGAAACCCGCCCAAATCAGCGTAGGTTAAACAGGCATGGGAGGAAATAGCCACAATTGTCTCATCAGCTGGCATCCCCATCGTTGCGCCAAGCGCTACAATGATGTCAGGAGATGGGGGAATCCCAAGCTTGCCAGCATAAATCGGGCACGGCGTGTAACGGGAGGTGGATCTGCCTCTACACAGACGCCAGCAGGTGAAAAACGCTGCGTCCACCCTCACCGCTGAAAGGGTTTGGGGGCTTTGAAATCGGACCCAAGAAACGCAAGCAAGGTCCAACCCCAAAGTAAACTTACAAATCAAGTTCACATACATTAAGGTTTCTTATGAAAACATTTCAATTATTATTTACATAAAATAAACGTAATACAGCCACACAACAAACTTATGAAAATATTTTAATCGTTATTTGCATGAGAATTTTTTAACGCAGCCACACAATAAATAAAAACTATCACCACAATGCTCACCACTATGATTTCCCTTATCTCATGTGTTATTATTTTTTAGTGTAACAATTTATGATTTGCAAAAATAACTGTTGCATCTGTGTAGATTAGATAAGCAAAGTGTATGCGCGTTGTGCACGCTATACATTATGGTCAAGCATGCGCCCTTAAAATAGCATAATGAACCATGCGCAACGCACCACTGACTTTAGACTAGTTTTTTTTTGGTCAGTGGCGCAATTATTTTTTGAAACTGCAAAATAGCATCAGAGATGGTTTGCGGTGGAACACGCCTCCTTTTTTGCGCTGAACCGGCGCCCAGGGAGCGCAAGTTCATTCACTAGTTTGCCGACGTGCGTCTGTGGAGGGAAAAACTCGCTGTGCGCCGGTGCAAAATACGAATGATACATGCGTCACTGACAAAGTCAATTGCGCTGGGTCCAAGATAGGGCCCAATATGTAAGGTGTCCAAGCATATGTTCATGAAACATTGTGGCTTCAATGTTCCACTAAACCTGACTGATGAATAAAGTCTGTGGTAACAGATTAAGCATCGTGTTGGTCTCTAAAGAAATCACTTTTAAGCAACCAAGAAGCATAAACTTGCATCATTATCGACCTCACTGAACTTCATCCATTTACAACTACAAGCACTGATTTGGTATGGGCCAAAACAACAGAATCTCATGACAATTTTTAATTATTTTACAAGGTGGCCAGTGTATAAATTGCAATAAAGGTGTCTCAAATGAATAATAATAATGAACAAACCTGTCTTTCTAAAATTGTTTGATTTAGTTTTGGAGTTTTGGGAATGAGCAAACAGTACAGACAAATTTCTAGGGTCCACTGTGAATATCCTGCGAAGTTCAAAGCCGATATAAGTGAAATTTCTCTTGCATCTCCCAAATTCAAACTTATTGATGAAGAGAGAGACTGGTCTCAGATCAGCAGAAACATCAGGTAAATAGCAAGCAAGCAAAAACTAAAAACAACTGTCATAGCCAGCCGACAAACCTCAGCACTTCAGCGAGCAACGGGAAGGTTGAAAACAAACAAACAAACAAAAAACAACAAAGAGAAGAGCTAAGCATAAAATATATGCTGAGCATTTGAGAAAAGCACATCATTAATCTTACAAATATCACGAGGATAAGTAAGCTAAATTTAAAAATGTGGAGTTAATGAAATAAACTGCAAATTTATCTCAATATAGGTTTGTGAGTTTGAACCAGGGCGCCGTAAGGGGGGGAAAAGTTAGGACGATTCTAAGGGCCAATGAACTTTTGAGGACCCCAGCCAAGGACTGTGCCGCACACGCAACCCCCTTATTAAGCTGAGCCCTCTTAGCTCCGCCCCGTCTTTACTCTGCGTTTTAGCGCCGTCTTCAATCCACGGTCTCACAGTGCAGAGTGAACTTCACAAGAGAGCAAGGTGTGTGTATTTACTGCTATTTCCTATGATATCTGCATATGTGCACTTCCTTACTATAAATGCAGTTTACACAATGTGACGCTGGAGCAATACAATGTAGTTTTCTTTCCACTGTAATAAGTCTTCGCTCTGTTCACCTCAGTTTAAAAAAACACAAGGGGATTTACGTTCCCTGTTTTGTGTTATGATTCTTACACGAAGTCAGCCCTTATAAGCTGTTTAATTAACGTAGCCCGTAACATAAACTAGAATTGCGATCAGTTATACACTAGTTTTGTAACGCAATATGCCAAGGAAGTATTTTTATGCAATCGTGAATCGAGTTGGTTGTGAGAAAACTGAAATGCAAAAAAAGGCTAAACTAGTCCAGTTATGTATATTAAAGCTTCTCAACTTGCAACAGGTTTAAGAAATCAATGGAAATCTATGTCGTAATCTGCTATAGTTGTCATTCATTTCATTTTAGAGCCCCGTTGATTAAAAAACAGTCTGAAGAATCATTTAATAACAGTATAGCTGTTTTCTTAAAGAGTAATAAACCCTAAACCAACTTTTTTTAGTTAATGATCTGTAAGAATGGGGTTTTATTAGTGCTGTTCATTGATTTTAGTAAGTTTTTTGACATTTGGATATAAAGTGTTTCAATACTGGTGTAAAAACGTCTGAGTGCTGCCCTCTTCAGGTTAAACGGTGGCTACTGCAGTTGAATTTTTGTATTGGATGTTGGGTCCAAAAAATGCCTCGTGATGTAAGCAGGTTCAAGCTCACCACGCCTTACGATCTCATTACACACTTAGTTCGTCCCCTCAATGTCGTGTGTGTGTAACAGCTCAAGGGTACAGTATGTCACTGAGACTGCCTGTGAAAATCAGAAAAGTCTCAAATCTTATTGTGAGATAAAAAGCATCACAGTTTTATTTCAAGCATTAATTTCACTATGATTTCAATCGCTGACATGACATTACTCAGTCAATATTAAAGATATCAAGTTTATATTTTCACAAAATGTTCTTTACATTATATAGGATGATTTTATGTGGAAAACAGTAAATTACAAAGAAATACTTCAGCTGGGTTTTCACAGGCATGGTCACATTTATCTTTAATCTTTAAGAATGTTGCATTTTCTCTGAATATTTGATTTAATGTACTGTATTTTTCAATTAAATTTACATTGCACTATAAAATATCTTAGCTGCAGACATTTTAGGTATCTATAAATACTGATAACTGTGGTCAAAACAATAGCAGAATAAATAGTTCTGTATTATTAAATTACAGACAAAGATTTTGAATAGCTACAGTAGGTTGGATTGTATGTTTGGTGCGAAATGGGTATGGTGGGGGCCTGACCCCCTATTTTTTCATAGGGCCCAAAATTGCTAGCGGCGCCCCTGCTTTGAACATCATTTAAATGACAATTAAGTATCTGAGAGATGGCAAAAGTTGGGTCTGCCATATTATATAGTTACCTCTAGTGACAATAAACGCTAAGGGCAGGGGCGTTGCTAGACATAAAGCTCTACTGGGGCACAGGCCCCCCATTTTTTGCTGACTTTTTTTTGAAAGCCTGCTGTGTGCGAGAAGTGTGCAACACTTCTATACAATGTCCTTTGCTTAACCCACTATTCTACAGTGCAACAGTTACTGCGAAAGATACATATACAAGTGTATTCTTCATCATACCTAACATTATTAACATGTTTGGAGGCATAAATGGCATAACATGTTTGGAAATAATGACAGCAGAGAAATATTTTCTACATTATACAATGATAGCAATGATTAATAACTTATTTTTACAAGAATATTTTAAGAAACCAGTCATTTTATGACTGCTATACTATATAATCTCAGTCACAGTTACTGCTAACTGTTTGTGTTATGTCCTAGAGTTAAATATTAGTAAACTAAATATTAATTTCATATCTGAAAATACAGAACAGTATAACACATACATCTGTTGATTTTCTCAGCAACAATGCAATTCTTTAGACTTGACAAGAGGTTTTCCTGAGATTTTTCCTCTAATGTTTGAGACCTGACAGGGTGGGGATGTAATTTGTCTAACCTCCCTTAAACGTTTCATCTCTCCTTTCTTCTTCTCTTTCCCTGCTTTGCACAAAACATTTCTGATGTCCATCTACAAAAGCCAATAATGATCGAGTCAAAATAATATTAGCATTATTATTTAGAAACTTACTTTAGTTTCGTTATGCTTTCATAAGCACTCTCGTGGCGTCACCTTTTGAATGCGGTTGTGCGCGGTGAACGCAAACGCGCGCGGCCATGGATACGTGCGTGCACGCGTCAATGCGAATGCTTCGTCGCTTTTACAAGCCTAAATTGAATAACTACTTTGAATAAAGATCCGTTTTTGCCGCGATTGTCTTTGTAAAGGATTGCACTAGTTAACTGATACAATTTAAACTTGAGATTTACACCGGGGCACAAAAGATTTACACTGGGGCACGTGCCCCAGTAAAAGGGGTCTAGCGACGCCCCTGGCTAAGGGTATTATATTAACTGACAAAAACATTTTACGTGCTTTGAAGTTTTCTTCAAACTGTTGCTTATTGTTAATTTTGTTATTATTGTACAGAATGATTTTGAGATACTGTAATTTTCAGTGTTTCCTCCAAAGCTCATGCTGTGATGTGACGCATCAGTAATCTTTTTCTTCGATCTGCACCATTCGCATGAATATGGATGGAAGTCAGTGGAACTAAAAGTCTTGTGTGACCATCCCAAAAGCCATCTTTCTGATTAGATCATTTACATAATGTTTGCTATAGCGCCCCTTGTGGCAACAAGAAATGTGTTCTTGCATTGTTTTCTGACACATTTCAGAATATAATGTTTGAAATCAAGCTTGCGTTTGGCATTGACATACTTCAAGTTGAAATATTTCAGTCACAGTGCTCTAGGTTTAAGGTCTTGTTTTATAGATAAACTTTAATGCTTTTTAAACCCAAGTATGGCCATTAAAAAATGTATTAATTATGGCCATGTGAACTCTCTGAGGTGATATTTAATAATGTCTACTATTATCACTCAACGTTACATTTATGCATTTGCCAGATGCTTTTATCCAACTTGACATTATTTTATCAGTATGTCTGTTTACTGGGATCTACCCCATTGACCTGCTAAAACAATGCTTTTTTATTGAAAAATTAATTGTAATTAAATTAATTGTACTGACACACATCATTATCCAAAAATAATAATATTTTGTTAAAGGATTAGTCAATTTTCTTAAAAGAAAAATCCAGATAATTTACTCATCACCATGTCATCCAAAATGTTGATGTCTTTCTTTGTTCAGTTGAGAAGAAATTATGTTTTTTGAGGAAAACATTGCAGGATTTTTCTAATTTTAATGGACTTTAATAGAGCCCAACATTTAATACTTAACACTTAACATTTTTTTTCAACGGAGTTTCAAAGGACTATAAACGATCCCAAACGAGGCATAAGGGTCTTATCTAGCAAAATGATTGTCATTTTTGACAATAAAAATAACAAATATACACTTTTAAAGCACAACTTCTCGTCATGTAGATCCGTTCGTGATGCGCCAGCTGACCCCACGCAATATGTCATGACGTCAAGAGGTCACAGAGGACAAACGCAAAACTCCGCCCCAGTGTTTACAAGCGTCTTGAAAGAGGACCGTTCCTACGTTGTTGTATGTCAACTGATACTAATTAATGTCTTTGTGTCAGTTTATTGTTTACAATGGTCCGCAAATGTGCGTTTTATATATGTAACACGTGACCTCCCTACGTTACTGCGCATTTACGTTAGGTCGCGCTGGATCGGACCTACACGAAAATTTGTGGTTTAAAAGTACATATTTGTTATTTTTCTTGTCAAAAATGACAATCTTTTCGCTAGATAAGACCCTTATGCCTCGTTTGGGATCGTTTATAGTCCTTTGAAACTCCGTTGAGAAAAACTGTTAAGTGTTGAGTTAAGTATTAAATGTTGGGCTCTATTAGTCCATTAAAATGAGAAAAATCCTGCAATGTTTTCCTCAAAAAACATAATTTCTTCTCGACTGAACAAAGAAAGACATCAACATTTTGGATGATATGGTGGTGAGTAAATTATCTGGATTTTTCTTTTAAGAAAATTGAATATTCCTTTAATTACTCACAATTTATGTGTGAATTAACTATTTAATGGCACCCTTTTCGTATTTGTGCTATTTTTCCATTAAAATAACAGCATAGAAGTAAAACAGCATGTCTCAACATGGTCCTTGTTTGGATACCAAGTTTTCAGGTTGGAAAAACCTCCATATTGTTCCGGTCAGGAAGCTCTGGTGCCAGCACATGCTAAGAATAGCCTAACACACATGCTGGATGTCTTAACCCCCCTTACTGTCTGCCAGCTCTTGAACTACAACCAGACTCCCTTATGGCAGCACAGTGCCGGTTGTCAGTCTATTTACTGTGATGGTGCTAGACAAAACACGGTATACGTAAAAGCTCATGTGACAAACTGTGAAAACCGAGCTAGAGTCATTTTTGGTGATTTATTGTTTTCTATATAAAATCATCTTAGATAATGTAAAAAACATTCTGTGAAAATATAACCTTGATATCTTAAATATTATTGACTGAGTTGAGCCAAAAAGCCAACCTCCCAAAGTTAATAAAATAGTGTTAATAAAATCTGACAATTTTACAGCAATATGACTAATGTGCCTAATCTCATAATCAATTTATGAGACTTCAGACTTGTTTTACCAGACATGGTCACACATTTATTATTATTTTTGCATAACTTATTGTATTTATGAGCTGAGCCTTTATGTTGTGATGTCACAACCAGCACAGCTTTGCACCCAACACAATACCAATCCATTCAGGTAAAAAGCTGTTTTGTCCTGGGCAATACTGAAAAATACTAGTCAAGAGAAACCTAATGCTACATACACACCAAACGGGGGGCATCCCGTTACTCGCTCTAGATTACTCGCGGGATTTAACTTCGTGTCATGCGAATTTTTCGCTTGAGTTGAATATTTTCAACTTGGGTGAAGATGCGTTTGAGGCGAATAGCGCTTGTATTCGGCTATCTGATCGCGTCTATGCATTGAGTTTGTATGTAATCTACTCGTGCAAATCGTTAAATTCGCGTTTGGTGTATATGCCCCATAATGTGCGGTCGAGTTTGTGTTGCGTGACCTATTTTAAAGGCTTTTATAATAAACCAACTAGAGGTTAAATGCTATTGAATTAAAGATACCTACACATCTGGGTTAAATATATCTTGAATTTGAATAATTTATTGCCATTTTTGAAATATTTTAAGATTATTCAATCACTATATTATCGAAGTAATGCAATATGAAGTTTATTAATAATAATATTATAGGCAGCAAAAAATTATTTTTAAGAAAAAAAATTCTTAGTATTTTTGTCTTGTTTTTAGTGAAAATATCTACAAATTCTTAAATTAAGATGCTTTTTCTTGATGAGCTACCCAAGAAAACAAGTCGTTTTTAGACCAAAAATATCAAATTTAAGTGATTTTGTGCATACAACAAGCAAAAAAATCTGACAATGGGGTAAGCAATTTTTTCTTGAATTTTTCTTGAATTATAGTGTTTAAGAAAAATGTTCAGGATTTTTTTGCTTACCCCATTGGCAGATTTTTTTGCTTGTTTTATGCACAAAATCACCTAAATTTGATATTTTTGGTCTAAAAATAGACTTATTTTCTTGGGTTGTTTTGCTCATCAAGAAAAAGCATCTTAATTTAAGAAATTGGAGATATTTTTACTGAAAACAAGACAAAAATACTAAGATTTTTTTTCCTTGAAAATATTTTTTTGCAGTGTATTAATAAAATCCCTTAAAGGGCACATCTCAGTGGCGAAGCCAGAAATGTTCAAGTGGGTGGGCCTTTATAAAACAGGGTGGGCAAAGCATAGAATGTACATAAATTGGGAGTGTTTACGCCCATGGCCGGCGTATATTTTTTTCCCCAATGTAAGTGCGGCTTTTTTCAAAACAGCCAGCAGCTGTCCATTTTTTCCGTGCTGTGGTCTAAAAATATTCAACTCTGGATGAAAAGCTTAGCTTGTCAATGTAAGTTCTCACACAGCCGTCCAATCACAGTGGGTGAAAGGGCGGGACTAATATCACAACAACCAACCGGCTCACAGCTCAAGTATCACAGCAACCAAAGCGCTTGGCTGAAAAAACAGCTGGCATTTGGCGTCCTCCAGGCGTTTTCAGCCGGGTTTAAAAGCTTTGGTGCACGCTACCTAAGCCAAGTTACCTTAATGCCATGCAGGCAGCACAATGTTTCAAGGGGAAATTTATAAAACAACTTAAATAACCAACCAGCTTGTCTACAGTATATGGGCAGGTGGGGCTGTGCCTGTTTTATACAGTCTATGAGCAGTGCCCCACCAAATTATTAATCCACTTGAAAACACAGAACTCAATATAAACTGAATTAGTAACGGAATTAGTTTTTACGTTATTTACGTTGCGTGAACGTAGATCCGAACAATATGTCATTCCTCCTCAGCAAAATGCATGACGTGAAAGCGTCATAGGCTACGACAGATTCAACAGATAGTGATTTTACTAAAGAACTCGTTCGAAAGATTGTTATTTAATGAGACAATGGCCATCAAACAACATGGCGCAATACAAAATTGCATGTGTTGTCATTTAAGTGTAAATATTCCAACAACATTAAATCATACAGCCCCCTAAATAGTTGATTGGAGTAATACTCCTGACTATAAACTGTAAATAATAATGACACCACTATAAACATTAAGAAAATGTCTAAACTCACCATTACATGTCCTGTAGTCTGAGACGGGGCTTCTGGTTCATAATAACAAAGTCCAATATGATCATAATGTCCCTTCGCGCAAAGAAAAGCAGAAATACATTTCTCAGACGAGCATTTATCATCGATGAGCGTAACGTTACGAGCGGTTTTTTATACAATATGTGGTGAAGAACAGTCTTTCAACACAGCATGAAGTCATTATCAACGTAATACGTGCTCGTTTCATTTTGTTGACGTTTGAAAAGATGTCCTCAGTAATCCAACATTTCCATGAGTGATGTAATAGTCTCCGTCTCCAAAAGTAAAAAGGCATAAGCAGATGTCATCGTGGAAAGGTTGTTAAACTTGATGATTTGCGACTCGCTGTTTTCAAATTCAGTTCAATCGCGCGTAGGCGGAACTAACAATGACTGACGAATCATATTCAACGTTTCATGTTGACAAGCGTGTGCACCAATAGGGTAAAAGAAAACTGCGAAACTGCTTGATCATGCAAACTTGCACTTATATTTTATATTTTAATTATATTTATAATTGTATTACATATATGAAATTATAGTGTGATAAGACGTCTATTCGTAGTACTATTATTTATTTTTGTTAAATTATTTACACATTTGTCTTGAAAATGGCCTTCTGATTGGATGGGCCACAACTCAAAGTGGGCGGGCCCAGGCCCGGCCAGGCCCACCCGTAGCTTCGCCACTGGCACATCTTATGCAAAATCCACTTTTACAAGGTGTTTAGACATAACGGTGTGTTGGCAGTGTGTAAACACATCAACCCTACAATAAAAAAAAATCCACCCTATCCTATATCCCACCAAAGCAGTCTGTTTTGATTCTGTTGTTAATGTGACATCACACAAACAAAGTCCCGCCCACAGGCACTGACTGACTGGTTAATGTACCCAAAAGCTTTTCTAAATGTGTTTGTTAGCACGTTGTAGCGCTAATGAAGCTAAAAATACTATTGCCTCAGGCTGTATTCACAGGAATTACATCTATTTTTAACCAAAAGCGCTCACTGTCTGTTGGTAAGGAAGCGAGGAGCTGTAGCTCATTTGCATTTAAAGGTAAACACATGAAAACACCTCTTTTTTGCCCAAATATGAGCATTTTGGACATCCTATGACAAATGCCATGTGGGGTATTTACAGCTAAACTTTACAGACAAATTCTAGGCATACCTGAGAATAAAATTACATCTTGTAAAAATAGGCATAATATGTGCCCTTTAAATAGAAGATAAAAGTTAAGTGCTCTTTACATAATGCATTCCTAAAAACTATATTTACACCAGATAATATTAATTTATGTAAAAATAATAAAAGTACTATAAGTTACAACATACCCTTTAACACAGTTTACAGCACTTTCCTCGAATATGACCCATAGAAGTGTTTACTAAATGAATACCCCTACCAGAGATGCCACAAAAACTTTCAACTTTGTTATTTAGTCAGTTTGTAGAGTGTTGTGGATCATGGTTTTAATCCCAGAGAACACACAAACTGATACAATTTTTACCTTGAATGCACTGGAAGTCGCTTATCTGAAGCGTCTGCCAAATGCATAACTGCAAAAGTAAATTTTGATAATATTGATGGTAAGGGACCGTGTGAAAAGTTCACATTTTACAAATAAATGAACCTACATTTTTGAATGGTAATGAGGATCCATCCCATGACGACACACGTAACACGAAACTGTCTTTTAACTTTAAAGCGTAATTATGTCGTAATAAGCTTCTTGTAAACAACCTACGGAGTCACGTTTTTTGGTGGAGTACAGGCTCGTAATTCAAGTCATGCATTATTGAAATGCTAACATTGTTCTATATTCGTCTCAGCCAGTACGCTGACATAATGATTGATCTGTCATTACAGTATGTTTCTATTATTAGCTCCTCTGCTTAGTACAATTAAGGTTTAAACTGCCATCAGAAGAGTACGCATAAGATACCTCTATCATTCTTGACGTGTTTCACTTATGACTCAGACGAGAAGCATGACCTGCTCTCACTTTCTGCTGGCAGTCACTCAAGATAGAAACAAAGGAACTGTATAACTGGTGGGGTCAAACCGTTGAAACCGGAAAGATCAACGATACTACGGTAATCTAAGTGAGATCAAACCATGAGCTTGTTTATATGTACATTTGTACAGTTGTGATAAGTTTCTGTCATTGTGAAATATTCACTGGAAATTTCTTCTAGCAAAAACAAAATGCATTTACATCATTTTTGCAGTACAAGAGTGTAAAAATTGCTGTAATTTTGGAGCTGGTTGCCAGTAACTTACTGTAGAAGATAAAGACTGAAAATATTTCATGTTCATTTAACTTTGAACAAACTGTTGCCAGTAAATAACATAAATGTAAAATCTACAGTAAGTTACTGGCAGCTAGATGCCAGTAATACCCAGTAATACTGTAATAGTGTATGAATGATGTTGATCGAGTTTGATTTTAAAACTTCTATCAAAATTGAAGTTTTACACTGTGTATTATCACAATTGATGTGAAAAGCGGTTTATCTATCCACACATTGAATGTAAAACCTGTGTGCACCCATGACAATCAAAGCCAATGAGAAATATTTGATGTTTAGTACAGATGTGGAGCGAGATTTTGGACGAATAAGATTTCACTAGCTGAATTTCAATTACCCTTTAAATTGTGCAAATTGACATTATTAAAAATAAAAATTAATGCAAATACACCTCACTGTAAAGAAATTTCGTAGAAATTACAGTGTTACTTGCAGCTGGTTGCCAGTAACTTACCGTAGATTTAAATTCATGTTATTTACTGGCAAGAATTTGTTCAGAAAAGATTATTTTGAAAATATTTATTACGATACAAAACTGTTTACACATTACATATAAAAAAAACTCTGCATTTGGAACTGTAGCGATAGTTGACCGTCATTTCATGATGGCATGCAACGCAACCCAATCGTTTTTTATGCCAGCTAGATGGCACTTAACTTTAAACTGTAAATATAGGTCATAATAAGCTGCTTGCAAAAATAACTTATGGTGTGGTTTTCTTAAGGAGGAAAGACTTAAATATCATCCAAACCTTTTCAAGAGCAGTTACAATGTAATTGTACAATTTGAATCTCAAACAATTTGTGAGCATATTACTTAAAAAAGTGAGTCTCTGTGCTGATATCTCAAAAAAACACACTCACAAAATGACACACTTGGGAGTCGAGGGTGCACATGGACCATCTGTCACACACAAACAAACACACACACGCGTGGCTTGTGGACAGTGCGACACTTGCCATAATTAAGCTTATGGTGTTTGTCAACTTTCCCTGCGTGTAGCAGAGCATCGCGCAGCGCCCGTCCACCATGAGTCACGATACCCAGACGGGACTGAAGAGTCGATCGCCAAAAAACCCAGTCAGCACTGTAGAGGTCTGAGTGCTCCACACTCCCAGCATGCATTGCGGGTGCCAGATGATTTTTTTTAAAGCTACATTTGCACACTTCACGCAGAGGAAAACAAATACACCCACTGAAATCTGGCATTTTTAGGTAGGTGTGAAGTAGTCAGGACAAAATAAGGAGAATCCAGAGAACCTCTAGTGGCAAATATGCGGCATGTGAAATCACAATTGTTTTTAGGAAAACGGGAACGCATTTTGTCAAGTTGCGTTAAATAGATTTTATGTAGCAAAATGTGGAAAGGCTAAAATGTATAACAATCAGGAAACTTAAAAGGTTTAAGCTGATGTGATTGTTTAAGGGCAAAGCCAGGATCAGGTTTAAGATCCAATTTTAGGTAGTTAGAAGTCATACGTTTCATCACAGCTGATTTTTTGATTTGTTTCATGACATTAGTTTTAAAGATCATTTGTATTTTTAACATTATGATTTCAATATTTTCCTTACAGACGTATACAGAGACCTTAAAAGTTTCATATATTCCTGCCTGATCTCACAAGAAGTCGTAAATAGTTTACGAGTTGGCTAATTCGAATGAATTCATACAAAGTTAATTGCGCAAAAACGTACGATTATCATAAAAAACAACAACAACAACAAAACCCAACTCCTAACCCCGTCCCCAACCCAAACGTCACAGGGGTCAAAGCAAATAGTACAAAAATTTACGAATGAGGTCGAATGAAATACTACGAATCAGCCACTTCGTAAAAAACATACAAATTGCCATGAGATAGCGTTATATATACCGATCTAATATTGTGTCATGGTCGATTTAAGATTTATCCACCCCTAAAGGCATTAAAAAACAAAATTAACTGTGATTGGTTGCGTTACTGTATATGTTGGTCCAAATGTAAAGTTTTGTATCTAAATAAGCCAAAGAGTGAACTTGAATTTATGCTGATAATCAAAATCTGGTTTCTCTAGAGTTACACAATGATAAAAATCATCTAAAAAATGTAAAAAATTATTCAACAGGATGATATGAATCACAAAGGCATGCGAATCAACAACTTAAAAATGCTATGAATGGCAGCGGTCCATTTTAGCAGCTTTGTTAAACATTTTAATAAAGGCTTAATGTATAATAAACTATAAGTGTATTCAATAATATATACGAGCACAACAAAGTTAATATATTTATTATTACTTGTACAATAATTAAATATATAAAATATAATAAATACTAATCGATCCACGAAACTCTACCAGAAAATGTTTTTGCTAAACAAGGTTTGGCAATACAGTTACGCATTATGTATCATTTCAGCGTACCAATTGTACTATAAACAAATTCCTTCAAAGTGCTTCCTATGTCAGACGCAATCCTGTATTACGATCGTTACTATTCTAGATACGACTAGTATTGTTTATACGACAACTTGGGACCTAATTTACCCCGCCCCTGGCAAGCATTAAACAAATTCCAGAAATACCTGTTAAAAGTCAGTATCGTTGATCTAAGTGAGAGAGACTCAGTATGCAGTCCGTCCTGATTTTTTGGATATCTGAATATGTCTCTTAAAAATAAAAGATACCCCACAGGAGTTAAGGCAAATCATATTAAATTTTATACATTTGGTCGTACGAATACATATCAGCCTTCTCATAAAAAACATACACATAAAAAAAAATTATTTGCTGCCTTAAAATTTTTTACAAGTAATTTTGTAAAATCTATCTATTATTATCTTTTTTATTATTTACTATTACTTACTATAAATAATATTAAGTTAAAATGACTTAAAAAATTTTTTACAGTGTACAAATCGCCATTAGGTTGTGTTGGAGGATCTTATTGCTTGTAAATGCCCTAATAAAAGCTAAATATGCACCGTCAAATAGATTTGTTGGTTTACCTAAAAGAGTAAGTTTCCAATTCCTGGAAATTGACCTTAAGACTGTAAGGTCATTCAACTTAAAAAACATTAGTTTACTTAAAAAGTTATGTAAATATTGTTGTGTCAACTAATATTTTTAAAGTGAATTAAATAAAGATTTTAAGGCAACCAGGTAACTTTTTTACAGTGTGGAAAATTGGCATCTTTAAAAGAAAAACTATTTATAAACACACTAAATAATGTTTATATTCATTTATCAAAACGATTAATTTTACACTTTAAAAATGCTGGGTTGTTTCAACCCATGGTTGGGTCAAATATGGACATTATCTATACAGCAGTGACGGCCGGTGACTTTTTTTTTTCTAGGGCGCACGATGCGAAGTTCGCCACAACATGTATGTAGGCCATGTGTTTGATTTGTAATTTCAAAATATGTGTTCAGCGCGTCGAGTGAACCTATGCGCATCACGTGTCTTGTCAAAATAAGTGCCTGCTTCAGACGCATCTAAAGGGTTTATGATAAAAGAAACGTTCACGTTTGCCAGATACTCGCATAAGCTCATGCGTAATCTGAGTTTACTGTTAAGGGAGTGTCTTGCCTCTCTTTTGTCATATACGGTTTTGACGCATGTCCAGCAGGCACTTATTTTGACAAACCACGTGATGCACATGGTTCACATGACGCAACAAACAAATATTTTGAAAACATGAGCAACACACGACACTCCGAACACTTATTTTGAATAAGCGCCCCTCGAATGAGCAATCAAGAGCCAATGCTAAACAATCCAGCACTTTTTGGAAAGTATGCCTGTAATTTATTACAATTTTATATGTTTTAATATCAAGTAAAAAGCACGTGTTCTTGCTATGTGGTTACTGGGATGCACTGAGTAGTTTCTACTAACTTACTAGTTCAAGTCTGATCACTAAATAAAAATCTGGTAAGAATTAGGGCCATATTTAAGGCGGCTAGCTGGGTGCCTGTGTGTGTGTAAACAGTTTGGTGCTCCTTTCCTACCCGTCCTGGTTCTCATCTTCATCCAAATTGGAAAGCAGCTGGGATCCGGCCAGCGAGAGGTCCAGGGCAGCTAGCGGAAGATCCCTGTAGGCGAAGCTGACCAGCTGTACTGGAGCCATGCACTGGCCCTCATCCTCCACCTGCTGGGAGATCACCTCCAGATCTGGAGCTGTCGCCTGCTGAGGGGGCCTGGGGACACATGGTGAAATCTACTCTATTGTCTTGTTGCATTAATCGAGTTATTCGTGAAATAGATGATTGTCATTACCATTTCGTGTGAAGGACCACAAACTAAACGAAATCACCTGTCAAAGTCAACATGAATCCAAGTCTTTACTTTTGTATTAATGTTGCGGATGATTCATCCAGACAAGAAATTCCAAAGAAAAATATGTATTATTCATCAAACCAATTACTCTCACAACTTTAAAGATTTTGTGATGTCACCAAGCATTGTTTTAACCCCACCCATTCACCTAATAAAAAAAAACCTATTCAATAAAGTCAAGTCCGATTCTACCTATGCAGTAAAATGGGTTTTGAATGTTTCATGTTGACTTTAAACAGGCAAAGATGGCAACAAATACATAATAAGTGTATAAAAACAGAGCAATAAATGAAGCAATGAAGCAATAAATAGGAGTCCTGGGATCAACATTCTGCACAGGGAGCCACCATGAATACTTTAAAGGGACACTCCACTTTTTTGAAAATATTCTCATTTTCCAGCTCCCCTGGAGTTAAACTTAAAATTTTTACCGTTTTGGAATTCATTTAGCTGATCTCCGGATTTGGCGCTACCACGTTTAGCATAGTTTAGCATAATCCATTGAATCTGATTAGACCATTAGCATCGCGCAAAAAAACAAACCAAAGAGTTATTTTCACAACTTTTAATTTTCTGTCAGCCTTAGTACACGATGCAACTACAGAAGAGTCAAGTTTTAAATATGAAAAAATATCCAAACGCTTTGGTTATTTTTTAGCACGATGCTAATGGTCTAATCAGATTAAATGGATTATGCTAAGCTATGCTAAAAGTGGTAGCGCCAGACCCGGAGATCAGCTGAATGGATTCCAAAACGGTAAAAATCAAATGTTTAACTGTAGGGGAGCTGGAAAATTAGCATATTTTCAAAAAAAGTGGAGTGTCCCTTTAAAGAAGGTATAAGAAAATAAATGTGTATGATAAAGTAACTCACAAGGAGTTGAAATACAGATGAGAAACGTCTTATTGAAATAACGCACGAAATCAAATATAACTAATTGTATTCCCACAGATAACACACTACAGGTGACTACACAAGTAATCTTTTGAAAGCCATAATTATTTTTTTGGCTAAAATAAAGGACTATTAACATTGTCAAGTAAGTATATAAATGTTATATTTAAAATACATAACTATGTGAACTACGAGTGAGAATGAGACATTATATTAGAGTTTATTATAAACATAAGGGCCAATAATAGTGCTCAGACGTATGAAACCTCAATGGCCATGAAACAAATGCATGAAAGAAGATTGTGAAGCAGCATCCCACACGATTCCTTCCTAAACCCGCAATATTTATCACTGTTGGACCATCATGCGTCGCGTCCCACAATAATGAGGTATCTGGAGAATTTCAAAGCACAATATTGTGGCAAACAACTCAGTCCCAGTGTTGGATGTCATGGCCTATTCTGCCCGGGTTTGTCTTTGATTTATTGGATGCAGAATGCTGATTCATCTCACGTTTGCAGTTTGGGATTGCTGTTCTCAATCTCAGTGCAAACAAGGCAATTAATGTACACTTCTACAAAGCTTGCAATTCACATTTTGCTCTGGGAAAAACCCTGTAGCCTTCAAGACTTTGGCTGGTGGTAGTGAAATAACCTTGACTTATATACGGAAAACTTTGTATAAATCAATATACAACTGCATTATTTTGACATTAAAGAACATTTTGCAATTCACAAGATTTCATCTAAGGTCCCTAAGCTTTAAGGAAAAAGTGTAAACCAGAAAGTAAATTCTTGTAATTAAAATGTATTAATTTAACATTTGATTTGATTATACCGCACTGTTTGCATATCAGTATGAAAAGCCAACACATTTGTAAATAATTTTGTACAAAATGTAAGTATTTAAAATGTGCAAAGCAGTAAAATTTTATAGTACAGTAAAAAAATATTTTATAAAAATATTACATTTTATTGCGTTAATTTTAATTGATCATATCTGTCCACTGCACTTTTTAAAACAAAGTAAAAATCGTGCACACAAAAATCTGTATAAGTAGACAAGGATCTACTGATTTACTGTATGCAGTACTAAAAAAAAGCAGGATTGTATGTGAAAATATGCAATTCATAATGATAATGGTGCTCATAAGAGCAATCAATACTTAGGGTCCTTAAGATGCCTCTATCAAAAAAGTCAAATGTATAGAGGTGCACGAATGTAAGTTTTGGCTTCTGTCCCAAACATGCTGGATGACAGGAGATATGTTATTAAGAGATGAACCAATAGGGAAGCTCATATAACTTCAGAACAAAGACAAACCAAATTAATATTGTAAATAGAGAGGAGGTCTGGAGAGTGACCGTAGTGTATGTGTGTGGAAATGTTTATATGGGCTCTTATCTCATTCCAATCTCTAAAATGTTAATGCGGTCGTGTGGCTGTGAAGAACAACTTTTTTTCAGAAAACCTTCTGCTGGTTTGTATCCGCACATACATGTTGTGTATTGAGCAAACAATGCATAAAATATGAAAAAGTGATTCAATAATTAAGCACATTTCATGAGCATCACAATGTCAGCTTCATATTTCAGCCCAAAAAGAATAAAATAAATAAACAAATAAAATGAAGCATAAAATTTTGCATTTAAAAGACGTCTAGCAGACGTCCAAAAACAGCCCAGATGTCTAAGCTTAACAAGATCAAATTTAGGCTGTTGGTGAACAGATGTCTAACCCAAAAATAAAATAAATAAATGAAACCAAACACATCGTAATTAATGTTACATGATGGAAAATCATACATCTCGCAAGTAATTTAGACAAAAACAATATTCAAGTTAATTATGGCTAGAAATGGGTTACTCAAAGCCAGACCGTATCAGGTCTATAGTTAACCTATACGTTAAAGTGACGCCTATATATAGGCAAAATAGTGTACATTTTTATTACTAACGTAAAAAAAATCAATGATTATATGTTTGCATCGTGGTGGTCTGTGTTAGTGATAGACCGATATATCAGCCGGCCGATGTATCGGGCCGATATTTGCGAGTTTTATGTGTATCGGCATCGACCAATATGTGGCTGCTGTGTTGGCTGATTTTTTCCGACATTAGTTACAGACAGAGTGCTGGAAGCCGCAAGCAATTGCAGGTTATGTGACTAAAAACAACCAACATTTGCATGACAACATCAAGGCTCGGCCTAATAGCTAATCACAGCTGGACAAAGCGGGTTTTTATTTCTCTTCTCTATGGGGCGGTTTCCCGGACAGGGATTAGAATAGTCCTAGACTAAAATAAATGGAAGGACTGTCCAAACTAATAACATTACTTTTTAACACATCTTAAAATACATCAGTGCCCTGTGTTTATATATATATATATATATATATATATATATATATATATATATATATATATATATATATATATATATATATATATATATATATATATTTGTAGTAGTAAAGTGCTAGAAATCAATATCCTTTTGCTGATAGTTCCTCGTCATTTTGGAGAGTGGTTCCATAGCACCCTCACCTGTTTTTACTATTTGTTAAATATAGTTTTTTTTTAAGTTCAATAAATGTAACTTTTTTAAAATTGAGACTTTTAACATTTGGCATCATCATTGTGTCATTTTTATGATGTAAATTGAGTGAGCAAAATCAGTATCGGTTTCAAATATCGGCTAAAGAAAATCGGCAGCCTGTATCGGTCATCGGCTAAGGCTGATGAAACAAAAAATCGGTATCGGCACTGAAAAATCCATATCGGTCGATCCCTAGTCTGGGTTGTACTTTTTAAATTTATTTGGGTTTTAAAAAGTATTACAGTGTTTACTTCCAGTAAATATTATTAAACTTTCATTAAAGAATCTAATGAGAATCACCACTGGGAAAATGAAAATAACTGAACGAAAGAAATATGCTTAACCATCATGAACAGTAAAAATTATATTAAAATAATAAAAATCTACACTGTAAAAAAAATCCATAGAAATTGCAGCTGGGTTGCCGGTAACTTACCGTAGATTTAAATTTATGTTAAGTTATTTACTGGCAACATTTTGTTCAAAGTTAAATGAACATTTAACATTTACAAGTCTTTGTCTTTACAGAGTAAAACAAAAAAAAAAACAGCATCAAGCAAAACATTCTGGGAAACAAAATCTGAAGCAAAAAAACAGAAAAAGGTTGATGATGATTTCTGGTTCCCAGAATGCTTTGCATGAGGCAGTTATTGTTTAGTTTTATTCTGTAAGATAAAGACTTTTTAATATTTTACATTTATTTAACTTTGAACAAACTCTTGTCAGTAAATAACATAAATTTAAATCTACGGTAAATTACCGGCAACCCAGCTGTAATAACATTGTAATTTCTACTGAATTTTCTTGTTATAGGGGTGGTTTCGCGGACAGGGATTATCTTAAATCAGGACTAGGCCTTAGTTTTATTAGGAAGTTTAACATTTAATAAACATTCCTTACTAAAAACACCATGTATTTTAAGATGTGTCAGTGCAAGTTGTTTTCAGGTTGGACAGCTCTTACATTTATTTTAGTCTAGGACTAGTCTAATCCCCGGGAAACTGCCCTATAGTGTTTAAAACTGAACTGTATAAAAATTATTCGATTTTCCATGTTTTTTTGAAATACAGTAAAAAATTGTAAAATTACAGAAATAGACGGCAATTTTACATATCCACTTTAAATCACATGAAAAACACGTCAATGTGCATGTGTTTTATTTGCTCTTGCTATATTTCACCAGTTAACATGTTGTTCCTAAGGAATGTTCCATAGCATCGGTGTTTCGATCACACTTCTCTCCAAAATGTCTTTTCGCACCCTTCATGCCGTCTGGCTGAGAAAGGATGGGCTCAGCATGTGCCGACCGTCCCCCTGATGCTATCTGCATGCTTGGCATCACTTCCTACAGATAGCTAACAGGACTCTAATCTGTCCTGACATGCACAAACTGTTCAGGGCATCAATATCACATTTCCAAATAACCATATGCAAAGGCATTGCGCTGTCAGGTAATGACAGTTGCCTGGCGAGTGGCAGGACGCCCACTCTGAGTTTCTGTTCGTCATACCGCAAGACAAACAGGAGGAGAGAATGTGGATATAAAGTCAGCAAAATCGTCATTTGACGAATCAATATTCAGAACTATTTTCAAGTGAATAAATGAAGATAAAATAAAAAATGTGACTGTCTGTGAAAAAGTCTCATAATCTATTTTTAAGATCAACAAAGTTTGATTTCAATCTTTGACATGACCTTACTCAGTCAATATTAAAGATATATGTTTATTACATTATGCTTTTATGTAAGACATTCAAGGAAGGCATCTTGAGATATTTCCTATACATACCTGCACTGTCTGAACCATGTTAACTCTCTCTAACTCTCTCTCTCTCTCTCTCTCTCTCTCTCTCTCTCTCTCTCTGCCCCCAGTGAGTTTACAACGCGACTCATAAATCAGTAGGAGAGAATCAATACAAATAAATAAGAAACCAGCCCAGAGGGACAACAATTAACTCAAAACCACCCGTTTTACAGGTTACTACCGTTTTTAGCTTTATAGCAGCATTAAATCATAAACAAAAGCTGGTTAACAACACTGTAAAAAATCCGTAGAAATTATAATGGTATTGCAGCTGGGTTGCCGGTAAATTACTGTAGATTTAAATTTATGTTATTTACTGGCAAGAGTTTGTTCAAAGTTAAATAAATGTTAAAAAGTCTTTATCTTTACAGAATAAAACTATACAATAACAGCCTCATGCAAAGCATTCTGGGAACCAGAAATCATCAAACTTTTTCTGTTTTTTGCTTCAGATTTTGTTTCCCAGAATGTTTTGCTTGATGCTGTTTTTCTAGGTTTATTCTGTTAAGACAAAGACTTGTAAATGTTTAATGTTCATTTAACTTTGAACAAAATGTTGCCAGTTATAACATAAATTTAAATCTACGGTAAGTTACCGGCAACCCAGCCGCAAATTTCTACGGAATTTGTTTACAGTGAAAATAACAGTGTTTTTCTTAAACAATAGAAATGTTACGCTTGAGCTGACAAAAAGAACCCAAAACATATATGTTTAAGAACATCATGGACACTTGAGATGAAATGGACTGTTCCAGTCTGCATTTATTGTATGGAAAAAAGTTTGCCATGATTTTTCGCCAGTTCTTCTTTTGCATTCTACGAAAGTAAGATATAGAAACTCATATAAAGAGGTCTCATTATAAATATTTTGCAAGGTAGTTATTTCATATACATTTTGTACGATCTCATTTGTATTAATAATCTCATTTGTGTATGTATATATGTATATGGGTCAGTAAAAAAAACAGTTTGTCAAGATAAGAAATTAATAAAAAAAAACTTGTTTTAAAAGCATGCATCAGGTTTATTTCAATGCACAGTGTATTTATGTTAATTTTATGCAATAAAAAATTACATTTGCACCATTTTTATACTGAATGGACCTGAAAATGTCCAATGGTGTAACCGCCAATTGTGCCAAAGAATGAGAAATATTAAATATTTTATCCACCTTGATGTAAGCGTAATCATCAAAAAGGTAAATATTATTTTATTAGCTATTTTTAAATGTAAATTTTAATGCGTTTTTGTAATATTTGTCCTGATGGTATGCTGAAAAAAGCTCAGTTTTCTAAATAACCTTTGACAAATGATGTAAAAATGTATGTAAAAAATCTTATTACACTAAACTTGATGATTATATTTTATTCCAAATTTTTTATGAATTTATTTATATTTTAATTTAAAAAAAAATACTAGTTACACCTATTGACACAGACCGGTTACACCACACTTACATTTTTGCAATTATCCCCCAAATATTCTTTCAAAATGAAATAAAACCAGATATTTTAGACTTGGTCCTCAAAAAATACAAGTAATCTGCAATTTATTTTGAAATTTTAACCCTTTTGCATTTAATTTATCCATACGGACACAAAATAATGAACGTCACGTCATTGACCCATATGTACATTTCAAGCAATTAGCATCTTCATTATTTCTTTATTTAATAATCGTATATCATTGTTTGATTCACATTGTACAAAATCATACAGATTATCCACGTTGTAAAATAGATCAGGCTGATGCTTCACATAAAGTACAGTACATTGTAAAATGATACTGCTCATTTATAGATGTAGACACTCTTATCCTCTGCTAGGATGCAGAAAAGCTCTGACAGCAAAGGGAAAGCAGCTTTCACTGAAAAATGCGGAGCTCAACTGAATGTGAACCGATCCACACGAGGCGACTATCGAATCTCACTACCATGCAGTGAAATCTGATATCTGTCAGGGTCAGGATTGGAATGGATGTTCAGAAGTTATTTGTTCCAGTATAAATGTTATGTGGCATGAATGTAAATGAAGAAAAAAGGTTTTGATGATAATTAATGTTGCTTTTTTAAATAACTAGAGAGTACAATACAGTAGTTTTAGTACAAGATTGCAACTAGCATAGCATTATTATTGCTACACCAGATGCAACAACACTTCTATTCATATGCTGTTTTCATGGGACATAAAGTATAAAAATATGACAACTAATGACTTTTGCACTTTGTGCAGCTGAGTTGGTGTCATTTTACTATTTATACTGAGATATAATCTAAGTGAGGATAAAATAAACAGGGATGGTTTGAAGAGCTTCAGTAAACAATAGCCTACTGTATTACTTTTATAAGCACACTTCTTTGATGCAGATTTGAGTTATAAGAATCTGTGACCTTATAAGACAATAAAATGCTGTTTCAACACTGGGTCAAAATGTGTCACTTGGTGAGGTTTCATAGACATTAAACAGACCTCAAATAAGTCAGGAGAATATTTACAACTTTAAACTCGGAGGACAATGGGTAATGGGTATGCTTTTTAGTCTAAGTATTTATAATATATATATGTGATAATGTGTATATAACATCGGACTGAGTTCAAGCTGTATAGTTGGGTTGATGTCAAACCGCAATGTCGTACTGACCTCTAGATGTAACATCGGGTTTATGTCACAAAAACAACTATTGTCCTACGTCAAAAACCAACGTCTGCTTGACGTCAAGCTGTTACATTGCGTTGACATCAGAAACCAACATCGACTGACGCCAAGCTGCAACGTTGGGCTGACATCAAAAACCAAAATCGGCCTGACATTCAGATGTAACATTGGGTTGACGTCAAAAACCAGTGTTGTTGGCCTGACATTAAGCTGTAACATTGATTGACGTCAAAACCAAATGTTGGCCTGACGTCCAGCAGTAACGTCGAGTTGACGTCAAAACCCAACGTCGGCCTAACGTTCAGATGTAACATTGAATTGAGGTCAAAAACCAGAGTGGGCAGCCTGACATTAAGCTGTAACGTTGATTGACGTCAAAACCAAATGTCGGCCTGACGTCCAGCAGTAACGTCGAGTTGACGTAAAATCTAACGTCAGCCTAACGTTCAGATGTAACATTGAATTGAGGTCAAAAACCAGAGTGGGCGGCCTGACATTAAGCTGTAACGTTGATTGACGTCAAAACCAAATGTTGGCCTGACGTCCAGCAGTAACGTCGAGTTGACGTCAAAACCCAACGTCGGCCTAACGTTCAGATGAAACATTGAATTGACGTCAAAAACCAGTGTTGTTGGCCTGACATTAAGCTGTAACGTTGATTGATGTCAAAACCAAATGTCGCCCTGACGTCCAGCAGTAACGTCGAGTTGACGTCAAATCCCAACGTCAGCCTAACGTTCAGATGTAACATTGAATTGAGGTCAAAAACCAGTGTTGTCGGCCTGACATTAAGCTGTAACGTTGATTGATGTCAAAACCAAATGTCGGCCTGACATCCAGCAGTAACGTCGAGTTGACGTCAAATCCCAACGTCAGCCTAACGTTCAGATGTAACATTGAATTGAGGTCAAAAACCAGAGTGGGCGGCCTGACATTAAGCTGTAACGTTGATTGATGTCAAAACCAAATGTCGGCCTGACATCCAGCAGTAACGTCGAGTTGACGTCAAATCCCAACGTCAGCCTAACGTTCAGATGTAACATTGAATTGAGGTCAAAAACCAGAGTGGGCGGCCTGACATTAAGCTGTAACGTTGATTGACGTCAAAACCAAATGTTGGCCTGACGTCCAGCAGTAACGTCGAGTTGACGTCAAAACCCAACGTCGGCCTAACGTTCAGATGTAACATTGAATTGAGGTCAAAAACCAGTGTTGTCGGCCTGACATTAAGCTGTAACGTTGATTGACGTCAAAACCAAATGTCGGCCTGACGTCCAGCAGTAACGTCGAGTTGACGTCAAATCCCAACGTCAGCCTAACATTCAGATGTAACATTGAATTGACGTCAAAAACCAGTGTAGTCGGCCTGACATTAAGCTGTAACGTTGATTGACGTCAAAACCAAATGTCGGCCTGACGTCCAGCAGTAACGTCGAGTTGACATCAAATCCCAACGTCAGCCTAACGTTCAGATGTAACATTGAATTGACGTCAAAAACCAGTGTTGTCGGCCTGACATTAAGCTGTAACGTTGATTGACGTCAAAACCAAATGTCGGCCTGACGTCCAGCAGTAACGTCGAGTTGACATCAAATCCCAACGTCAGCCTAACGTTCAGATGTAACATTGAATTGAGGTCAAAAACCAGAGTGGGCGGCCTGACATTAAGCTGTAACATTGATTGACGTCAAAACCAAATGTTGGCCTGACGTCCAGCAGTAACGTCGAGTTGACGTCAAAACCCAACGTCGGCCTAACGTTCAGATGTAACATTGAATTGAGGTCAAAAA
Source organism: Misgurnus mizolepis (assembly GCA_025389145.1). Lineage (NCBI taxonomy): Eukaryota > Metazoa > Chordata > Actinopteri > Cypriniformes > Cobitidae > Misgurnus > Misgurnus mizolepis. Next base: position 35,812,783 of record JAIFKI010000012.1, on the reverse strand, counting down.
CCAGAGTGGGCAGCCTGACATTAAGCTGTAACGTTGATTGACGTCAAAACCAAATGTCGGCCTGACGTCCAGCAGTAACGTCGAGTTGACGTAAAATCTAACGTCAGCCTAACGTTCAGATGTAACATTGAATTGACGTAAAAAATCAGTGTTGTCGGCCTGACATTAAGCTGTAATGTTGATTGACGTCAAAACCAAATGTTGGCCTGACGTCCAGCAGTAACGTCTGGTTGACGTCAAAACCCAACGTCGGCCTAACGTTCAGATGTAACATTGAATTGACGTCAAAAACCAGTGTTGTCGGCCTGACATTAAGCTGCAACATTGATTGACCTCAAAACCAAATGTTGGCCTGACATCCAGCAGTAACGTCGGGTTGACGTCAAAACCCAACGTCGTCCTTACGTTCAGATGTAACATTGAATTGACGCCAAAAACCAGTGTTGTCGGCCTGACATTAAGCTGTAACGTTGATTGACGTCAAAACAAAATGTCGGCCTGACGTCCAGCAGTAACGTCGAGTTGACATCAAATCCCAACGTCAGCCTAACGTTCAGATGTAACATTGAATTGAGGTCAAAAACCAGAGTGGGCGGCCTGACATTAAGCTGTAACGTTGATTGACGTCAAAACCAAATGTTGGCCTGACGTCCAGCAGTAACGTCGGGCTTACGTCAAATCCCAACGTCAGCCTAACGTTCAGATGTAACATTGAATTGAGGTCAAAAACCAGAGTGGGCGGCCTGACATTAAGCTGTAACGTTGATTGACGTCAAAACCAAATGTCGGCCTGACGTCCAGCAGTAACGTCGAGTTGACGTCAAATCCCAACGTCGGCCTAACGTTCAGATGTAACATTGAATTAACGTCAAAAAACAATGTTGGGCTGATGTCAAAAACCAGTGTCGTCAGCCTGACATCAACCTGTTAGTCGGTTTGATGTTAAAAAACAACACTGGACTGACGTCAAGCTGCAACGTTGATTGGCGTCCAAACAAAACGTGCGCCTGATGTCCAGATGTTATGTTGATTGACGTCAAAACCCAAAGTCGGCCTGATGTCCAGATGTTAAGTTGGATTGACGTCAAAAAACAATGTCGGCCTGATGTCAAAAACCAGTGTCGTCGGCCTGACATCAAGCTGTTACCTCGGGTTGACGTCCAAAAACAACATCGGACTGACGTCAAGCTGTAACGTTGACTGATGTCCAAACCAAACATGGGCCTGCCATCCAGATGTAATGTTGATTGACTTCAGAACCCAACATCGGCCTGACGTCCAGATATGTATGGCCAAAATCTGTTTATTAAAAAATCTGTATTGATACACTTAATCTGTGTGTGGATTTTAAATACAGTAAAACCTGTAAATGGAGCTAACTGAACTTGTATTAGCATCCAAAATAAACAATACATTCAAAAACACCAGTTTTGCTGAATAGATGCATTCCATAACTCTTATAAGTACACTAAAACATTATCAAAATAGTCAAAACATTCAATAACGGGAAGGACATAGGGTAAAAAAGTGCATACAGGGGATTTGTGGAGGTACTGCCAGGGTGTGAACTGATATCCCTATAACATCTGTTAGACCTTCACAACCAGATGCTTGAATCAGATCTCATACAGCAAACCATCAGTTGTGTTATCAGTACATCTTCTGACCAGCAGTAAGATTGATGTATGTCCCAAACAAGCACTTTACACCATTAATACATTATACTTCAGTGATACATTAGAGACACAACTATATATATATATGTTCCAAAATTATTAGCATAGGTACACTGAAAAAATGGTCTCAAGTTGTCACTGGGGCAGTACCCTTTAAAAGGTCATAATACATACAATTTAAGTACAGATATGTATACATTTGGTACCAATTTTGGTACCGTTTTTTGTACCAGTATGTACCTCTATGGTACAAATGTGAAATCTTCATATATTTTTTAAAATAATAAAGACTAAAGACTATATAATATAATCCAAGTGCAACATTATTTCAACGTGATTAACATGCCTACAGGTTCCTGCAGAACTAGCACAATGGATTGTGCTGTAAAATTTGATCAGCTTTTCCAAAACAATGAGATCTTATTAGAGAGAGAAGTCGAGGCTAAATGTTAGCTGACCTGTTTCAAGCACAAAGCCATCCTCAGGGTGTGTCGGAGTGCATGCGTGTGTGAAAACATGAGCACATGAGTGTGCATGCACGTGCGCACAATCACTCATAAACACACACACACACATTCTGGTTTCCATGTTTTGTGGGGACATTCCATAGACGTAATGCATTTTATGCAGTACAAACTATATATTCTATTCCCCTTACCTACCCCATTCCCTAACCCCAACCATCACAGAAACCCTTCTACTTCACATTTTCAAGAAAAATAATTTTGTTTGATTCATAAGCTTGTTTCCTCATGGGGACATCAACATGTCCCCACAAGGTCACAAAAATACTGGTATTCCTATCTTAGTGGTCCCCACAACGTGATAATTGCCAGGTACACACACACACACACACACACACACACACACCTTTATTTGGTGGATGTACGGAAATACGTTAAAGGATAATTCCGGTATTTAACACTTTGAGTCTCATTTCTGGTTTGTTTTGGATGAACTACAGTGATGGACACTGAAATTTTGACAATGGGTCGTGTCTTGAGTTTTTGACTCGTTTAGAAGCATCTCTTGACTGCTTCAGAATGGAAGTCAATGACCATGCACAAACATGTCATTAAAACAACACTTAACGTTCATTTTCAAAACTGTACTACTCACCGAGTGGTTTGTGGTGTTCGTTTATGATTAAAAACAAATATATTGGTGCAATGTATGATTTCAATCCGTGTTATTTGCTATAGTGGAATTTTTTTTCAGATACCTCACAACCCCGTAAATACTTCCACTTTATATTTGAGTCTGAAGCGACACTCCCGACCACTTGATGGCGACAACCACTTTGCCATAGAAGTACCCTCGGTGTCTAGCGTGTAGACTGTCACAATTGAGCTCAACTTCAAACCTAAAGCTGGTCACTGAGCCATCAAATATGGGAAAAATTTCTTCTGAGAGAAACCGAGCGAAAAAACTACAACCACATGTAAACAGACCCCTTTTCCATTTCTCGGCGGCGTAGTGATATATCAGCGAGCAATGAGTCTTCCAAGAGAAGTCAATGGAATTTTACAAAATGCCAAATAAAACACGACAGAAACTGTATTTCGCTACACAACTTGTTTTTAAACATCAACGAACACCACGAACCACTGGTGAGTAGCACAGTTTTGAAAATGAACGTTAAGTGTTGTTTTAATGACATGTTTGTGCATGGCCATTGACTTCCATTCTGAAGCAGTCAAGAGACGCTTCTAAACGAGTCAAAAACTCAAGACACGACCCATTGTCAAAATTTCTGTGTCCATCACTGAAGTTCATCCAAAACAAACCAGAAATGAGACTCATAGTGTTAAATACCGGAATTATCCTTTAACAATAAAATAGGGAAAGACGATGGCAAAAACAATTTTTTATAACCTTATGAAACATGAAAGGTTATAAAACAGTAACCAAAAAAAAAAAAAAAAAAAAATCACAAATAGCAATGTTCTTCAAATCTAACCTAACCAAATAAAATAAAATAAATTAATAAAATAAAGCAATAGTTTTGTAAGGACAGCCAAGTTACTTATAAGCACAATAGAGAAGTATATTTCAAGCTGAAGATCAGCGATGTAAATAACTGAATGTCCAGGTCACAATAGGTCATTCAAACCATCATCAAAAGCTTTTCTATTTAACTTAAAGACAATTACATTTTTTTCATTTTACAATCAAATTCTCATTAATGATTCTGTATGATGTATTTTTTTTTTGTTTTTGTTTTTGGCATTTTCAAGGATGATTCTCATTAATAAATTTTATTAAAATTAGTGTAAAAGTGTTAATATCTTTAAAATTACATTTATTTTTATAATGAAAATTTGGGTTGGGTGTCCTTCATTTTCTTTAAGAGAAGTAATATAATACAATTTTTAGGATTGGTATACCGGTATGACAGTCCATGCACGATTATACTACTGTGAATATTAACTTATCCACGGTTTTGGGCAAAAATGGGCAAAAGCGGATCTCACCTGTGCTGCTGCGCATAAGCAACTTTTTTCCACATGACTGCTTAGCCTCCACTAATACATATAATCTGCTGAAAAAATTTCAGAGCCGGAGGCTACAAATTTTTATCTCTATCCCCCACCAAAAACAGTTAAAATCTACAGTGTGGGAATACTTTGGGTAATGACCCTGCACTCTTGCTCTCCCAATTATGCTATTCAAAAGGAAGTACTTTTTGGTTTATTCTTGTCTAATCTAACGAGAAATTACTTATTCCTTACTTTGATCAAAAGGAAGATGTGCAGCTTTATTTTTTTTTCAGATGGTAGACTCTGAAATTTCCATAAAAAGTTAGGTTTTTGGATTGGACATATGGTTTATTAGGCCTATATCAAACTTTTTCTGTAAAAAAACAGTTTGGGTGATTCTCGCGAAATTAGATTTATGAGGTGTCATGAAACATTTTTATAATAAAAGTAAATGCAAAGTAAGAGTATCAAAAAAAGAAGCATACAGTTACAAACATCTCTTCACGTACTATTTTGCACATGATTTCAAATGACATCATACAAACCAATTTTGTTGTTTTTTCACATTTAAGGGGAACATTTTCATTACCGCAACGTGTCCATGACTAGATTTGGGTTCTTTGACATGGAAATATTTATAATTTAAATATTTAGCAAAATAAAAAGCTTCAGTGCATGTTATACTATAAACATTTACAGTAAAGAAACATGTGGTATTTGGTGATCATTGGTAAATGTAGAGACAATAATAAGGAATATAAATGTGTCCAAGACCAATTTTTTCATCCTCCGCAACAATTTTTAATCATTGTTTAAGCCCTCAAGGCACTAACATTTTTTAAAAAACATTGTTGGAAGGGACATAATTGACTGTGACACTCAAGATGGCTACCAGGTACGCAGTTCTTATTTTTCTATCCAGACAAAAGTTAACATTTTGTTTGTCATAATAGACAACTTTTTAGTTCTCATTACCGAAACATGAGTTTGTAAATACATATATTTAATGTAATATAATGTTGCGATAATGATATTTTTTGATAATGATAATCTAAAAAATTTAAATAATTCTATAAGAAATATTTTTTAAATCCTCTAAAAGTAATGGTTATAGTAAGTTCAGACCTTAATCTTATATGTGCAAAAAAAAAAGAAAGAAATTGGCTAACATCTATTTAAGGGTCATTATAGCTGATGTTTATATTTATAATGATTGTTGACATTTTCTGAGACCATTATCATACCATTAAAATACCATACCGTCACAACCCTACTGTACAGTATGCAATTTAAGGTCTGACAATTACAGTAAGACAAGGCTTATGTCATGTCCACTATAAAATATTGCTAAAAGTAAAAAATCCTAAAAGATAAATACTGAAATTATGTCCAAAATTGACTGTGTATTTTAAGTGTTTTTGGACTGATATTAAAAAATGACTTGCAAATCTTGATGGTCCTCTTCAACTATGCCAAAATTGACTCATGATGAAGTTAATCCCTGAAATATAATCTTAAATTATAAGTAAAACATTATTTCAATAATACGCGTCATTCAGATAGTAATAGTTAAAACCTAATATAAAATAATAAGCTACAAATAGGTAATCTAGATAAACTCCAACTAGTCAGTTTTATTAACCATCCAACCATCCAGTTTTTACTGCTGATCCTCTCAAGATAAAGATCCACATCACAAGCTACATCAATTCACATCCGTCACACAGTAAGGAAGGACACTTAAATCCTATCAGGATTTGAGGTCTACCAGTAAATCTGCTCACAGGTCATACGTCATAGACTCACATCAGGTCAATATCAGTAAGTAGTCATTTTTAACATTAGTGTCCTAATTTAATTTTCTTAAAAGCAAATACAAATAACTAAAGGCAACATTACACAGGTCAAAGATGAGCTGCTATTTGTTACAACTGCAGAGATTACCGTTTGGCCAATCATATCAGTATGTGAACAACATCCATCCCTTATCTCAGAATAGCACAACATATGTGGCTTCATCAACCAGGTGTATTTACACTTATCTGAAATGTGTCCCAGACCACCTCCTGAAGTGGTTTGAGCGATCGGATATAAATCCGTCTCGGAAACCTTTCGGAGGGTATTTACACCTGCAAAATATGATTTTCAAGAAAAAAAAATCTTAGTATTTTTGTCTTGTTTTCAGTAAAAATATCTAAAACTCCTAAATTGAGATGCTTTTCTAGATGCGCAAAATGATCCAAGAAAATAAGTCTAGTTTTTAGACCAAAAATATCAAATTTAAGTGATTTTTTGCATAAAACAAGCAAAAAAAATCTGCCAATGGGGTGAGAATTTTTCTTGAATTTAGTGTTTAAGAAAAAAATTCACGATTTTTTTGCTTAACCCATTGGGAGATTTTTTTGCTTGTTTAATGCACAAAATCACTTAAATTAGATATTTTTGGTCGAAAAACTAGACTTATTTTCTTGGGTCGTTTTGCTCATCAAGAAAAAGCATCTTAATTTAAGAATATTTAGATATTTTTACTGAAAACAAGACAAAAAATACTAAGAATTTGTTTTCTTGAAAATCATTTTTTGCAGTGTAGCTATTCGATCAGAGAAAACGCATGTAAAAAGCCCCTATAACTCAAACTACATGATACAGATGTAAATAATATCCACATAGTGGTTTTGAAAAAGCAATCCGATTTAATATAAGGAATCTTGCGGTGAGCTTCCAATTTATCCTGTGGGATGTAATTGACCCGCTCTGAATGCACAGTACTCAAGTGATGAACAAAGACAGCAACTGAGGAAATCCACTCTGCATTCATTACCAACCTCCCGAAACCTCCCTCCACTCCCTGACCCCTTCATGACTGAATACAGGCACAGCCTGTAAGGACCACACAGCAGGCGCGTACTAGTTCAGTTGAGGTTGTACGTAACAGCCGCTTGTAAATCGCAACTGATGTTATCCGGAGGCCTCTATAAATTTGTCAGTATTTTGCCCCTTAAACCATCGACACCCATGCACCCAAATTAAATGAACTTCAACACTGTAAACAAAATGTTGGTTCAACTTAAAGGGGACATTTCACAAAGACTTTTTTAAGATGCCAAATAGATCTTTGGTGTCCCCAGAGTACGCATGTGAAGTTTTAGCTCAAAATACCATATAGATAACATGCAAATGAGTTGATTTCTGCACTAAACGGGAGTGCCGTGGTTGGATAGTGCAGATTAAGGGGCAGTTTTATCCCCTTCTGAGGAATTACCTATTTTTTCAAATTCTTGCGGAGAATGGTTTACCAAAACTAAGTTACTGGGTTGATCTTTTTCACATTTTCTAGGTTAATAAAAGCACTTGGGACCCAATTATAGCACTTAAACATGAAAAAGGTCAGACTTTTATGATATGTCCCCTTTAAAAAAGTAAGTAACATGGTTGCCTTAAAATTTTGGGTTAATTCAACTTAAAAATATTAGTTAACTGTGTCAACAAATATTTTTAAGTTGAATTTACTCAAAATCTTAAGGCAACCAGGTAACTTTTTAAGTTGAACTAACATTTTGTTTACAGTGTTAATTTTTGTTTAATGTGTTATACACTCACCTAAAGGATTATTAGGAACACCTGTTCAATTTCTCATTAATGTAATGGTGTAGGGGATGTTTTCTTGGCACACTTTAGGCCCCTTAGTGCCAATTTGGCATCTTTTAAATGCCACAGCCTACCTGAGCATTGTTTCTGACCATGTCCATCCCTTTATGACCACCATGTACTCATCCTCTGATAGCTACTTCCAGCAGGATAATCCACCGTGTCACAAAGCTCGAATCATTTCAAACTGGTTTCTTGAACATGACAATGAGTTCACTGTACTAAAATGGCCCCCACAGTCACCAGATCTCAACCCAATAGAGCATCTTTGGGATGTGGTGGAACGGGAGCTTTGTGCCCTGGATGTGCATCTCACAAATCTCTATCAACTGCAAGATGCTATCATATCAAAATATGAGCAAACATTTCTAAAGAATGCTTTCAGCACCTTGTTGAATCAATGCCACATAGAATTAAGGCAGTTCTGAAGGCGAAAGGGGGTCAAACACAGTATTAGTATGGTGTTCCTAATAATCCTTTAGGTGAGTGTACTTTTGCATGCATGTATATTTTTTGCAAACCTTTTTTTCTTTTTTATCACAGCCTCACATTCATTATCAACATTAAATCAAGTATGCCATCTAACCTTACTGCCGTTAGACGTTTGCTAGGGTGGGTTGATCCTGAGTCAGTTAAAAGTGTTGTTATGAAGTCTTTACATTAAATGCCCAGGTCAGCACTACTGTGCTGCTGATTCTGAAACAGTTGTGCGCTGTGTTAAGTTTGTATAAAGGTCAGACGTGAGCTCAGATGCTCCATATGAATGGAAGAACACGCTGGGCGCCTGACGGCAAACAGTTTGTGTCTATAAATTACGTTATCACACTCCTTCTGTTGCAGAGCAAACACATGGACCTGGGAGTGAGATGCACTGTATGAGTTCTGTCAGTGATTATGATGAGTCAATTAAATGCATTCACATGCTGCCTTGACCTTGTCAAGCAAGATTTCTTTATAAAGGTGAAGCTTTTGCGATGTTTATGTGCAGTACTGTGCAAAAGTCTTAGGCCACCATGCCATAATTAGATTTGTTGTTTTTGCAATGTTATAGTGATCAGATATAATTATTTCTCAGCTTCTTTATGAGAATACAACCAGAAAATACAGGAAATGTGTATGTAGTATTAAAAACAGGATAAAAGTATAAGTTAAAGTGTCAAGTTTTAAGGGTAAACGTCCCCTTCACTTGAGCTATAGCAGGAAACTGAAGGATCTCTTAAACCTAAATGAAATTAAATCCTAATTTTAATAGAAAGACTTCAGGACTTCAGTCTACTCAAAAAAGTTCAAAATGTGTTTAGTGCCAATAGAGGTCACACTAAATACTCACCGATGCCTTAAGAAAACATTTAGTTTCGAAAATATTATATTTTTATTTTGTGCATATATTTCCGGTATTTTCTGTTTGTATGTTAATAAAATAGATTGAAAAATAAATATGGATGGACATAAAAATTTCTAAAACAACAAGTCTGGTGGTGGTGACCTAACCGTGGGTTCACACCAGCCGCGTTTGAGCCGTCTGTAATCATGTCACTACTAGAGCAAGCTCCTGATTGGTTAACGCGGTGTGTTTGTCCGCCAAAGTTCAAATGTTTCAACTTGCGCGTTTGCTGCGGCAACGCTAGACGCGTGAATGAGGCGGAATCGCGCCTACCGTGCCGCGTTAAACGCCTAATTCGCTCCGCGAGACCTCCAGACGCGCGTCAACGCGTCTTCACATTGACTTAACATTGAAATAATTCGCGGTTGACGCCTTTACCGTGGCTGGTCTGAACGCAGCATAACTGTGGGTTCACACCAACCGTGTTTGAGGCGTCAAATTCGTGTCCACCGCGTCTAGTTTGCCGCTTGAACATTTTGAGTTTACTCGCTTCATTCGCGTGTGAAAGCCGCGCGTGAAATTCTAGTCATTGAGACATTCACGTGGAAATTCGCTTCATGGGAGGGGCTTCTGCGACTCCACTCGCTTTCTGTAATCACGTCACTACTATAGCAAGCTCCTGATTGGTCAACGCGGCGCATTTTTCCGCCAAAGTTTAAAATTTTCAACTCGTGCGTGAATGAGGCGGAATCGCGCCTACCGTGCCACGCTAAACGCCTCATTCGCGCCACAAGACCACGCATCAACGCGTCTTCACATCGACTTAACATTGAAATCACTCACGCTTGACGCCTCTACCACGGCTGGTCTGAACGCAGCATGAGACTTTTGCACAGTACTGTACATTTGTACGTTTTCCAATTTTTCGAAAAACAAATATATGTAAAAATAAATATATATTGTAAAAGGGGAACAACACTTAATCTATAAAGTTTAAACAACGCATGACATACTTGTAAGTGGAGCACAAACACTTTAACGCAACACAAACACATTCAGTGTAAATCCTATATTTAACATGATTTTAAAGCAGGTAAGGTGTAGCTGGACACTTACTGTGGCTGGCTCATGGTGTGGTCTGCTGCTAAAGCTGTATGGACTTCCTCTTTCTTGTCTCAGATGGGAGCTCTGGTTGTGCTAGACAGAGGCGATTTCACTCATACCAAACCTGTGGATAAAATGAAAACACTCTATATTAAAATCACAAAAAGTTTTACAACTATTCTGTAAAAAATGTATAATACACAGCAGTGGCGGCTGGTGACTTATTTTTTGAGGGTGGCCGATGCGAAGCTCGTCACAACCCGTCATGTGTGTCGCTCGTCATTTCAAAATATCCGGTGCGTCATGTAAACTTGATATCAAAATACGTGCCTGCTGCAGACGCACCTAAAGAGCTTATGATAAAAGTGACGCTCGCGTTTGCCAGATACTCACTTAATGTCATGTGTAATCACAAAAAATTATCTTCAAGAAAACATTTGCTTAGTATTTTTGTCTTGTTTTCAGTAAAAATATCTAAAAATTCTTAAATTAAGATGCTTTTTCTTGATGAGCAAAATGACCCAAGAAAATAAGTCTAGTTTTTAAACCAAAAATGCATAAAACAAGCAAAAAATCTGGCAATGGGATAAGCACATTTTTCTTGAATTATTTTTGAATTTAGTGTTTAAGAAAAATGTTCAAGATTTTTTGCTTACCCCATTAGCAGATTTTTTGGCTTGTTATATCTTTGACCATTTTAAAAAAAAGGTCTTCCTAACAGTGTAAATCATATTCTTGAAGTTATTGTCAGTCTTTTAAATTCCTACATATGCATGTGTGAGCTGAGTGTGCTGTGCTTCATTCACATTTAGTAATAACCCTGAGTCAAGTTATAAAGGGAAAAAAAGAATATTATTGTACATACAGCATGATTTTCGGCAGGGTAAGCATTACACAAGACTGCCTGCGCTCGCCTTTTTCATGTCAAAGTGCGAAGAAGTTGTCAGCCTTGATACGGACAGGCATCAATAAACAGAATGGTCTGTAGCGCCCGTTTACCATCTGCTTCAATCACTGAAGCATCGTGATGAAAGCTTCGTTTATTGAAGCAGATGTCAGCACTGTGCTTGACAAACACCGGCATATCAAACTCTGGAGTTTTAGAAGAAGTACAACTGCAGGCTGGGAAATGAGGTGAAACTCACAAATTATATTAAAACATATAAGACACACCGGACACAGATATGTGAGACAGGGAGTCTCTGGGGCGAGGAAGATGGAAAATGTGAGGCTTGGTTTACACTTTATGAAAAGTGAAGGATTCTAGCTGTGGTAATGAACAAGTAATAAAAGCATAAAAATAAACAACATTAACAAACATCATACCCCAAATCTACTGTATATTCCCACACTGCAGACTTACTTTTTAACACATTAAAAATGAATAACACAAATGTAACTAAATAACAAATCGAAATAAATCATGTTTAAATCAAACGTATATTCAATGTAGTCACCCTTTACCTACACTGTCAGAAAAAATGACTTTCTTATTTAGTATTTTTGTCCTGTTTTCAATAGAAATGTCTAAAAATTCTTAAATCAAAATGCTTTTTCTTGATGAGCAAAATGACTTAAGAAAATAAGTATAGTTTATAGACAAAAAATATACAATTTAAGTAAATTTAAACTTAAAACTAGCAAAAATATCTGCCAATGGGGTGAGAAAAAAAAATCGAAAATAAAATTAGTTTTCTTTTTTTTAAACACTTAATTTAAGCAAAATTTTCTCACCACATTGGCAATTCATTTTGGTTGTTTAAGGCACAAATTCACTTAAATTGTATAGTTATGACTTATTTTCTAAGGTAATTTTGCTCATCAAGAAAATACAACTTAATTTAAGAATTTTATTTCTACTGAAAACAAGACAAAAATACTAAGTTAGAAAATCATTTTTGCAGTGTGAGGTGGGTAAAAAAATTGTTCATATTTTATCACAGAGGACAACAGTACATATTGGTACCAAAAATTGCATATTAGTAGCCTACCTCAAAGGTACATACTGGTACCAAATGTATACATATCTGTACCTAATAGACTTTTTTAAAGAATACAGCCCCTTGAGACCATTTTTTTTTTCCCCGGCAGAAATGTTACTTTTGACATTTTATCAAGCAGCTTCTTAATGTCTCATCCTGGAATGCTTTTAAAACCAGGAAAGAGTTCATATATCTTATTTCTTCGTTATTCAGTCAAAGTTATTCATTTCTATTTTATCCAACAAAGTTTAGTTTTGTAATGAAAGAAACGCATGTTTGCACAAGTACATTTTTGTCTGCAAAAATACATTTTGGACCTTTAAGCAAACATCTTCAGATTTAAAGGTATAAGATCACAAGAAATAATCTACTCTAAACTTTTGAATGTTGGTGTATAAAATCATATACACTGCAAAAAATGACTTTCTTATTTAGTATTTTTGTCTTGTTTTCAGTAGAAATATCTAAAAATTCTTAAATCAGGATGTATTTTCTTGATGAGCAAAATGACGTAAGAAAATAAGTGTAGTTTTTAGACAAAAATATACAATTTAAGTGAATTTGTGCTTAAAACATGCAAAAATATCTGCCAATGGGGTAAGAAAATGTTGCTTAAATTAAGTGATAAAGAAAAAAATAAATCTTATTTTTAGATTTATTTCTCACGCCATTGGCAGATATATTTGCTTGTTTTAAGCACAAATTCACTTAAATTGTTTGTTTTTTTGTCTAAAAACTAGACTTATATTCTTAAGTCATTTTGCTTATCAAGAAAAAACATCTTAATTTAAGAATTTTTAGATACTTCTACTGAAAACAAGACAAAAATACTAAGTAAGAAAGTCATTTTTTGCAGTGCATTAAGTTTTTAATGAAAGGGAGACCGGGGCTAGTTGTCACATGCATGGGAATTCTCATAAGAGCTAGCTATAAAGATTAGTTAGATGTGTTTTTTTTTTTTAAATAAATGCTATGGATGGTTGTCATGTGTTTTCCATGTTTAGTTGTTTTTCTTTTATCATTTTCTGTTTGCAAAATTCTGTAATGTAGTCAGACTGATTCAGTCATATTGTATGAAGCATATTACCTGCCTAAGCATTTTATATATATATTAGTCCTGCCTAGACTTAGTCTCTAAGTTTTAAATCATGTAATGCAAAAACATTTCAAAACCTTTATTTGTAAGAAGCTATGATCTGAATATAACAAATAAATACGAAATTATTTTGACTGATTTAAATGATTCTTTACATGAACGCGCATATGATATGTTGTTGATCACGTGTCCAAAGAGCTATGAAACCATCCCTAATGAAAAGAATGTCAAAGTTTTGTGGATGAGCAGCACCACCACCATCTATCAGGTACATCGTGGCCCCGATGCCATCACATTGCAAGTTTGCCACTGAACTTGCTCAAATCGAAAAATGCACGGACAACACAGTCAGGCAAACACACACAAAAAAGACACAGAGTTGATTCTTTAAGAAACATGGCGAAGGAACCATTTCATCTTATTTTGATTCGCTTCTCCACGCGACAGCCACAACGAGATATCACTGAGGAAAGAAGTCAGGGATGTGAGAGATTTCCTAATAGATTGCAAGCTAATACGCGTGAAACCAGAAGACGTGTCACGCTTTTCTATTTATTTAACAGGCCTAGAAAAGCCTGTTAAATGATTGAAGTCGATTCTTCATGAAAGCGCCACGAAACACGACGCATCACCATAACAGCTCACGATTTCCATTCAGTCGAGTAAAATAACACGCCACGCACTCGCTAAACAAACCAAAATGGAAATCTGCAGGAAGAAAAAAATATGCAACACACCAGCGCTCGTCACCAATGGCTAACCTACCTTTATCGATTTACATCGTTGAAACTTTAATCGTGTCTCCCATGCGCTCCTGGTTACGATAACGTCTCCCTTGCCAGTAAAGGGGCTCGATGCGTGAAGGCTTCTTCAACCCTGGGCAGTTGTGCAGTGGCCAAGCATCCGTGTTGCTGCTTGTTTCGCGAATAAAGCGCACGATGAGCGACACCAAACCGTAACGCAAGCATCGTCGCTCACCGAGAGGATTGAAAGAGTCCGCCACTATCCAAACAACCACAGAAAGGCATCGTATTTGAGACCGGAGGTGTGCATCTTGTGTGTGTGTGTCGTGTATATACACCGCGCCTGCTCGGTCTACATTGGGCTTCCCTCCTCAAATCACGCCAGGGATTTGATCTCCATCTGATGGACAGCAATAGAGGAGCTGTTCAGGTGCTGAAACGGCGATTCGATTACGCGCTATTGGATGGAACGCTATTCAAATGAAGACAGATCGCCAAAATCTCAAGTGCGCCAAATGTGGTCGTAGTATCATCGACTGAATGTCTAACACCTACAACTCGAGTTGGGTCCGTTATGTCGGAGATGGGAGGGGGGTTGTTTCATTACGTAGAGAAAACGCGTTTCTATTGGTTTGCTGTCTGATAGGGAGATGTTCATCGAGTAAACGCATATATCAAAAAACCTTACTGCCCACTGAAGTGCGAGTGAGAAGTCTTTACGGTCATATTGGTGTGAGCAGGGGCGGATCTACTGGGGTGGCACGGGGTGGCAGTTGCCACCCTAAATAAAAGCATTGCCACCCCATATGCCACCCCAGCGCTTGTATCCTAATATATATAATATATACCCGAGAAGGCTCTTTTAACCAGAAAGGCAATGTAGTTTTTCTTTGCGTGTGTTTAGGGGTGGGAGACACATATCTGACGATGATTGGTGTGTGTGTCTTAGAGGGGGTGGGACAATGATGATGATTGGCTTAATTTCAATCGTTAGCCAACCAGAGGCAGCAGAGTTCATACACAAGCAACACGAACAGTCAGTCCGAGCAGAAAGTCTTTTACAGTGTAAAAAAAGTCCGCGCAGTCTTGCCAACTTGCCAAACTTTTTAGACCCCTTTAGCGACTTTATTAAAAAAGCGACTAGGACAAATCTAGCGATCTTTTCTGGCGTTGTTGGAGACTTTTGGAAACTGTCGTGAAAGGATGCATCGCCCCATCCAAGGCACTCACATGCAGCCCGGTTCTCGCGCTGCAGTCCATCCCTTCCGAGTCGCACAAACCCGCAACAACAGAGCGATGGGAAGTACAACGATCTCAAAACAAAGGTAGCGGGCGCAAACACAAAGTATAAAAAGCACAAACGTTACTTTTCCATCATTGAGGTGAAAGGCAAGAATGATTATGGACGTGCAACTTATGCATATGAAGAAAGAGTCTCTTCACGTGACGTCTTTAGAAAGTAATTCTGATCTAATAAAGCACCTAACATCATCACATGCTGTCAAAACATTAGTGGTTTCTCTTTAGTGTCTTAAAGTGATTAAGTTGAGCATCACATCAGCAAATCAGAGTACTGAATACGGTCATATTTTACAGATAAATGTTGCATCAGGATAAAAATACAAAATTAAACTGTTGCTTGCCTGAGGTACTTGCTTGGTAGTTAAAACAACCGAACTGCAGGTTTGTGTAAGCAGTAAATATCTTTTAAGCAGTTCTTTCTAGAGTTAGCCCGTCATGTCTTAGCTACTGCAGCAATCAAAATATTCCATACGTGCATATGAAATCGCTTGTCATGATATTGCCTAATGTTTTTGTTTGTCTTCATTAAGGAGACAAAACTATTCAGTGTTGTGTATGTTTAGAAAGCTTGAAAGACAAAACTCAATGCTGCATTTTCCAGGATACTATGAAAAGAAAGGCTGATATCCATTTTTCTAACCTAAAAGAATAGAAAAATAAAATACTATGGGAGTGGAAGGGACAAATAAAACAGAAAAATATGTTGTGGAAGGGAAAGGAATAGATGAAGTCATGAAAGAAAGAAACATATGGATGGCAAAGAGCTAAAAAGAAGTGAAAAGACATAAATCCATCATCAAGTGAGTGAAAGGATTAGAGAAGAGGGTTATGAGAGAAAGAGATGTGTGCCTTTCAAATATGTTTAACATTAATATAAACTAGGCAAACCTATTTTTATTTATATAACAGTGTTTATACCATTTTGTTCAACTTTGCCCATCATGGTTACAGTCAGTGTTTTTAGATAATGGTAAGAT
Source organism: Misgurnus mizolepis (assembly GCA_025389145.1). Classification (NCBI taxonomy): domain Eukaryota; kingdom Metazoa; phylum Chordata; class Actinopteri; order Cypriniformes; family Cobitidae; genus Misgurnus; species Misgurnus mizolepis. The sequence goes on along the minus strand of JAIFKI010000012.1, from coordinate 35,796,451 downwards.
GTATGTATTAACTTAGTATTAAGACAAAGGGTGCTACAGTAGAGATGCTAAAGGTAGCCGCTTGGGTACTTATAGGAACATTTGTTGTTGCGTTTTTTATGTTATAAAAATTTGAGGTCCAGTGTATACACCGAATATAGTATATACAGTATATAATTTTTTGTATCCACGACAACCATGCAAGGACGCTTACTTTATTGCCACCCCTTGTAGTTCTCATGCCACCCCCTTGCCACCCCATAAAAAAATTTCTAGATCCGCCCCTGGGTGTGAGTTTATGTCATTCAGAGAGAGAGAGAGAGAGAGAGAGAGAGAGAGAGAGAGAGAGAGAGAGATTTTGTCAAGCACTCTAACATTGAAGAAATTACAATAATCGTGACATCCCTACTAAAATACTATCAAAGTGCTATCAATTCTTGATATAAAGGAATGGAATAATTTTCAAATCTCATAAACTTATATTGTATTTACAATAGAATATAAATAACATATCAAATGTTGAAAGTGAGATACTTTGAAATGTCATGCCAAATATTGGCTCATTTTGGATTTCATGAGAGCTACACATTCCAAAAAAGTTGGGACAGGTAGCAATAAGAGGCCAGAAAATTTAAATGTACATATAAAGGAACAGCTGGAGGAGGACCAATGTTTAGGAATGGGAATGTTGTCCCATTCTTGTCTAAAACAGGCTTCTAGTTGCTCAACTGTCTTAGGTCATCTTTGTCGCATCTTCCTCTTTATGATGCACCAAATGTTTTCTGTGGGTGACAGATCTGGACTGCAGGCTGGCCATTTCAGTACTCAGATCCTTCTTCTACGCAGTCTTGACATTGTAATTGATGCAGTATATGGTCTGGCATTGTCATGTTGGAAAATGCAAGGTCTTCCCTGAAAGAGACGACGTCTGAATGGGATCATATGTATCTAGAACTTGGATAAACCTTTCAGCATTGATGGTGCCTTTCCAGATGTGTAAGCTGCCCATGCCACACGCATTCATGCCACCCCAAACCATCAGAGATGCAGGTTTCTGAAATGAGCGCTAATAACAACTTGGGTTGTCATTGTCCTCTTTAGTCCGGATGAAATGGCGTCCCAGTTTTCCAAAAAGACCTTCAAATTTTGATTCGTCGGACCACAGAACAGTTTTCCACTTTGCCAAAGTCCATTTTAAATGAGCCTTGGCCCAGAGAAAACGCCTGTGCTTCTGGATCATGTTTAGATATGGCTTCTTTTTTGACCTATAGAGTTTTAGGTGGCAACGGCAAATGCCACGTTGGATTGTGTTCACTGACAATGTTTTCATTCCAGAGCCCATGTTGTGATTTCCATCACAGTAGCATTCCTGTATGTGATGCAGCGCCATCTAAGAGCCCGAAGATCACGGGCATCAAGTATGGTTTCCCGGCCTTGACCCTTACGCACAGAGATTGTTCCAGATTCTCTGAATCTTTGGATGGTATTTTGCACCGTAGATGAGGATAACTTCAAACTCTTTGCAATTTTTCTCTGAGAAACTCAGAAAACTATTTTTCACCGCAGCATTGGGGGAATTGGTGATTCTCTGCCCATCTTGACTTCTGACAGACACTGCCACTCTGAGAGGCTTTTTTTATACCCAATCATGTTGCCAATTGACCTAATAAGTTGCGTATTAGTCCTTAAGCTGTTCCTTATATGTACATTTAAATTTTCTGGCCTCTTATTGCTACCTGTCCCAACTTTTTTGGAATGTGTAGCTCTCATGAAATCCAAAATGAGCCAATATTTGGCATGACATTTCAAAGTATCTCACTTTCAACATTTGATATGTTATTTATATTCTATTGTAAATAAAATATAAGTTTATGAGATTTGTAAATTATTCCATTCCTTTTTTACTCACAATTTCTACAGTGTCCCAACTTTTTCTGATTTGGGGTTGTAGTATACTAAAGCAGTACTGTCAATTCACACTAATAGTGCCACCCTACTACTAGTATACTATTGCAGTACTGTCAATTCACACTGATAGTGCCACTCTACTGCTAGTAAACTATCGCAGTACTGTCAATTCACATTAATAGTGAAACACTACTACTAGTATACTATCGCAGAACTGTCAATTCACACTGATAGTGCCACCCTACTACTAGTACTGTATACTATCACAGTACTGTCAATTCACACTAAAAGTGCCACCCTACTTCTAGTACACTATCACAGTACTGTCAATTCACACTAATAGTGCCACCCCACTACTAGTATACTATCACAGTACTGTCAATTCACTCTTTTAGTGCTGCTAGTATACTATCATAGTACTGTCAATTCACACTAATAGTGCCACCCTACTACTAGTATCCTAGTACTGTCAATTCACACTGATAGTGCCACCCTACTACTAGTATACTATCACAGTTTTGGATTACTTGGCACCCAAACCTAAAACCCATCCCATTCTAACGGTTTTTGATGGTTCAGTATGACGTCGTCTTGTGTTCCTAATGCGCCCTTTAAGCAAGGAATGTAAACAAGCCGATTAGAGTCTGCAAAGTTCCCACGATTCCTGACATACTTGTGGCGCACACAAAACTTCCCCATTAGCATACCTGAGATACTCGAGACTAAAACCAAACCCAGTCGGCCCACACAAACAGAGCAAAGCAGTCTCTGAGACCACACCTGCTCATAATACTACTTAAAGCAACAGTTATATACACCTCCACACAGTTCAACCTAAAGCCTTACAAACACTTTACATCATTAGACACCAGTTAAACTAGTTTTGAATAAACAATTCAGACTAAAGAAACAAGAATATGGTGTCGTATTGCTTGGAGCGACTTTCTACTTCACAGAAAGTTCATTGTTTTATTGTAGGTCCGTGATGCAACACCGGGTATTCCCTTTAAATTAACTCTCGACACCACCGACGCAAGTCTGAGCTAATTGTTTCATTCACAAATGTGGACAAACAGCAATCACAACATTTCTGCGCTCCATAGGATCCACCCACCACATAGTGACACTGAGCGTCAAAGTTATTTGAGGAAGACAAGGTGACTCACCTGTACTGGATTTAATCTGGAAGGTGAGTCTTTCTTAAATTTCCCTGAAACACAGCATGTCAGGATATCGTACAAGTCAGCATTACACAGCGAGTTTGTAAACTGAAGCTTAAAATTCCTAATCCCGTAAACAGGTAAGTCTTAAGACAGACAAGGTATTGCATATAAAGAACTTTTTAGTTTAGATGTTGTTTAGGAGACTTCAAGAAGTTATCAGTTTCATTAGTAGTATCAAGGTTGTTTTAGAAGTTCAAATAATTTGATTTTGGAAAAACAGAATTGATGTTTCAGTTCATACTGATTTTCATGGAAGAACTTGGTTTGAGCACAATGTGAGACATTGTTGAGATCTCTTTTGAAAATCTAGATGTAGGATTAATATATATAACACCTATTTTCGTAAGATATAAAAATCTGAAACGTATGGAGTTAAAGCAAAAGTCTGTATGTGAAGAGCTTGGTTCCAAACTGAGATAAATCAGATTTTAACATTTTCGAAAAAAATATTTTTTTTAAATTGTGCATTCCAATTAATATCAATCAAACTGAAGTTTGTTTGTTTTGATTTAAGCCTTCATTAACTTAATAAATACAGCTAAATAGCACAATAAAATACAATTAAAACATGATAACATAATAATAAACATGTTCTGAGAATTTTTTAAAATTTTAATCTAGTTTTGGAACCAAACTCTTCATATGCTTTTCATCTTTTATCGGCCAAGCATCTCAGATTACAAAAGATCCTAAATATTGTCATATTTATATACTGTAAAAATTTATTTACATGTGCGCATTTGGCCAATGCTTTTATCCAAAGTGACTCGCATTATTCATTTTTTAACAGTATTGTTTTCCCTGGGTTCAAACCCATAATCTTTTGCACTGCGAACGCAAAGCTCTGAGTTATACACTGAACCATATGCTGTCTGAACTTAAAATCATTAGTTAAGGCAAATAATTTAACTGAATTTTTACTGTAGTAATAAGTTATGAAGTACTGTATGATCATATTTTTTTTATTTTAAAATGAATTCTCAGGTGATCACCCTTGACTGTTCTTAGTTATAATTGAGATAGACGACAACATTGATTCAATCAGTCACATGATGGCAGGTAATAAAAACCATGCAAACATATACAATAATAGAAAAAATAAAGTAAAAAGCTTAAAGGGATAGTTCACCCTAAAATGATTTACTCATCCTCATGTTGTTCTAAACCTGTATGAATTTCTTTTTTCTGATGAACACAAAAGAAGATATTTTGAGAAATGATGGTAAACACACAGCAGATAGTGACCATTGACTTCTATAGTTGGACAAAAATATTTTGGAAGTATTGTGATAAATGATGAAGAAAATATTTTGATAAATGATGGTAAGTACACAGTTGAAGGTACACATTCAATTCCACCATATTTTTTGTTCCTACTATGGAAGTGAATGGTCACTATCTGCTGTGTGTTTAATATCTTCTTTTATGTTCATCAGAAAAAAGACATTCATACAGGTTTAGAACAACATGAGGATGACAGAATTTTCATTTTAAGGTGAACTATCCCTTTAACATCATATACAACACATTTCTATGAATGAAAATAATAATGAAAAATGACAAACTAGATAAATAATGCATTTTCTGTCTATAATAATTGATTTTTTTATTTATTTTAAAGAACATGGCAAACCTTGCTCTGTGTCTGAAGCCAACTATTGTATGAATGGAGGAACATGCTTTAAAATACCATCGGTGACTACACCCACGTGTGTGTAAGTGTTTGCATGTACAGAATGTTCTCTTACAACACAACACACATCACAATGATGCCTATATAGAATATGTTTGTATACAACAGGGTTTTTTTCTACAGCTTTTGAAAATGTATGAAAGTTATTGCATTAGATGGCAAAATATCTACCAAGTGGCATCTGCAAATGATCAAGGCTTACTTCACTTTTCTTAAGCATTTTTGCGATTCATTACATTTGTGTTTCAATTAAATTCTGCCAAAGAGAAAGTACACTGTACAGAAAAACTGTTGTTTTACATAGCTGTGTACATAACTGGTTGATAGGGAGTAAGATAGAGAGTAACTAATTTCAGTTAATGTCAAGAGTCACATTGTGGGAATTATGAAAATGTGCTTTTACCATTTTCACCCTTAATTTTTACTGTAACTTGTTTTTTTTTTACTTACAAAAGTATGTGTCGTCTTGTTGAATATGAATGACAGATTTTGTCCATCAAATGGATGAAAATACATCCCTTTGACCTTTAAAGAAACAAAATGATGTTAAATCAACATATATATTTTTTGTTACTTTAAAGGCGCTCTAAGCGAATCTGCCAGACGTCACTTTTTGTTGATGTTTGAACTGTTTTCAAACAAACGGAGCGTAGCTAACTCCTCCCCTCCCTTCCGTGCTTTCATAAACTCGCCCAACCCCCTACCCCAAATCCTTCTTGTCGTTTATTGGCTGGAACACTTTGTTTTGTTTCGTGGTGCTAGGTTTGACCACTGTGTTTATATTGAAGTTTGTAGAGCCTGGACTGTCTACAGAGATCGCTTTTTTACAGTTTGATCAGCGGATAGGCAGCATGCAGATAGTGATGAAATGTTTGCTGTATGTAACAAAAAAATTTTTATGGTCTAAAACGCATGAATTCGCCTAGAGCACCTTTAACTTTACAAATTAAGTAAAGTAAGTTTGTTTTTGCAAGTTATGTCAACTTAACATACTTAAGTCAAAACTTAAAATAATAGGTTGAATTGACTTGCAAAACGAAGTTGTTTTAACTTCATGTTGCATTTCTTACAATGTGCATTTTACATTATTTTACAGTAAAATAAAATGTCTTGTTAAATCAAATATACACTGTAAAAAATTTCTATAGAAATTACAGTATCACTGGGTATTACAACTAGCTGCCAGTAACTTACTGTAGATTTTACATTTATGTTATTTACTGGCAACAGTTTGTTCAAAGTTAAATGAGCATAAAATATTCTCAGTCTTTATTTTCTACAGTAAGTTACTGGCAACCAGCTGCATAATTACAGCAATTTTTTTACAGTGAGTTTTTAACCATAGTGTATATTTAAAGATTATGTACATATTATGTACAAGTTAAAAAAACTTGGTTTTCCAAGTCAGTTCAACCTACAGTACTATTTTAAGTACCTACTGTGATAAGTTGACATAACTTATAAAAACAAGTTGAAATTGTTTAACCAAATTAATTAAAAAGTTAAAGTAGCATAAAAACATAGGTTGATTTGACGTCATTTTTTACAATGTAGGTTTTACTGTAGCATTTTTACATTATATTTTTTAGTAATCCACATTTTTACAAATGTCTTAATGCTTTATTAAAATTGTTTTTTAGTTAAAAACCAAATTGATCTTGAATGAAATAAGTAAGGAATAATTGACGACAGGCCATTGAATTATTTGAAAATAAAGCACACCCAAGGTGGTAATGTGACACGATGCAAAGTGTGCATTATTTTCAAATAATTCAATGGCCCGTCATCAATTATTCCTCTTATACCATGATTACCACAAAAATTGCTCTGGTGCCTATTTTTAAGACATAGGTGTGCGGTTTACAGAAAAATAATCAACACCCACGAAACATTTCTCAGCCAATCAGAATTAAGCATTCAACAGACCCGTGGTATAACATGAAATAACCTTTCTATGATAAAACCTCTCTTTCTTGTTTACTATATTTTTTCATACTAAAAACCAAACAGCATTTTCTTTGATATTTCATTATCTTATGCAATTACATTCATTATTTTAAGTTCACCCAAAAATGAAAATTTTCTCATCCTCATGTTGTTCTAAACCTGTATGAATTTCTTTTCAACAAAAGCAGATATTTTGATAAATGATGGTTAAGCACAGTTGATGGTACCCATTGGGGGTGTAACGGTTCACGATAAAGAATCGAATCATCCTGTTATCCTCTCATTGTTCGGCACGCACGTGATTCACGGTGCATTATGTTTGACTTGACCACGCATTTAGAACAAAAAACTGTTCTAAAACTCAAATTTTAATTAAACAAAACCTATTGAATGATACAAAGTAGTGCTGTTGGTTAGTAGCCTTATTTTTTTAGGTTTAATTCCACAGAACTCATGATAAATTAATTTATTTTATAAAATGTCATAAAACTGGGGCCCCCTGGCACCATCTCGCGGCCCCCAGTTTGAGAACCACTGGCTGAATATAAAAAGTAACCCAGTGGTCGAAGCTATTTTATGTTCATTTTGAAGTGCACTGTATGTTGGTACATGTATAATAATACAAGTGCTCTTAAGTGAAAATGTTGATTTTGGCAGAGGTTAAAAACTGCTTATTTTTTTATTTTTTTAAAGAAGCCTGTTGTGACCAAAGTCTTAGGTGTTTGTAACCCAATAAATAATTTTATTTTATTTAAATTTGACAATAGCCTTTTTGTCCCCATAAATATACACACACCGAAACGCGAAACTGTGAACATAGAACACTGACACGCACCAAACCGAGGGTAATTTGAACCGTTACACCCCTATTGACTTCCATAGTAGAAAAAAAACAAAATTCAATGAAATTCAGGGATAGCAATTCAGGAAAAGCATTTATCAAAATAACTTTTGCATCATTTATCACAATACTTCCAAAATATTTGTTTTTCCTACTATGGAAGTCAATGGTTACAATCATCTGTGTGCTTAACATCATTTATTAAAATATCTTCTTCTGTATTAATCAGAAAAAAGAAATTCATACAGCATACAACAACATGAGGATGAGTAAATGATGACAGAATTTCCCTTTAAGTGTCCAAATCAACATGTTGGTCACAATCTCATGAAAATATGTACACATTTTACGATGTGGCTAAATTCATATAAATTAGTTTGACCAAATTCGTACGTTTTTTTTAATGATTAAATTCCTGTGATATCAGGTTGGTCCAAATACATTTATTCAGATATATTAATTGTTGACACCTGTGCTGTTTGCTGTCCTGCAGGTGCAGCGCAAACTATGAGGGCAGCAGATGTGAGCAGTTTCAGCTTTTCATTGTCTCTAAGAGCCCCGAGGAGACGGGAATGATCGCAGCTATATTTCTCATCGCCTTTCTCATTATAATAGTGCTCTGTGCAGTCATATATTACATCTACAAGTGAGTAACACATGGCTTTCACAATAAAATTAGTTTTATAACATAACAGTTTACCCAAAAAAATGCTTTACATTTTCTTGCCCTCATGCCATTTCTAACCCTAACATAAGGATTTATTTTGAGGAATGTCTGAGCTTATTTGATTTTCAAACAATGCAAGTCATGCCAATCAAAACTTTCCAGCTCTGAAAATAGCATAAAGTCTTCTGATTTTTGGCTCTTTTTGGTTGCTTGAAAATTTGTGCCTTTTTTAGTGCTTAAAAGTGTTTTCTGCATAAAATCTTTGATACACATCTAATATTTTAGTGAAGTAAAACTGACAGTAAAGTAATAAAATTGTAAACATTTGTACTGTCTACAGAATAAAGAGATCTGCCAGAAGCCAGCCGAAACCTGAAGAGTACTTGAGGGTCAATTCAAGAGTGTGATATTTTCTCAGGATGACCGATTCGACTTTCAGGACTCTGAGCATAATGGACTCATTGGGGTTTAAAAGAGGCAGAGGGCTGCGAAATCGCTATGATTGAGAATCCCTTAAGAGTTGAGCATTACCTGGAGGATTTGCACATCATGTAAAAATGTGTGTCGGCTTGCACAGTTCTTTGGTTCAGTAGCTCAAAGTGTCAAACCATCTTTGTTTCTCAGAGCTTATAAACTTTGTAAATAGTTTCATCAAATAAAACTAATTTAAATATGCAACAAAGTGGTTCAGTTTACACAGAAATGAACTTTTTGAACAAAACATTTCAAAAAAAGAGATTTGTTGGTTCACTTAAAAAAGAAAGTGTTTGTGCTGCGTTCCAATTTTTTTTGAGTTTTTAAGTTGAATTAACTCAAACTTTTAAGACAGCACAAACACAAATCTTTATACTCTCTTAAAAATAAAGGGTTCTTTGCAGCAATGCTGTAGATTATCTATTTATTTGTTTTCCACTTATTCAGTCAAAGAGCTTTTAGTCTGTAAAACCTTTTACTACATAGAACCCTTTATGCTACAGAAAGGTTCTTTGGATGTTAAAGGTTCTTTATAGAACCATAGAGCAAAAAGCACTGTTTAGGAACCTTTATTTTAAAGAGTGTACAGCAGGAAAGAACAAAGAACCTTTCATGAAAATCTATATGTGTATGTAAATAACATTTTCTTTCAAATTTTCCTCTATTGAGAGAATACTGTATATATTAGATTGTTTGACATAGAAATAGAAATATTGCATAATAAATAACACTGTTTAAGTTCCTAATGTTTCCCACACTTTTCAGAAAACAACTTTAAATGGTGTGAGAACTGTTAAGGTTAAATATGTTTATAAAGGAATAGTTTAGCCCAAAAAAATTGAATAAAGTGTTTTTGCTTGGTTGTTGGTATTTTGTGCTAAAGAATTTCTAGGCCGATCGTAATATGATCTTCATAATACTTCACATCTTATGCTATAGTAAAATATACAGTACTGTGTAAAAGTCTTATGTGAAAAGATGTGTTGTTTTTGCAATTGTATAGTGATCATATATAATTATTTCTCAGTCTCTTTATTAGAATACATCCAGAAAATACAGGAAATGTGTATGTAGTATTAAAAACAAAGTATAAGCTGAAATTTTTAGGGTAAACTCCCTTTCCACTGAAGTAATAGCAGGCAACTGCAGGATCTCTTAAACCTAAATGAAATTAAATCCTAATTTCTAATTTTATTCAAATGACTTCAGCCCCCTCAAAAAAGCTCAAGATGTGTTTCATGCCAAGAGAGGTCACACTAAATACTGACCGATGCCTGAAGAAGACATTTAGTTCTGAAAATTGTTTTGTTTTTAATTTTGTGTACATATTTCCTGTATTTTCTGTTAGTGTTTTAAAAAGAGTGAAAAATAAATATAAATGGACATTAAAACTTTGATGAAACAACAAAGCTGGTGATGGCAGCGTAAGACTTTTGCACAGTACTGTATATTTCAAGCCTTTTGATGCAATTATATTTATATTTCAAGTTGATTTATTGATATAATAACCCAATTATTAATATTAACGCATTACAATTAGCAATGCATACTTTACCATGAACCATTGATGTCATGAATGGGTTAAATTAGTAATTTTTCACTTAACCACAAATGTGACGTCAAAATGGAGATGGTTGAGATGCTTTAAATGAATAAAGGCATGTCACTGTCATACAAACTTAAACTTAAGTTTACATTACAAGTCTTGTAACAAACACGATGTACGTTGACTACAGTCACATAAATTGTTAAAAATTATAAACAAAATTAGAAAATGATAAAATACCTACATAAAAATACTGTACAGTAGCTGTTCAGTAAACTATACAAAAACATATGCTAGATACTATAGTGCTTACGAAAATAAATATTGAAGTACCCTAAAAATGGCTGGGTTATTTTTGACCCATAATGGGTATAATTGGACAGAAAACATGCTGGGTTAAAAATGTCCCAACGTTGGGTTGTTGCTTTGCAACCCGGCAGATAGATTAAAACAACCCAGATATATAAAGTGAATTTATTACTATAATATACTACAGCATATAGTAAATATTAAAGTATACTAAAGTATTTACTACAGTATCAATTTATGACAGTTAAAGGAGTAGTCCACTTTATAGATGGGGCCCATTGACTTACCATAGTATTTTTTTCCTACTATAAAAAGTCAATGGACCCCATCTTTAAAGTGGACTACTCCTTTAATACTACAGCATACTGTAGTACATACCGGTATCAACAAAGTGTAGTAAATACTGCATTACAGTGTTTACTCCAGTATACTATAGTAAATACAAAAGTATACTAGTTTTCATTCGGGAAACTTTTGAAACGCTTTGTTGAGAAGTGGTGAAACAGTCTCCATCTAGTGGTGATTTGTATGTATAGCATATCAGACATATGCTGTACGAGAGCATTTGACCCAACCATTGCTTAACCCCTTCAGACCTGATTTTTTTAGGTGGTTTAATCAGTGTGCCTTATTTTGATTGGTTGAAGGGGTTAAAACCTTTGTTAGAGTGCATAAAGAAACTGTGCATACTGCAGAAATAGTAAGACTAGTATGGTAGTATATGCCATGTTGATCAACACAGGACATTTCATTTGTCATTAAGGTTTTCAAAGGACATTTATTATATATTCCACATTTATTATGTGTACAAAATCTATTAAAATGATCACTTGGCACAACAGTGCAATAAAAACCGAGGGGCAGTAACACCGCCTCGTTTTAAACATGAGAAGAATGTCCTCACCTGAGCCACAGAAATCTCTCGACATGGCTAATAAGGTAATAAACGGCAGGATGTGTGCAAATGATTGTAACTACCAATCATAAGTGTTTATTTGTCCCTTGCGCTGTCAAATTCCTGTGCGATCTTCAGCGCGGTGGTATTGAGGCCAACTGACTGCATGTTGGTGATGATGGTAACCACCACCCCTTGTGGAAGGCAAGGCTTCCCATTAGCACCCTGTTTGCTTTCTCTGGGCAACACTAGCAAAACGCTACTGGCCCCCACAGCGCCCCCTGTGTGCGAAACGTAATGCCTACGACTGCGGCACTGGCCATATTCTTGCCGCTTCTCCACAACCACCCAGGCCTGGGCGTACATTCCGTCTTTGTCCCACGACGCTTCGGTTTTATCCACCGGTGCCCACATGGCTTTGGCCGTGCGGGGTTTGAGGAAGCCAGGAAGCAGCCCATCCGTGTTTTTCAGTTCAGCCATCTGATAGCTGTAGAGCAAAACGTTTCCAAAGACCAGAAGGTCACCGACGGTGGACAGAAATCCACCTCCAGCCCATTTGTAAGAATTATCCACGTAGGGGCAATTGACAATGCGACTCTTTTTATTTAGGTGGTAAAATCTGGGGGACAGATGGGGGATGTTATGGCATTTATCTTAAATTGTGATGCTGAAGCAAACACCAGTGTTACTATTTAGAGATAAGAATATACTTAACATTACATTTTGAGCATCACATACCATTTGTCCTAGGCTACAAATATGAATTACACTTTTTTACGATTTTCGTTGACCAATATTGAATTCAGCATCTAGACAGTATGGGGGTCAACATAGTGAAGATATACAAACAAAATATGATTTAATGATGACAAATAAAACATGCACAAAATTGCTACAATAAAAAAAACTTAGTGTAGTGCAATTTACCTACAATTCACAAAAATGCTCCGAATGTTTATTATTCATTAACCCTCTCTCTATAGATTTAAAAACAAATGGGCTGAAGAATGCCCAGAATACCAAAGCAAGCATCACAAGTTTTCTTAAAAAAAAAATAAAAAAATAGAGTGATCAAAAGATTAATCGCGATTAATCGCATACAAAATAAAAGTTTGTGTTTGCATAATATTTGTGTGTTTATTATTAATTAAATATAATTATTAAATATAATTATTATGTATAAATCCACACATACATGTGTACATTTAAGAAAAAAATAGTTTATGTATATATTTAAAATAAAATATTAAAAAAATATATATACACATACACATACACATACACACACATATATATATACATATACATACATATATATAAAAAAATAATGCAAAAACAAAGTTTTATTTTATATATGTGATTAATTGCGATTCATCTTATTAATCTTTTGGCAGCCCTAAAAAAATGTATACACAATAAGCTGTAAAAACTACACTTTAAAAAACACAAAGGAAGATATTTCGAACAGCGTTTGTAACCAAACCTTTTTTAGACACTATTGACTTCCATAGTAGTATTTTTTCCTATAATGGAAGTCAATGGTGCTTCTGTTTCCTGCTTCATTACAAATATCTTTCTTTGTGTTCAGTAGAACAAAGACATTTCTACAATGTTGAAACAACATGAGGCAACAATTTTCATTTTTGTGTAGTGCTTCTTCACGATTAGTCGCGACTAATTGTTTGCAGAATAAAAGTTTTTTTTTTTTACATAATATATGTGTGTGTACTGTGTATACTAATTATGTTTATAAAAATACACACACATACATGTATAATTTTAACTCTTTCACCGCCAGCGTTTTTAAAAAAAGTTGCCAGCCAGCGCCAACGTTTTTCATGATTTTCACCAAAGTTTAATGCCTTCCAGAAAATGTTCTTCTTTCAATAAATAAACATACAATATACCAAATGAAAGAACAGACCCTCTGCTTTCAAACAAAAAAAACCGTTTCATCCTACCTTTAGTGGTTATTTTGCAATCAGCTTTTGAATATGGGTAGGTTTTTGCAAAAACACCATATTTTGAGCAAAAAGCAAAAATAATTCCATATTTGTGACGGACTTTTCATAGAGATCCCATTCAGAGCGATCTTTAAAACAGACACAGACATGCAGCAGCTTGCCATAGGGCAATACTTCCGGTTTTAAAAAGTTGCGGAAGGGCGCCACCTGGTGGATAATAGCGGTATTGCGGAAAGACGGAAAATCTCGTCATTGGCGGGGAAGCGTTTTCTTTTAATTGACGAGATATCTCGTCAATGGCGGGGAAAGAGTTAAGTATATAAACATATTTATATAATAAATATTTATATATTATATAGATTAGATTATATATAAACATGTATATACACATGCAAATGTTTCTAAATTATAGTACCTTGAGCGGTTGTAAATGATCGGGTCGTTCTCGTCTGGAATGGTGTTAAGCATCCCCATCTCACGAAACATCTTCATCATGTAGTCGAGGAAGCGTTGACCGGCTGCTCTCTCCACCACGGCGCTGAGCAGAGTAAAGGCATGTGTGGAGTATAGAAATGTAGAACCTGGAATCAGGAACAACAATTGTATAAGATGAGGAGATCTTGTACATTTTTAGCAACTTTAACTGTACATTTTAAAGGTGTAATGTGTTTTTAGAGGCGAGATTGCGAATTAAAACCAACATCAATTTCGAAACGCAATGCAAACTGAAACCACTACTGTAGAAACATGACGGTGACTTCCATGTATGGAGACCCGCAGTGTATGTAGATAAAAACGTCTCATTGTAAGGTAATAAAAACTATACAGTTCATTATGTAAGGACTTTATACACCACTGATATTATAGTTATGTATATTGTATTGCATTTTTGTTTAGAGATCCTTCTAAAAGTTACACATTGCACCTTTAAAAGACTTTAACTATGTGTTGTCCCATGTACAGGTATGGTGAAAACATACCAGGTTTAAAAATCAAAGGATCGTCTTTGAATAAATCCAAAGCCTGGATGACATTCTCAAAGTTGTCTTTGAGGTAGTACTCCTTCTGCTCGAACTCTTTTTTCCTCTGCCGTCCTTTAGCTTCTTTGCTTTTAGCACCGCTGTCCTTCGCCTGTGGCTTCTCTTTGTTCTCGTCCGAGTTGTTCTCTTCTTTTTTCTCTGGGGGCTTAAGAAGGCGCTTAGCTTTCTCCCGGTCCTCTCTCACTTTCTTGGCATCTTTTTCATAGTGACGGATGCCGCTCAAGTGAGACAAAAGCATTCGAGAAGTTATTGTGACCTGGATTAAGAACAAAACCAGAAACAGACTATGAGTCTTTTCATTAAATTTAAAGAAAAGTTTAGCTAAACATGAGCACATGGGATCCAAACAGGGATGAATTTAGAAGCCACCAAACACTTCCATGTTTTCTCTAGTTAAAGATGAGTAGTTACACGAGTAAGTATGGTGGTACAAAATACAACATTCTCATTTTTTATCCCCTTAAAAAAATCGCCATGTTTTATTTTGTACCACCATTTGCGCTGTACAAAGACTAAGTGCACGCATTGAATAAAGATAGGTATGTATTAATTTGTCTAAGTTGAGGTAAGAACATAGTAAAATATTGAAAAACTGTTGTTTTCCTTTAAAATACAGTTTAAGACGTACTCACATCCTCTCCCTCAAATTGTTTCTCGGGAAATTCAGGGACGTATTTTTGCACAGGGGCTTCAAGATCTATCTTGCCCTCCTCCCAAAGTCGAGCGACAGCTGCCGCGGTGAGAGGTTTACTGATGCTGGCGATTCTCATAACTGTCTGTGGACTACAAGGCACTCTGTTCTCCAGATCTGCATAGCCAACTCCTAAGAGACAAAATTAATAACATTGTCACGGTTATGACCACTAAACACAAAAATTTGGTGTATTAGGAGACAAAAAACCTGGAGGTATACCTTCACACCAAACCGGACTTCCATCCACTGAAACGCCAATAACTATGCCGGGAGCTCCAACTTCATCCTGAAAAATGGTGTGTGTGTGTAAATCTACATTTACATTGGTTTATGTAGCAAATGCTTTCATCCAAGGTGACTTGGATGTTTTTAGTACCTGTAGGTCATTCTGCACTATAAGGACACATGAAGAATAAAGCAGTGGGTATAGGTAGTATTTAAAAAGTATTGTATTCACTGTAATAATCAGTAACCAAACTAGTTGGGGTCCATTTAAAATATTACGTAAATGCAAAATATGATTGGTACTAAAATATGGACTTTATTTTAATTTCTTAAAAGTTACAAATTAGATATTCGGACTACATATAGATGTTTGTGTGATATTTACGTTATTACAATTTAAATTATTAATTACAATTTAAAATATGAATAACTTAATATTAAAATAAATTAATTTTATATGGCTGTATGACATTAAAGAAACATGTAATAGGTGATAACTTGCTAAAAATGTGACATACAAATACAATATGTGATTTAAAAAGAAAGTTTTTAATATATAAATTAAAATTACTATTCTATAATATAAAAATTATATTATATAATAATAATTTTTTTTTAAATAATTTAACCGACATGTTTCACATTTTTTCTGGGTAAAAGAAAGCTTCACTCGTCTCGCTAGTCTCTCTGCTATCTGCAGACAACCTAAAACTCTATATTTAACTTTTTAGGTATTAAATATTAAACTGAATATTAAATATTAAGCATTAAACGAAAAACCTTTTTGCAATATGCGTATGCGAAATTTTAAATAATGGCGATATACCGCGTTCCGCGTGTGCGCGGATCGAGATATATCGTCGTTGGCGTATTATGCGTAATGGTAAAAACACAAACATTAAAGTATTTTCAAAATGAACCCTTTAAAAAATATCATACATTTAATAAACGAAATAATTTACATATATTACGGTATAATCAACTTAATTTTTACATTTACATTTTATTTAATATGCTGACCTGTCAATTATTAACTTAAACTAAGATATAAATGAGTTACATTATCCATCTTATTAAATATGAGAGTTTGAGAGCATTATCTCATTAAATGAAACTAAGATAAAAATGAATAGAAAAAATTATAAACCTTGATGTGATACCTGTACCTTTATCCGGCGTACGAGGTCTCTGCTGACCTCTATAGCAGCTGTGTACTTTAAGTCCGCCTGAGCTCTATGTGTTTTCTGCACATCACATTCACAGCGTTCAGACACAAAATCCCCATACTTCAACCCCATAGCCAAAACAAAACCTGTTCCGATGCCCAGGATCCATAAGGACCGCTTGTTGTTAGAAGATAAGGGAGATCTCCTCTGTGTTGAAATGAATCTTCTCATCAGCTGATCTCTGTACTTATTTGTGTTTGTCAACAAAGAACCTAAGCGATCGGATTTTTCTGCACGGTATGTACATTGTGTGCATTTCAAGCCCCGTGATAAACACAACAATCGATACATGGTTGTTTTACAACGAATAATAATACTAATAGGTTAAAAAGGTTTAAAAAAAGAGCGTAAAAGCAGTTTGAAGGCAATTGCAAGAGCTATAAACAGATGTCAGCTGGACTCTTTCACAGAATAAAAGCCAATCCGTGACGTTTCATTTAAAATAAAAAAATGATATAAAAAGACTTCTACAAATACGAATGAATAAATAAGTAATTATGTTTTCAGAATTTAATTTATATTTTGTGTTTCAGCATGAGAAAGTCGGTTTTGGTCAAATTTATTTTATGAAAGACTTTTATTATGAAGAATTCAGACATAAAGACTGGCTTGTTTCACTTCATGCGGCGCCGGAAGAACCGACAGGCGGATGACGTCAAAGTTCCGCGAGAGCAATTTGAAAGCAGGATCTCCGTATGATTTCTGAATTGCTCTCGCGGTACATTGACGTCTTCCGCCTGACAGTTCTTGCTGCGCCGGTTAAAACGTTGGTCCGCCATATTGGGAAGGGCAAGGCTCGGAAGAACGCATACAAGTGAACTGGAAGCCGGAGTTTTTGTGTTTAAAGTGCACATTAATGAATAACTATTACATTTCACACCATGTTCTGTAAACTGAGGTTTACAAAAAATGTTTCATATCCACTTACCTGATCGTTAGACGTAAAAAAGCATCAATTGTCATGAGGATTTAAATGAGACGTCTCCAAAAATCATCAAACAAGAAAAATAAGCCAAATTAATCAGGATACTTAAAGAAATGCTGGTTTCATTCAGCATGGTTTGGTCAAATATGCACATTTCTCGATTAATTTATACCAGTGGTAGCTATATTGTTTGTATTTTACCAAACCATGGGTTAAAACAACATAGCATTTTCTATAGGGATTGTTAATGTACGTCACCGCAGTGTTGCATTATGGGACGTGGGCGCCATGTTTAGAGGCACCGCCGACCGCTATGCCATTTAATTGTGGGTGTGTAAAGCTAAAACTAGGTAAACTTGAAGAAGAACCGAAGAAATTTAGGAGTTTGAAAGAAAAAGAGAAGGGACCCTATCGGGAGAAACTAAGTGCTACTGCCAAAAACTTTATTTGGACAAATAAACAACAGATCCATGTGATTTAGCAGCCCATGACTGGATTACGGATCCAGACGCACTACCTCCGCTCACATATCTGTTATTATTACCTTGTTTTTGGATTGTGTGCATACACTTTGCAGGAGTTTAAGAGCTATAAATCCCTTCAAGCTCATAGTAAGATGACATTCTTCTTTCGGAGTTTTATGACGGTTTGCAAACCAGCTAAAAGATATTGGCCATTTACTTACAATGTATACGTATCTTAATGAATCTATAAAAAATATCCGTTTTATTCTGTGCAATGAATCAACACATGTATATAAGATGGCTCTTCTGTTCTTGGCCAAGTTATTTAAACAAACAAAATGCTAAATATTCAGCTAACGTTATGTTATTTCAAAGAGTCACAAGCAGTGGGTTTGAGCAGTTGCATTTAATAAAAAATATTTGTTATAATCGTCAAAATTGTCTAAAGATTTATTTTTATAACTCTTGTGGTTATGTTGATCAGAAATGAATGAATAACGTTACATAATTTACATTTACAAGTTAGTTTGACAGTGTTAGCATAAAAACAAGACAATTTAAGTGGTTCTGCTTTTATTAATCACAAATTACTGAATGACTGAAAATGCAGCAAACACACTCTACAGCTGATGCAGGGATTTTTTTGAAAAGTAAAAGTTTTTTCTCCTGATTGCGGCAGGCAAACCACGCGATCCGGCGTCTTTTCGTCAGCTCCTCCACCGGCTTCCCCCAAATAAAAGCTGAAAAAACGTATTCCGTTGTTCAGTTTCCTCCCTGAACGATCGTGTGACCTGCTGTGGCAGTTCTTGATCGAGCAGTACTAACCAAACATATCCAAGTTTATTAAAATCTCGACAGAAAATACAAAAACAACCTCCAACACACTAACTCAAATACAGCGGGATAGGAGGCGATCCTGCAAATATGGCGGATTACTCATAATGCCACACGGCGTGACGTCAACTCCACATTCCCTATAGGTTTCTCTGTAAGTGGATGCACATTTGTGTTCAGGCAGAAAAGGATATGTAAAGGTCACAGTATTTAAATGCATTTCGCCAAACCGTGTTAATGGTCATGGTCACTATTTGACAGGTTTAACTTGCTTTCGTTTTTTTTTACAATGAATGAAGTATTATTGTTTGTCAAATGCATTTGTGAGTCGTTACAGGTTAAACCTAAGTGCATGTGGGTACGCTCAAATGTAAATACATGGTCAATTTCCACATGATCCTGCATTTAGCATAACAAAAATAAAAGCATACGTCAATACACAGATAAGACATCATGTTTAACCTTGCATGTAGTACTAGCACTATTGCCAACAGTACCAATATTGCATCAATATTGCATTTTGTAATTAAATGGTGTAATATTCTGAATACAGTACAGGTTGTTGACATGAAATGTGTGACATGCTGTACTTGTATATTATAAATTGTTATACCGCATTATGAGCTCTTGACATCTGAAATGCTAAGAAAAATAGATACATTTTTTTACTTATTTACTGTGTGTCTGCTTGTACAGCCATACTCCAAAGACTTCTCCGTGTTTTGGCCTTCCCTTCCTATAGTAAATATAATAGGGATATGATCAAGCAAACCCATGACATTCTTCCAGAGCAGCTCAATGCCAACAGAAGCAAATATTTAAATGCAATACAGGAAGCAGATGGACAGATTATAATGTTGTTAGGCAACATCCTCTCTGTTTTTGGCAACATCAGTGGGGAAGATACAAAGCCTCTGTAGTGAATGTTAAGAATGAAGCTTCAAGTAAAAAAAAAAAAAGGAAAACACCAGGCTTTAGAAAATGTCAAATGGAGTGGTTTTATTTATATATTTTACCTTTGTACATTTTATATGACATACATTAATACACCTACATTTAAAAATGACTAAAATGAACAAGGCACAACCAAAAAAATATGATTTCATCATATTTTTCCCAAGTTCAAAATGAAGACATTTTGAACCACTTGGGTTTCACCACGATTGAATAGAAAACCCAATAACGCATTTGCGAATAATGTTGCCTGACATTTAGGGGAGGAAAAAAAGACAAAAATAAATAAAAGTTGATGTGTAAATAAATCCCAGGGCAGGGCTAAATATTGGCACGAACAAAAATCCAAATTGTAAATGAATCGAATCTATAAGCTACAAACTGTTAAGACGTCTGCCTTTACAGTAGCACCAGTACACACAGGACAACCTAATCCCATGTACACTAAAGAAAACCTTTCGATGAACTTGGCTTTAGACTCGAATGTCCACTACAACAGCAATGTTCATATTGAATTAAGTGCAATCATTGCTAACCTTTTGTCTGTGCACAACCAGAATAAAATAAACGCGTACCACATTATTACCTTAAAACATAAAACACATGGAAAACTAAAGCTTTCGTAACAATTGGCACGTCCATTAATCTGTCATGATGAAAAAAACAACAACACAAGGATTACAAAATGCAGACATCATCATCGTGCGACCAGGTTGTTCACATGTTATTGAGCTCCAATAGAGTCTGTTCCAACATCTGGTTCATATCAAGATTCTCTTCTTTAGCATGTGAGAGTTTATCTGTTTGAACATCAAGCAAAAAGGCATTCATATCAGTCAAGTCATGCAGCATGTTCATTCAAGACATTAGTTCATAACTACAGTAGCAGTCGTAACGCCACGGACATCCTGTTTGAAGGACATCGTGCAGCACTGGTCACTAGTAATGATTGTCACACACTCGATGCATGCTTTAAATGGTTAACCTTGTGAGACATACCTTATATACAAAGTGAATATACAATTATTTATATATAACAGACATGGTTATAGAGTGCGGACTCTTGCATAAAGCAAAACGCTTTGGATTACATCCTGAAAAACTTGGTAGCCGTCTATTACACAAACGCTGCCTTCAAGTCGGAAAGCTGTAATTACGATGATGGGATTCATATTTTTTTGCACTTTAGTTGGACACTGACACTTTGTGTGCCTTTTATTAGTAACTTAAAATTGATTTGGGCTTTTCACTTATTCGGCCAAACACCAAAAATTTGTTTAGCCATTTTCAGCCGAATATGTTTGGTTACGCAAGCTTATCTCGTAAATACGATCATTCAAACGTGAAGGCAGCATGACAAACCTAAGTAACAACCTCTCTCATAGAAGATTCATTTTTTTAATACAATATTTGGTGATAAGACACACGAGTCCAAGTAAGTCTTAATCCTCATTCAAAGCCATTCTTAGCTCATTAGAGAGAAGGCGGTTTCTCTCGAGTTGCTGGTAGAGACGATCTACAGGAACGGCGAGGCAGCAGGTTAAGAAAAGAGAGAAACAAAGAATAGAGTGAAAAGACAGACATCCGAGTAGATCAAGTATGCAGAAAAGTTAGTTAGCATTGGTTGAAACACACACAGTTATTGATAGAGTACAGAAGTCACAGATCTACAGTAGTGGAAGGAGATCGCATTGGATGGTTTTATCAGCATGGCTACGGTTTGTAAGGGTTAATATCAAAGGACGGGGCAACCCTAACTATTCGACTTTGAACTTGCATACCTCTGAAGATCTTGTAAACAGTAGATTAGGAGTTAACATTGTGGGTTTTGACTGGTCATAACACATACCGTTTCTGAAGTGTAAGCCCCTCGAAAACTAAAAAGAATAAAGGTTTGTGAAACACGCACGCTTCTGGAAACAAAATCTATCTTAAAATAAATGGTATGCAAATGTCTTAGGCCTTCATAGTCCTATTAGAAGTTGATTTTGCAGTGGCATGAAAATCATTTAGTACATAGTTCCTGTATTTTTTGTTTGCATCTTAATAAAGATACTAAATCGTACATATGGAGAGTCATTCAAATTGAGCTAAATTAATCTAGTGCTACCCGCAAGAGTGCGAAATTTAACAGCTTATTTGGCAGACAATTATTCAAGAAATCTCCAATAACCACTTAATACAACTGAAAAGCTTAGAAGCAAAATCCTCCAAGTGGGTGATTCTCACGAAATTAGACTTATGAGGTGTCATGAAACAGTTTGATAAAGTAAATGCAAAGTAAGAGTATCAAAATAAAAAACATCTTACAAACATCTATTCACATACTATTTTGCACATGATTTCAAATGACATCATACAAACTAATTTTGTTGGTTTTTCCACATTTTAGGGGAAATTTTTCATTACCGCAACATGTCCCATGACTGGATTTGGGTTCTTTGACATGGAAATATTTAAAATTAAAAAATCTAAACAATAAAAAACTTCAGTGCATGTTATACTATAAACATTTACAGCAAAGAAACATGTGGTATTTGGTGATCATTGGTAAAAGTAGGGACAATAATAAGGAATATAAATGTGTCCAAGAAAAATTCTCATCCTCCGCAAACAAATTTCAATCATTGTTTAAGCCCTCAAGGAACTAACATTTTCACACAAAAAAAATTGTTGGAAGGGACATAATTGACTGTGACACTCGAGATGGCTACCAGGTAATCAGATCTTATTTTTTCTCTCCACATAAAAGTTGAAATTTTTATTGTCATAGTACCTAGACCAGTGATTCCCAACCGGGGGTACGCGTACCCCAGGGGGTACGTGAAGAGTTTCCAGGGGGTACGCGAAAAGATTTAGATTTTGCTTTTATCTCATTTACTTTTAATAAAAATGTCTTTAATTTGTCCAGTCGTTGACATAAGATTGATTTTTGTGAGGAAAGCATTGTAAAAAGGACAACTTTAAATGTAATTTTAATTTTATCATTAATATTATTAGCCGTCATGAGTAAATGCGCTGCATGCTCCAAAACGCATTAGCGATGTCCAACTCAAGAACGATTTGCGTGTGATTTACTACAAAAGCGCAAATAAAATACACAGGCACAATAATGACATAAGCACATTTCCATAATGACCATTGCAGTCTACTAAGAGCAGCGCAAATAAGTACAGCGACCTCGGCAGGACATCGCAATGAAAATGCAGACTGCGGAGTGTAAAACTCCAGCTAAAAGCACACTAAGAACCGGAGGACGGAGGACGAAAGATGAAGGGTAAAAGAAGTTTTGAAAAACCTGATTTGACTTCTCCTCGAAGTTTTGCAAAACCTGATTTGACTTCTCGTGACTTCTCCTCCTCTTTTCTCCAGCAAATTAAACATAGCATAGGTTTGGCAAAACAATATATATATAAGTATGTTCCTCTGCCAAAATTTAATACTCTCCTCACATTAATGTTGCTTCTAAAAGGAAAACTTCTTCAAATGCATATGCAATAAGGTCACAAAAGTAACACCTTTTCAGAGCTAAATATCTACTGCGTGTCTTTAGTAAGATCAGTCGTTATTAACACCAAAATGATGATTTGCGCAAGCTGTTGGTAAATCTGGCCCTTAAAGGGGTCATATGATGAAATTTTTTACATTTGTAAAATAAGTCTTTGGCGTTCCCAGAGTGCGTATGTGAAGTTTTATCTCAAAACACCCTACAGATAATTAATTATAGCATGTCAAAATTGACATTTTACAGGCCTGAGCAAAAGTGTGCAGTGTTTTTTAAAATGCAAATGAACTGATAAAATGCAAACACTGATCGCAATGATGGTGGTTTGTTGAAATAAACATGCTTCATCAGTCAGTGATTTTTACTTTAATGTTTAAAATTAAGTAATTAATTAATTAATATTACTAATTATTTGTCTTTAAAACACAAATTTGGTTTAGTTTCGATGAAGGGGTACTTGAGCCTTACTGATAGGGCTGTGGGGGTACTTAGGGCTAAAAAGGTTGGGAACCACTGACCTAGACAACCTTTTAGTTCTCATTAACAAAACATGAGTTTGTAAATGCATATATTTAATGTAATATGTTGTGGTAATGATCATTTTTGATAATGAAAATCTAAAAAAAGTAAATGATTCTATAGGAAATATTTTTTAAATCGTCTAAATATGATGATTATATTATATTCAGACCTTAATCTTATATGTTTTAAAAAAAATTGGCTTCAAGGGCTTTTTAAAAATTTGATGCTGGACACTTTCCAAGTCTGGATTTTGTGAGAATCAACCAAGTGCATCTGAATAAACGCGACGTAGTCCAGTGCGACTTACATTTTTTCCTCTTCAAAACGCATTTTTGACTGATGTGACTCCAGAGCGACTTATAGTTCGGGAAATACGGTATTCTAAATTGAGATTTATACATAATCCGAAAGCGAAATAAATAAGCTTTCCATTGATGAATGGTTTTGTTAGGATAAGACAATATTTGGCTAAGATACAAGAGTTGAAAATCTGGAACATGAGTGCAAAATCTAAATATTGAGGAAAAAAGCATTTAAAATCCAAATTAAGTCTATACCATACAGATTACTTATGAAAAGGTCTGTTTTAGTGCAATCCACTGGCTTTCTGTGCAATAACATTGTTGACCTCATGGGGGAAATTGTAAGCATTTACATAAACCAAACTTGAATGGGAAATCCCCAAGGAACAGTTTGTAAGAGAGTTTGACCAATTTTGATTGCGATTTTGTTGCATCCTTCGAATGCTGCATAAAGTTTTGATATTTATGTAAGTATTTAAGTATTTAAATTTACAAAATATCTTTATGGAACATGATCTTAATTATTGATTTTTCTTTTATCCCAAAAATCATTAGTATATTATGTAAGGTATTTTTTGCGTTTTCTACAAATATACCTGTACAACTTACTTAGGGTCACATAAGGAAACATGGGTGGCAACAGAAGTGATTTTGCATTTACTTAAAATATTCTGCACCTGGTTGAAATAAACCCCTTAACAAAACATTTGTACTTTAAAAGGCTTTTTAACTTCTTCACTTGTCGCAACTAGGAACTAGACTTGTCATTCCTTCCTTACGGACCATTTTTATGATGTTTAATCTACATTTTCTAAACTTGTAGCACATAGCAACAAAACTAGTAAAATTTACAAGACCAGAACATCTCTGCTATCAGCGGAAGTTAAAATACACAAGTTAATTCAGGCCAAATTAGACAAACTGTGACTTCTGTATTTTTTATTAGTGAAGTACAAGAAACAGAGCAAGCTGTTTTTTATATAGTTTAAGGAACAGAAGATACTTACCTACAAGACTACAAGTGACTCAACTACTTCCATGAAACTATTATAATTGTATGGAAATTTGAATGGGAGGAAACACTAAATTTGCCTAACATGTAAATGCATGTGAACCGAAGTAAAGAGCTCTGAAACATGAAGACACCAGCTTTGAAAAACTTGAAATATTTACCACTTAATAAAATAAAGACTGTGCTATTTTGTGTACAAAGTCAAGGCTTGTACACTTCATAAGCTCCGACAAACAACATGGCACAGCATCGAGTGCCTTATTGCTTCAAATTTATGTGTGTGTAAAGCATTAAATGCATTTCTTCTAAGCTTTTACTTTGTGAAGAGGATTTAGCTGCGCTTTATTATAAACCATGGATATCGACCCATCAACATCCAGATCTGGCTCTATCTGGCTTAACAATAAGTAGTCAATGACTTTTAGTAATTCTTCTCCACTTTATTAGAGCCACAAAAGCACACAGAAAAGAAACCAAAAGGACAAAAACAAGAAGGAAAAGATTTACATAGAAAGTTTAATTGAACAAAGCAGAGAGAATTCAAGATTCTGTACAAGAAATGTGAAATAAAACACAATGGAGACAGGGAAGGCAAGAATATGACAGGACATGAGATGCCCGATAAAGCGGAGTGATGTTGTTCAGCCGGGGGGAGGCGTCTTTGAAGTGATGCGAACAATTTATCTGCACGGGGGGGAAGTGGGGAAAAAAATCAGGTGGTGATGGAAAAGCAAATAGTGGGACAGTTGGGTAATTTACAACCAAACACACACACAAATAAGAAACCACCGCACACAACAGCCAAAACATTTGCAAGTTTTGCCACGCAAATCTTACCTCAAAACTTATATAGAAGCATATATGACGTCAAATCACTATACACTCTCCGGAAAAAATTTATTGTCACTGGGACAGTATCCTTTAAAAAGGTCCCTATATGTACCTTTTGAGGTACTGATAAGCACCCTTAGGTACAAATTTGTACTTTTACATAAAGTACCTTTCTGAGAGTGCACTTAATGTATACTTAGTGGTTATAGCTACATTGCTGACTTACCAAACAGTGCATAGTTTTGTCTATAATCACACATCAACATCAAAAGAGATGTTAATAGATCACAAAACATTAAAGTCTGAAGTATAGTCCCGTTTGTACGCGCGCACGAAGGTCAGAGTACAGTGCATATTTATTCATTAGAATAGTACCCGCGGACAGGTATGTCATTCACCGCCGAATTTTTAAAGGCGTGCATACACTGTATAAAGTGAAAGTTGGATCTACTTAAAATGTAAGCGTTAGCAATTAATGTAATTTTTAAAGTATTTACGGGGTCCACGACCTTCAAGTCCAAAAAAAGTGCGTCCATCCTTCACAAATTAAATCCAAACGGCTCCAGGATGATAAACAAAGGTCTTCTGAGGGTAATCCGCGCGGTGTTGTTGTAGAAATATCCATATTTAAAACTTTATTAACGAAAATAAATACCTTCCGGTAGAGCCGCCATCTTATTCGCGTCCGCATTCAGGATGAGAGCTTACGCAGCCTACGGAGGCTACTCTGCTGCTGCTCTGTGCCCCACCCTCCGAATTTGTCATACGTCACTAAGAAAAGTGCGTACACTACGCTAATACGCTCTCCTGAATACAGAGGAGTCTAAGATGGCGGCGCTACCGGAAGGTATTTATTTACATTGTTAATAAAGTTTTAAATATGGATATTTCTACAACACCGCGTGGATTACCCTCAGAAGACCTTTGTTTATCATCCTGGAGCCGTTTGGATTTAATTTGTGAAGGATGGACGCACTTTTTTTGGACTTGAAGGTCGTGGACCCCGTAACATTACATTTAATCAACTGAAAGCTCCAAAACATTTTCTAAAATATCCGAAAACGTGTTTGTCTGAAAAACAATGGACATAAGCAACTCGGACAGCTTGGGGGTGAGTAAATCATGGGTTCAATATCATTTTTGGCCGAACTATCCCTATAACTAAAAGTAAAAAGTATTTAGAAAAAAAAAAACTTAAATTGGTAACACCTAATGTAAGCTTTAACTTTCTTTAATTTGTACTTCGTATGCATACAGGAGTATGTAGGCTAGGAGAGGCATTACAATTTGTCGCAACGCGAATGCGTGAAACATCCGTGTACGCGCAAGTCAAACTATGCTTTGCAAGGCTATGCGCGCGACTACTTGGGTACGCTAACTTACACGTAAATAAACTAACTATACTCAAAGCTTAAATGGCAAGCTGTGGGCCTGTCTTTGGTGCACAAGGCGCTCTTCTAAGCATTATATGAAATAAAGTCTTGAAACAACAGAGAGACAACATAGAAAAGCTATTCTTTACATGCACAGGGGTTAAGATTTCAGTGATGCAAATAGGGCTGGGCAACAAATCATTTGCAATATAAAAGAAATGGTTCTGTTGCGGATGTGATATTAACCAATGTTGCAACCAATACTGCGATTATTTTAATTTGCATTGTATGTGGGGATAGAAATAAACCATTTTCTTTACAGAATCCAAATACTGATTCGATTCACTCATATCATGCAAACATACCCCCAACATGGTATTTATATGATTTTAGTAAAAGTATACGAGCACATATTTCCATTTATTAAAATGCATAGTTAAACAATTACTTTTGTCCATTTAAATATAATTTGCAACAACGGGTGCCTATATTATGATTCATATCTTTTAAAATCATTTAGAAGCGAAAAATCATTGTGGCACATTGTGGTGATTTTTGCCCAGCCCTAGTACAGCATGTACTGACCAACCAAATCAACCGAAGATATGAGAGTTAAATTTGTTTCTTCACAACATTAGAAAATTTCTTTACAAATTTTAAAAACTTTACAAGGTTAGAAAGAAACAATGCTCCTATACATCGCTTCTACAAGCCATGGTGCCTCCAGTCTAACACCCAAGGGTGAATTTGCTATACCCAAATGATCTAATCTGAATAACAGTAAAATGAACCATGGTTCTTGTAGAATTACAGCGATAGCAGAGCGTTCAAAACAGAGAAAAAAAAGGTGTCACAGCATGCGAATTTAAGCAACAAGACCTAATTCACAGAGGGTGAGAGACAGACGAGGGGATTATGGGTAATGGGGAGGGACACAGGCACGTGCAGAGACCGCAGATGAATTACATTGATGTCATGTCATTGAGAGCGTGGTCAAGCTCCTCACTGATGGCTTTGTACTTGAGTTTCTGGGAATACAACTCATCTATTGGTGGATGGGGATGTGGGAGAGCAAGGTGGATAGGAAGTAGGTGGGAGGGGGAAGAAAGAAATGCAGGAAGGAAGCATCCAATCCAGTGGCAAGACAGGCCCCAATGTACAGAGAGATAGACCGCAAGACAGTGACATGAAGAGAATTGGGAGGGAAAGAGAAAATAAAAGTTATAGAGGAATGAAATGAAATAATAAATTTAAGAGAAACAACATAATAAACTATAAATTAAAGATATAGAAACAACCAAGACTTGACACTGATGGACTGATAGTTTCAAACACTCCTTTAATTTGCTATTAGATGGCAACGGATAGGGACGCGCCAAATTGGATGCACCAAATTCTATTTTGTGTGGCCACACAAACAAATACACCCAACCCTCTTAAAAGCGAGAGATTAAATTCAATAATTTACCTTAATGTAAAACCAAACCTGTGTAACTTCCTCTCTTCAGTAGATCACAAGATATTTCTCAGTATATTAATGTTTTTCACGAGGCAACTATTTTTAGCACACTAAATGACAATTGTTTCGGGGTGTAATGTCCCTTTAAGACATCTTGCATGATCACCAACACACAGATATAGTACGAATGTCCTCTTCTCTGTCATCGCAACATTATTTAATGGAAAAGTACTTGTGCTCTTGTAAATCCGAACGAGTGAAAACGTCATTTAACACCACCTCATAAAAACCAAATCAAGTTTAAACATTGTGCAAACCAGACCTCCAGCTCTGGTATCATCTGGCAAAACATTGTTTGGCTGATGTGAATAATGATCGGGCTTTTCCATAAACGTAATTCTGAGACTGAATAGATGAAAGTTAAAAGAAGGCCGTTGCGGAAAAAGGTACGAGGAATGGGACAGTAAAGAAATAAGATTAAAAGCATAAGCAATGTTCTCCCCGGATGTTTCACTAGCATGTCTATGAACGATGTCATGAAATAATAACAAGGTCAGAAATGAAATCGAAATGTACGACTAAGGTGAACCAAATCATACCTTCAAGGTCGTCAATGGACTTCTCAAGCTTGGCGACTGATCTTTCAGCGAACTCGGCACGGGTCTCAGCCTACAGGAAGGAAATCATCATTTGAATATTTCTAGCAAACCTTGTAACATTAAAACACACATGCAAAGACGCACACACGCTCTTGCACTATAATGGAAAAGCATCTGAACATGATCGTATGCAATAGGAGAAATTTATTTAATAGATTTTTCTATACTATTTATACCAAGGTAGATATATTTGTGGCAAAGCTTTACATTTTTAACTGATGTGGGCCACAAGACAGGAAATTATATTAACTATTAAAACAGCTTTAAATCTTGCTAACCTCGTCACAATTTTGAGCTAGATTAATTCATCTTGAGTTTTAAGATGCCAAATTAGGAACGCATAACGATTAATCACGATTAATCTATAGTAGAATAAAAGTTTTTGTTTACGTCATATATGTGAACTGTGTATAATAACATTGTATAAATAAATACACATGCATGTATACATTTAAGAAATGTTTACATGTGTATATACATTTGTTTAGTGCTGGGCAAAGATTAATCACGATTAATCGCACAAAATAAAAGTGCATTTTTGCATAATATACGTGTCTGTGCTGTGTGTAATAATTATGTATATTTAAACACAGACACATACATACATACATACATACATACATACATGTATGTGTGTGTATTTATATATACATAACACAAATCACACACTCATATCTTATGCAAAAAATTACTTATTTTGTATGCGATTAATCACGATTAATCTTTGCCCAGTACTAAACATTTTTCTTTTCTTAAAATTATACATGCATGTGTGAATATTTATTTATTTAGTTCAAACACATACATGATGTAAAAAAATGTTTTATTCTGCTATAGATTAATCGTGATTAATCGTTATGCATCACTATGCTAAATGTATCAATTTGTTGGAAATAAGCGGGTTTCTAGTAGAGTTCCTAATAAACAAAATGAGATAATTTGTTTGTAAAATATTTAAGAGCTGATCAAAATACTGATGAAAACCCACTTTTATTAATAGCAAAATACTACGGTGATACCATGATAAGAATTCGGTCATAACCACCAAATGCTACTGTAAATATAAATACAGCTCAAGTTCTCTTGATAAAAATCTGCACATCTCACCTCCTTCAGTTTGTCAGTCAGGACCTTGATCTCCTCTTCATATTTGTCCTCCTTCTGTGAGTACTGTAGGAGTTACATAAAGGACAAACATCAAGACCCAAACCAGCACATCGACGACATGAATCACTTAAAAGAACCAATTCACAATTTTACTCATTTAAGTCTTTGGGAACCCATGAGCGTTACCCACTCATGTTGAGAAGCACACATCATCATCTGAATGAAAATTGATGGTTGGTCACCAGCTTAAGTATTTTTATTGCTGGTTTCCAGTGGGAGTTACAGTACTTGTATCCCTTCTAGGCTTTGGAGGCAGCGAGACTTAAAGGGCACATATTATGCAAAACCCACTTTTACAAGGTGTTTGGATATAAATGTGTGTTGGCGTGTGTGAACATCAACCCTCGAGTAAAAAAAAAAAATCACTAAAGTAGTCTCATTAGACATGCCATTTTGGCTCTCTTGTTAATGTGATGTCACACAAACAAAGCCCCACCCATGGCCACTGACTTACTGGTTAATTTTACCCAAAAGCTTTTTTAAATGTGTTCGTTAACACGCTGTAGCGCCAATGGGGCTAAATATACTTATATAATATAATTATTATCTCAGACTGTATTCACAAGAATCAGATCTATTTTTAACCAAAAGCATTCACTGTCTGTTGGTAAGGGAGTGATGAGCTCATTTGCATTTAAAGGTACACACATAAAAACAACTCCCACCTAAGGGCATTTTGGACATGCTATTACAAATGATCTGTGGGGTACTTTGAGGTAAAACAGACTTTACACACATTCCAGGCACACCTGATACTTATTACGTCTTGTAAAAATGGGAACATAATGTGCCCTTTAAGTTTTACCAACCGGATCATGTTTCTAGTTTTGACAGTAAACAACACCTGTTCAGGTAAATTACTAATCAAATAAACTCATGCCGGTCTTAAACCGTATTTTCAGTACAGCATGTGACCTCCGTAACAATTCACCCTCTCTGCAATTAAAGCCAGCTGCTGTATTGATGGTTACTGTTGATGAAATACTGGTTATCCCGGTTTGCTCGGAAGGGGGGTGGACCGTGCGCCTGCAGGCAGCACACCTACCTTCTCAGCCTGGGCTTCCAGGGACTTCAGGTTGTTGGTCACAGTTTTCAACTCTTCCTCAAGCTCAGCGCATTTGCTGGTGTTTTACACAAAGAACGCACAGGTGAGGAGGCAGGAGTAGGAACGAGAGGAGGAAAGGCAGAGGAGAAGAGGAGAACCAGAGGCAGGATGGATGAAAGGATGTCAGGGTAACAAGAGATGGGAGAAATAAAAACAAAGACCCAAATATCAATCAGAAAGCAGGAATGAATGGGTGGGGGAGGCCAAATCCCCCCTTAACATAGCAGGAATGTGTCACAGGGTGTACTCATATTTGATTGCAGTGAACCATACCAGAATGTGATCGTCCCCCCTTCCCACTCACACTACACTATGATCCATACCCCGAGTTTGTTTGGGTCATTTAAAGATGCGATTGGTTTGACAAAACCCCACCTACAAATCAAAGCGCTTAAAGGGATAGTTCACACAAATTAAAATTCTCTCATCTCTTTTACCTTTATGTTGTTACAAACCTGTAATGTATTTATTCTAATGAACACAAGATATTTTAAGGAACGTTTGTATCCAAACCAATCATGAGCCCCATTAACTTCCATAGTACTCTTTTTTCCTACTATGGATGTCAGTGGGGTTTATGGTCGATTTGGGTACAAACATTGCTCAAAATATCTTGTGTTTATCAGAACAAAGAAATTTATACAGGTTTGTAACAACATGAAGGCAAGTAAATGAGAGAATTTTCATTTTTGGGTGAACTATGCTAGGGATGGGCACAAATAATCGATTGCTTGAGTACTCAAACGTGGCATTGACGATCGATCACAAAAAAGATGAACGATGGTGTATTTATTTTTTTGTGGGTTTATTTTTTTGTAACTAGACACAAGATGTGTTATTTTAATGGTTATAGTAAGTTCAGACTTTAATCTTAGATGTGCAAAAAAAAGGGCTTCTTAAAAATTCTGATGCTGGACACCTTCTAAATCTGGATTTTGTGAGAATCATACAATTAATTTCAGCATGATGTGTACCCTTTGATCACCTTTGATCACCCGCCCCCAATTATTCGAGTACTCGTTTTTCAGACCTATGGATTAATCGACATGAAAAAAGATATACATGTAAATCCCTAAACTATACCTTTAAGCATATCGCATCCTGGTACGGTACGGATTGATCACACTAGCCAAACGAACCATATTTTGGGGGTCAAACATACTCTGGTACGGTACGCACAGTGCGAGTACACCCACAGTGATAAATCAGAGTCGACGAAACCAAAACATGCAAGTGACATTTGGCAATGACATTGTGAGAAGCAAGTTGCAGCATTCCTGCTTGGTTAGAAGGGCATGAAACTCCAAGTATCCAAGGGTTTTAAAGAAACAATTCCCAATCCCCAAAATTAAATCTCTCCCTTTATACCCAGCCTCATGTCATTTCAAGCTCAAACGTTCTCATGTTTTTGCTCCAGGATGGGGAAAATCATCCAGGATTGGAACAACATGAGAAATAAATGGGAAAATGGTTTCATTTTGGGGTGAATTGTTTCTTTATTACGAGAGAGAGGAAATGGACAAAGCGATGAAGAAACTCAAATAGGGCTGCATAATGATTAATCGCGACTAATCGTTTGCAGAATAAAAGTTTTTGTTTACATTATATAAGTGTGTGTACTGTGTACAATAATTATGTATATATAAATACACACACATGCATTTATATATTTAAGAAATATTTACATGTGTATATACATTTTTATATTTACATATAATTAATATTAGGGATGCTCCGATCGATCGGCCGATAATGCTTGCTTTATATATAAATTATATATATATAAATATATATTTTCTTAAAGTTATACATAAATGTGTGTGTATTTATATTTACACAGTACACACACTTAAATAATGTAAACAAAAACTTTTATTCTGCAAACGATTAGTCGCGATTAATCGTTATGCAACCCTAAACTCAAATAGACACAATATACCTTTCCAAACATGAAACTTCAATGCAAATTCGTGTTTAAAACACAAGTTGTGCCATTATCTGGCAACCATATACAACTAAACTTTTTTATAATAATGGATGTAAAAAGTTGTTTCACATCTAGTCATGTTTGGGACATGACCCAAAGCAACTTGAAAGGTATACATTTCCATTTTGTGTGCTCCTGGGGTCCGAACCCATAATCTTTTCAATGATTTCTTTCTTCATCGCTCAAACAATAAAAAATAAAAATCAAGGCAGCATGGGTGTCAGGAGAAGCGGTGCGGTAAGTTACGGCAGGTACGTGAGATCAGGAAGCATAGGAGGTTATTTGTGTATGCGACCTATTAAGTCATGTGTAGTACCTGCTCTTCTGATGCTCTTAATGACTTATAGCTTTGGTCCACCACTCGTAGCTCTTCTTGTAATTTTCGCAAGCGTCTGTTAGTGAGTACAGGATTGCAAGGCCATTCCAAACACGGCACGCAAGTTAACAGTGCATGCAAACAAAAACAGTCAAACAAAAAGGATGTGATGCTGGAATTAGGTATTAGCAATATGGGAGTAAAATGTGTATGGGGTGCGCACACACACACACAAACTTGTATTAAATTATCAGAAAGGCTGGCTATTGCGACTAATTCGATTTAGTTCAATATTGATTTGCTCTGCATTTTAAACCCTACTCCTGACCAATCCCAAATTGGTTATTTCATGTGCATTTGCAATCTGGTTGACTTAATTTGCCTCCAGGTCCACAAAACTGTATTTCCTCACTGTTGTGTTATATTACTGAATGGTGTCTTTAGACCACAACAGCCACATGGCAGGCAAATATTTTGGGTTATTTTCCATTTCGAGTGCTTTGTTCTTAAATGTCAACGAATACTTTAACTTTTTAGTCAATCAAGGTGCTCGGCCTACAGTTCAGGGCGAAACTACAGATGTGGCAGAAACAAAGAAAAAAAATCTTAGCGCTATTATCTCTGTAACAGAATCTTTAATAATATATTTTTTTAAGTATGCAAACCCAGATATGTTCTGCGTGCGTGTGTGTGCACGCATAATTCATGCACATGCATGTGTGAATGTATGTGTATAGGGATAATAAAGACATGCAATGGGCTTCAAGAACACCCCGTACCCCTCAGACAGCTCAGCACGTTCCTCTGTACGCTCCAGCTCAGCCTCAACGATCACCAGCTTACGGGCCACCTGCACACACAGGCCAGATGGGACAATTACACACAGTTGTAATCACAAACACCCTTAATTACACAAATTGAAAGAAACAAGTATGCTTTGTTCATTTGAAACTACTCCTTATTAAAACATGTCTCTTCAGAAAGTTACGCTTCTGCTCGTTCACACTTCAAGTGTGAAAGGTCACGTGACTCGAGTTGGGCAGGAAGTGTCTTTTTTCCTGTGTGTGCATGTGTGAAACCTGCCTCCTCGTATTTGCGGTCAGCCTCCTCAGCGATGTGTTTGGCCTCTTTAAGCTGGATCTCCTGGATTTCCATCTTCTCCTCATCCTTCATAGCCCTGTTCTCAATGACCTTCATGCCTCTGAAGAGAGAAAACGAGAAGAAATGTGATTGAGATGAAAAACGATCTTCTTTCGACAACATCATCATCATACAGTTACGATCAATGACATTTGCAGATGCAGATCTGCAGTGAACTTTAGACTCGAGTAGATTTAGCAAAGATTTTCAGCTGTTATTCTCTAAACCCCAAGGTTTCCTGTGATGTCAGAATAGTCAGTTGTCAAAAGAGATGAATGGGGAAGGGAAAACTGTGCAATGTGTTAGCACTTAAGATCTAGACCAGGTCTCGGTACAGAGTGGCTCTATGCTGGGACAGAGGGCCTCTGTGTGGGGAAACAAAGGAAGGGAAACGCAGCCTAGCGCCCCTACAAATTGCGGTTTATTCAGGCTCTACGTAAACAGCTCACGTCAGTTGTTTAGGCCAAACACAGCATCGTAGATTCACAACCACCTCCTGCAAGTGTGCAATCAATGCTTTCCTCAGTAACAACAAAAATTAAATCATTTACAAAGCAACTGAAGGCTAACCAAATACTACAACCTTCTCCAATGCCCTTGAGTTTCTCACGTAGGCTGAGGCATTTCAAAAACGTTAAACACTTGCAAAAGTAGCCGAATAGCGATTCCTCCTCCCAAGTAAAAGCAAAAAAACATGAACTGCTTTATTTAGTTAAAGGAAAACAACACCTTTTTTCAATATTTTACTCTGTTCTTACCTCAACTTAGGTGAATTAATACATACCATCTTTTTTCAATGCGTGCACTTAATCTTTGCACAGTGCGTTATGAATGTGTTAGCATTTAGCCTAGCCCCATTCATTCCTTAGGATCCAAACAGGGATGAGTTTAGAAGCCACCAAACACTTCAATGTTTTCCCTATTTAAACTGTTACACGAGTAGTTACACGAGTAAGTATGGTGGCACAAAATAAAACGTGATTTTTTAAGACTTAGTGCCAGAGGTTGAAGTTCTGCAAACCAAGTGCTCTTCCGCCATACAATATAGTTCTTCTCAGTCACATTTTATTTTGTACCACCATACTTATTCGTGTAACTACTCATGTAACTTTAAATAGGGAAAACATGGAAGTGTTTGGTGGCTTCTAAACTCATCCCTGTTTGGATCCCAAGGAATGAATGGGGCTAGGCTAAATGCTAACAAATTCACGGCACGCTGTGCAAAGATGAAGTGCACACATTGTAAAAAGATAGGTATGCATTAAATCATCTAAGTTGAGGTAAAAACATAGTAAAATATTGAAAAACGGTGGTGTTTTCCTTTAAACGCAGACAATTTTAGGCTACTTTACATGACAATGTAGGAAAATGTGGAAAGTTTGTCCTTTACATTTAAAAAATAAATTACGTGCACAATGACAACAGCATCAAAAAAATCTGTGGTCCACCAAGACGACTAAATCCGCTGTAAAGTAATCTTTACAAAAGTAATATGTTAAGTAATATTTCAGCATCTACTGGCGTAGGCTTGAATCTCATTACAACTATTCACGACGAGACATGTGAGAACCAATGACATTGGGCGTTACCGACATGGCCCCCCATCTCTTAATGTACTGCACATGGATACATAACCAAAATATTGTCAAATAAGTAGACATGCGGTGCGTCTGAAATCGCTTTACTCGATACTATACGGTAGACGAAGCACATTAGGCGAGTAGTATGTCCGAATTCATAGTATTCGGAAAACAGTAGGTGATAAGTACCCGGATGACCTACTACTTCCGGCTAGGGCTGTGACGATTAATTGTGCAAATGCGCATTTTCTCCATTAATCAATTTTAACGAATTACGCTGAAATGCCACCACATCCAAAAGCCAGAGGGCGCTCTCGTGCAGAACCGCCATTTGTGCCACAAAAGTAGTACCATTACAAACACTATTCCAGGAATTGTCTAGAGGCATATTAATATCGCTGTTATTCAGATTGTTTAGATATATTTATGATAAGAGAATATTTTGAATGATTTTGTTTGACGAGTGTTTCTTTTTTAAATGCACATTATAAACGACTCCGACTCATAGTGATTTTAGATTAATAAGGACTTTCTACTGATCACATAGCCATAGTATACGCACAAGCTGTGCATAAAACACAGAATCGGAGCCTTGCGATTTAGAATCAATTTCATATACAGGTATTTTTAATGGGGAAAGCAATGTATCGCCACAACCCTGCTTCCGACAAGATCACAAGTTGTGCATTAGAAGGACACTTTACTATCCCGTGAGCCCCCACCCCGGGAGAGAGGTCACCCAACAAAGAATAAAAGGAAAGGCGTTGTTTTATTCAAAAATGTCCAAAAGCAGCAACGCGCCTCTATTCAAATGCAAATACATTATTAAACAGCTGTCCCTTGTGGGTGGTTAAACTGGGCTTCAGGGCTCCAGACTAACTTTTTCACTAGGAGCACAGTGGCCCCCAACTGAAAATTTTAGGGGCGCAACCAGAAAATTTAGGGACACATACCGTAAATCAACATGCTAAACAAATATTCACATTATTACTAATAAATACTTTGATGATAGATGCAGAAAGTACAGTGTGCTAAATTTTTTAATTCAGTGTCACATCACAAAAAAGGTCAAATTTACTGGTTGCACATGTGCGACTGGTTGTAAAATTCAGTGGCACACTCTCAAATTTTGGTGGCAAAATGCCACTATTTGGTGGCAGTCTGGAGCCCTGGGCTTGTTTTGTCATTTGTCCGAATGCATTTATACGATCCGTATTCATACTATACAGTACCTACTGTTTTAACTGTCGATAAGTAGGTACTTCATCTAATTCAGCACGTTCACAGTATGCAAATGATGGATGTTTGTGCTTTTTGGAGCTGCACCATGTTGACCCCCATATGATTCAACCAATGAGATTCAACCTTAATGTGCAAAATATTTTAAAAAAATCCTCAAACATTTTATCGCTTGGCCCTGGTGAATCCCATAAACGATAATTTTTTAAAATATGTTTGCGTTTAAATTAAGGAAGGAAGTCATATACATCTGGGATGACATGAGGGCAAGAAGATTGAGAGAATTTTCATATTTTGGTAAACTATTCTTTAAGTTTCCCCACTGAGAGCAGATGTTTTTAAATGACTTCTGTATTTTTGTGTGTAAAAATAAAACCGTTGCGAAACATCAACATGAAACTAACAGATTTACAAATTACTCAAAGGCTAGCGTCCATCTGCAATGTGTAGTGTCCAATCAGTGATTCTCTTTCCTATGACACACACATACGCACTCTTTATACGGGGCACCAGATGCATGGTCTAGGAAGTGGTAGCATGTTGTCACTTCAATAACACAACTGTGGAGCTTGCACAAAGTAACTAACCGCAGTTACTGCGAGGGGGAGGAATATCAGTTTAACTTCTTCTGCTTGAGTAAAGCAGGCTTGCTGCATACTTTACAATATTGCACTATGAATCTCATAACACCCCCCTTAAATTCAGGGGTTAAGCAATATCCATTTTGGAAGTATTTGTGCATGACTCACACACAAATTGTTGCAATGCGATACTATGGCATAGATTGCACAACACTGTGCTAAATAATATTTAATGATATAATATATGGGTATATTATTAACCTCTCGCTCTCATCTGCAGCCTTCTCAGCCTCCTCCAGCTTCTGCAGAGCTGTGGCCAGACGCTCCTGTGCGCGATCCAACTCCTCCTCAACCAGCTGGATACGTCGGTTCAGGGAAGCTACATCTGCCTCAGCCTTGGAGAACACAGAGGGATCGGAGTCAGACCAAGATCAACATTTGCAACATCATCATTTGTAAAGCATAAAGTCAGGAACACTTGTAGATTTTGATGACAGTATAGTTTCTAAACCCAAGTGCTACTCAATACTCCCATTAAGACTTCTGCTGTACAGTAGTCACACACACCCACACCATATAGCAGCTAATGGCTGCAACGCTAATGGACGAGAAAGTCAGGGGCCTTGGATTATTACCAAGCCACTGGGATAACAAACAGGCTGTGCACGGTCCCAATGGATCTACATAGATTACACCATTAAAGGCCAAACACATGACCGGAGGAGAACTACAGGCTGTTTGTGGGAAACATGGAGTTTTGCAAATACATGGCACGTTATGAAGCTTATGCATCTATGTAACACATTTTCAGGCCTCCTCACCAAAAGGGGTGTGGCACAAAAACAGGTTGCAGAATCAGAACGAATCAGGGTTTAAGAAAAAACTAAAATGGCATTCCTGCAGTTTATGCACTTAAAAAAAGTATACGCTCCTATTATAGCCTTTTAAAGGGATAGTTCACCCAAAAATGAAAATTCTGTAATTTTTTTCATCCTCATGTTGTTCTAAACCTGTATACATTTCTTTCTTTTTTTGATGAACACAAAAGATGATATTGATAAAT
Organism: Misgurnus mizolepis; assembly: GCA_025389145.1. NCBI lineage: Eukaryota > Metazoa > Chordata > Actinopteri > Cypriniformes > Cobitidae > Misgurnus > Misgurnus mizolepis. The sequence goes on along the minus strand of JAIFKI010000012.1, from coordinate 35,756,802 downwards.
GAAAGTAACCATTAAACAAATATTATGGAAGCATTAAGCACACAGTTGATGGTACCCATTGAATTCCATCGCATTTGTTTTTCCTACTATGAAAGCCAATGTTTACAATCAGCTGTGTGCTCACCATCATACAAAAATATTTTGATAAATGTGTTCATCACTCAAAAGAAATTCATACAACATGGGTGAACATTTTTGGGGTGAAGTACCCCTTTAATAAAGCATTTGCTTCCGCTGTGCAGTTTTAGGTAGTGTTATGTTAAAATGTTTTACGTTTTATACTTTAAAATGACATCACTCTATTCATTTTAGCAAAGCCAGTTAATAGGACTAACTAATCTACAGAAACCTAGAACCTAGTTACTGTGCAAAATCAATCTTTGCTGCACCACAAAAACAAAACGTTTTTAGCATGCATCCTACTCAAATGCCTTAGGCCTCCAACTAAAGGGAACTAAGTAGGGGCAAAGTGCATCTTATATCAGAGATATGGGTCACTAGAAAGCACAGATGACCATAACACCCCCGCCCCAAGCGTCCCAAACATGCTTAACTCTCTAAATATGCCTAAAACAGAAAATGAAATACACCCGTGTTTCCTGCAGTGACTATGCAAGTATGAATGCTGCTTTTAGAGAGCAAGGTGAGTCTACTGCGTGTGACAAAGCAGCTTGGCCATATAAGGCAGCATGCTCTCAAATGAAAGAGAAAAAGAGAGAATGAAAGAGAGAGAGAAAGAGAGAGAGAGCCTGAGGCTTCAATACTCCGTCCATTATAATAAAACCACTACAATATAACAAACATGAACAGGTCTGTCCAGCATCTCCGTTGTGGGCTATTAGCTTAAATTTAGCTACGAACTCTGCCCTGAGGAAATTTGCTTATTCCAGCAGTTAAACTTGAATGACACCCGACTCTCCATTTTGAAGACTGGTGCGTAGAGATTCCGTAAACATTTAAAGTTTTAACTATACACGGCTATTTTAACGTCCCGTTTCCGCAATTTCACATACGCACTTTATTTAATCCGCTTATTCGGTCAGAATTTGAAAATAATAAAAGCAGGAGCGATTATTTTTAGCCGAGGTTAACCTGCTGCCCAATAGGGCGCAGCGGGGCGGCGGACAAATTCCGCTACGTTAATACCACACATCACATCAAGGTGCGCGCGACCTTACCGGACACGCGACTTGTTACAATAAACGCATTTTCACCGGCCAGACATACAGTGAAGAGGGTTACATTAAAACACACGCGCTCGATAGGCTACTTCGTATCATTCTCACCGATTCTCTTGCTTTCCTCTCTACCGACAACTCCTTCTGCAGTTTCTCCGCTCTCTCTTCTGCACCGTCGGCCTGCTCCTGCAGCAGCTTAATTTTCCGTTTCACCGCCTCCAGCGATGTAGCAGCCATTATTGCGCGATATAACTAAACGAAAGCGTCAAACTGCGTGCGTTTCTGTGAGATGGATGAGGAGCGCAGAGACGCCGCTGCTGCACCGGTGCGTTGTGCGTGTGTGTAGGACGCTTACAGATTACACCGGAAGTAACCATGTTTTCATAGGCGAGCCTCTAACGACGTCATTAACATAAACTAGAGCGTATTTACCTATTTTTATTTTTTAATAATTGAATCAATATCTTATTCGAGATAAACAAAATTTGAGCTTAATATTTTGTATTAAAAACATAAATATTATTTTAGTTAAAAACGTGCTGCTCTGAAAGGTTAGAGGTGGGTGTGTTTACGTCGTTCACCTGCTGCGCACCTGAATCTAGTGATCGATTGACTAATAGGCAATAATTGGTGAGGTGATGTCAGGGGTGCTGCTGATGCTGAAACTGAGCTGTTATATTTGGAAAGGTTGTGAGGGGAGGGGGATCGTGTTGCACGGGGAGCAAATTTAAACTGTCCTGTAGTGCCCTCTAAAGACATAAGGAGAGCAGTGTCTTCGTTTTAAATTGCCCCTAAATAATATTATAAAACATAGTTCATAGTTTAAACATTATTAAACGATTTCTCATCTATTATTGGCTCTTATTGGCTGCGTTTTTACAATATTGAATCAAAACCATACTTTTTTTGTTTAATAAATTGTTATTTTTAAAGAAAGGAATAAATAAATAATTTATTTGTTATGGTTGTATGTTATTACAGATTGAAATATTTTTATTTCATAATAAACATAAATGTGATCCTAAACATGATTGTAGTTCTCTCCTTGTACACGAGGGGGCGCTATAAGAGCTGGTGATTTTTACTTGATGACCACATTATAAAGCTGTATGCTTTGCATTTAATTATGTGCATGCTCTACATACATAAATTACCCCGAAACGTGTAATTATGCTTAATGATCCTTGCAAAATTGAATACTTGACACTCCTGACAATACATGACAACTCATTCGCTTGTTTTCTATAAGGGTTTGACTCTGTAATATTATAGAGCTTAAATGTATATAAACTTGTGAAATTTGTAGGTGAATACTTAATTTAGTTGCAAAAACAATGGATAGTGAAGTTTAAGAAAGATTTTCATATGATTACTTCAGTCCCTTATGATGGCTACTCAAGGGCAGGGCCCAGAAGGTTGAGCGTCTTAACCATATAAAGCACTAGGCTAAATATAACAGGCTGCCTGCTTACTCTCTTATGTCTTGGAAGGGTTCTCTTGTAATTTAAGTCCTTGCTCAGAATACTGTATTTATTTTTGCATAGCCAAGCTCCATGTTTGGTCAGATGCATGTGGATTGTCCAGATCTCAGATTAAAGATGACCTGACACTGTGCGACGTGTCACTTGTCTGTTAAGTTTGCAAAAACATACAGCACATGAGCCTAAAATATGTGACAAGACGTCATACATGACATAACCATATGTCAGCTGTGGCTTTCCATAGGAAGGACACATCCTAAATTAATGTCCTATTTGTTTCTCACAGACAGCAATGAGATTAAATTAAAATAAATACTTTTTTGGGGGGTTTCAGAAAACAATGTGCTCAGATTTGCTGTAATTCCATAGAAGTTTCCATACATTTTTTTTTCTTATATCAAACTCTTTAAGATCAGTTTATCCGGACTGTGCTACCCAGATCAGTTACTGTTACTGTAAATCAACACGTGTCTATTTGTAGGATTAACATCTGAGACAGATGTCTCATGAACTTTGAAAGAGCAGAGCAAGACAATTTTCCATTGGCCAGACACACAAAAGCCACAATAATTTTCAAATATTGGGTACATTGGGTAACATGCCAAAAAGTGTCAGACAGAAGATGCGTGACTGCACAGTGCTCGTCATACTTACATCTGCGGCTTTCTTGTCAGCCACCTCCAGTTTCTCCTGGGCATCTTTAAGAGCCTCTGAAAATTTGTCCAGCTCATCCTCAGTGCCCTTCAGTTTCTTCTGCAGTGCTACGAGGTCATCCTCAAGCTGCGTGCGTTTCAGTGATTGATAGACAGCAGTGAAGTGCAGGAAGCAGAGTGCGTGCGTGATGTGCGCGCAGAGGGGCGCGCGAGCACATAGACCGACAGAAGAAGAGAAAGAAAGAGTTAGGGAGATTCACACAGAAACACACCTGGGTGGCGACCTCATCCGCGGTCAGGAGCTTTTCCTCCACACTCTGGTACTCCTCAAGCATTTTATCGCGCTCGTCCTCGGTTACGCGCAACGTCTTTTCCAACTGAATTAGTTCGTCTTCTAACTACACATGCACAAATGACAGTTTTCATAACACATGACGTATCATAATATAAGTACATTATTTTTCCTTAGAAATCAAACATGGTTTTACTGTAGTAAAAGTTTAGTAACAAAGTAATGCTTTTTGATGGATTGATTAACATTTGTATTACCATTGTTGTACTACACATAGCCTATGGTTACACTATATGGTTACTGTGGTGAGAGCAAATAAAATTTGTGGTTATTATAAATTCATTAGAAATAGTTAAACTATGGTTACTGTAGTTTAACTGTAGTTTATTAATTTGTTTATTTAATCAATAAATGTATGGTTTAATGAATGGTCTAACTTGGAGTAATCTGAAATGCCTGAACTCTTATGTGAAAGATAAACCCCTCAAAACTGGTAATGGGCAATTACTGAAAAGTTCCTTGGTTGAACGTATTTAAAAAATTGTCAAATTTACTAAAATACTAAAGATTTCACAGTCTTAACAGGATGTTTGGTAATAAAAGTAATGCAACTGTAAATATCCCTTCTGAAAAATTAACCATGGTTTTAGTAGCTATCGTAAAAGTAGTACAGTTGTGTAGTTTTTACTACAAACACCACACACTACAGTTACTATAGTAAGACAATGGTACATTTGTGTTAATACAAATGCCATGGTTACTGTAGCATGCTTAATTTTAGGAAGGGATAAACGCATGCAGTTATGATGTCCTATTAGTCAAATGAATAACTTGATAACAAGTTTCAGACTTATACTCCTTATGTTGACGTTATCTTCTTTACTATAAATCCACTCAGGCGAAGTAATAATCCATATAATTAACCGGCGCGCGTGCAACTTTTATAAAGTCCTCAAATAAAGCGCAGACCTGTTTGCTTCTGTCCTCCGCCGCTTTCTTGTCGCTCTCGGCCTGCTCAGCTCTGTCCAATGCATTCTCCTTGTCGAGCTTGAGCATCTGCATCTTCTTCTTGATGGCATCCATGGCTGCTTACTTGATTTTTTCCTTGGGATTACTGCGGAGGGATGAAGGCTGGATGCGCACACGCGTCTGAAGCGAACCGAACTGAGCGCAGGGCTGGAGTGCGAGCGCTCGTTCCTGTGCGCGCTCTCAAATATGTACTTTGACGGGAGGGGTTAGTGAATTCCTCTGGACATCCAATACTTTTTTGGAAACAGCCGGGCTGGTTTGCTTCTCCATGCCCCATGTCTATTTTATGGATCTGGATGGCGATTCGCTGTTGCTAGACATTTGACCGTTTATATGTCTATATAAGGGGTGTGATGGGCCAGGCGAAGTGCTTAAGACTTCAAGGCAAGCAGGATCCGTTCCTAACAACAGCTAGAAGGGCAATCCTGTAAAAACAAACGAAAAAGAAAATTAAAGGTTCCTAAAAGATTCTTGTATGGTTCGTTAAAGGAACATCCACAGAAGCTTTCTGTTTCACAAAATGTTTTATAGGGTTCTTTATTAAAAGGTAAGAAAGACATGGTTCTTATTAAGAACTGTTGACTGAAAGGTTCTTTGTGGAACCAAAAATGGTTCTTCTATTGTATCGCTTTGATGAACACTTTTAGTACCTTATATAAAAATGTATTTCTGTGATTTCTTACAGGAATGAGTGGGATGGTGAAAAGTTGTTGGTTCAAATCCTGGAACATTCTTAAAACTAAATGGGTTCTTTAGAGCAAAGCCATACACTCCAAAAAATTAAGGAGGTACATGATGACACATAAGAACCATTTTTGGCTCTATGGTTCCATAAAGAACCTTTAACATCTAACAAACCTTTCTGTTTGATTTTTTTAGACTATAAAATGAAAGAAATGGTTCTTTATAGGAACCTTTGACTAAATGGTTCTTTGCGCAACCTAAAAATGCATCGCTGTGAAGCACATTTATTTTTAGGAGCATAGAACTACTTTTCATTCCCAAATAAACCTTTCAGTCAGCAGTTCTTAAAATAACCAAATGTTTCTTTTTTTATACAACAGAAAGGTTCTGTTAAAGGCTCTTTATGGAACCATACAGCCCGACAAAGAACCTTCACACAGATTTTTAAGAGTAAAGATGATCTCAAATGTTTATTTGAGCAAGACACTTAACCTCAGATTACTCATGGGCACTGGACCTGATATCGGTGAAGTCATTCGGGATATAAGCAGTCACAAGTTACCAACGTTAACATTTTGAACGACCATCAACCTCACATCACGAGCCAGAAAATCTCCATGAGATTATTTGTATACTCCTGCATACTCCTGCAAGTCAAAGTTTGATTTCTTTGGTTGTAACCCCCCAACTACTCCCTATATTGTCCTTCAGTGTGTCCTATTCCTGTGTGTCCTATTCCTCCACACATGCTCCTCAATGTATTTTTAGTGCTGTCTTAACACCCGAGCACCTGCCCCAGTCTGTACATTTCACATTTCAAGACACATAGCCAAGTGGTTCAACATTACGTGCTAATTTACCAAAATAAACCTGGTCTTAAATAATACTCAGTTGTCCTGCAGGATTCCTATACTAAAGTATTTTTTGGTTAAACGACTTTGCTTGCCCAAATAAAATATTGTTTTGACAGACCCAATCGATTTTAACATTGCATAATGAAAGAAAGCAGAAACAGAGCTTTTTCCTCCCTTGAGATGGTTTGTGGGTAAATTTGTGTGTGTCAACATCATGTCTATGCTGTTTTGTTTGTTGTATTGATTATAGTATGAAGTCTATTAGTGTGATTTAGACTGACATTATTTGCAGTAGTTTTTTTTATTGTAACGTAACGGGAGAAATGTGCTTAATAAACAAAGTTTATGAAATCAGCTTTTCTTTATTTGTACGACATGACGTTGTAAAGTTATGTTTACGCCATCATGTTTCCTGTTATCATTTACACCGCAATGCAAAAGGGTTTCAGTATTACCATTTGTTTTTTACACACCATGTACATGTGAATGAACTGTGGATCTTTCTTCCTAAACAGCTTTTATATGAGTGTGTGGTGACATGCTTAATCCACTGCTGTATCCTGCGAATATAAACAAGCCACTGACCATACGGGTAAATATTTTTAACACAAAATAGCATGAATACCTCAGTGCTCTGCAACTTTACTGCCAGCTAGAAACTCGAGACACAATTCACGTGACATAAAACACCAAGACAAATGAAATTCAGTTCTCGAAATGCTTCAACTTTTCTTAAAGGCATTTACACTGTTAGAAAAATGATAAAATATGTACCCAAGCTGTCACTGGGGCAGTACCCTTTAAAAAGTCCCAATATGTACCATTCCATTAGGTACTACTATGAGCACATTTGAGCTACCAGTATGTACCTCTGTAGTACTAATATGAACTTTTTAGATGAAAAGTTGTACTTTTTAAAAGGGTAACGTTACAGCCCCAGGGAAAATATTTTATCCAAAGTGACAAAAGTGAGGAAAAACAATAGAGCAATAGATTTGTCTTAACATCATGCTGGTCTTTAAAAAAAGTAATTTACTGAAGAAAATGTTGTTAAACTTTTGTCTTGTAGATAAAAAAGGGTTGAAAATGTGAGCTTATACTTGGCCAGAAGATGTGTCTTTATTAACTGTTTTTAAACGGACATTCCACTTTTTTTAAATATGCTCATTTTCTAGCTCCCCTACAGTTAAACATTTAATTTTTACAGCTTTGGAATCCATTCAGCTGATCTCCGGGTCTGGAGCTACCACTTTTAGCATAGCTTAGCACAATCCATTGAATCTGATTAGACCATTAGCATTGCCCTAAAAAATAACCGAAGAGTTTCGATATTTTTCCTATTTAAAACTTGACTCTTCTGTAGTTACATCGTGTACTAAGACCTACAGAAAATGAAAAGTTGCGATTTTCTAGGTAGATATGACTAGGAACTATACTCTCAAACTGGCGTAATAATCAAGGACTTTGCTGATGTAACATGGCTGCAGGAGGCGCAATGATATTACGCATCAGCCGAAAATAGTCCCCTTGGTTACTTTCAATGGCAGGGGACTATTTTCGGGCAGTGCGTAATATTACTATGCCTGCTGAAGCCATGTAACATCAGCAAAGCCTTGATTATTACGCCAGAATGAGAGTATAGTTCCTAGTCATATCTGCCTAGAAAATCACAACTTTTAATTTTCCGTCGGTCTTAGTACACGATGTAACTACAGAAGAGTCAAGTTTTAAATAGGAAAAATATTGAAACTCTTTGGTTATTGTTTAGCGTGATGCTAATGGTCTAATAAGATTTAATGGATTATGCTAAGCTATGCTAAAAGTGCTAGCGCCAGACCCAGAGATCGACTGAATGGATTCCAAAACGGTAAAAATCAAATGTTTAACTCTAGGGGAGCTGGAAAATGAGCATATTTTCAAAAAAGTGGATTGTCCCTTTAAGCACTGTTTATATGGGTGTCATTTGGTTTAACCCACAATCCCCCATGAGTACAAATATATACAGTAAAAGCTGGGTAGAGTTATAAATAAAGCATTAGCTGAGAAGCTACTTGTCTGTGAACAGCAGCTTTCTCCAATCCAGCTTAAATTTATTTCATCAAAAATATGCATTAATGAAACGCTCTTGAGGACATGATTATCTTAATATGTTTTTCCACATTTTTTTTAATAAGCATTTAAAGACACACAAGTACCAGGGAGTATCCTCGCAGAGTAAATTGTTTACATTTGGCTTCTCTTTTTTTCTAAACGGCTGAGCGTTTATCATCTTTAGTGATCTTGTATTGTAGTAGACCCTCCCGTTTTATGGCATATGACCATCCATGGTTGGAAAGAGAGGACGTCCCGGTCTGATGTTTATCTGATGTTGGGGACCTTTGGGAAAGGAAATTTGGCAGGGAACTCTGTCTTTTCCCAAAGCCTGAACTAGTAAAACACAGCAGAGACAAGTACTTAATCATTTATAAACTTTATAAAAGTAGCTACTGTAAATAAAAACATGGTACCAGCAAGGTTTTTCTACATACAATAAGAAATGTATCACATTAAATATTTTTCTTACATTCTTAAAACTTAAGGTTCCTAAAATGTTCTTTGTCAGGCTGAATGGTTTCTATAAAGAACCGTTACCATCTAAGAAACCTTTCTGCTGCACAAAAGGTTATTTAGTGATAAAATGTTACAATAATCTAAGTTAAAATAATGGTTCTTTCTTGAACCTTTGGCTAAAACGTTCTTTGGTGAACCTAAAATTTCACTTTTATATTCTACATTTTTTTAAAGAGCACAATATTTTTGTCTTCTTTGAGGCTCTGCTAAATGCTATCCGGAAGCCTCTTATGGGGGGGGGGGGGTCACACTTCCCATGTCTTTTGAGGATTATGGAATGAGGCACAGGAAACCAGAGATGGCTGACAAGCACAGAGACATTCTGCATAGATCATCTTCATATACTTTCATATAGAGCTGCAAAAGTTGGAGCAAGTTAATTTGTGATGAAGTGATACGGGTACAGCACATTTTGCTCTATTTATATTTTCGCTTTATTTATTAGTGGTACCAACATAGCTATTAGGGTTAGCAATTGAAACAAACCCATTAACCTATACTCTGTAAATGATGGGTTGATCCAAACCATGGTTGGACAAACCAAACTGCTGGTCTAAATTAGCCTACACTGTAAAAAATTATTTCCTGCCTAACATTTTTTGTTGAATCAACTCAGATTTACAAGTCATGTCAACTTACTATTATTTGTCTTGACTAGAGATGAGTTTATAACTTATAAAATGAAGTTGACTTTTTTGTGCTATAGTCACGTAAATTTTTGATTCTTTTTCGTGATAATGTCAGGAATTTCCGCGCTTTTTCGTGATTGTATCACAAATTTCTGTTTACATGTCATTGTCACGTATTGGTAACTGTTTTGTCCTATTTTTGTGCAATTTTCGCTTCGGTTTAGGGTTAGATTAACATAAAATTACATCCTTACCTAAACCCAACTCTAACCTTAACGCCAGGCGACAATGGTCTAAAAATCAGAAAATATAAAAAAAATCAGAAAAAAATTGTATAAACCAAACGCAAACATCAAATCAAACCCTAAACGAAGTGACAATGGTTTAAAAATAGGAAAAAGCAGTTGAGAACCAATACGTGACAATGACACATAAACAGAAATTCGTGATATGATCACGGAAAAAAACATCGGAAATTCGTGACATTATCACGAAAAAAGAATCAAAAATTTACGTGACTATATCACGAAATTTTGTGAGACTGGGTAGATTTTATAAGTTGTAGAAACTCATCTCTTGTCAAGATAAATAATAGTAAGCTGACATGACCTATAAATCTGAGTTGATTCAACAAAAAAATTAAGTCAGGAAAGATTTTTTATAGTGTATGCTGGGTTGTTTTAACCCATGGTTGTGTCAGATATAGACATTTAGGCTCCCAGCAATTGGATTTGTTAATATTTTACACAGCTTGACCCTTCAATAACCTGTCTTACATAATTTATAGATAGACAGACAGACAGATAAATAGATCACCCTAGCAAGACCTAAGCAACCAGCCAGAACACTGTACCAACCACATGACAATGCCCTGGTTGCCTTAAAATTTTAAGTAAATTCAACTTAAAAATATTAATTAACTCTATAAAAAATGTGATTTTTTTTTTAAGTTGAATTTACTCAAAATTAAAAAAATACCAACGTTTTGTTTTACAGTGCAATGAGACAACTTGCATGTTCTTGATAAAAATATAAAAAATAATTTATTTGGCAAGTTCACTGGGTCATATAATTCTGCAGCAAGTATAAAATTTGTCTTGAGCTCTTAGATTTCATTACATTAGGTTGATAAAAATAGAGGATGAAGTAATAAATTAAGAAAAGGTTGAGATTGAGAGGTGCAGGGTGGCCGAAAGTGTTACCCGAGTGAGTCGAGCAGCTGTTTGTACTGTATATCCTTACAACAAGCTCCTGCCATATGTGTGCTTAGAATTTCATTTAGAAAAAACATAAAAAGTAGTTTCTCGAGAGTTTCCAAACTTTAAACCCGATCCATATACAGTATATATACTTTATAGCTCCACCGAATCTCCCTGGAGAATTCATCCTCTCTGACATGTTTCACCCTCAGATACCATCTGAGAATGTCTGGGACATTGTGGGGTGTATATATAGAAAAAGCGGATGAACCAGTGGAGAATTAGAGAGGGGGGTCAGGGGGAGAAAGTGGTGGAGATGCAACCTGACCTCACTGTAACGTGAGCGCCCCCGAAAAAAACCTAGCAAAGGGGGTGAAGACATGCATACATACGTAAGTTAAGGGAAATGTATACGAGCTTGCTTGCTTCAGTTCATTCATGTCAGTGAATTTAAAGTACTTGTTCTTATTGCCGGTGGTTTGTACACAACATTTTTCTGACATTTATTTTCTGTGAAATACCAAATCAGGCATCGTGCATTTTGATTCGCCTTGCATTCACAATCATGCTCCCTTTTGGATCGTGAACTTAATGGGTTTTCGGATGAAGGGTTTTATGTTTGGACACTTGGTGTCCATTAAAGAGATATGTAGCATTCCTCTGTAGCGAGCTGTTTCAGATGCATGCTTAGAGAGAAATGCCATTGGAGTATTTCTCCTGCATGATCGTCACCCATTGGAGGCAAAGATTACGTTTCTAGGGGGGGATTCTGTCACTTTTTGGCACTCATCTGAAACCGGGAGCTACCTTTGTACACTGTCAGAAAAAAGATACCAAAGCTGTCACTGGGATGGTACCCTTTATATCATATGTACCAATTAGGTAGAGATATGTAACAAAACATAGGGTACCTTTAAGTTTTGAGTTACCAAAAAGCACCCTTTAGGTACAGAGGTGTATATTTTGAAGGGTTAAAGGTGACAGCTTTTGTACCTTTTTTCTGGTTACTGTTTTTAAAATGCTCTTCATGCACAGTGGCTCTATTATCTCATACCACACAAATAGCATTTACAAAAATGAATAGTAAAGGTTCTTTCAGACAGAAATGGTTCTTCTATCTATGGCATCATGACACACTTTTAGTTTTAAGAATGTATATGAGGTAATTTCCAAATTTATTAAAGGGATAGTTCACCCAAAAATGGAAACCCTGTCATCATTTATTCACCCTCATGTTGTTACAAACCTGTTTACATTTCTTTGTTCTGCTGAACACAAAGAAAGATATTTGTAATCAACCAGGAAACAAAAGCACCATTGACTTACATAGTAAGAAAACAAAACTGCTATGGAAGTCAATGAAATATCTTACTTTGTGTTCCGGAAAATAAAGAAATGTATACAGGTTTGTAACAACATGAGGGTGAGTAAATTACAGAATTTTCATTTTTGGGTGAACTATCCCTTTAACAAAATTTGCATTCATATTGGTGGCCATAAGAGAATCTGCAGTCTGGTCCAAGATGCTGCCAAAAGTCGTTTGTCCGAAAAGAAATGACCCTCAAAATGTCTTTTCTTCTCCTTTTCCACAATAGATCTGTCACAGTGGTTTACACCAACGCTAACTGTGATGTGACAAGACAAAGATTTTGACATAAAACAGCTGTAAAATTTCCAAGTATCCAATCACTTCATGAAATACTTTTGTGAAAAAGATGTTAAAGTCTGTGTAAAGTCAGTTCAGAAAATTGATAAAACTTTATAAATGTTAGAAATATATTGCTGAAACACGTTAGAAAAACTGTAAACTATAGATTTTTCAGGGTTATTTAGGCGGGGCTAAAAATGTGGCTGCATGACACACTGAAGCCACCAAAATCGAGAGACGGCAGTTTCCCTACGAGTGGGCGTGGTTTCAGCGCCGCCAGCCGACACGCCCCCAGTACTTGAAAGCAGAAAATGCTGCTTATTTTTCACAGATTTTAATAATTATTTTATTTAATTGTTTTTTCTATCATTCAGATTTAGTTGGGTGGTTAATACAGTGTTTGAAGAAGTAAAGATGTGGTCCTGGGTCAACATTTTATTGTTTGGTAAAACGTTTTAATCAAATAAACCCATAATACCCTTAATAACATTAGACATTACCTCAGACTAGTGTGAAATAATAGTTTGAGAATAATTTTTATCAGGGACATTTTACAAGCCTTTTTTAAGATGTAAAATAAATCTTTGGTGTCCCCAGAGTACATATGTAAAGTTTTACCTCAAAATACAATCGAAATAATTTATTAGCATGTATTGGTGGATATAAGCAAAAATGTGCGTTTTTGGGTGTGTCCTTTTAAATGCTAATGAGCTGATCTCTGCACTAAACCGCAGTGCTGTGGTAGGATAGTACAGATTAAGGGGTGGCACTATCCCCTTCTGACATCACAAGGAGAGCCAAATTTCAATGACCTATTTTTTCACATGTTTGCAGAGAATTGTTTACCAAAACTAAGTTACTGGGGTGATCTTTTTCACATTTACTAGGTTGATAGAAGCCCTGGGGACCCAATTATAGCACTTAAACATAGAAAATGTCAGATTTTCATGATATGTCTCCTTTAAAAGCCCCGAACCCAATCGTAAATCGAACAATCTGTCAATTCCTCAAGAAAACAGCGTGAGGCGCACTTGAGGCTTACAGTTATTTCATAAAGAAATCTTTTGGATTAGTTTATTGCGAAATTGGATCAAATAAGGGACAGTATTTTTTTTGTAGCAGCGCACCACAACAATTTTAAAATAATGTAGTATTTAAATTTTTTTAGGGGACCCCCCCTAATTTATATTTTTGTGCTTTATAGGGGGTCCTTCAATGCTTATAGGAGGTCTGGAACCACCCCAGCCCCCAATTCAAACACTGGGTTAAAACACATTTTTCTGTGGTGTGACAAACTCAGAACACATATTTAATATCACTTTAAAGTAACTCCATTATAATCAAAAGGAGAGGAAACTAAACAGTCACACCCCTCTGCATTTTATGTCATTTAAGCAGCAGCAAGCATATTTGGCAGAGGAATGTGATTTATGATGGCTTTGTTGTTGTTTTTTCTTCATTTTTTTAAAGTCTGTTTGCTGCGGGTGGCGACCATGATGGTTAGATAGTTGTGGGTTAGTGAGCGTTCCTCCCTAAAAAGTGTTTGTTTGTATTACACAGACACAGCTGGACAAGAACCCCACATTTTACATGACTGTGCTTGTCCACAGGGGAACAAAGATATGACAAGATAACAATTAAATATTCTCTTAAAGATGTCATGTTTTGCACTTAAATTGAATGAAAAGCAAACTAATAAGGGGTAAGTCAGATGTCAGTTCAATTTTATTTGTATATTAGCTTTGCATAAATGTTAAAACAGTGTGTAAAACAAACTGTAAAACTCTTAAGATGTGCTCCTGTAGCTCAATTGGTTGACCATTATGTTAGCAACGCAAAGGTCATGGGTTTGATTCCCAAGGATTACACATACTGTAGCTTGAATGCACTGTAAGTCACTTTAAATAAAAGTCCAACTTTTTTTTCTTTTGCATTAAACTTTGCTTCTGATCTATTTAATTTTTATTTCGATCTATTTCTCAGTGCAGTGTTTGGTGGGTGGAGTCAGCCTGCATTTACTGGCAGTTTGCTTTGCTCTCCATCCTCAAGATAAGAGATTCCTAAACAGCATCCGGCCAGATGATGCAGGCCAGGAATTCTCCTGAACTGATGGGTCTCATTTGAGTTTAATGACACAAGACAATGTTTTCAGTTGATTCTGCTGGTGAACTTATCTCTGAACTCTCCTCACCTATAGGGAAGGTATGTCTATCTGTCCGTCTATTTTTGACAAACACAGTAGAGCAAAGACGGTGCGGTCCTGAAAGAAAAAACTTGTTTGGATCTGCTTGTGAAATTGACATCTTGACAGATGTGTCAGTGTACGTAGCGTGACATTGTCAGGACTTCATCAATATTTGTCCAGTTTTTCCATTCCTAGATGTCAGTAGGTGCAAACTTTCCATGGAGTAGTTGAAGCAAATCTTGCCATATATGGAGTTGGATGCTGAGAGCCACGATGGGCTGTTCTGTTGAGTTTATGGCTTCCTAAATAGTTTTGTTTCCATTTCAATGAGCTATAAAACCTCTAGGTATGTGCTTCATTATCGATCGTGTATGCGATAATCTCAGACAGAACAAATCAAATAGGACTGAATGAGGAAATGGGGTGATTTAAATGAGGACACATGCATTTTTAAACTAACTCTTTCACTGGATTGTCTATATCACTGTAGCTCTGTTTCAAAACTGGTGATGTTTACCTGCAGTAGACATCATTTTAAAGTATCATAAGGAGATAAAAGCTTTTCCACAAATAAAGCAGCAACATTATGGTGCTATCTATAGACGCTTTTAGCGGTAACAACATAAACAAATAAGACTGATCTCACGGAAAGTCGTGTTGTAGTGACAAAAAATTTGATTCATTTAGTTGTGTCCATGGCATCAAATTTAGCTTTATTTGTGTCACTCGCACAAATTTCTATAATTTTATGTCTGTTGCATGACTTTCTTTTCGTGGCATTTTTTGTATTGTTTTCTCATTGTTTTTTCCTATTTTCTTACTATTGTTGCTTGGGGTTGGGGTTAGAATCACTTCTGTTACATTTTTAGACATCCTAACCCAAACCCCAACTCTAACCCCAACTCCAGGGACAATAGTTTTAAAAGCGGAAGAAAAACATGTAGAAACCAATACATAAAAGTACATCCTAACCCAAAGCCCAAATCTAACCCCAAGCGACAATGATTTTAAAAAATGAGAAAACAATACATAAAATGACACGATAAAGAAAGTCGTGCCATGGACATAAAGAACTATTTATAGAAATTCGTGCAAGTGACACGAAAAATACATTTGTGCTCAAGGCACAAAATAAAGCTGAAAGTCGTGCCACGGACACAAAAAACTACTTGTAAAAATTTGTGCCAGTGACACGAAAAAGACATTCGTGCTCAAGGCACGAAATAAAGCTGAAAGTCGTGCCAAGGACACAACAAACTATTTTTAGAAATTTGTGCGAGTGAGACAAAAAAGACATTCGTGCTGAAGGCACAAAATAAAGCTGAAAGTCGTGCCACGGACACAAAAAAAATTTCTAAATTTTTTTGCCAGTGACACGAAAAAGACATTCGTGCTCAAGACAGGAAATAAAGCTGAAAGTCGTGTCACTGACACAAAAAACTATTTATAAAAATTTGTGCCAGTGACACAAAAAAGACATTTGTGCTAAAGGCACGAAAAAAAGCTGAAAGTCGTGCCAAGGACACAACAAACTATTTTTAGAAATTTGTGACAGTGACACAAAAAAGACATTCGTGCTCAAGGCACGAAATAAAGCTGAAAGTCGTGCCACTGACACAAAAAACTATTTATAAAATTTTGTGCCAGTGACACGAAAAAGACATTCGTGCTCAAGACACGAAATAAAGCTGAAAGTCTTGCCACTGACACAAAATACTATTTATAAAAATTTGTGCCAGTGATACGAAAAAGACATTCGTGCTCAAGGCACGAAAAAAGCTATAAGTCATGCCATGGAACACGAAAAACGATTTATAAAAAATTGTGCCAGTGACACGAAAAAGACATTCGTGCTCAAGGTACGAAATAAAGCTGAAAGTCGTGCCACGGACACAAAAAACAATTTATAAAAATTTGTGCCAGTGACACAAAAAAGACATTCGTGCTAAAGGACAAAAAAAGCTATAATTCGTGCCACGGAACACGAAAAAGATTTATAAAAAATTGTGCCAGTGACACGAAAAAGAAATTCATTCTCAAGGCACGAAAAAAAGCTGAAAGTCGTGCCAAGGACACGACAAACTATTTTTAGAAATTTGTGCGAGTGACACAAAAAAGACATTCGTGCTGAAGGCACAAAATAAAGCTGAAAGTCGTGCCACGGACACAAAAAACTACTTGTAAAAATTTGTGCCAGTGACACGAAAAAGACATTCGTGCTCAAGGCACGAAATAAAGCTGAAAGTTGTGCCAAGGACACAACAAACTATTTTTAGAAATTTGTGCGAGTGAGACAAAAAAGACATTCGTGCTGAAGGCACAAAATAAAGCTGAAAGTCGTGCCACGGACACAAAAAACTATTTATAAAAATTTGTGCCAGTGACACAAAAAAGACATTCGTGCTGAAGGCACAAAAAAAGCTATAATTCGTGCCACGGAACACGAAAAAGATTTATAAAAAATTGTGCCAGTGACACGAAAAAGAAATTCATTCTCAAGGCACGAAATAAAGCTGAAAGGCGTGCCACTGACACAAACAACTATTTATAAAAATTTGTGCCAGTGACACGAAAAAGACATTTGTGCTCAAGGCACGAAAAAAAGCTGAAAGTCGTGCCAAGGACACGACAAACTATTTTTAGAAATTTGTGCGAGTGACACGAAAAATACATTCGTGCTCAAGGCACAAAATATAGCTGAAAGTCGTGCCACGGACACAAAAAACGATTTATAAAAATTTGTGCCAGTGACACGAAAAAGACATTCGTGCTCAAGACACGAAATAAAGCTGAAAGTCGTGCCACTGACACAAAAAATATTTCAAAAAATTTGTGCCAGGGACACAAAAAAGACATTCGTGCTGAAGGCACAAAAAAGCTATAAGTCGTGCCACGGAACACGAAAAACGATTTATACAAAATTGTGCCAGTGACACGAAAAAGAAATTCATTCTCAAGGCACGAAATAAAGCTGAAAGTCATGCCACTGACACAAAAAACTATTTATAAAAATTTGTGCCAGTGACACAAAAAAACATTTGTGCTCAAGGCATGAAAAAAGCTGAAAGTCGTGCCAAGGACACGACAAACTATTTTTAGAAATTTGTGCGAGAGACACGAAAAATACATTCGTGCTTAAGGCACAAAATAAAGCTGAAAGTCGTGCCAAGGACACAAAAAGATATTTCTAATTTTTTTTGCCAGTGACACAAAAAAGACATTCGTGTTGAAGGCACTAAAAAAGCTATAATTCGTGCCACGGAACACGAAAAAAGATTTATAAAAAATTGTGCCAGTGACACGAAAAAGAAATTCATTCTCAAGGCACGAAATAAAGCTGAAAGTCGTGCCAAGGACACGACAAACTATTTTTAGAAATTTGTGCGGGTGACATGTAAAAAACATTCATGCTAAAGGCACAAAAAAGCTGAATGTTTTTTTGTGACTATAATACGACTTTCTGTGAGATCATGTTGAACAAACAGCTTTTGCTGTCCAAATGCAACTTCAATACAAATTTGTGCAAACTGTGATGTTATGCGCATGTGTATTACCCATTCAGATATCGTGTAACATCGGCAAGTACTGGCCTGACATGCATACTGGCAAACATTTTTTGTCTTTTTTATGGATTTTCAGTTTTTAGGACATTCCTAGAATATAAATGTAAAAATATACAATTATATTTCATTTAATTCAAATTAATGAATCACATTATGCTATGATAAAGTATGCTAAATATTTTTATGCATATCGGAGTGTTATAGCCTTAGTTTACGAAAATGTAAAGGGTACATTTCACAAGAGTTTTTTAAGATGTCAAATAAATCTTTGGTGTCCCCAGAGTACGTATGTGAAGTTCTAGCTCAAAATACAATATAGATATTTTATTATAACATGTTAAAATAGCTTTCTTGTAGGTGTGAGGAAAAATTTGACGTTTTGGGTGTGTCCTTTAAAATGCAAATTAGCTGATATCTGCACTAAACGGGAGTGCCGTAGTTGGATGTGCAGATTAGGAAGCAGTATTATCCCCTTCTGACATCACAAGGGGAGCCAAATTTCAATGACCTATTTTTTCACACGCTTGCAGAGAATGGTTTACCAAAACTAAATTACTGATCTTGTTTCAAATTTTATAGGTTGATACAAGCACTGGAGACCCAATTATAACACTTAAACATGGAAAAAGTCAGATTTTTATGATATATCCCCTTTAAGATTAAAAAACCATAGTGTTTGAGGTGCGCAATACATTGTAATTAAGTGCATCTGGTCAATTTGATGTAAAGCTGTGGGCTGAAATGGGAAAATAATATGTTTTCCTAAGAGGTATAATCCAGTAAAAGTGAGCAATAATGTTTTTAGGCTCCAACCATGAACTTTGCCTGGTACTTCATGACATTTAGAGGTTTGCGTGGGAACCCCAAGTCCTTAAGCATTCCAGTGTGGTTTTTGGCTTAAGGCCGCGGTATACTTTTTTTCCGCGTCCGCGTCCGGCTCGCGCGCGCACGCGTCCGCGTAGCTTTTCGAGTATACTTCCCGCGGCTACACGCGGATGGCCGCGTTCGACACTATACGCAATACAAATGATTTCTAATTCAAATTATTAGTCTAACAGGCTGTCAGGGCAGCACTGATTTGGGGACATTTACAGTACATTAAAACATTGGTTAGGAGAAGAAAAGTAACTGATCCACCATTGCAAACACAGTTTAGAACAAACAACAAGACAACAAAGAACAGGAATCAAACAAACATGCTCCAGAGCTTTCTGTTCTTGGAAGAAGTAAAAGTTAAAGAAGAAAAACCATAGTGTGTGTGCAAATGCTGTCTGTTTCCTTTGTATAAATGTTTATAGTGGAGTGCACTGTCTAAATATTTTCACGCGCATGCGCTGTTGTACGCGGACTGTACGCGGACTGTCCGCGCGGTCTCAAATTTTGGGCTGCACGCGGACGGTCCGCGCGGCCGGCCGCGGACCCTCTTGATGACGAAAATGACGTCATGCGGACGGCGCGCATACGCGGACGTCCCTAGTATACTTTCGGCTTTAGCGGTGCGAGACCCACACACACTCACAAAGTGATTTTGATCCACAACTGCAGCTTGTTTCTGGGTGAGACATCCTAAAGTAAGCAACACCTCTTGACAAGGTGTCTGCTCACAGCAGATCAGCCTTCGCTGACCCTGTCACTGTTTGTTCAGATGTTGCGACTGTTCTCATGTCAGTCTTGGTGTGACGTTCACACTTATGGAAGAATTGGGACTGAGAGAGAGAGAGAGTTTTGGGTCAGAGGAACTGATCGAAAATCAGCCTCGCTGTAGACGGTAAATCATAAAATATGATCCTGAGTCAGTTACCCAGCTTGTGATGTTTACAGAGATTACAGCCAGCAGAAGGAGTCCAATATCTTTGAAGAAGACACACGGTCTAAGTTCATGTAAAAAAAAAATGAAAGAGGATAAAGTTTGAGAGCAGATCTGGGGTCAGACTCTTTGAAAGATCTTCAGTCAGATGGGAGAAACATGGGTAACCTCGCGGCTCCTTCACCTTTGATAGATGATTTTTTTCAAGAAAAAATATTCTTAGTATTTTTGTCTTGTTTTCAGTAAAAATATCAAAAATTAAGTGATTTTGTGCATAAAACAAGCAAAAATCTTGAACATTTTTTTAAACACTAAATTTGATAAAAAATTTAGAAAAATTAGCTTACCCCATTGGCAGATTTTTTTGCTTGTTTTATGCACAAAATCGGTTAAATTTGATATTTTTGGTCTAAAAACTAGATTTATTTTCTTGGGTCATCTTATTTTTAGAATTTTTAGATATTTTTACTAAAAACAAGACAAAAATACTAAGAAGTCATTTCTTGAAAATAATTTTTTGCAGTGCAGATTTTAAATTAAAAGAATCAAAACAAAGTGAAACACACGGAATAAGGTAAACATGTACCAGATTTACACAAGCGTGCCACACAAGCCCTGAAAAGTGAAGCCAAAACATCTCAATCGCCCCCTAGTGACTGGTCCTAGTATAGGTCATAAACCCCGCCTCCCCCATGTTATTTAATATGACTTGAGACAATCAATTATCTTCTTTCCTAAGCTGGTTTCTGTCATTTACTGTAGTTTTTATCAAGCTGATGTAAATTCAAGTGTTTGTTTTTAATATAAGTTTGTTTTTAGTTAGTTATTTAATGCTATAAAACGGTGGTGTTACGTCATGATTGACAGCTGTAAAATGCGCATTCTGCAAGAGCAAGGGCGGGGTCTTGATTTCGTGGCTTTACTTCCTGCTCACTACTGCGCAGGACTGGTCCCAAAATCGCTACTGCGCGGACTCAAGACCCAAGATGTCAGCGCCGTATCGGGACACTGGCGGCTTCACTTTTCACTAATGGAAGAGAGCGAACGGGCGTTGTCCATCTTTTTTTACATTCTATGGGTTTACATCATTAGACTTTAGTAAAGTCTGGTTCCCCATAGGTAAGTGATGTTGACACAATGGTTTTGGTTTCTTAAAGGGATAGTTCGGCCAAAAATGATATTAAACCCATGATTTACTCACCCCCAAGCTGTCCGAGTTGCATGTCCATCGTTTTTCAGACAATCACAGTTTCGGATATTTTAGAAAATGTTTTAGATCTTTCAGTTGATTAAATGTAATGTTACGGGGTCCACGACCTTCAAGTCCAAAAAAAGTGCGTCCATCCTTCACAATATAAATCCAAACGGCTCCAGGATGATAAACAAAGGTCTTCTGAGGGTAATCCGCGCTGTGTTGTTGTAGAAATATCCATATTTAAAACTTTATAAACGTAAATAAATACCTTCCGGTAGCGCCGCCATCTTAGACTCCTCTGTATTCAGGAGAAAGTATTAGCGTAGTGTATGCACTTTTCTTAGTGACGTATGACAAATTCGGAGGGCGGGGGCACAGAGCAGCAGCAGAGTAGCCTCCGTAGGCTGCGTAAGCTCTCATCCTGAATGCGGACGCGACTAAGATGCCGGCGCTACCGGAAGGTAGTTATTTACATTAATAAAGTTTAAAATATGTTTATTTCTACAACAACACCGCACAGATTACCCTCAGAAGACCTTTGTTTATCATTCTGGAGCCGTTTGGATTTATTTTGTGAAGGATGGACGCACTTTTTTGGACTTGAAGGTCGTGGACCCCGTAACATTACATTTAATCAACTGAAAGATCTAAAACATTTTCTAAAATATCCGAAAATGTGTTTGTCTGAAAAACGATGGACATATGCAACTTGGACAGCTTGGGGGTGAGTAAATCATGGGTTTAATATCATTTTTGGCCGAACTATCCCTTTATGGTTCGAAACTACAACCTTACCAGCCTAGAGTTTTCACTACTACTCCTATTTTTACATGAAGTATTGAAAGTGGCAGTAAATGTTTAGGCAGTTCAAACTGTGTATTGCAGGCTTCAACTGTGATAATTTCAGATTCGCCCCTTGACTAAAAAGCAACGTGTTCTCTACCCTACTGTTCGGCTCCGACAGGCTGCACAAAAGCAGGTCATTTGTCGAAACGAAAGAGACCCATTTCCTTCTATTTCCAGAAACTCAGCAAGCGCCTGTTCACTGCTGTTTATTCAGCTTTAGCAGCGTTTGGGTGGGGAAAGCCACAGCAGTGGCACAGAAGAAGAAACGCTTACTGCAGGCCTTTTGGCCCGTTGAAAGATGTGGCTGCTTTTCTTGGTGAAAACCTTCTGGATTGAGTGGTTTCCTCTCGGAGGCGGTAAGGTGTTACATTACACCAAAAGACTCTGATCTGATTCTGAATCTGTTTCAGACTAACACACATTGAGAAACAAAGCTCTACCACTGCCAACAATTCAAGGCATTTGTAACCGGCACTTCTTAACAGAGGAGAAAGCTGTATTCCTAAGGTTTATTGCTCTTTAAATGCTCCACAGACTTTATTGAGTTTTCAGTGGTTTTATTTAGGTATCAACTTGTCTTGACATTTTAGAAGGAATCAAATTTGACACAAATTGGAAACAGTCACACAATTAAAAACAGTTCATACTGCACTTTTGATTTCCTGTAATCGATACTTTTATCCTTTAAAACTAGAAATGCACCATGTAAATCTTCCACCAATAACCGATTATTCCGACTAATATCTCCCAATATAGATGCCGATACCGATAGTTTGGTGGTTATATTAACTCACATGTACTAATTTCTAAAGATTACATTTTTGAATGTTATTCATTCATATAATGACAATTAATATTGAACATTAAACTAGTGATGTTTCTTTACATTTTCTATACACAGAGCTCAAATTCATTGCATTCATTCACTTCTCTTTTGATTGACAGGATACATTGGCCATGACCATCAGCTGTTTTTAAACTATCGGCCAACATTGTTGGGGAAAGTTACTTTTAAAAGTAATGCATTGCTTAAGTTACTCCCTAAAAAGTAACTAATTGCGTTACTTTTCATAGAAAGTAATGCTTATGTTACTTTTAAGTTACTTTTAAGTTACTGTTACTTTTAAGTTACTTTTGCGTTACTTTTTCTTACGTGGTTGAGGCTTGATCTCTTTCAGGCCTTGCAGTGTTTTTTTTATCATCGCAAAAATGTCAAGCTCTGGCCTGCCATCTCCGTTTCTGACTCAAACTCTTCGTGCTCAGGTGCACAAAGTGCATTATTTTACGTTAATATGTTCAATTTAATTAAGTACATTATTTTATTTTTAAATTTAATTAATTAAACTAAAAAGTAACTCGCATTACTTTTTTTTTAAAGTAACTCAAATAGTAATGTGTACATTTATAAAGTAATGCGTTACTTTACTCGTTACTTCAGAAAAGTAATATTATTACGTAATGCGCGTTACTTGTAATGCGTTACCCCCAACACTGTCAACCAAAAGCCATTTTCAACATACCGTACATTTTTGTAGCTCCAGATTTCCCTCTCTTCCTGAAACGCACTGATTTCGTACAAAACTCATCGATTTGAAAAGCGCTGTGTCCCTGATTGACCAGCTAATCTGTGCGTTTGTGATTGGCCTGAAAACCTCTGTCGTGAGCCGTAAATGTGATGCTCTTTACTATGTTTGAAAGATTCGCTCACAATGCAATGCTAACAGGAGTCAACTTACAGTTTGGAGGAAGGAATTATGATATTGTTGGTCTTGTCTACATCACCAATCCCAGGATGTAAACTGTTGTCTACAATCTGTGTGTTTGTTGTAGTCCAAGAAAAGAGATTTACGTTGGAGAAGATAACTCATGTCATCTTTTACTTTGGGGTTTGTACCTTTTGCATATCGTTAACATGTACTAATACACACTTACACACCAAAGGAAATGTAAAGTCGAGAATCGGACCATAGGTGCCCTTTAAGACTTGTGAATGTAATGCTCAGTTACCCGAAATAAATCAGGCTTGATTACGTATCCACCTCCAGAGAATTCAGCCTTCCATTTGAGAAACGGCCATTTAGTACATGCAGGTCCTTGAATATGCAAATTAGTCTCTAGTACTTCATCTTAAAGCATAAAACATATAAGCAACAACATTAAAAACTCGATTTTCACCACGGGAAGACTTTACAATATCACATACACCCAGAACTTCAATCTGTTAATTCTGGTTGACCGGGAATATCCGGAAGCTAGTGACGAAGCTTCCCATGCCACAGACTTGTTTTCAAACCACACCATATGTCCTATAGACCAGTCATATAGATCTTAACTGTTAGATGTTGAAAGGTAAAAATGGCGGTTCAAGAAATCTTCTAAATGAGACTTTTTACAGGACAATTTGAGAAGGAAAGGTTGTGTTATTAAGACTTAAGGTGGTACGAGGGTTGTCCTCAGATGATTTAAGTCGTCTTCAGACCAGTGTCAACTGGAGCTCTGTAAAGATGTTCCCTCCCTCCTCAGGTATCTTTGGGTGTCCAGCATTAGCTCTGTGTTTTATAGTCTGAGCTCACGGCCAGATATATAAGTGGCATGCTGATTCAGAAATGCTGAATCTACTGTCACTTGAGCAGTGGAAGAAGCTGCGTCCTAGGTTCCTCACCAAAGAGTAAACAGCAGCTGGTGGATTTACAGCAGAGACTGTAAACACAATAACCTACACTTTTAAAAATAAAGGCGCTAAAATGGGTTCTTCTAAAAGGACCATTTCTTTTTTTACCTATATGTAGTCTGCAGAAGACACTTTTCCACTACAAAAAAGCTTTTTTAACAGAACCTTAGAGCCTGACAGGATGTTTTAATCCAATATTTTTTAAGAGTATGGAAGCTGTACACCAAAGACCTCATATAGCTTGCAAATGGGAATGGGAAACAAATTGGGCTAAACACTGTGTGTGAACGAACTGTATAAAATATTTACATAACAAAGGTGGACAAGTATTTTGGTCCAACTTCAAACGCCCATATCTACACCCTAAATGATGCTGGGTTATTTTCAACTCAGCGTTGGGTCACAAAGGAAAAAGCCCAGCCCCTTGAATTGTAATTTAATGCTGGGTTAGTTTCAAGGGCGTCAGTTTGTGTTGAAAAGTGGTGGGGACAAAAGATCAGATGAAAAAACATTACAGCAGGACAGGAAAAATATTGAATAACGGCGCATAAAAAATGGGCAAAGTATAGGCTGGTCAACAACACAAAAATACTCTGTATAAAACCCTCAACAATGTCGACTGCACATGTAACAGTCCCTGCAACACCAGCTCAACCAAACAGTGCCAAAGCACCATAGAAAACAGCAGCACGTTTAGTCAATGATAACAATGAAATTCATTACATATGTAAAAGAAAACACACTATAAGCATACAACGCAACATATGTGACCCTGGATAACAAAACCAGAGGTACATTGCAAAAAATTATTTTCAAGAAAAAAATTTTGTCTTGTTTTCAGTAAAAATATCTAAAAATATATTTTTCTTGATTTCAAATTGACCTAAGAAAATAAGTCTAGTTTTTAGA
This sequence comes from Misgurnus mizolepis, assembly GCA_025389145.1. Classification (NCBI taxonomy): domain Eukaryota; kingdom Metazoa; phylum Chordata; class Actinopteri; order Cypriniformes; family Cobitidae; genus Misgurnus; species Misgurnus mizolepis. The sequence continues at coordinate 35,731,369 of JAIFKI010000012.1, read as the reverse complement.
CCAAAAATACCAAATGTAAGTGATTTTGTGCATAAAACAAGCAAAAAATCTGCCCATGAGGTAAGCAAAAAAACCTTGCACATTTTTCTTAAACACTAAATTCAAGAATAATTCAAGAAAAAATTGCTTACCCCATTGGAAGATTTTTTTTGCTTGTTTTATGCACAAAATCACTTACATTTGATATTTTTGGTCTAAAAAAATAGATTTTGCTCATCAAGAAAAAGCATCTTAATTGAAGAATTTTTAGATATTTTTACTGAAAACAAGACAAAAATACTTAGAATTTTTTTTCTTGAAAATCTGACTTTCTTTCTTAGTATTTTTGTCTTGTTTTCAGTAGAAATATCAAAAAATTCTTAAATCAAGATGTATTTTCTTGATGAGCAAAATGACGTAAGAAAATAAGTTTTTAGACAAAAACTATACAATTTAAGTGAATTTGTGCTTAAAACAAGCAAAAATATCTGCCAATGGGGTGAGAACATTTTGCACTGAAAAAAATGATTCTGTGCCTTAGTAAATTTAACTTAAAAGAAAATATTAAATTCTATTAAAAAAAATGTAAAAGTAAAAATAACACAAAAAATTTAAGTTAATTCTAAATTAACAAATTATTGAGTAAATTTCACTTAATTTTATTATGTAAAATCCACCCAAATTTGTAAGAAGGAAATTTTGTGTTGAAACTACTTGAATTATTTAAGTAAATATAACTAACTAGGCAGTGGGCTTGTACTTCCCAGCATGCTTTGCATGGGACTGCATTTGGAGAGTAAAATTTGAAATTAAACGCTATTTTTTGTGTTTTTAACAAAAAAGAAAGACTTGTTAGTGTTTCAGGTTAGATTATCTTTGAGATTTAGAAGAGTTTCTGTTTCTGTTTTGAGTTTTGTTGTTACCATCATTCAGAAGAGTGGTGCTTGTATATAGACAATAGGTGACACGATGAAAATCATGATGTAAGCAAAAACTGTGCTTATGCCAGTACTGAGATCTATTGAGTCTCTTCTTACTTGCTCAACATAATGTGGCAGTTATATGTGAAAAGTTAAATAGAATAAGAGATTTAAAAAACGATTGGATTATCTTAATTTTAGTATGTAGAAATTAAACCATTAAATTGATTTGTTTGCACATAATTAATTTTAGTGTACTGAACATAAAAAAATTGAGCAAATTCTACTCAAAATAATTATGAATATAATTAATCTGAAATTACATATAAAATATAAGTACACTCAATTGATAAATTATAGGTACACTCAACTTAAAAAATATATCTGGAGTTAGATAAATTAATTGTGTGCATCTTCTTGTCATAATAAAATTAAGTAAATTCAACATAACATTTTTTTCAGTGTGCCTAAATTAAGTGTTTAAGAAAAAATTAATCTTATTTTTAGATTTTTGCCCATTGGCAGATATTTTTGCTTGTTTTAATCACAAATTCACTTAAATTGTATATTTTTGGTCTATAAACTAGACTTATTTTCTTAGGTCATATTGCTCATCAAGAAAAAGCATCTTGATTTAAGAATTTTTAGATATTTCTACTGAAAACAAGACAAAAATACTAAGTTAGAAAGTCATTTTTGCAGTGTAAGTCGTTGATTTTTCAGAACATTTTAACCAAATGCTTTCAAAAAGTGGTGGGACAAAATCAGCCATTACAAAAAGTTGTGGGAACTGTCCCCAGCGTCCCGTGTAAATGACACCTATGGTTGGTTTATCCTATTGTTGGGTCAAATAAAAAAAAATTCTGGGTTAATTTAACCCAACAACTGGGCTTGGTTCTTTTTGACCAAATGCTGGTTTAAAAATAAACCAGAACATCTTGACTTGGACCAATAAACAACCAGGAACCAACCAGAAGACCCTAGCATCTGCACCTCACCATTGTAAAAGCTACTCAGGAACATCTTAGTAAACTCATAGCAACAACAGTTTCAAAACCTACAAAAATAAAATGCTGGGTTATTTTCAACCCGGTCTTGGGTAAAAAATTTACAAACCCAGTCGTTGGGTGAAATTAACCTAGGCATTGGGTCAAATGGGGCGAGCCGAGTCCGCTGGGTTGTAATTTAACCCATGCTGGTTTGTTTCATCCCAAAATGCTGTATTGTTTTAACCCATTTTTGACCTAATGCTCGGTTAAAAATAACCCAACATTTTTTCTAAAATTATTTTTTTAAGTTAATTTTAACCAATAGTTTGGTAAAATATGGTAATTTCCCACAATCTACACTCTAAAAATTGCTGGGTTATTTACAACCCAGTGTTGGGTCAAAAAGGGATGAACCCAGCTTATTTTAATTTTTAATAGGCAACGTAAAGTCCTTTTGGTTACATGCAGTAAAAACAAAATACCAGTATCGTTTCACACAAACTGCATGTCTGGATCTACATTTTTCCTACAGTCCCTTGGGGAACCTTAAGAAACACATGTATTATTTGTTTTCACAGCCCAGTGTGTGCACCTGTGAGGGACATTTGTTCAGAGGATCCCATTAATAACCTCTGGTCTATACATTAGCTAAGACAGCCGAACTGTTGAACTGCCTCGGTCGACCCGCTGGGAGACAATACCGCTGAAAGATGCTGAATGTAGAAGAGCACTTTAAAATAAGGTTGTATTTGTTAACATTAGTTTACACATTAACAGGAACACTACTTCTACAGCATTTATTAATTACAGTTTTAGTTACAAAAGTTGTAACTGTTAAAAGGGACATTTCATAAGACCTTTTTAAGATGCAAATTAATATTTGGTGCCCCCAGAGTACGTATGTGAAGTTTTAGCTCAAAATATCATATAGATATTTTATTATAACATGTTAAAATTGCCACTTTGTAGGTTTTCGTTTTGGGGTGTGTCCTTTTAAATGCAAATGAGTTGATCTCTGCACAAAATGGCAGTTCCGTGGTTGGATAGTGCAGATTAAGGGACGGTATTATCCCCTTCTGACTTCACAAGGGGTGCCGAATTTCAGTGACATATTTTTTCACATGCTTGCAGAGAATGGTTTACCAAAACCACTAAGTTACTGGATTATTCTTTTTTACATTTGCTAGGTTGATGCACTGGTGACTCAATTATAGCACTTACACATGGAAAAAGTCAGATTTACTGCAGCAACGCCACATTTTTTTTATAGTTTATCCCATATCGGATTTGCAAACCAAAGTTAAACCTCACTTTAAAATTTGTATTCCCACTGTTGACTGTGCTTCTGTACATTTTCACCGTGACGAACTGAAGAGAGTATCCTGTATTTGGAAGTGTTTTCAGATGATGTCTGAAAAGGGACGTCAAGACAATAAACAGCCACCCAAGAGATCATGGATAGCATCCCACCAGTCTCACTGTTTAGGGATGACACCACACGCCGTAATGTTGGGCAACCCCACTGTCAAGCATGCCAAAAATAGTCATGTGCACAACCGTACCACTGGAAGCTCTCCATCCGTCCCATTGTGCCTACGGAGTTTACACTGAAAAGACGTCAGACTCCAAGCAGATTCCTTCTTGTCTACACAAATAAGACTGAGAGTTTTAAAGCCACAGGTTCTTGGCTACATTCTTCTGGATGATCTCACTTTTGGCTTTCTGTGAGGTATTACAAACTTTAGTCAGACTAGTGGCCCATCCGAAGGTGTTAACTGCCGTGTTAATGCTATGAACAATTTATTGAATGGAATCACATCTCAGAAAGCAAACCAAAGAGAGCTGGTTTTCATTCAGAGGTGAGAACACAGTCTAAAATGAGTCAAACAGCTGCGACAACAGAAAAGTATGTTTCGTTTTTCCTTCATTGTGAATTCCACTTTAGGCCCGATGTGTTGCTGTAGCTCAGCGGGGTGAGCATTGCTTTGGCAGCGTGAAGATCATGAATTTTATTTCCAGAAATCGCACATACAGTAGTGATGTTAAATGCACTATATAAGTTTAAAAAGCAAAGCATTCACATAATGTCACTCATAACCTTGCCCTCTAGTTATCATAATCTCATCAAGTCTCATAATTTAATATTAATATTAAAATTTGATTTTAATAATTTATTTCATATTTAGGCCTATTTCAATATTTGACATGATCTTACTCAGTATAATTTTTTCAATATATTTTCACAGAATGCTCTTTGTATCATGTAGGATGATTTTATGTAACAGTAAATCACCAAAAAATTCTCTGTCAAATGCATGTGATGTTAAATTAAATTGCTGTGCACTTAGGGGTCAAGGACATGACGTTAATTATTTTGTGTCCTTATGGTTCAATTAAATGTACAAGGGTTAAAATTTCAAAATAAATTTGCAGATTACTTGCATACGTTCTCTTTTTTGAGGACCAAGTCTAAAATTTCTGCTTTTATTTCATTTTGAAAGAATTTTGGGGGGATAATTGCAAAAATGTCAATGTGGTGTAACCGGTCTGTGTCAATTGGTGTAACTTGTATTCTTTTTTAAATGAAAATATAAATAAATTCATAAAAATTGTGGAATAAAATATATTCATCTAGTTTAGTGTAATAAGATTTTTTTAAATATGACATTTTACATCATTTGTCAAAGATTATTTAGAAAACAGAGCTGTTTTCAGCATATGTCAGGACAAATATTAAACGCATTAAAATTTACATTTAGACATAACAAATAAAATATATTTAATTTTTTTTATGGTTACGCTTACATGCCATATGGATAAAATATTTAATATTTCTCATTCGTTGGCACAATTGGCGGTTACACCATTTGACATTTTCAGGTCCATTCAGTCTTAACTTTCATTAAAATGGTGCAAATGTAATTTTTATTGGATGAAATTAACATTAATACACTATGTGAATTGAAATAAACCTGATGCGTGCTTTTAAAACAAGTTTTTTTAAACGATTTTTTAATTTCTCATCTTGCCAAACCGTTTTTGTCACTGACCCATAAATGGTTTCAGCAATAACATAATCAACGGCTTCTGTGGACCAAAGGTCACTTCCAATGGACATCCGTTAAAATCAATAACAACGGACCCCCTCTCAGGTAGGTTATTTTTAAGACAAGCAAAATAAATAACCAGTAAATTACCTCAAAACGATCCTTAAATTCTTGCCTTGGTGTTCAATGTCTCCCCTATGTTCTCCCACTCTCCCCTCGTTTTTTTTAAACCCAAAACATTGTTATTTTCAACAAATTTGTTCCAGAGGTCAGTTTAGTCATCCAGACCGATAAACATGCACAGACCGGAAGTTAACTTCGGAAAGACGCGTAACCACGGCAACGCGCATGCCTCCGATGAAACCATAGAATCGGTCAGTGAGTGCAGTACCTTGCAGTGAATTTCTAGGTGAACTTTTATAAAAAAAAAAAAACAACAAACAATAGACAGTGCTCCAAAGAAGCACAACTTGTCTCACAAACACCCCTAAATCTGTTTTCAAGTTCTGAGAATAGTTTAAGTGAACTGAGAATAGATTTGAATGGGGAAAAAGACACAAACGTCTCATGTTCCTGCATTCCTTCATCTATGCTATGCACATCATTTCCTAATCGATTCAAGACCTAAAAGTTTAAATGGATTTGTCAGAAATGTACATTCCTGTGTCTCAGAAGAACTTTTTTACTGAATGAATATAAGTTCAAACAGTTCAATGGGCTGTAAATCTTTGAGGCGCGTGAGAGAAAAACGCGACCGCTGCGTGCTCGCAGTGCCAGCGTCATTCCTGTGGTGTGCGACTAAAGAAATCTAAACAAAGTCTCCCAAATAGTCTCTAATTTCACAAAAATGCGTCTAGCTGAAGGCAAACGGGAGAAAGTAATGCTGCTAGACACAAAGCTAAATATGAACAAACATCAACCAGCTTAAACAGCAGAAATTACTTTTTCAAACATTTTTAAACTTTCAGGCTATTTTCTTCAAACATTACTAAACATAACTAAGAAGTACACATTTGCACATAAATAAAGAGTTCATTTTAGTACAGTATACAAATGTATATATCTGTATCTAAATGATACAGAATGACCTTTTTGAGGGGTACTACCACTGGCCAACTGTATACGAAAAACCATTTATTACATTTATGCATTAGGCAGACACTTTTTTCAGACTTACGATATTCAATCAAGATATCGTTTTTATCAGCATCTGTGTTCCCATGAACCCACAACCTTTGCACTGCTGCCCAATCTGAATTATAGTATACAGTAACCTCTATCTGATAATGTCTTACAGAAACACACCACCACACACCCATGAACACAAGCTATTGCAAGTTCATAGTTTTGCCAAATGTACCCTTTCATTTCTCTGGGTTTGCGTCATTACCAAGATTTCCCATCATGCCTCAGATCAGACTTTTAAAGAATTCGGTCAGCCAGGTGCAGCTCCACACATGGCTGCACAGAGTCATGCGCTTGATATGGGTCTCTCGGTTTGGGCTTTCATTTCAACACCATTAACCCAACATTTGGGTTTAATGCGTGACTTTAAAGGGTTGTGAATATGGACCTCAGTTGTGGAGAAAGAAGAATTTTAATGTTCAAAGCAAACAGCAGAAGTTGGACACATGATATTCAAGACTTCCACAGCCTACTAAACAAAATGTAAGAAAACATTTTGAATGGATCAGACTCAAAAGCCAAAATGAACAGCCTTTCTGGTTTGCTCTAAAAATGCTGGGTTGTTATGGTTGGGTAAAATATCCCATTATTGAGTTAAATTAAAGGGATAGTTTACCCAAAAATGAAAATGTTGTTATCATTTACTCACTCTTATGTTGTTACAAACCTGTATTTATTTCTTTGTTGTGATGTACACAAATTAAGATATTTTGAACCAAATGGATCAGCGGCCCCATGGGCTTCCATAGTATCAATTTTTCCTACTATGGATGTTAATGGGGCCTCTGAGCAGTTTGGTTACAAACATTCCTCAAAATATCTTTATTTGCAATGGTTTGTAACAACATGAGAGTGAGTAAATGATGACAGAATTTGTATTTTTGGGTCTACTATCCCTTTAACCTGAAAACGTCCATATATGACCCAACCATGGGTTAAAACAACATAAAAACTTGTATACACACATTTAATATGTGTGTGGTATGCCTTTGTAGTGGTTAAAAAGACTCAATACTCATACAAACTCCAGCAACCAATGTTGATCATACAAGCTTTATTCAGCTGATTCCCTTTATCTTTGGCATTTATACGTGAACAGAACTAAATGTCCCTTTAAACTGCAAATTTAACTTAAAAAAGGAAAACTAATAAAATAATGTAACTGAATAATGCATGCAAATGTTTCTTTCAAATTGAACATCTAATGTTATTTGATGCAACACTATGCACCCAGTTTTTTTGTTCTTATGAGAATGGCCTTGTTCTGGAGCTGAAGGAAAAATGCCACATGTCCTTTTATGGTCACACACGCGCTGTAATTTGGCCATATATCATTCCAAAGATGAGCGTGACCACAAAGCCTAAAGGAGTTAGAGAGACACCTACAGGAGAAAATGTGTTCCCTTTCAGTCGGTCACTACGACGTCACGTCGTGACCGACGAATTGGGAACCGCTTCGCGGGTGACCTATCTACTTCGAGAACTATAAGAAACGCCAATGAACTTGGCATGCAGGTATTTGCATAATGCCGGCGCCGCCCCGCCAGGTGCGTATATAAGGCGCAGGTGCACAATACCAAATTAGCTTTATTGCTTCGAAGCCGGCAGACATCTGCTCACGAGAAGCTATTCTGAAAAAAACTGATCTTCGTAGATCCTGTTCTGTGGGAAAAAAGATCTCAGCTTGCCAAAGTTGGTTGGGCGAAGACACCTCAGCGGAGGCTCGCAGTGTTTTTTCTCCACCCTTTCTCTCTCTCTCTGTCTCTTTAATCAGGACTTGAGTTCGAGTGAGTGCGTTGCCTCTCCCTGTGTGTTTCACCAGCTTGCACAAAAGAGTGATTTCCCTAAAAGAGCAGCACGTTTGAGCTTTGTGTCTTTTTAAAGACAGCCACTCATTCGTGTCACGGTCGGGGTCGTCTTTTTAAAGATGGATTTCCGTCCGTGTTCGGTTTCTGGATGCGGTGTGTTCATCGCCCCCCGGGATGGCCACCAGCGTTGTCTTTCGTGTCTGGGGCTCCAGCATGCAGAGGCAGCGTTGCGTGATAGTTCATGCTCCATCTGTGAGGGCATGACTATGGCGGATTTGCGGAGACGGGTGTCGTTTCTCCGGGAACGGCGCCCGCCTTCCAAGTCTGGTGCTGCTAAGAGCGCAGCTACCAGACTTGCGAAGGATGACCTCCGTATAACGGTGCTGGGTCGGTCTGCTGGTTCGTCCAGCAGCTCCCAGCGCCCTGATCCGTTGCCAGCGGAGGTCCCGATGGAGACGAGCGGCCCGTGTTCTACGGTGTCCTCGCGCTCTGTCGAGCCTCCACCCGACGCGATGTCCACCGTAACATCGGAAGGGGGGTTGTCAGCCTCGGACGTCGATCCGGATCCGCTCCCGCCTTCGGGCCAGGTTGCGGCTTCTGTGTTCGACCCCGAGATGGCAGCCATGCTCGCTCGGGCGGCGGAGGCGGTCGGCTTGGAGTGGACTAAACCTCCCCCACCTGAACCGTCCCGCCTCGATGATTGGTTCTTCGGGGGTGCCAGGGCTTCTCAGTCCTCGCCCCCGGTGCCTTTCTTCCCCGAGGTGCATGAAGAGCTGACGCGGTCGTGGAAAACCCCGTTTTCCGCCCGGAACCGACCGTTTCAGCCTTCACCCCTCACCTCTCTCGAGGGTGGAGATGCCAAGGGGTACACTGGTATCCCGTCAGTGGAGCGGCCGGTCGCGATGCAGTTGTGTCCGGCCGGTGTCGCTTCCTCCTGGCGGGACCAGCCTACTCTCCCCTCACGGGCCTGTAAGCAGTCTTCGGCGCTGTCCGGTGCTGCTTACAAGGCTTGTGGGGAGGCAGCCTCTGCCCTGCATGCCATGGCATTGCTGCAGGTCCACCAGGCTAAGGCTCTGAGGGATCTGCACGCGGGAGGTCACGACTCGGCGGAGTTCTCTGAACTGCGTGCGGCTACGGATCTGGCGCTTCGTGCGACCAAGGTCACCGCACGCGCCGTCGGGCGTGCGATGTCTACCCTGGTAGTCCAGGAACGCCATCTCTGGCTGTGTCTGGCGGACATGAAGGACGCCGATAAAACCCGGCTCCTGAATGCTCCGGTTTCCCAGACCGGCCTGTTCGGCGAGACGGTCGAGGAGTTTGCGCAGCAATTCTCCGCGGCCAAGAAGCAGACTGAGGCCATCGCTCAGATCATGCCACGTCGGAAGCGTCCTGCGCCTGCCCCATCCACGTCGGCGCCTCAGCCTGCTCCTCGCCGAGGGCGTCCTGCGGCGGCCGCCTCCGTTCCTCCCCGGGGCTCTTCTAAGAAGCGAGGAACCGGTCGTCAGCAGCCCGCCCCGCCCGCTCAGCCCGCTTCAAAGGGTGGAAAAAGAAAATCGAAGCGGCCCTGAGACGGGCGACCTAGAGATGGAGGGGATCGCTCTTCGGGAGATGGTGAAAGCACCACTCCCCCCACCGGAGGAGGGCCGGTTGGGGAATCCTTTGTTTCAATTTTCTGTTCCGCCGACTTTTCAGTCGGCACCCACAATTCCACAAAAAGAGCGAATTCCACTTCCATCTCTAGGTCTTCAGATGAGCGCCGGAGACACGAGCGGGCTCATAACCCCCCCTCGTTCTCCGACTCATCAGAGGAGTACGAGAGCAACGCACGGGCTCATAACCCCTCCGCGCTCTCTGTCTTCTCAGGGGAGAGAAGACAATCACGGGCTCATAACCCATCGTCTTCCTCCCCCTTCGCCAGAGGGTGCATCGAGTGGCGTGAGGTGTCTCCAGCAGAGCCTCCCTTACTCACCCACCCAGCAGCGGACTCAGGTGAGTGTTATCATGCACAACACTACTGTCGGTGCAGCCAATACGCACACACCGGCGATCACCTCCGTTGCGCCCGCCGCGGGTACACCGATCGTGCCTTTAGTCCCTCTCGCACGGTGTCTGGGGGCGTGGGAACAGCTTCCCAGCCCGTCGCGTTGGCTTTTACGCACGATTCGTCTCGGCTACGCGATCCAATTTGCCCGGCGTCCCCCCAAATTCTCCGGCGTTCGTTTCACTACGGTGAGAGCTGCCGATGCGCACGTCCTCCGTGCGGAGATCGCTGTCTTATTGGCGAAAGACGCGATCCAGCCGGTCCCTCCAGCCGAGATGAGGTCGGGGTTTTACAGCCCTTACTTTATTGTACCCAAGAAAAGCGGCGGCTTGCGACCGATCCTGGACCTGCGTTCGCTGAACCGTGCACTTCACAGAATGCCGTTCAAGATGCTGACGCCCAAACGCATATTTCCATGCATTCGTCCAAACGATTGGTTCGCATCTATCGACCTGAAGGACGCGTACTTTCATGTATCGATTCTCCCCCGGCACAGGCCGTTTCTCCGCTTTGCGTTCGAGGGGCGAGCATACCAGTACAAAGTCCTCCCATTCGGGCTCTCTCTGTCGCCCCGTGTATTCACCAAAGTAGTGGAGGGGGCTTTAAAACCCCTGAGAGAGAGAGGTGTGCGCATTCTCGCGTATCTGGACGATTGGCTAATAATAGCTCAAACACGTCAGACGCTGTGCGATCACAGAGATTTAACTTTAAAACACCTCGCTCGTTTGGGTCTTCGGGTCAACTGGGAAAAGAGCAAGCTTTGCCCCGTGCAGAGAATCTCTTTTCTCGGTATGGAACTGGACTCGATCGATTTGACAGCTCGTCTAACAGAAGCGCGTGTACAGTCGATTCTGACTTGCCTGAATACATTCAAGAGCAAGAGCGCGGTCCCGCTGAAACAATTTCAGAAGCTTTTGGGGCATATGGCAGCAGCCGCAGCTGTAACTCCGCTCGGACTGCTCCATATGCGACCGCTTCAGCATTGGCTTCACGATCGAGTCCCGAGGAGAGCGTGGCTGCGCGGCATTCACCGTGTTATCATTACACCTGCGTGTCGTCGCACTTTCACTCCGTGGTCAGACCGTGCGTTTCTCCGAGCCGGTGTGCCTCTGAGACAGGTCTCCAGGCATGCAATAGTATGCACAGATGCTTTGGACACGGGGTGGGGGGCCACGTATGATGGGCTTGCGGCTTCGGGGGTCTGGACGGCACCCCAGCTGCATTGGCACATAAATTGCCGAGAAATGTGGGCTGTATATCTTGCGCTCGTCCGTTTCAGCAACGAGTTACAGGGCAAAGATGTATTAGTTCGCACAGACAACACTGCGACCGTGGCGTACATCAATCGTCAAGGCGGTTTACGCTCGCGTCACCTGTCGCATCTCGCCCGTCATCTCCTCACTTGGAGTCAGAAGAATTTGAGGTCTCTTCGTGCCATTTACATCCCGGGCACGCTCAATGTAGAGGCGGATGCGCTCTCTCGGGCTGCGCGTCCCGGCGAATGGCGACTCCACCCCATTGCGGTTCAGCAGATTTGGAGACGTTTCGGCAAAGCGCAGATAGATCTGTTTGCTTCCCCAGAGACGACCCATTGTCGCCTGTTCTATTCACTAGCCGACGACTCGCTCGGCGTGGATGCATTGGCACACAGCTGGCCGCGAAACATGCGCAAATACGCGTTCCCTCCGGTGAGCCTCATTGCGCAAACCCTATGCAAAGTCCGGGAGGACGAGGAGAGCGTGCTGTTGGTGGCACCGTATTGGACAACCAGGAGTTGGTTTCCAGAACTCTCTCTCCTCGCGACAGCCCCTCCTTGGAAGATTCCCCTGAGGAAGGACCTTCTTTCTCAACAAGAGGGCACATTATGGCACCCGCGCCCCGACCTGTGGAACCTCCATGTGTGGTCTCTGGACGGGGCACGGAGGATTTGAGTGATTTACCGCAAGAGGTATCTAACACTATTGCTGCAGCGCGAGCGCCGTCTACGAGACAGGCTTACGCGCTTAAATGGAACCTGTTTGTCGACTGGTGTTCTTCCCAAAGTGAAAACCCCCGAGAATGCCCGATTAGTGTTGTGCTTTTATATCTCCAGCGCCGTTTGGAGAATAGGCTGTCACCATCCACTATTAAAGTCGATATCGCTGCGATATCAGCTCACCATTCACCCGTAAACGGTAGAACAGTGGGTCAGCACGACCTGGTCATTAGATTTCTCAGAGGCGCTCGAAGACTGAATCCTTCGCGTCCTCCCTCTATTCCTCCTTGGGACCTGTCCTTGGTGCTGAAATCACTCCAGGAAGCCCCATTTGAGCCTCTGCATAGTGTGAGTGTTAAATTTCTTACTATGAAAACATTAACTCTCCTTGCTTTGGCTTCTGTTAAGAGGATAGGGGATATTCATGCATTTTCGGTCGACGAATCGTGCCTTCAGTTCGGGCCGGCTGCATCCAGCGTAACACTGAGACCCCGGCCCGGCTTTGTGCCCAAAGTTCCCACCACTCCTTTCAGAGATCAAGTGGTGAACCTCCAAGCGCTGCCTTTGGAGGAGGCAGACCCAGCCACGGCTTTGTTATGCCCTGTTCGTGCACTACGTGTGTATATAGACAGGACGCAAAGCTTTAGGACCTCAGACCAGCTCTTTATTTGTTTCGGTGGTCAGCAGAAAGGGAAAGCTGTCACCAAGCAGAGGATGTCCCATTGGATTGTGGATACTATAGTCCTTGCATATCAAAAGCAGAATGTGCCTTGTCCGTTTAATTTACGTGCTCACTCTACACGCAGTGTGGCATCATCTTGGGCACTGGCTCGCGGTTCCTCGCTAACAGATATTTGTAGAGCTGCAGGCTGGGCGACACCTAATACGTTCACAAGATTCTATAGTGTTCGTGTCGAACCGGTTTCCACTCGGGTTCTTTCTACTAACTAGTTAAGAATGCCGAGGGTCGGCTCGTGTGTCGGCTTGGAGCCTCTATTTTGGTGCTGCACATCTGCACCAATATGGAAGGCCTTCGGGGCAAAAACGTCTAAAAAACTGTTTTTGCCTCTCCTCCACCGCCCTGATAGCTGGTGTTGCGGAGCATCCGCTGTCAACCTATCACTGATGTATTCTCTGTAAACCTGTGTAGGCTAGGCGTCCACATTTGTCCCCTACGTGGGGTTCATTTGTGTGTATACTCCGTGGGGTACTAATCCTCCACGTTTTCCTTAGCAGAGCCTGCTCTGCATCTCTCTGCATACTATGTTTTGTTCAGAGACTTTTTATGAGCAACCTATCGGTTGTTTCATATTTATGTCATCCATTCAACCTTCTTAGGGGATGGCTTCCGCAGTGTTCTAGCTCCGCTCAGTTTAGACGCTTCCCCAGTTCGCTGCTTCACTATCGTGGGTTAAGGAACAGGTAGTGACCGGCCTTCTGCATTTCGCCTTAGGTTCCGCCCCCTATGTGGAGGGCGGAGGGCTTTTACAGACACTGGAAGGGTTCAGCTGCAGTGGCGTTTTGGTAGGGATTCCCAATTCGTCGGTCACGACGTGACGTCGTAGTGACCGACTGAAAGGGAACGTCTCGGTTACGTATGTAACCCTCGTTCCCTGAAGGAAGGGAACGGAGACGTCACGTCCCATCGCCACAGTTTGCTGTTCCATTGCTGTTTTCAGGCCGGGCACTGCTGCTCGGCTTCTCAGCAATAATATAGCTAATTTGGTATTGTGCACCTGCGCCTTATATACGCACCTGGCGGGGCGGCGCCGGCATTATGCAAATACCTGCATGCCAAGTTCATTGGCGTTTCTTATAGTTCTCGAAGTAGATAGGTCACCCGCGAAGCGGTTCCCAATTCGTCGGTCACGACGTGACGTCTCCGTTCCCTTCCTTCAGGGAACGAGGGTTACATACGTAACCGAGACGTTATATCTTAGAAAAACAGCATTATACACAGCCATTATAGCCTAAATAGTGGAAATTATTATTGGGATAAAATGCCAATTCTTTTTTTTTAAGTTGGCATTTGCTTGCAATGCAAGTTTATAACAGTGGTTTACAAACCATGGGTCACGAGACAGTCGAGGAATGATTTAAGAATATTGTTATACTAAAATAATTAACAGCTTCAGACGCATACACATTTGAAAAACCTCATCACTAATAAGAACATATAAATGAATCCTTAGTGATCGCCGACACACCGTTTTTCTGTTTCAGTAACTTGCTGTCGTTGAAAAGGGCTTGCTCCGCAGATCGGGGGCTGTACTCCATGCAGCGCTGCGCAGACCGATCATAGGATTATATCAAGAAACCGCGGGAGCACAGATTTCGAATTGTTCTCGCGGTAGAATGAGGTCATATGCCGAACACTCTGCAGCGCAAGCACCGCATCAAGTACTGTAGAACGCAACATAGCACCTACCGTTTGTAACTTGATTCTGATTGGCCGTTGCGTATGCGCCAAACAAGCTCGTCTCGCAGCTCGCGTGACTCAAAAGTATGAACAGTAATACGTTTATGTTTACCTGAATAAGTCATTTATATTTCTGTTGAACATAAAAACACACATTTACAAGTCACAGTTTGCTGAAACGCTTTATTTTTAGGGAAATACAAAAAATACTTTCGTGACCAGATAAATATTATACATACAGCATTTTAATGTTCATATTAATATTATTATTATTCATGTTACTATGTCAGTTGATTAAAGAAAGCCCTAACTATATTTCAAAAGGCGAAAGACACATTTTCAACCACATATTGCAATATCTTCATTATAGCTATTACTGGACGTAAACATAAAACAAAACTTCATACATAGTGGTTTATTAAAGTTGAAAACAAGAGTCTTACACTTTTTTTGGAGATTTATCAACACAATCTCTTGCAATTCATACGTATTGTTCGAGGTGGCTAATTCGTACGACTCCATTCGTATCTTCTTGCTTTCGCTTCCGTGACGTCAGGGTTAGGGGTGGGCTTTCTATATTGTTTTTTCTAATAATTGAATGTTTATGTACACTTCGTACGAATCTATACGAATTAGCCAACACGTAAAATACGTATGGTTGGATGTGCTGTAATATACTTCTTTAACTGGACAGTCTGAACGCAGTCTTTCCCTTAAATTCAATACTGTGGCTTGTTTATTCATTGTGAGGTTATATATCTAAACATCTAAAGAGTTTATTACATACAGTATGGCAGTAAAGCGGCCTGCCAAGGCAATCTTTAGGCCTCAGTAGGCACAATATTGCAGAACAGGATTGAGTAACCATCAATTAATCATCCTATTTAGCGCCACAATGCTGTACTGTACACATACAAAGCAAGTAACAGGACAAAAAACATCTGCCTCACTTCTCTGAAACAAGACAATGTTTCATACTCGCTCGGTGTAGTTCGTATGCTGTTCCGAGGCCGGTTTTGCGGTTGCTCATAGTTATGTTTCAGATCCATGGAGCAAAATCTGGTCCACAAGCAGCATAAAATAGCAACGTACACACCGAGCTACCAAAGTCAGAATAAGGCACTATGACACAATGCAGTCCAGATTTGAAGAGAAGACATTAACACAACAGTCAGTATCTCTAATAAGTGCCATGTTATTTACGTAACACAAACAGAAAACCGAAAGAAGAAAATATTGTATCTTACCAAAAACATTCACAATGTACACGAAAATCAGAATAAAGACGACATTGAAAGATCACTGACGGCAATTAAAGAGCTCACAAAAGAAATCCTGTCATTGTGCATTCACCCTTATGTCATTCAAAACCTAATGGCTCTTACTTCTGTAGAAAAAAAAGATAATTTGAGAATTATCTATACAATTTTGATTTTGTGTCCATACAATTAAAATGTGGTCCCAGGTTCTTCGGTTACCAGCGTTCTTCAAAATATCATTTGTGTTGTGCAGAAGAAAGAGTCATACAGGTTTGAAATGACATTAAGGTGAGTAAATGATGAAAAAATTCATTTTTGGGTGATGTACTATCCCTTCAAAGGGTTAGTTTCCCCAGAAATGAAAATAATGTCATTAATGACCCTCATGTCGTTCCAAACTCGTAAGACCTCCGTTCATCTTCGGAACACAGTTTAAGATGTTTTATATTTAGCCCGAGAGCTTGTTGACCCTTTATCGAAAATGTATGTACTGTCCATGTCCAGAAAGGTAATAAAAACATCAAGTCCATGTGACATTAGTGGGTCAGTTAGAATGTGTTGAAGCATCGAAAATACATTTTGGTCCAAAAATAACAACTTTATTCAGCATTGTCTTCTCTTCCGGGTCTGTTGTGAAGCACATGCGCAAGACTAAAGTCACGTGACTGCAGTGACACGGATAACGTGTTATCTGGTGCGCCCCAGATGTTGTTATTTTTGTGCACCCGAGCTTCGTTTACAGGCTCAGGGAGACGCACGCAAACTTCGCAAACATGTCTGAGGATAACACCTCATCCATGTCACGAGACTTTAGTCTCGCGCATGCACTTCACAACAGACACGGAAGAGAAGACAATGCTGAATTAAGTCGTCATTTTTGGACCAAAATGTATTTTCGATGCTTCAACACATTTTAACTGACCCACTGATGTCACATGGACTACTTTGATGATGTTTTTATTACCTTTCTAGACATGGACAGTATACCGTACATAGATTTTTAATGGGTCAACAAGCTCTCGGACTAAATATAAAACATCTTAAACTGTGTTCCGAAGATGAACGGAGGTCTTACGAGTTTGGAACGACATGAGGGCGAGTCATTAATGACATTATGGTCCTTTTTTGGTGAACTATCCCTTTAATGTCATGAAGCTACCAATGAGATGTTTCCTATAATGTGTATTTAACCATTGAAGTTAAAGGAGTAGTCCACTTTAATGATGGGGCCCATTGACTTACCATAGTATTTTTTATTCCTACTATGAAAAGTCAATGGACCCCATCTTTAAAGTGGACTACTCCTTTAAATCAAAGAAGTTAATCTGTGCACTCAAAAATATTTTCAAATCATCATCATTGGGTCAAAGCCAACAGTTGGGTTAAATTAACCCCAAAATATTTCATAATTTTAACCCATCAAAGGGTTGAAACAACCCTGCATAGGTCACACTGGGTCATTTATGAGTAATTTTTTTAAACCAATTAAGTGGGATTTTACTGTGATACCATTTGGTAAAACTTTGACATATATTGACACTGAAAATAATGGTACATGTCCAAAAACCATATTAGTAGTTCAATGGTACTTATGTGCTAAGTGCAGTGAGATATCTGCTTACTGAATACTATATGCCGTGTTTACCATCAATGCCTTATTAGTTATATAGACTTATTGATAAGCATTATTGAGAAGCCTAAATTATAACGATGTTATTAAACTGGCATTACTTCCCATTGTCACACTGGAAGCTAAAAGTTAAGCGCATTGCATTGTGGGATATAGTGTTTAAAGCTGTGTGCTCTGGTTGCATACTGCATGTTTTGGCAGATATAATAGATCGACTAGTAATTCCATGCATACAGAAGTTGCATACTGTGCATAGTACACATGGTGCAGATACAGTACGACAGCGATAGTATGCTTTACCAAACATAGCGGTTGTGTTTGGGGAATCTGACAGTAGGTGTGTTCGACTTCAGAACCAACAGGTTGATGACATCAATATAGAGCGATTTGAAGCAGACTCCTCCTCTTGCTGTACTTTGATGTCCTCCGCCTGTTGGGGTTCTGTTGTTCAATGTTTGAAAGATATAAACAAACAAAACAATGCTACCATTTGTTTGGCAGGTGTACAGTCGTAACTGAGATAATTTACTGTATTATACAAACCTTTCTCTGTGCACTAAATCCAACCGTTTGCATGAATGGTCACTTGAATATCATAGCCACAGCGTTTCCAGATGCTGATCAAACCATTGAAACCACCAGCAAAGAGCTACCGGTTAGAAGCCTTAAGCTACTCGATTTCTTCTATCAATAAATAACACGACAAAGCTCACCCGAACACTGTTCTCCTAAAATAACTACTAATAATTCATGAACTTAATAGAGATACAGTATGTTTAACTAGAGCAGTGCATCTGTTAGAAGCTTATCATCATGAAATGACACCATACTTTATATGCACGCACAAAATTTCAGGTTTTGGGCTGCCTGCTTTAGTTTTTAAGATATGAATAGTTTCACAATGATTGTAAGTTGATGCAGTCATAAAACAGATTCATGACTCACTGACATAGTAAAGAACTTGACGGTAATGACAAATACATAAAAATGTGTACACGCATTCACGCACGCAAACTAACAAGTGGTTCAAACCTTAAAACAATACAAACGTAACAGAATATCCCTAAGTAAGAGAAAACCAATTCATATCCGCCATTTGTGAGAGCCAAACAGCCAATCAGTGGTGCTAGTCCCGTGCTGCCGTGAGTGGTGAGCCAATCACATTTAACTTAAGCTACCTGATATCAAAACAACCAATCTCGTGAGATATGGCTGTTCCTCTACGTAAGGAGGAGCAGCCGATCGTCATTAACAATCGCAAACCGAGGCAGGTATCGCGTCCAATCGGAAGTGTTCAACTCTGGTCTTCCCGCAGTTCGCTGGGCAGGAACTTGTATTGCTGCTGTCGGATGTGGGCGAGTTTCTTGCGGGCTTCCTCTAACTCTCTCTCCTTTCTTAGCATCTCCTCCTGCGCTGCAATGATCTGGTGCAAAACAATAGGACATTCATTAGGCCTCATTCATGAAAACCCACTGAAGGATAATCTCCGTAAATATGTTCATTTTATGCAAGCGTGGTTTATTAATGCATATGAATTTGACATATAATTAAATGAGCATTATAATTTGATTGAAGTCATTGATTTTAATCTTTCACATGACCTTACTCAATATTTAAGATTATATTTTTACTGTTCTTTACATTATGTAGGATGATTTTATGTAAATCATTAAAGTCTGGGATTTCACAGACAGGGTCACATATCAAAAATTGGTGTATTACATCAGGCCCAACTGCATGTAATATCACTTACTGTAAAGGTTTTTTCTTCTGGCACTGTCTCTGATAGGAAAAAACCTTTTTAGTCTTTAGTGAAACCTGTAATTTTAGCATTACTGCACTCAAAAAATGTTAAGACTTATTGCAGTGTGGATCTCAAGCTATTTTCCAAAGAGAGAAACATATTTGTGGATTCAAGATATTCCTGGCCTTCAGAAAAAGGGCTGATTCAGTGAGAAAAGCCATGATTCCAGTATTAAACACACACAATTCACTTGATATGTGGGTCAATGATGTGACGTTAATTATTTTGTGTCCGTAATATGGTTCAATTAAATGTAAAAGGGTTAAAATTACTGGTCAAAATTCTCTTTTATAAGAACAAAGTCTAAAATTTCAGTTTTTTGTTTCTTTTTTTAAGAATATTTGGGGGATAATTGCAAATATGTCAATGTGGTGTAAGTGTCAATTGGTGTAAATAGTATTTTTTTAACTGAAAATATAAATATATTCATAAAAAATGTGGAATAAAATATAATCATATAGTTTAGTGTAAAATGATTTTTTTTACATAAATTCTAACATCATTTGTTAAAGAGCTGTTTTCTACCAAGCCCCTATGGTGACATTGGAGTAAAAAAAATCTAAAGTTAAGTTTCATGTGCTCACGTGAAACTTTCATGTGCTCACGCGAAACCTTCATGTGCAGAATTTTTTTTAAAGTTTAGTTTCGCGGGCTCACATGAAACTATTGCGTGCTCACGAGAAACTATCGCTAGTTTCACGTGCGCACGCAATAGTTTCACGTGAGAACGCAAAACTAAACTTAAAATTTTTTTTCGCGTGAATGTTTCGCGTGAGCACATGAAAGTTTCACGTATGCACGCGATAGTTTCACATACGCACACGAAACCAAACTTTATTTAATTTTTGCTCCATGTCCCCTTAGGGGCTCCGTAGTTTTCAGCATATGTCAGGATAAATATTACAAATACGCATTAAAATTTACATTCAGAAATAACTCATAATATGATAACGATAATAAAATAACTTATAAAATATTTTAAAATGATTTTTGTTTTTTTGATGATTACGCTCGCATGCCATCAAGGTGGATAAAATATTTAATATTTCTCATTCTTTGGCGAAATTGGTGGTTACACCATTTGACATTTTCTGGTCCATTTATTTTTATTAGTGTATTCAACATAAATACACTATTGTGCATTGAAATAAACTTGATGTATGCTTTTAAAAACATGCTTTTTGAATTTCTCATCTTGCCATACCGTTTTTGTCACTAACCTATCTAACATATACAAAATGCCTTTTCAAGATCAGACATTCTGGATATCTGGGAGGAATAGAGCTTTGAATACACACAGACTAATGAATGTGCATCTGGGATGAAACAGAAAAATTAGCTGGAGAAACAGTGAGCCAATGTAAGATGCCAGCTGTGGACAAAACTCCCAGTCATGTCCTGACTTGTGCATCCAAAATGAAGCTCTGAATGTTTTATTAATAGAAGCAATGTGAACGTGTGTGACTGAGAGTGTAAATGATTCAGAAAGAAGTCTCACCTGAGCGATTCCTCCCACAAATTTCGTTTTAACCACAACGCTGTCGTCTTCGGCTTTGTCGAAAGCCGCTTTTTGCGCAGCCTTCACCAGGTGGTCGGATGCTCGTTTGACTGCATTACCAGCAGCCTGCGCACACAAACAACAAAGACAAAAATAAGGAAAAAATCAATTGTGAAATCGCAAAAGAAACTTTACGTACCAAACCGTTCTCGTTGCGTAACCATTTTATTCACAGATCTGACCGGTATGTTAAAGTGCACCTATTTCATTGCTATAAAACGACGTTATTTTGTGTATTTGGTATAATACAACGTGTTCGTGTTCAAAAAAACACTTTATTTTCCACAAACTGTACATTTTTGTATTTACATTATATTTTAATGCTTGTTTTGTCTAATTTTTAATAATTAAAGTCATCTTGAGGCCCCCTTCGAAGTCTGCTGAGTCCCCCTGTGGCCCCTAACCCCACATTCGGGTCCAGTCGGGTTGAAAAAAATATTTTCTCGGGTTTGTCTCGGGTCAGGTCTTTCTTAAAAAAAAAAAAGATTTATGCACATCAGGTTTGGGTAAAAGTCATTTCAGGTCATTTCAGGTAAATTTCTTTTGACCCAAGAAGACCTCTACCTGAAGGTGTTGCAAATATGGTGGCACAGTGATGTGATTTCCTAAAAAAGATAGCACGACGCATTAACAAACCATTCGGCACGGAATGGAACGGTTATACAATGGTTAGACAAAATACATTGTTTTGTATGTGAGTAATAGTAACCTGCAGTCTTCTCATGGCCTCTGAATCCTGATCAGCTTTGACCTTACAGGCCACCAGTAGCTGGGCCGTGGAAGCCGCCACCTGTTTGGCTGAAGAAATGAGCTTCTCCTCGCTGGCGTGACCCTGAACCGAAGCATTAGCAGCCTCGCACA
Source organism: Misgurnus mizolepis (assembly GCA_025389145.1). Lineage (NCBI taxonomy): Eukaryota > Metazoa > Chordata > Actinopteri > Cypriniformes > Cobitidae > Misgurnus > Misgurnus mizolepis. The sequence continues at coordinate 35,709,894 of JAIFKI010000012.1, read as the reverse complement.
GGTTACTGGTAGCTGCAGCAACCATCCGGGCCTGACAGAGAAAAGGACGCCAGTTATATAGATAAATGTATAGATAGATGTCGATATGAGAATATACATAAAACTTACAGCTGATATTAGACCCTGGGACCACTGGCCGTCATCTACTGCATTGGCGGGAATGGAGCCCACCTACACAAAACACCACAAGGATAAAACTTATAAATAATCTGTATTTAACCAGAAAAATATCGGTGCGTGTGATATTGGTACCTTGCCCTGCGCCACAAGCTCTCTCTGAGCGGCCGATGCTGATTTGACCAGAGCGCTGGTTGCCGCGGCAATCGACTTGGCTGCTTCCAGGATCTGCTCCTCGAAGTCCAGAGACTCATCGGCTTGCTGTGGACACAACAGGAAAGGAGCAGCTCAGTGACGATGAAACCATGACAATATTACCATGATATTACTTTTGATCACAATTAAATATAAAAAATTAAGACTTAATTTTTGCTAACAGATCTGACACATACTTGATGCTAGAAAGAATAAAAAATATCTTTACCCTTTGGTTAAATAACCTCCATGCCTGATAGGTAGAGAAGATACTTTACTATACTACCAAGAGGTAGTAGTATGTAAGTAATAGCTACCAAGCTATCTGTACCATTTTGTAGTATACTGTGCACAGATTGCATACTATATGCTTATAGTAGAAGTATAACAATAACAGTATGCATTTCTGAACATAGCCAAAGTAGTGACTTTGATAAAGTGATCTCAGGGTGACACCTAGTGGTCTGGAGGTGCTATAACAACATTTCAGGTTTACATTATTCAGAACCTCAACACAGTTCTACAAAGACGCACCCTCGCCAGCCATCTTTGCAAACAGATCTGTCCGAGTCCACAAAAAAGGACACGCGATCATGAAATACGACAAACACAAGTCTGGAGATAGAGCGGGACACTGTAGGAATATGTTTGATATATAGTTGGACAGAATAACAACCTAATATATCAAACATATCAGACAGAGCCCTGCAGAAAGACTTCCGGGTTTACCTCACCTCCAGAACATGGGGAAGAGAGAAGAGCGTGAGGTGAACGGGAGACATGCTGGGATAGCACGGGAACAAACAAGGATGGATAGAGGAGGGAGCTCTGGAGAGGATGTAAGGAATGAAGATATATTAAGGAGAGCAGCCAAAGGCACTCCAGGGGCTCTGTAGCTCAATTTTGGAGCGCAAAAGGTCATACGTTCGATCACACATGCTCCTAAAATGTATAGCTTGAATGCACTGTAAGTTGCTTTGGATAAAAGACTTAACTTAACAACAATGTGTGGGAAAACTTATGAAATGAGGAACGAGACAGACAGACAGACACATTTCTGATGGTAAGAAATGGTTGATATTGTCAGTATCTTGAAGTTTTGCCTTAATGTTACCAGGAAGAAGCAAAATGAGCACCCGGAGACTTCATATTGAGCAATGCAATATCGCTTTATAAATATTCTTACCCTGAAACAATAACACATAGTTATTAGAGAGTTGGTGTTTGGCCTGTGGCTGATAAGATGATAAGTTTGCTTTGTGATTTCGCTACAGAGATACGCCCGGGAGGGGCAAAAGTTTTTGCTTTGTGAGGCGAAATGTGAATGGATGTGAAGCATCACTGACAGTCGAGCTATAATACAGATGGATGAAACAATAAAACAGCTCCAGGGAAAAGCCTTGCTGGAAAATGCTGACCACCTTCTTGGAGATGACATACAGACCGACCGGCTAAGAGATCAACACGTTGTAAAACAAAACTTCAAAATGTTGAATAATTGAGAGGCAAGATGGAAAATGATGGGAGCGCAATAACAACAAGTGCACTTTTAGTAGAGCACACCAGACGTTGACATATTAAACTGTGAAATATATCCACGAAAAGGGGAACGAGACAAAAAGCTACTTCCCAAAGATAACATACACCTACCATATCCGAAATTGTAAAAATCTTCTGACCAAGCCCCTTCAAATGACAAAATCCAGTGGATCTGTTGGTGGTCTCATTGTGGCTATTTACATGTGTCTGAATACCATGTGGTGTTGTGGAGAGAGTAAGAATGAACAGATGAATACCTTTGGCTTGGCTCTGGGCTTCAGCTGCTCGAGTTTCTTGGCCGCGGCCTCGATGGACGCAGCGGCACCCAGGAGCTCCGTCTCCGCTATCACAGTGGGGTCTTCTGGGTCCACCCATTCAGAACCTGAGATGATGGACAAACATGACCAACATTCACTCAACACATGTATAATACCGATGGGTGGAAATGTGATCACATGATCTAAAGGCACAGCAGAAATTACTCAAAAGAAAGCATGACAAAATGACTTTTGTAGCGACAAAACAAGAAACCTTTAAGCAACCTTAAAGGGATAGTTCACCCAAAAATAAAAATTCTGTCTTCATTTACTCACCCCTAAGTTGTTGACGAAACCTGTTAATTTCTTAACCTGTATTTAAAGTCAATGGTGCCCCAGATCTGCTTGGTTACAAACACTGAATTTCTTCATTTGTGTTCTGCAGAACAAAGAAACTTATACAGGTTTAAAACAATTTGAGGGTGAGTAAATGAAGACAGAATTTTCATTTTTTGGGTGAACTATCCCTTTAAGCTAAAGGATTCATATGAAAATGAATGCTTTACATTTATAGGATTCACCAAAGCAAATTTGGGATATACTTAGCTTCATTTTAAGTGTTACCCCCTTATCTAGCACGCTGTCCTGTGTGGGACACCTGAGTTTACTTCAATATTTTGCATGTAAATTTTAATCTATCCCAACAAATTATATATCATTGGAAAAGTCTTGTTGTTTTCATATTTCAAAACCTTTTAGCAGTAATAAAGATGTGACAGTAATTTATTAATTTGTGACAAGAGTATGCAGCAAACCGTCAACACTTAGTTGCAGTTGTTGGTAAGACCACTAAAAGTGTAAAATAAACCTAATTTTTGGTGAAAACTTTATGTATAAAATATATATTTTATTGCATTATTTTTATTTATTATTAAATGTAAAGCAATTTTTTTTATTTTATATTTTCACCTCCAGACACTATTTTTGAAACAAGATAGGGTTGCATAAGGATTAAACGAGATTAATTTAATGCAGTATAAAGGTTTTTGTTTACATCATATAATGTGTGTACTGTAAATAATAACTTTGTATAAATAAATATACACACATGCATGTATATATTTAAGAAATGTTTACATGTGTATATAATTTATATAAATACTTAATATATAAATATATATTTTTCTTAAAATTATACATGCATGTGTGCATATTTATATATACATAATTATTATTATTTACAGTTCACAGAAATACATGATTTAAACAAAAACCTTTATTCTGCAATAGATTAATCGCGATAAACGTTATGCAGCACTTATTACACGGCTCTCTGGAATGCTTGATTCTGATTGGTCAGTTGAGACATTTTCAGGTTCGTTCTTTTCAAATAATAACCGCTCCAAAGTAATAACGCATAGCCGGTACTACTTGTACGATTAAAATCGCTCCGCGCCAATAAAGATTACTGTTTGGCGCCATCTTGTGACAAACACTGGACAACCACAATTAAGAACGGAACATTTTGACAATAATTTTAACATGTACGGAAAAAACAAAACATTTAAACAGTGGATAGAAGAACGAACAACGACAAGACACAGAGAGCTTACGGAGACTGAACTTGACAAAATAGAGCATGACAGCTACGAAGCCAACACACAAAAAAATACAGAATGGGCATTAAAACTTCTCAAAGACTGGCTAAGAGAAAAAAATGGAGACAGACAAGTATGAAGAAGAGGATAACGATCATTTTATGCATCTGTGCAAAGTTTCGCAGAAGGATAAAAATGTTAATTTAAAACAAATATGCCAATAAAATGTTTCAAATTCATATTCATCCATATTCGTCCAGTTTTTTTTCTTATGTGGCAAGTAGCCGTGTAATAAGCGGGATAATGTAGAGGCAGCCTGTAGTTATCGCAACTTAAGCCCCTTCAGTGTGATACAAACCCTCCGCTTCGCGTCGGGTCCTGATCACACTGTCGGGGCTTATTTCCCGATAACTACCGGCTGCCTCTACATTATCCCTTACTTTATCGAGACCAAGATTAGGCTTCTAGACAAATAAAATTAAAAATTATTAGTAAGTGTACGTTACCTTTACACCCCCACCACACTTATTTTTATTTATTTTGGACTAAAATGCAAATGTATCTCATTAAAAACCTTTCCAGTTCTGTAATTATTTCTTACACTCGCAATTATAAATGAATGAATTCTTCATCTTTGTATTAATAGGCGTAAAGAACGCATTTAAAATGTCTGTTTGCTTTCAACGGCTTTAAACAGATGGAGAAAATCTGTTGAAGGATTATGTTCAACCTGAGGGAATTCAGTTCATTTTATAAATTCCTGTCTGTGTGTGTGTGTGTGTGTGTGTGGCCTGATATTGGAGATGAACAAAAGTATGTGTATCCTACTCACCTCCATCTGTGGCAGAGAAAGAGAAAACAACAGCGTCATAAAAAAGAGCTAAAGAGTGCCATCACACCAATGGCTCTATTAACCCTGCACTTATACGGCTCAATTCACCTTCAATTTGGCCATATTAGCTTTCAAACGGAAGATAATACCAGACCAGAAGAGAATCCGAAAACAACACTGAATTTTGGGCATCTCCCCTTATGAACTTTTTCATATAATGATTGCATTTTAAAGGTGCAGTGTGTACATTTTAGCGGCATCTATTGGTAAGGTGGGGATATTGCAACCAACGACTCAGTCCACTGCTCACCCCTCGCTTTAGAAACGCATAGAGAAGCCAGCTAGCCGCCACCGGAAAAACATGTTAGCGACAAAGACCACTTCGTAATAAAAAGTTTGTCCATTAAGGGCTTTTGTAGAAACATGGCACACAAAATGGCGACTTCCACGTAAGGGGACCCTCGGTGTATATAGATAAAAACGTCTTATTCTAAGGTAATAAAACACAATGGTTAATTATAAAAAGGTCTTTATACACCCCTAATTATATAGTTTTGTATATTATTTAGCATTTCTGTCAAGAGATTCTTTTAAAAATTACACACTGCACCTTTAAAAAACTAAATACATGTTGTTGACAGGTGCAATGTGGGACTTTTAGCAGCATCTAGCTGTAAGATTGTGAATTGCAACGATTGGCTCATTCCACCGCTCCTACTAAAAGTCCCACATTGCACCTGTATATGACAGGTCAGATGTTTATATTATACTTTCAGTTACCAGTAACTTACATTTATGCATTTGGCAGATGTTTTTATCCAAAGTGACTTATAATGCATTACAAGGTATACATTATCTGGGATTCGAACCCATGACCTATGTGCTGCTAATGCAATGCTCTACCAATTGAGCTGCAGGAAATTAATTTTAAGCACATCGTTTAGTTAAGATGAACCGTATCGGTTATGTGTGTGCTTGCTCACCTTTCATGGCTTCGGCAGTCTGAATGAGCTCTGTGACCGAGCCGGCCACTTTTTTGGACAGCGTGGCCAACTGCTGTTTCTGTTCGGCAGTGGGTTTTTGCAGGACCTGGAGTGGACACGTATAGTTACGACCGCATGGATAAACTCAGCTTATGATAAAAGTCACTGAAGTAAACACTCACGAGCAGAACGTGTTCTAGCAGGTCGATGTATCCGGTGGTGCACTCGATACCATAGAGAAGTGCTTTATTCCTCACATCTATGCTTACTTCCGGGTGGTACGCGGCTTGCTGATAAACACAGAAGCATATTTACCACACGTGACCTCCTAAATCACACTGTGCTGATTCATGTTACATCAAAAAACAGGATTCGGTTTCTTAGCGTTGCAATATTATTGCAAAAGCAGGTTTTTTATGTTGATATACTTGATTTCCATATGAAAATTATCCATGGTAATAATACAGTTAAAAAAAATAATGGGTACCACAAGATAACCATGGTTTGCTAGAGAAACCCTTACCTAAAAAACATGCTTACTAAAAACTATGGTTAATTTTTGTAAGTTTTCTAGTTTTGGTCGATTTATTAAAGGGACACTTCACTTTTTTTGAAAATATACTCATTTTCCAGCTCCCCTAGAGTTAAACATTTCATTTTTACAGTATTGGAATCCATTCAGCTGATATCCAGGTCTGGCGCTACCACTTTTAGCATAGCTTAGCACAATCCATTGAATCTGATTAGACCATTAGCATCGCGCTAAAAAATAACCTGAGGGTTTCTATATTTTTCCTATTTTTGTAACATGGCTGCAGGAGGCGCAATGATATTACGCACTGCCCGAAAATAGTCCCTTGCTATTGAAAGTAACCAAGGGGACAATTTTCGGCTGCTGCGTAATATCATTGTGCCTCCTGCAGCCATGTTACGGCAGCAAAGTCCTTGATTATTACGCCAGAATCAATCACAACTTTAAATTTTCTGTCGATCTTAGTACACGATGTAACTACAGAAGAGTCAAGATTTAAATAGGAAGAATATCGAAACTCTTTGGTTATTTTTTAGCACGATACTAATGGTCTAATCAGATTCAATGGATTGTGCTAAGCTATGCTAAAAGACCCGGAGATCAGCTGAATGGATTCCAAAAAGGTAAAAATCTAATGTTTAACCCTAGGGGAGCTGGAAAATGAGCATATTTTCAAAAAAAGTGGAGTGGCCCTTTAAATTGAATTGATTCACTGGTGCACAATGGCACATGCATTATATCAACATCACACTAGATGGCGTATCAAGTAGGACAGATCATTGTGGAGCATTCACATGTACACATGAAGCATTTGTGCCAGCCTAACAAACATTTATGGTATTAACGCACAGTTGTGTATGCGGTTCAAGGACTTGCAGTCGGTCAGCATGTGATGGCATGCGTGTATAAGCACCTTGCAGGTGGTGAGCATCTCGGTAATGGCTTTGCGGCTCAGGTTGGCAGTGGAAATCACATCTTCCTGCTGGGCAGAGTTGCCTGCTGCCACAGCTTTGGCTGTCGCCACGGTGATGCCCTTGGTCATGCGAATGAACTCTTCCGGGGTGGTGGATTTCTCCGGAACGTCCTTGGACTGGAAAACCTGGAAAGCAGATGATGCAACAGTGAGGCAAAACCAAACTTCTGTAACATTTTCATACATGCATGCATCTAAATGTGATCCTGTACATGATTTAAAGAACATCTTTAGACTTTATTTTCACATATTCAGATTTTAAACATTACTTGTGTTGTATGAGCCTAGTGTGTGGGTTCAAACAAAAACCTTCTGGACAGCACGCTGGATCTTTAACTTCTACGCAACATAAATTAAAACATGAGAGGAGCTTACACAGGTTCATCTTTATTTGTTTGCTTATACAATAATATAATCAGGCTTATTGAATTTCCTTCCCGAAGCTCTCTGATGTGCCTTTGATAACAGAAGCATTAAATGCATTCAAACAAACAAGAGAAAATCTCTTGCCTTCATATCCCACTTTCCGATAAGTGGATTTAAGATGCCCACGAGAGAAGGAGAACGAGGAGCAGGTGGAGAACAGGCGAATGTTCACACAGTATTCCCCTCTGTATTACCAGTTCATATCACAGACGGAGGTTTACTCGGGTCTGGGCTGAAGCTAATTAGGCTGGACCTAATTGGTGCTAATTCGAGGCCAGATATACACAGACCGTATTTGCATATCTTTAATTAAGATCAAAATGAACATAACATCATTGACATTTTCAATGTAGAGACTAGCCTCAGGAGCTTAAGAGTTGAAAACATTTCTTGGAAGAAGTCTAGTATGTGTTTGAGATTGGCGTTTACTAGGGTGGCCATTCGTGCCAATTCCGCCGGATACGTCCCGAACATGTTTTTGGGTTCGTTCTCCGGATGTCGCGTTGCTCGACCGCATACGTCATTGAGGTTCTCACGTTTCAGTTAAAATACATTCGAAAATTATGATTTATTTATTTTAAGACATACAATCATTGTAGTTTCATTCTTACCTTGAAATGTAACGGTTGCTTTTCTGAAATTAAACCCGAAATATTAAACTTTGATGACGTATGCGGTCGACCAACGCGATTTCCGGAGAACGAACCCGAAAACATGTTCGGGACGTGTCCGGCGGAACTGGCACGAATGGCCACCCTAGCGTTTACACCTGATGTTAAAGGATTACTCCACTTTCATAGAAAAAAATCTTGATAATTTACTCACCCCCGTGTCATCCAAGATGGTTATGTCTTTCTTTGTTCAGTCAAGTAGAAGTTACGTTTTTTTAGGGAAACATTCCAGGATTTTTCTCCATATAGTGGACTTTAGTGGACCTCAACAGTTTACAGTTTCAATGGAGCTTCAAAGGGCTCTAAATGATCCCAAACGAGGCATAAGGGTCTTATCTAGTGAAACGATTGTCATTTTCACCAAAGAAAATAAAAAAATTATGTACTTTTAAACCACAACTTCTCGAATTGCACTAGCCGTGTTAGTCGTTAGCGCGACCTTACTTAATTACGTCGAAAGGTCACGCATTACATATGTGAAACGAACACTTGCAGACCATTTTAAACAATAAACGGACAAAAAACATTAATTAGTATCACTCCACATACAACATCTTCTTTCTTCACACTTGTAAACACTGGAGCGGTAGTTTCGCATACGTCATGCGTGACCTTTCGACGTGATTACCTAATACGTAAGGTCACGCTGACGAGAAGTTGTGGTTTAAAAGTAAAATTGGTATTTTTTTGACTAAAATGACAATCGTAGATAAGACCCTTATGCCTCGGTTGGGATAGTTTAGAGCCCTTTGAAGCTGCATTGAAACTGCAATTTTAAAGGTTGAGGTCCACTAAATGGAGAAAAATCCTGGAATGTGGAGTAATCCTTTAAGATATGGGTGAACTGGTATGAGTTAGACACATGACTGCCTACTAACTTGTTAATAAAACACAGTGATGCAATGACTGATGTATGCGACAACCAAAGACCCCTCCCCTCAATATTCAGGCAAATGCAAGGTGAAAATGAAACGCAATGATATTACGCAATGCCCGAAAATAGTCCCTTGCTATTGAAAGTAACCAAGGGGACTATTTTCGGCTGCTGCGTAATATCATTGTGCCTCCTGCAGCCATGTTACGGCAGCAAAGTCCTTGATTATTACGCCAGAATCAATCACAACTTTAAATTTTCTGTCGATCTTAGTACACGATGTAACTACAGAAGAGTCAAGATTTAAATAGGAAGAATATCGAAACTCTTTGGTTATTTTTTAGCGCGATACTAATGGTCTAATCAGATTCAATGGATTATGCTAAGCTATGCTAAAAGACCCGGAGATCAGCTGAATGGATTCCAAAAAGGTAAAAGGTAAAAATCTCAATATTCAGGCAAATGCAAGGTGAAAATGAAACCACTTGCAATTGAACTACTAGAGACATCTTGATCTAAAGTGTAAACAGTGCCAAAAATACTTCATACTGTAAGTTCCTGTTTGATGCACTCAATAGTGGCTTCCAACGCTCTCGTCCCTCGAGTGGCCTCATCCTCTACCGCTTTTACAGTCTTCAGTAGAGATGTTACGTTGGTCACCATTACCTGCAATATATGAAGAAATGAGAGAGGTCAAACTTTATCAAACTTTTTTAGTTTGACCCATTTAGCCCTATAAATGACATTTTACGGCTGCAATGAGACGCAATTCATTTTTTGAAAATGATCCCATCTGTTACAGTATAATTAACTCGCTTGCTAAAACATCCAAAATTGATGGCGGTACAAACAGTTCAGTCAAACTGTGATGACAACCAGTGAATTTTCTTGAGCTTGATGGCTCAATACAGCCAAAAAATGTCAATAGGATATCTCACACTCAAAGTGTGCTCTGCCGAATGGTTGAGAGGCCTGTCTCATAAAACTGTTTATGTAGAAACTCTCTCTAATCCAAATCAAAACGCCAGGAAAGTCTCTGACATTATAATGGACCACAGATGACGTCTGTAATGGATCATAGCCTTACTTTAGGCAATGTTTTAAATATAACAGGAACAAAGGGGAAAACCCAGGAAAACAAAAGCGGGCCTAACACAAGCCCTTTGGGGTTGCCCCCACTACTATAAACTTGCACAAAAAAAAAAAACAATGAATGTTTGAGGGAAAACCCCAGATGATGTGAAGTCACCATATGTTGGAAGAATGTTAAAAAGGAAATCAGTGTAAAGGTCACAGGGGGTCACAGTCTCATTATTCGAGTATGTCAAACAAAACACCATATTGTACGCATGTGGAGGTTGTTCTCTGGGATTTAACAGAAAAGGTTAATGAAAACATGATTAGGAAAAGTATGAAAAACATTCCCACCAAACAAGCCTGTGCACTGATCCACAAAATAGCTGTGAAGAAAATCAACAAGTGCCATTTTATTTTTATTTTAATTTAAACGCAGTTAATCATTAATGCTTTGCTACTGTAGACGAAGTGTAGGGAAGACGGTAAAAATAAGGGAAAGGGGATGAAATTGCACCTATATTGCACTCAAACGCAGCATGGCTTTGATCCCTGCAGTCTGGCCATTGGGTCACACACATGGCCGCACTGTGATAAACATCACTGTAAGTTAAGCCTCCAATTGTGGCCACACGCTAAGATGACAGCAGGCAAAGAACGAGATGACAGCGCTCAGCCAAGAAAAGCTCAGCTCAGCCAGCTGTTAGCATGGCGTACACACAATGTGATAGCCACTAACATAAGATACGACCATTACTAAGCACACACACACAATACCTTGGCAGCACTCTTCAGCTGGTACATAGAAGGGTCATCCGCTGCCTTGCCCGAGGCACATTTGGTGGCGCTAATCAGCTCAGCCAAAGCTTTAGCAACGTCTCTGACTGCGTTTATCAGAACCACCTGAGAGCGAGAGAGACAGGGAGGAAGTCGTTATCAGAATAACCTTTAGTCTGACATTGGCTTTATATCCCATAATGCATTGCACTTCCCCAGTACGCCAGCAAAAATGACAGTAGGAGTCTTTTTATCAGAATCATGACAAGCGCCATCGACTCTTACACGGAGCAAACCACAGCGTCCACACTTATTGCCCAGACTACCGTACTTTAGAGAAGAGCAAATTATATTCTCATTATGCTGTCAAAGGGTGTAAAAAAGGATAAAAGTAATTGTGAGCCACATGCACATGAAATGAGATGAGACGCTGCCAAACAGCAAAACACGCACCTGTGTCTCCGGGTCCTCCGAGCCCATGCTTGTGGCACCCAGCTTGACCACATCTGTGAGCTGTGTGATGGTCTTGGCAGAGGACTGGGCCGCCTGGGCTAGTTTGTCCTGGCTCGAAGCAGCACCAGAAACAAGCAGCTTGGTGTCCTCTACCAGAGCTTTAGCAGTTTTCAATATGTTCTCCCTGAAGAGCAAAAAAAAAACAACAACAAATGTTTAACACTGTGGTGTGTTCTGGAAACACCTACTGCGCGGAAAGCACACATCCGTTACCAACCTTAACCTTGGCATCATATAATTATGATTTTAGACGTTGCTGTTTCTCAAATAAACCGTGTTGATACTCAATTTACTGTACACTTTGATATCAGTAGGTACGTTTACATGCAATAAAATAATCAATTTGTAATCGTATTGATGGCTCAATCATATTAAAAAAGTCTTCATGTAAACACCTTAATCAAAAAGATTAAGGAACATTGGATGCAAATTTGGATCGTATTGAAGGGGGTGGTGTACTCCGATCTATGATCTGATCTGCAGGAGAAAAGTATGCATGTAAACGCGTGAATCCGATAGTATTTAGTATAATAATATTTTCTAAATCGGATGCAAAAATACCTTGCACACATGCGCAGAACATTTGTGCTCCAAGTTCACGTGTTATATTTACCTCTTATATCACATGATTCTCTTCACAGAAACACGCAATAGCAAGGCAAAAGCAACACGCATTATTAAGGTAACGTTAATGGGGTCACGCGATGTACTAAATTCTGCAGCGTTTATGTGTACTTTTAAAACATTAGGCTACTAAAAGTAATAAAATAGCGTTGTGCCTTTTGAAAAGTGTGTTTTCATCACCTATATCTGAAAACTTCTTAAGAACAACTTTCTCCAACTCAGTTTTGACTTTTATCCAGAGATAAAACGTGAACTCTACGAGAGATGCTGTCCGCAGCGTAGCGTTGCCAAGTCATCTGCTTTTTTCCGAGTTTAGATTTGGGCTACTGTTTAAACTGTTTCCACCAGTGGTTTTTTTTCTGTGGGTTAAAGATTAAATGATTTCGTTGATTAGTTATTGATATTTGGGCTGTGGACAGTCATTGGGGTGCTTTTGGGCTAGTTTTGAACGTCCATTCTGATAGTTTTGATACACGAATCTGGCAAGCCTGGCTGTGTATATAATGTAAATGTAAACCAACATTTAAATCAGATTGCAATGTTTAGGGTGCATGTAAACTATATCATTGTAACCTTCAATCGTATCACCCCCAGTCACATTAGCTACAAGAGACAGAGCGACAGGCTACCATTCATTTTCAATGGGAGTGGCAGTTTGCCAGCGACAAGCTATGAGCAAGGTGGGGCCAAAATAGACAAGAAGGTTATTTTATACAAATGCAGAGCGATGCGACAAAGCGACTGCCAATCGGAGTGTAGAATTTCAGAATTTTTAGAAAACAAGACAAAAATACTAAGAATTTTTTTCTTGAAAATCATTTTTTGTAGTGTAGCCAAGGAATGCCCATCAAGCAAGTGCGTGCCGCTCGGTATCGTTCACTTTTGTAGCTAATGTGAATGTAGGGTTAAATTCAGTCGGATTGACAACATTTTGTGCATGTAAACATAGCCAGTGAGTCGAAGTCAGTCCGATTTTGAGCAGAAAATGCCAGTGCATGAAAGGCACAGACTCCAAATTTTTACCCTCCATGTAGTTAAATGAAATTAAATATGTTTGATATTTTTGCACCAACTTTAGAGGAAATCTCATAGCGCATGGTGAATAACAATTTAAATCTGAAGTAATACACACGGACAGGACATTGGAAATGTCAAGATAAATGAAAATGGCGAACGAGCCTAGAAATGGGAAGAATTCTGTTGTTTTTCCAATTTTCCAATTTCTTTGTTTGCGGAACTACTTCACAGTTGTTTAGCATGCGATGCCTGTTTTTATTTTTTAGGTCTATTACTTTAAAGTCTGTGTGAAGTCCGATATTAAATTTGTTCTCAGTTTGTCCCACCACAGAAAAATGTGTTATTCACCACGCAGACAAATTTGAACTATTTAACAAACCGGCAAGTAAATAAAATAAGTTATCAAAATCTTGGCTCTAATCTTACTCTAAGCTCTCAAACGCTGGGGCGTGTCCGCTGTCACCGCTGATACCACAGCTTTAACTTTCAAATAAGCTGCAGGGTTCCCTCACCTTAGTTAACTTCAAATTCAAGGACCTTTCAAGGACTTTCCAGGTCCAATACCCTAAAATTCAAGGACTAAATGTGGGGACACATTTCAAGTGAAAGCAAGGTAACATCGTGTTACTTTTTAAGATACATTGTTACAGTTCCCTTTTGAGGGAACTCGCGCTGCGTCACTGCGGTGACACTTTGGGGACGCCTCAAAGGGTAAGTGCGTCTGAATGTGTATATCAAATTCAACCAATGGTGAGGCTTACCAACAAAGAAAGGGTGACACGGGAGCCAGGAAGTATATCGCTATCTGAAATATTGGCAAAGACGGCGTTACAGGGACACAGGAAGTATGGCAATGGAGACGCAGCGTCTCGTTCCCTTCTCAGGGAACAACAGTTAAATACGTAACCCGAGACGTTTTCATTTGTCAAACACAACTATGCAAAAAAGCATTTTGGTATGAATCAATATTCACATACAGAAGATATAAGCATTTAAAGCGAACAGTTTAGCACGTGTTTTTATGATATTATCCTACACAACACAGGGAATTATATGGATTTTTTTCCCCCAGAAACCTTCTTGCATAAAACAGATTCAAGCACTTTCAATGACCTGTATCTATGTATGTATATTTTCAAAAGCTTCCCAGGGCCTTGAATTTCACCCCCAGATTTACAAACTTTCAAGGATTTCAAGGACCCGTGGGAACCCTGAAGCTGCAACCTGCTCTTGATTGTGTTAGGGGCGGGGCCATGTTCGGTGGCTCCAGCGCGTCATCGAGCCACCTTTTTAACCCCGCCCAAACAATCCTGAACACAGAAATGTAAAAAAAAAAAAGTTTAACGGTGTAACTCCACGATTCATAGTTCACAGTCTTTATAAAGTGTTTTAGCAATACATTTCTATAATATTCATAAGGTGTTAACTTAAGAAACAAAGTCTCACCTGTGGTCAGCGAAGGACTCCTCGTTCTCAGAGTTGAGCGTGCCGGCTGAAGCAAACATGATGGTGGTGTCCAGGTCTGCTATGATGCCGGAAACAGAACTGGCTGCAGTTATGCAGGCTTGAGTTCCTTTATTACCGGCCTGCAGGGCTGATAACACCATGGACACCTGGAGGAAAAAAACAAATCACACTTCATTATAAACTCCATAGGTAGCATCTGGATAGCTTTAGGAGCTTCTCTTGGGTGATGATAATGAAATGAATGCTGTTTGGACTAAAGCACTCATTGGTCACGCTTTAAATTACACTGTATGTTTCATAATAGCCAGTTACAGACTAATTTAACTAAACATGCACTTGTATAGAATATGTACAAATAATTATTTAATGACACATTTAATATCAGTATGCGTGGCCCTGCCTGTAAAAAGTTGGATGTTATTAGATTATTAGACTTTAATTGCTTGTTATTTATTACATAATACTGAATGTGCAGTAATACGAGTCTCGCATTTTATTACAGTACAGTTTTAAGTAAGTGTGTGAACCTTCAATGAAGTCGAGCACAGCTTTGAAGATATTACTGATCTTAGATCTGTGTATTAAAGGTCACGTTCTTCCTGATCCTATTTTTTAAACCCTAGTTAGTGTGTAATGTTGCTATAATAGCATAAATAATACCTGTAAAATGATAAAGGTCAAATTTCACTCCCAGCCGATATATTTTCTTTAACAGAATTCGCCTTTCAAAGCCTACAGCGAACGGCCGGTTTGGACTACAGCCCTCTACTTCCTGCTTTAATGACGAGTTTTTTGACTAAACTCCGCCCACAGGAATACGTCAGTCGCCCGTTAAGCTAATGGCAAGCTAAGCTGCTATCGAATCACAACACACTAAACAAACTACACAATCAGAACTCATTACGTATTTCTGAAGGAGCATCAGCTCGTTTTTAGGACAGTGAAAACAGTGGTATACACATAAGTAAATTGTGTAAAAAATAATGCTTTTTTACACGTGAAACATGAACATGTTATATTGCGCACTGTAAAAAAACAAAGCTTCATAAAACACAGAAAGAACGGGACATTTAAAAACTACAGATGTTGAGCGATGGGCCCTGACAAGCTGCCTTCCAAAAGTCAAAAAGTAAAATCATATTTACCTTTTTGTAGAGAAAAACATTAACCAAACAGTTATCTAAACAGAAATATCCATATTCACATTACAGAAATGATTCCTGGCTGTGCCGAGGTTCAAACTGACTGGAATTGTCTGGTGGGGGAGTTGGGACATATTTAAACTGAGCTCATTTAAAGCAGTGAGAGGCAACAGCATGACCGCAGCGGGGACAGAACAAACTCACGCTATTGAGATGTAATCAAAGACGAAGAATATAGAGATGAATCCAATTCGCTTCATATAATGTCACAGGAAAAGCAACAGGGGTTTTTTGCAATCATTCGTGAACGGTATGAAAATAGCTGTAGGCACCGAATGCACTCGAGCAGTCAACTCTCACGGTTTTTTACCTCAGGCTACTGGTAAATCATTTCCACAACAACATGCTGCTTTTTCACAATTACAATTTTTCCAGGTTACGCTATAGGTCATCCAATATCCAAACTGATCACTTATATATGCAACATCTACACTATATACATAAATGTAATATGTAAGGAATAATTGTGAACAGGCCTTTGAAGTAATTGAAAATAATGCAAACGCAGGGTGGTGATGCGGCCACAACATGAAGCGTGGATGCTCATTATTTTCGAATAATGGACCAATTTCACTTATACCACGGTTACCATACTATAAGACAAGTTCAGGTGTTTAAAAGGTTTGCACAGAGAGAGAGAGAGAGAGAGAGACTGTGAGTGAGAGAGTCAGGGTTCCCACACCTTAGATAACTTCAAATTCAAGGACCTTTCAAGGACTTGTTCAAGGAAATTTAAATACCCTCAAATTCAAGGAGTAAATGTGGGGACACATTTCAGGTGAGAACAAGGTTACATCGTGTTACCTTTTAAGATACATTGTTACAGTTCCCTTTTGAGGGAACTCGCACTGCGTCACTGCGGTGATACTTTGGGGACGCCTCCAGGGGTAAGTGCATCTGAATGTGTATATCAAATTCAACCAATGGTGAGGCTTAACGACAAAGACAGGGTGACGCGGGATCCAGGAAGTATATCGCTATCTAAAATATGGCCAAGGACGGCGTTACAGGGATGCAGGAAGTATGGCAAGGGAGATGCAGCGTCTCGTTCCCTTCTCAGGAAGCAACAGTTACATACGTAACTCGAGATGTTTTTAGGTGTCAAAAACAACTATGCAAAAAAGCATTTTGGTATGAATCAACATTCACATACAGAAGATATAAGCATTTAAAGTGAACAGTTTAGCAGTTTAGCTTAAAAATTCTAGAATTGTTATGATATTATCCTACACTACACAGATAATAATATGGATTTTTTTTAACTGAACAAGCAGGCTATCAGTGTTTATTTATTGTTTTCTTTATTTCACTTATTACTTTAATAAATTATTTTGCATTTCTTTCTTTCGCTACCACACATATATTTATGCTTTATTTGTTGAAATTAACTCTTTCCCTGCCAGTGTTTTTAATTCTTTCCCCGCTATTGAGAAGTTATCTTATCAATTAAGAGAAAACATTTGCATAAAAGGTGTTCCTGATTTGCAATTCTGCGATTATCTACTAGATCCACTTACCCAATTTATGAAAAAAAATGAAGCCAAATGTCATTTACAAATTTTAAACTCTGTGTATGTTTTGATAATCGTTCTGAATCTCATCTCAAACTAAATTAATTCACAAAAATGCAATTATTTCAGCTTTTTGCAAAAAAAAAAATATTTCTAAACACAAATACCCATATTTAAATGTTTATAACTAGAAAAAATATAGATAGGATGAAATATTTTGTTTGTTTGTTTGAAAGCAGAGGGTCTGTTGTTTCATTTGATATATTTGTATGTTTATATATTTTTAGAAGAAAATTTTCCTGGAAGGCATTTTGTGAAACTTTTGTCAAAATCACAAAAAATGCTGGCGGGCAACTTTTCAAAAAATGGCTTGTTAGGAACTAGTTAAAAGAGTTGCAAGCAATTTTCACAAAATTGAATGCCATTCAGAAAATTTTCTTTAAACATATAAACGTATTAAGAACAAACCCTCTGTTTTGATTTTTTTTTTAATTTTTATTTGTAAAGAGATCAGATTCAAAACCATGATCAAAACATAAAGCACATATGGATTTCATAAATATTCTGTGTTTATAAGTTGTGTGCGAGCGCCACCAAGTGGACAACAGCGAAAATATGGATTGTCATAAAAACTTGTCATTGGCAAGGAAGTGTTTTCTCTTAAATGATGAGATAACTCATCAATGGCGGGAAAAGAGTTAAATAAATCAGACATTTCAATTAAACTTGGCGTAGTGATATGGAAATGTGATAAGGTTGACAGACCTGGAAAAAAATAATACTTAAAAAATAATGCCCACCCCTAAAATGTTTCTCAGCCAATCAGAATGAAGCACTCAACAACCCTATGATAAAATATGATTATAGATAGTAATTTAAACAAACTTATAAGTATGGAAAATACTTTTTTGTTGCTTTACATGTGACCCAGCCTTTGTACACCCAACTAAAGTCATTTTTAGTGATTTATAAAATAATCCTACATAATGTAAAGGTCATTCTGTGAAAATATCATCTTAATATCTTTACTATTGACTGTGGTTATGTGAAAGATTGAAATTAATCTTTGATTCTCCTAAATCTTATTATAAGATTATAAGACATTCATCTGGATTTCACAGACAGGATCACATGTATCCTCAAGAAGCAACCTTACCTTTTCAGTGACGGCACGGGCATATTCGATCAACTCTCTCTTGGTGAAGCTATCCGTCGGACTGATCTGAAGAGCTCCGGCCTTCTGCACCAGGTAGATGCAGCTGTGACCCAACTCCTGCACCCGTGACTTGATCTGGGATCCAACCTGGAAACGCACCAATTTAGATGAGGATTCAGTCGAAATCCTCACGCATGCGACTGTAAAAGGCACAGCCTCTGTTTAACACAACTGTATGTGATAATTAAAAAGTGATTGTGTTGGCCTTTGAGGGAGCCCGACAGCGCTGTATGTTCATTATCTGACACACAGACTCGCGGGTGGGCGGCTCTTCATTATGTATATCGCAACGGGCTTTTAAGGCTCGTGGGGGCGCATGGTTACTATGGTAACGGCAGCGGCACTTACGGTGTGCGGAAAAGCTAGCGAAGAGAGAGCTAGCGAGTTCACATGTTGGATTTCCTTTTTTATTTTTAACGTGAACAAGAATGAACAGACCAGAGAAAAGGTGTGAAATGTGTTGGTCTGTGTTTATAGTTTACTTATGGCCTCAAAGTGCTGAAATGAGAAAGTGTAACATTGTATGTGTTCGCTTTAATAGTACTGAAATAAAATGTTGTTAACGAATTTGTAATTTAGGAAACAATGTACGAGGGAATATGCAAAAATTTGTGATCAATTACTTATGCTTATACAATTTCAAACTCACTTTCTTTAAAACCAGAAAAATTTCATTAAAGGCACGCTAAATAAGGCGTATATCTAGTTATTGTATACAAAACATGACTTTAGACGACCTGAAACACATCACAAAAGTATTACAGATAACTTTTATGTACAATTTATGTTATGCTTTTTATTATTTTGGCTTGGTAAAGAATCAGAATAAAAGCCATGCTAAAATGAAACGTTTGTGTGGTCTTTGAACCATCTGCGCTTGTGCATCTGTATGTGTAAGTGAGCAGATCTCAGATCAGTGATCTGTGGTGTGTAGTCAGAGTGCTGGATTGATCCTCACCTCCTCTGGCTCGGCGGTGGAGGCTGCCAGACGGCCTTGCTGTGCCAGCTGGCTGTAATCCACAGTCACCTGAGACGCCAGCCCACCCAACTCTTCTGGACATGTCACAGATTTAGTCATCTGGAGTCACATAACAGAAGACACGGCAGTGTAAGTAGGAAATATGAGCTGTTTGATCCATGCGACACAGTGAGAAAAAGTAATGCAATTAAGGGACAATTGAAATAGCGAATTGAAAATATGCCCAATGGAAACGCTGCAATTCCGCATAAACTCCCATATATCGCAAAAATGTATTTATGCTCAGGTGATATGGTTTTTAAGGCAATTCGAATTTTTGTGAAGGAATATTTCTCAAAATTCCAATGAAAACGTTTGTTTAGCATTTACATGCCACCTGACGAGCGTAAAAGTCACATGGTCATTTTTTTAACTCTTTCCCTGCCAATGACGAGTTTTTACGGCAATCCATAGTTCCGCTATTATCCACCAGGTGCCGCTCTTACTCAACTTATAAAACCTGGAAGCATCCACTCAGGCCAAACATTAAGAACTCCGTGTATGTTTTTATCATCACTCTGAATCAGATTTCTATCAAAAGCCCTTCACAAAAATGCAATTATCTCAAAATTTTGTATTTTGAAGAAACCTACCCATATTTGAGAGGTGATAAAAAGAGAACAAATGAAGATAGGATGAATCGTTTTTTTTGTTTGAAAGCAGAAGGTCTATTATTTTTATATATATTTTATGTTTATATATTTAAAGAAGAAAATTTTAACGTTTGTGAAAATCAATTAAAAATGCTGGCGGGGAAAGAGTTAAAGGAATAGTCCCTTTTGCCATATTAAACTATGTTATTACCTCAACCTAGATGAATTAAAGCAACACTATGTAGTTTTTTACCTTTAAATAATGTCTCTAAAATTATTTCAGTGATAGAACAACTTTTAACTGGTCAACTTGTACTGTTGCTGCAACCTGAGCAGCCTCCTAGCTGCTACAAGCACACTCTGAAAGTGGCGGTGGAGGGTAGAGCACACAGCCCCCCCTGCCTGCAAAAGAGTGTCTGATACCAGGCACTGTTGCGCTTTTCAACCACATGGGGGAGCTGTAAGTCATTTTTACATGGAAACTACATAGTGTTGCTTTAATACATATCTATCTTTTTTCAATGCGTGCACTGTACAGCGTGTTGTGAATGTGTTAGCATTTATCCTAGCCCCATTCATTCCTATGGTACCAAACAGGGAAGCCTCTAAACACTTCCGGGTTTTCCTTATTTAAAGACTGTTACATGAGGAGTTATACCAGCAAGTATGGTGCCACAAAATAAAACTTTTTTTGGTACCATAGGAATGAATGGGGCTAGGCTAAATGCTAACACATTCACAACACGCTGTACAGTGCACGCATTGAAAAAAGATAGGTATGTATTAATTCGTCTAGGTTGAGGTAATAACATAGTTTAACATGGGAAAAGGGTAGACTATTCCTTTAAATATGGCGCGGTATATTTGGTTCGAGGACAAGACAAAAGAAGTGTGCTCGACTTTATGTAGCGTCACAAGAAAGCGCATGACATCAAAATACAGCAAGAGAGATTCGGGAGTCAACTGCTTTGTATTCTTTCGAATCGCTCTCGCAATATTTTTATATCATCTGTATTCAGTCTGTGCGGTGCCGTATAAAGTCAAACACACCTATTGTCATGTTTTTTGGAATGGCTTATTCTGAGAAAACAAAATTATGTTTTAATCGCATAACATCGGATAATGGAAATGCCGTCATTTTGTAATATTTTTGTCAACACTTAGAAAATAATGCAAGTTTTGCGCAAATCTTTAATGGAAACACAGCTAATAAAGGTGCCAAGTTGGCAACAGTGTTTTCAAAATGAGTAATTATATTGTTAAAAGGCTTATAAACTAAATTTAACCCCTTAAAGGGACACTGCATTATTTGACAGAAAAACTTAATCAAATACAACAACTCAAATACAAAAATGTGTGTCCTTTTTAGGCATTTTTAGCCTTTTTCAGGAATGCTAAGGGTTTTTTAAGTTGCAATATAGTTTCAATAATTATAAAAGGATTTATGAAATTCCTAGAATACTAAAAATATCAGAATCAAAGTTTAATTTGAATAATTAATTTCAGTCTTTGACATGACCTTACTCAGTAAATATTAAAGATATGAAGGTTGTATTTTCAAAAATGTTTCTGTAGGATGATTTTATGTAGAAAACAGTAAATCACAAACAATGACTTAAACTGGGTTTTTACAGACTGTGTAACATTTATGGCTTTGTGGCCAGTGAAACTGTCTCCACAGATGTAGTCAACATGCGTCAAACCAAAAGTGTGGCCGTTTTAAAAGAAAGGATGTGTTTGACATGTGCTTACCATTTCCTGTGCTGTTATAGCGATAGCTTTTGAAAACTTCACCATGGTGGTCTGGTAATCCACAAAAGTGCCGTCAGGCTCTGGCGGCGTTCCTTCATCCATCTGTGAAGTGAACACATCCAGATAATAATGACTTACTGCTGGAGTGAGTCCTAATACAAATGACGGTCTTTGAGCTGTGGATGTGCACGATACTGTGATTGCTTCCAATGGAAAACACATGATGACGAATACCCCATTGGCTGGTATTGTCTTCCATGACAGTATAATAAAAGACCACATACATCCAGCACTGATGAATGCTGTGTCAAGTCAGTCTAATAATGACATAAAAAGACAGCTGCAATACGTCAGATGGACTAGCAGATTGAGCTTCGGAAAGCATACTTGCGTGCAATCCCACTTTAGGAGTTGTCCAAAATCTAGGGTCAATGACGTGATGTTAATTACTTTGTGTCCGTATGGTTCAAGTAAATGTAAAAGGGTTAAAATTTTAAAATATATTTGCTGATTTCTTGCATACATTCTCTTTTTTGGGGACCAAGTCTAAAATTTCTGGTTTTATTTCATTTTGAAAGAATATTTGAGGAATAATTGCGAAAATGTCAATGTGGTGTAACCTCAATTGTGTCAATATAGTATTTTTTTAAATGAAAATATAAATAAAATTATAAAAAATGTGGATTAAAATATAATCATCTAGTTAAGTGTAATATGATTTTTTTACACACATTTTTTGAAATTATTTGCCAAAAATTATTTAGAAAACAGCTGTTTTCAGCAAATGTCAGGACAAATATTACAAAACGCATAAAAATTTACATTTAGAAATAACTAATAAATGATATTTTAAATGTTTTTTATGATTACGCTTACATGCTATCAAGGTGAATAAAATAATTAATATTTCTCATTCTTTGGCGCAAATAGCGGTCACAGCATTTGACATTTTCAGGTCCATTCAGTCTTAACTTTCATGAAAGTGGTGCAAATGTAATTTTTTTTGCATAAAATTAACATAAATACACTATGTGCATTGAAATAACCCTGATGCATGCAAGTTTTTTAAAAAGATGTTTGAATTTCTCATCTTGCCAAACCGTTTATCACTGACCCACTAATAGATGCGTTTACCTCTTTCACAGCGTTTACCTCTTTTCACTGCTACATGCGTACCTCAAAAGCAATGCATGAACCATGTGTTAGTAAATGTCATTTTGTCATGTTTGTGATGACTAAGTGTAATTTATGCAACACATTTTTTTTTTAAAATTTTGGCATTTTTGAACAGTGATAGATGCGCGGATCAATGTATAAACAACGCGCACCCGATCGACATTTTCAACTAACCCGCCCGCAACTTGAACCGCAAAAAAAAATATATTGTACCCGACCCGCTTCGTGGCCTGCAATAAAAAAAAAAGTATTAATTGTCTAAAACAGTTAATTGGCATCTTTATTTCAAACACCCGACTGACCGCGACCCGAATATCATAAAAATTTTTTTTGGATGACTCCAAAAAACCGTGGGTAACAGCGTGGTCATTTTGGATCAAAAGACCAGGCGGACACTGTGATTGGACGGCCAAGTGAGAAGTGACATTGACAAGCTGAGCATTTCATCCAAGGTTTAATATTTTTTTAACTCTCGGCGCTTAGAGCAGACAAAACCTGCCAGCAGCTGGGTTTTTTTTAAAAGCGCTGCACTTACATTGAAAACGATTAAAAACAAATGTCGGCCGCCGGCATAAACGCTTTGGTGTGCATGCTACCTTAGTATTTCGTATGCCTGCTTTTTGACAACATGCACTTAAGCTGATCTGCACAAAGTTATTGCAAAACCTGATGATCCATGTTATGATCCTAGAATAATTCGGCAAGAGCATACTGTGTGCTTTAAGGCAAGTAAGTAAATGTGACCTTTTAAGTTAACAAGATGCTCGATGCCACAAATTCATATTAAATCAGTGACCTATAAGTAAAGCATCTTAAACCATTTTCAAACCTACATTTCTGCTTCAACCCAGGTATGAATATAAAAAATATGTTTTACTAAAATCTTTTAAATCCCAATCTAAAGATACTGCTATTGGCTAAACCCATATGGGGGATTTTCGTGAAATTAGACTTATGAGGTGTCATGAAACATTTTGAGAAAAAAAGTAAATGCTAGCAAAATAAGAAGGATACAGTTACAAACATCTCTTCATGTACCATTTTGGACGTGATTTTAAATGACATCATACAAACCAATTTTGTTGTTTTTGCCACATTTAGTGGGAAAATTTTCATTACCGCAACGTGTCCATGACTGGATTTGGATTCTTTGACATGGAAATATTTATCATTAAAAAATAAAAAAAATAAAAAGTTTCAGTGCATGTTATACTATAAACATTTACAGTAAAGAAACATGTGGTATTTGGTGATCATTAGTAAATGTAGAGAAAAATATAAGGAATATAAATGTGTCCAAGACCAATTTTCTCATCCTCCGCAACAATTTTCAATCATTGTTTAAGCCCTCAAGGAACTAACATTTAAAAAAAATAGTTGGAAGGGACATAATTGACTGTGACACTCAAGATGGCTACCAGGTAAGCAGTTCTTATTTTTTTTCTCCAGATAAAAGTTGAAATTTTGTTTGTCATAGTACAACTTTTTAGTTCTCATTACCGAAACATGAGTTTGTAAATGCATATATTTAATGTAATATGTTGCGGTAATGATCATTTTTGATAATGATAATAGTAAGTTCAGACCTTAATCTTATATGTGAAAAAAAAATGGCTTCAATGGCTTTTTAAAAATTCTGATGATGGACACCTTCTAAATCTGGATTTCATGAGAATCACCCATATCAGTAGTTTTGGATATAGTTAAATGAAGCCACTGACCCGTCCCATAGCTTCAGCAATGGATTCCACCATGCCGCCCACCATCCCACCTTCACTCGCTGCCTCATTCAGTGTCACCATGATGTCATCAACGGCCTCCTTCATCAGCTGGGCGGCCTCAGCTATTGCATCATGGGTATGAGTCGCCTGCAATATAAAGACGAGTGTCGTATCAATGCCATGAACATTAGTCTGTGCCTTTCTGAGCAAAAGCTAAATTATTTTGTAAAAACACAGCATATACCTTAGGGTTCCCTCCCCCCTCTTTGGCAGCATACAGCATCTGTAGAGCCGATTCGAACAGGGTTTTGGTCTGATCCAATATGTTCATCTGTTGCTGGTGGTCGGCGTGTTTAGACGCCAGCCCCACCGACGCCACAATAGCCGGCTCGAAGTAGCTCGCCAACTGAGACACCTGAAAAACAAGGATGATCTGTTGATATCTTACATACAAATATAAACTGTTATGTATAAAGTGTATTTCAGGCAGGTTTTTACCTTATGTCCGAGTTGGGCGGCTTCCCCTCGTGCTGCAGTGTTGATGGGGTCAATGAGATGACCGATCTCCTGCACGGCAGAGGTCAGCTGCTCCTGCAAAGCCTGATGGGATAACATAAACATTAACATGAGGGTAACATACCTGAAGGTGAATAAACAATGACACAATTTTAATTTTTGGGTGAACAATCCCTTTAAGCAAATTCAACTTGTTTCTATAAGTTACAGCAACTGGTCAAAGTTTTTATGGTGCCATAAAATGGAAAACTGTATTTACCTAGGTAAAGATGAATACTAATGGGCATACACACCAAATGCATATTCAGTAATTTCAACGAGTAGATATGCCTTAAACAAGTCTTCGCACAAGTAGAAAATATTCAACACAAGCGTAAAATTTGCAAGACAAAAAGTTAAATCCCGCGAGTTATCTAGAGTAGGGATGGGCATTTATCTCATTTTTTCATTTTGATTAATCCATAGGTCTGAAGAACGAGTACTCGATTAACTGAGGGCGGTGCAATCAAGGGGGCGGGGCATACGCATCATGGTGAAAATAAAAATATTTTTATTAAAAACACTTAAATAAAATTTAATTTTGAAGAAACTATGACAGAACAATGAACACATACTAGATTATTAATGAATTAAATGTTTTTAACAGAAACCTCTTACAGGAAAAGCTGCGTGATGAAGTGAAACTAAAGGGTTAATAAACACAAACCGAAGCGATTTCTATATGACGCACTCTACATAATATTAAGCCTTTATACAACATAAATGTATTATACAACATGCATCTATCTGCATAAAATGCAAGACTTCAACTAAGTTTTCAACTAAATTATGTACAGAAAGTTTAACTCCCGTTGTGGATGTGCACCATAAACAGTGCGTTTTTAAACACGTCCAGTCAAGCTTCATAACATTAAGCAGCTTTAAGTCTTTTTCTGTCATTTTAGCGATTAGCTGTGTCGTGTCGTCCTCTTCCCTGTTCTCAGTCAAGATGTAATGTAAATGCTCGTATGGCTCTCTGGTATCTCTTGACATTTGATGTTTAAATATGAGATGATAATCTATTGAACTTTTGACGGCACTGTACATTTTGCACCTGACTGAGTGTATTTCCGAAAATCCCGGCATTCTTTTGAACCATAGTGCCTCAGTGATGTGAGGTGTGGCCGGCTTCGTAGGATCGGCGAGATAGGCGCGTTGCCGCGCATTGCGCGGATCGGTGGGTTGCGCGTGGCGGGTGCGCGCTTGCGTGGAATTATCTGTTTGTTTTTGAATCATGCATGGTAATGTTACTGATGTCATACAGATGTGGCCTTTAAAAACGCGCGTTTTCTCCCGCGGCATTCGCCAAATCGTCTCGCGGAGTCACGCAGAATTCTGCAAGTGTTTTCGGGGGGGCTACTTTCCCTTTTCCCTTAATGTGTTTCGCTTCACAGAAAATCCACCAGGTGGCGCATAAAAAACTACATTTTTATATGCGTTGTCATTGCGGTTGTTTCCAGAAGTTAATAAGGGCATTGCTGAATATTTAACATTTCTATTAAAACAGCAAAGTGACATCAACCAATTCTTGCCAGCATAACAGCGCATAAAGATGACTGTACGTGCAATGGGCATTTATACTAAGTGCAACAAAGAATTTAGTGTGAGCCTAATACACTTAACTCTATTTACAATGAATATCTTAATTATGTGTGTTGTCGAATTTTGACACCGTTTCATTGTTTGTTCATAATATTAATAATTATGTCAGTTTTTCTAAAAGTATTAATATTTTAAAGAGATTCATGTGGTATAAAAATACATGTTTTAAAGTTAAAAATGTTGTAAAAATATAGTAGTATTATTGTTCTTAATATATTAAGAACAATAATATGACACATGTATATTGCGCTAAATTGCTTTACATATGGAAAGAGGAATTCTTCTCAACCACCACCAATAAAGTTTAAAAAATATTCTTTAAAAACGGCGTTTAAACCCACGCAGAGCGAACAAGAAAACATGGGCCTACATACTGTACAGTGGGCATATGATATCTTTATTTAGTTTTACATATTTAAAACTTTAATAATACCTTTCTTGCGCATATAGGCAGTCAGTGTTATGATTTTTTTTATCCTTTCAACCGTTATTCATAACAGTAAAAATATTCAGTGGCTTTGTAAATATATTACTAAAATAATGGATTAAAGTAACTTTATAAAATCTCTTAATGTCACTTATGTATTTTTTAGTTGGTCAAAACAAAATAAATTGCTAGAAATAGAACAGACATTTTAATTTAAAATGTACATATATTATAGGCGTATATTATAGGTCCTTCCAGATATCTTATCTCAGACGTTCGCAGTCAACACTTTTAAAACTTATTTATATAAAAACTAATTTATAAATTAAAAAACAAAGTTTTAAGTTACGACAATAATAAATATGTTTATTTTTATTGAAAGAAAAACGTAGAAAATGTTATTATGGGTATAGTTGATGCAAATAAAGTGTGCAGTATACAAAAAATGCAAACAAATTATTTCTAAAAGTGGCAAGATTTTAAAAAGATAAAGGTGGTATAAAGAAAGACATGAGAAAAGTAGAGGTATGCAAAAGAGCACAGTTTAGTTATTGTTAATTAAAGCGGTTTTATACACCTTTGTTTGAATTGACAAGCATTTTATTCGCCACTTTCAACACATTTTGTGATTGATTTACTGATTTATTACAGAAAATTGTTGTCAGAAGCAAAGCTATTGTACAAAGCATCTTTATATGTATGTTTTAAAGTTAAAAATTTTGTAAAAAATATATTAGTATTCTTTTATATTAAGAATAACAATATGATACATTTATATTGCGCTAAAATGCAATATACATTATTCTGCAATATAAATTATTCTCAACCACCACCAATAAAGTTTAAACATTATTCTTTAGAAAAAAAAACGGCGTTTAAACCCGTGTTGCGTGGAGCGAACAAGAAAACATATGCTTACATGCTCAATCGGCACCGGGCGGGTATCCTTTTCCTCCAGACCTTGACGCATGGTCGCGGAAAAGCGAGAAATATATATTTTTAAGTAAAAATATTTTGCACAATTTATATATTACTTATGAATATTTTAGGAAATTATTTTTGACACACGTAGGTTATTACGTGTATTTTGGATTTTAATTTCATTACTGTGCCTATCCGTGGCCTCATCCGAGCGCACTTTCTTTGTCTTGCGTCTTTTAAAGACATTGGTACGCAGCACCATGACCCAGAAAAGACTCACACACCTTTCCCTGATGCATGCCCACACAGAAATACTGAACTCCCTGGACATTCGTCCCCTAGCTCATGAGAGACTTTGGAATTTCTATTATACAACCGGCGCAATGCGCGACGCGAGTTTTTTCTGCGCGAGTAAAGAGCGCATTGATAATATGCGTATTAACGGAATGACAACGCGGGTTTGTTTATTACATACATGGATGCGCAGCAGCACAAAAACGCTTTTTAATATGAAAAATTAAAGGATTAAAATGTAACAGATTATTATTAAGTCTCTTGGACATAAATGATGATCAATTATGAGACGTTAGAAGGCTTAAATAGCTGCTTCATCTGTAGCTAAGTAAATAAATGCTTTGCTTTAAACAAATGCATCTACTTTTAAATGTTTTTTTTTAAATGCTACCCAACGGATTTATTGTATATAATGACTCTGCACCTGTAGATATGGTGAGATGAGAAAACATTTTAAGTAATGCTTTTAAAAAAAACATTTCGCTGTCCAAGTGCTAAAATGGCTCTCCACACGTTTGTAAATTCTTTATCTTTTGTTTGTAACAAATAGAGTATTTTTACAGTACAAACCTTATATAAAGCCTATTCTAAAAATGTAATTATACACCATGTATTTCTTTATAAAAGTATACAATATCAGAACTAAACCCATCATTATTTTTGTTCAAATTATGAATTATAAGTTTAAAAAAGACAGTAATAGTACTATTTAGTAAAAAAAGATCTATATAAAAATATACTAGGTATGTTAATGTGAGAATATTTTACATCTGTCGTGTGATTCTAACTTAAAAACGAAAGTAAAATATGTTCGTCCGCATGGACATTGAAAATTGTGAAGTTTAATTAATATTATATGTTGTTATAATATTATATGTTGTATGTAAATTGTAACGAAAGTAATTCCCCCTGGGATAAGTATTTTTGCTTCTGATTAATAGCGCATATTCATCTGAGAACTGATGATGTCTGTGTGTTTCAGACCCTGGCTGTGTGCCCTGAAGTGTATATGACAATAAAGTAGTAAATCTCAATGTATTTATTTTTAAAATGTATTTTAAATAGGCCTATAGGCTCATAGGTTTTTTGGTTAAAAAATTCACAGCACCCCCTGTTCAAAATGACTTCCAGCGGCCCTGCCTTGACGCTTTGTTTGTTCCACTTTAAATGGTGCGGCGCTGACTGGTAGGCGTATGACATCAGAGTACCGCGAGAGCAAAGGTAAAGTCGGACCATTTGTAACATTTCGACTTGCTCTCGCGGTACTTTGATGTCTTCGTTGCCGAACTGTCTGCGCAGCGCCACATAGAAACGCCCTTTGACTCTTTAAGGCAAAGTACCAGCAACATGAGAAGTGGTGGCACGCAAAAGAAAGTGAAGGTACGCAGTACGCTAAAATATAAAGCGTCTGTACAGCGAGCACTGGTATAATTATTTACATCGTGTGTTGCTCTTTCACCATTGTGCACCCGCGCACTCGCTCTGTAGTTTGTAGCTCGCGCTCCGGCTTCGATAAACAATGCCCGTTTCTCAATACCAAGTAGGGGAGAGTGGGGCAAAGTGAGCCAGTGGGTAAGTTGACGCACCCCCTTTATCTAGGCAACCATACAGATTTGTAGCCGTGTGACCACAAATACAGGTAGCAACCATAATTTATATGTTAAAGAGAAGGACAAATTAAAGAGTTATGATTAAAGTATGATTTTTTTAACAAAAAAAAAAAAAAGTTTTTATCCTATCAAAGTAAAATTTATACATACCCGGTATAAAGGCTGTTATGTTAAAGTAGATTTATCCAGGTCTAAATATTCATACCATAAATATTTGTGATAGGCTAATGTATAAAACCATGTGAATGATTTAGCTAAAGATTAGCCTGAATTACTAAGCTAGGCAGTTTCCCAGAACGGTGGCTGTGGGGCAAAGTGAAACAGATGGGGTAAACTGAAGCAGGGGTTCAACCCCACCATGAGGCACTGTAACCATTGAATATGTTTCATTAAAAAAAAATTCTGTGTAGTTTCGCACAACTGATTTGTTCATTTTTAAACATTTTAGAAAACATATCATGCTAAGACATTACCATATTAATTAATTTTTATGCATTTGGCGTTTTGCAGGTCTACACTGAAAAAACAAACATACCCCTCAGAAACGTCCATTGACAATCTCCAAACAATAAGTTGTTCCTCAAAATCTGTATTTTCATCTGATACAGACTCAAACATGAGTGGATGACATCAGAGTACCGCGAGAGCGATTTAAAACCAACCTCCTCCGCTTTATTTCTCGCGGTACTCTGATGTCATCTGCTTGTCGGTTCTTGTGGCGACAGAAATGCTCTGTATACCAGCACCTCCTTTATTAATTTGTATAGCAGGAAAAGTTCTATTTTACTTCTCAGCGTGATAAATAGCTTACAAGGTTTGGTGTGTGAGCGTGTGAACTGACAGAAATGCGTGTGTCTCATGGCGATTGCGTGGGACTTAAGAGCCTAGGTTATATCAACATATGTCAAATTAAGTTACCTGATATCCACTTAATTTTATAAGTTATAAACATTCATTTAAAATAACATACAGCGTATGTATTAGGCCTATTTGCTTAAATTACATTTTAACAAAGAAACTGCAAGGGTTGATATTAAAACCCAACACGCTGGTGAAAACTGGATAAACCGGTTTTCTTTGATGAGGTGATCGATTAGCATTGGGGGTTGGCAAAGAATTGGCAGACCTAGGGGTGGGTGGTTTTTAATTTCTTGACTCTCTGTCACTGGTAGCTGCTAAAACAAGCAGCTAAACCATGTACAATTAATTACATTTTGGAATTAACTTCCTTCATGTCTTTTTATTTATACACTGTAAAATATATTTTCTGAATTTTTAAGTAAAGTTAGCATTAAATATGTTTTACAAACAATTGATTTACAAACTGCTTGTGTTTAGACTCATGTTTTACGTGATTAAATCAGGAAGATTACATTAGTTTCTTTTCAGTGTAGAACAGTTTGTAATCAAAATGCAAAAATATAGTACATTTATAAACATCGCTGAAACAAAGAGTGAATTAAAATTAAAAAAGTAATAAAGTTAAAGCTGCTGATAATTTTGTTTATATTTACTAGCATTTTCTGAGTGAAAAATGTTTAGATTTTGTTAAGTAGCCTTAATCCTACTCCAATTTATTTCAGTGTAGGTTTCTCATTTTTATCAGCTTTCTTTTGCTTTTCAAAGGGCCGTCTACCTTTGCTACCGCCAGTGCTTTAATGTGGGCCAGTACCGCCACTTCCAAATATAGCTCTTGAGCGTACCACCGCCTCTCCCTGCGCCCAGAACCTACTTCTAACGTACCAGAACGCTCATTTGCACATCTGTTTAAATCAGAGGCTTAATTTAATTATTTGGCTGCGCTGCCGCTTTTCAAAGCGCCCTTCACAATGCAAGCTACCTAATTCGTCCCACCGAGAGCAGAGACTACATTACCCATTCACCTTTGAGTTTTACAAGTTAAAAGCGCATGCGTAGCTTTTGCTGCTGTCAATAGGCTTGTTCGACTTCATGCGGCGCCCCGAGAATCGACAGCCAGAAGACGTCACAGTATCGCGAGAGCGAGGCGAAATATGATTTCTTGAATCATTCTCGCGGTATAACGTCATCCGGCTGTCGGTTCTTGCGGCGCCGCATGAAGTCGAACAAGCATATGTTAACAACGTGGTTTGGAGAGGTGTGTGAAACGCGCAACCATAGCTGCTCTGTTAAAATGAAAATACAATGAATACTTAATATGCCCTCCTGGTTTTAGACTCTAAGGAGTAAAAGAACAAGGTCAGAATCAGAGGACTCTCGCTGGCTGACATCCCAACAAGCCAGAATGATATCGCTGCAGGTCAGATGCAAGCTTTTTCCAATACCCTTCTGTAGGTACTTGACAATCTCTGCTGTCGCGGCTGTCAGCTTGGTTCCCCTCGACGCAACTTCGGATTTCCTCAGACGATGTGCAGACTGATTGTATTATACATACTTGCTAAACTACAAGTGTACGAAATTTCAATGAATTTGAACGACGCGCACAGGAGTTTTACCACACGCAAAATGGAAAACAATGGGACAAAATAAAGTGATGACTTTCGAGTTTCAAATGGCCAATATTCTGTTATTCTTGAACCCATAGACATGGTCTTGGTGTCCAGAGAGTATCTTTGCCCGACAGCGACAATATGTTATTAAAAAATAAATTACATCATTATGGATAAATGAGTGCTTGCAGAATATATATGTTTGAGAATGCTTATCAGTACTTTTTTGTTTCTTAAACTTTAAAGATTAATATTCTCCTTTAGAGATGGGCAATTTTCAGCAATAGCACATTATATTCAAATTTTTGAGCTCATAAAAAATATTTTTTCGCTTATTTAAATGACTTTTTTATGTTTTTATGCACGTTTAGTTTTGGTGCAATTTCATCAAAAGCTTGTAATTAGGAAATACACACAACATGCTTAACGTGTATTTTCTATATGTTAAAAATGTTGTAAAAATTGCGTAGTCTTATATAATAAGAATAACAATATGATATATTTATATTGCGCTCAAAATGATTTAGAAATGGAAAAAGGAATTCTTCTCAACTACCACCAATAAAGTTTTAAAATTCTTCTTTAGAAAAACGGCATTTTAACCCACGTGCACCGAACAAGAAAACGTATGCTTACATACAGTCCGTGTATGATATCTTTTTTATTTAGTTTTACATATTTTTATTTATATGCATTTAATAATAAGGTCATACACACTGTTAAAAATGATTCAGTGGCTTTGTAAATATCTCTAAAATAAATGATTAAAGTAACTTAATAAAATCTCTTAATGCAGTTATGCGATTTTTTTAGTTGGAAAATAAATTACTAAAAATAGAACAGATATTTTGTGTAAAATGTACATATATTATTTGATGTATACGCCTTAATAATATAAGTATTACATTTACAGATTATTTTAGTCAATATATTAAAAAAGGTCAGAGTAATATATTTAAGTTTTTAAAACTGTAATAATTGCATATTTCAAATTATTATTATTTCTATTTGACATCAAAAATGTGTAAGTTTTACGCCTAACTTGAAGTATGATTTACTTATATTTTCACATTGATATTAATTGAGTAAATGTAGGCAAAAAATTAATTAATAATAAGTAGAAAAAAATGTCAATTTTAAACAATCACATAGCCAACGGTTTTTAATCAGCAACAAAGAAACTGCGCATTTTGCCGATGACAAACACCTCAGAAACTCCTCGAATTTATGAATATTTACACTCACAATATGATTTTATTTCCTTAGTACAAAAGTATAACATATTATACAAATTCTCAGTGAAATGTATTAAACACCAATGCATACTTTTTATCGTGTTTCATACCATGTAAAGGGAAATATAAAAAGTAGCATACTGTTCAGTAATGCAGAAAAGCGCACCACAACCATGTTAAAGCTATTAAAACGTTCAGATGCAAAAATGAACTAAATGTAAGATTAGATAAACTAGTTAATGATATTGCGTAAATGCGCTCGGTCTCTTCAAAGGTCTTCGCGAATTATTTTGTTATAAGACTCGATTATCATACATCACGTCTCTTCTACTGTAAGTACACGGAAAAAATAAGACAAATGATGCGCGTTTGAGTCGGATTTTTATGAAGAATATGTGACTGTTTATGTAACTGGCAAAAGAAAACTTCGCCAACAAAATGTTTGCCAAAAAGCATGCATTTGTATGACATCAAAGTCTATCGCCTAAACATCGATAATCCGTGTCATGTTACTTCAATATCATACAGTATACGCTCAGCATGAAGTCGAGCACACACATTGTCGTCAGTATGGCCTACAAGAAACACGCCTGCCCTCTACAGGTTTTTATATTTCCTGCGTCCCCCACCGAATCCCCCTTTTGCGGGATCTCGCAGAATTTCGGAAGTCTCCGCGGCATTCTGGTCTCAGAGACGCGCATTTTTAAAGGCCACATCTGTACGTCTGCCTAGCTCAGTCGACACGACATCAAACACGCATCTCCAAACCTAGTCTTACAGGCGCTTGTAACGCTAACCAGACAACCAAATGCTGCCATATACGCAATAAATAAAGAAATAAATAAACCCACATGATCATCGTTTTCGTGATCGATCATCGATGCCACGTCCGAGTACTCGAGCAATCGAGTACTCCTGCCCATCCCTAATCTAGAGCGAGGAACACGATGCTTCGCATTTGGTGTGTACGTAGCATAAAACCAGAGGTATACTAGGGACGTCCACGTACGCATACAACAGCTATATAGAAAATACTGGCTGTTTCTCAATTCTAAGAACTTAAAGAACGGACTTGTGTTCTCGTGGAGACTGGTCTTGCAAGGCGACCATGGAAGAACGAACTCAGAAGGTCGCGAGAACACAGAAAGCACTTGTGAGAATTGAGATGTGTGCGATCTTCCTGCTGGTCACGTGACCTCCCCAGATTTCAACGCGCAAGTCTGCACTCGATGCATCCTCGATATCAAGAACTCATCCGGGTATTTTCACGCGTCCTCTGTACTTGCTTTCTTGAGAATTGGAATTGAACTTCGACTGTTAATGATGACGTAGAGCGAGGACACAAGGATGCAAGATCGCTGAAGAACGCATATTGAGAAACAGCCACTGTGTCTGGACACTCCACTACAAACAATTACACAAAGGCAATAGACAGCATTTGCACACACACTATCGGTTTTTCTTCTTTTATTTTCACTTATTTCAAGAACAGAAACCTGCTAAGCTATGCTAAAAGTGCTGGCGCCAGACCCAGAAACCAGCTGAATGGATTCCAAAAAGGTAAGAATCAAACGTTTAACTCTAGGGGAGCTGGGAAATGAGTATATTTTCAAAAAAAGTGGAGTGTCCCTTTAAGTAAAAAAATTTATAAAGCTTATTTTTTAAGTGTTAACAAATTAATTAATTTTAATTAGATCCAACTTTCAGTTTTTAAAGTGTATAAAGCTTTACATTACACTCGAATCTGCAAATAAACACAAAGATTAACTAACACGGAGCTAGTAAATACAGTAAAACCGCACAGCGGCATATTTTGAATAAGCATACAATAATGTGTTATTCTAACAGGAACACATCGCGATAACAGCAGGAAATAGAGAAAAGCTTTTATTGTTACCTCCAGTGAGATGTCATCTCGGCTGGGCAGACTCTGACCTACGGCGGCGAGAGACACCTGCTCGATGTCCCTGATGCTCTTGTTTATGCTGTCAATGGACTGGTCACATTCTCGTTGCCCAGGGGCCTTGTCCCTATGACAACAGAGCACCAGAGGTTGCTACAGGGTTGCCTGAGGGATTTTTTTCAGCTAGGACTTAATTTAATTACACCTCTCGACTCAATCCGGATATTGCACATTACGTTATCATAAAAAGAAACACATAGTTCTGATTGGATAAGGCGGATGACAGTGTTAGCGATTTCTATTACAGTTGAGAAGACACCATCAGGAGCTGACCACAGATCAGACCGCCTGTACGCTCGATGAGCATAAGCGTGGATGACGATCTGTGTTCAGTTCTTACCATGCAACATCAATCACCCTGTGTGCTCTCAGCAAAGATGGAAACCCATTAAGAGTCGATTAGGATTGTAATATACAATCCTGCGAAATCGCAAGTGGTCTGTTATCCAGCTGTTATTATTTACAGAGAAAAGAGCTTTTGGATAGCTTTACGTTTAACTGAAACAGGTGGTCGTGCAGATCAAAGTCAATACGAATTAAAAAATATAGCGCCAATCAAATGTATAATTGAAATATAAACATCAAGTAGCCAATTTGGTTTCTATATTTTTATGTGGCGGCTACCGTAAGCAGTTGCCCCCACATTAGTAAGGTCCTGGGTGTTGTTAAGATGATGTGGGAGTTTTTTGGGTGGTCCCCGTCAAAAGAAACCATCCAAAAGGTGCTATCTGTATTTGTTTCCAAGCTAAGCAGATTGGATCATTTAAAATGATGTAGTTAGCATTCATAAAAATTTCTGCAGGTTTTACAGACCTGATAGACGTGATGAGGCTTTTGATAGAGTCTGACACGGTGCGGGAGTGGCCTGCCAGGATGGACCAGGTGGGCGGGTCTTTGGGGTTAATGATGAGTGACCGGGCGGTCTCTAACAGGTGGGTGGAGCTGTCCAGCATCGAACGAGCCGAGCGTACGATCGGTTCCTGGGCAGCTGAACCCTTGAGGAAAAAATGTGTAAAGTTATGTTTGAGAAATGATTTTCGAAAGACACCTATATTTTACATACAGTATATATACATATACATATATATATACATATATATACACATATATACACATGTATGAAAAGCATGCTGTGAAAAGGCGGATAAGAGGAAATTCAATGTCACAAAGTCCCTGAACTGAGAGAAACCACTTTACATTTACCTCAATATTACAGACAATATTTAAAACCTGGAAACATTTTAAAAGTAAATTTTTCCATACTAAACACTAAAAATAGTACAAAAAGGATGTGTATTATTTTTAATCTACAAGTTAAGTGAAAAAAACCTTTAAAAATGTTTCACTTATAAAAATCAACTATGGATGAGTACATTTTTATTATTATTTATAATTTGTAATTATTTTAATGAATTTTTATGCTCCCTACATGCATTTCTTAAGACTTTAAAATTAAGGAATTATTTAAGATTTATGGGTCTGTTAAATCGAGTATATTTTTGATATTGATCTATATTAAATAATATTTGATATATTATGTTAACAAAACATTTCTGTTATTCATTTTTAGGCCACCTGGAAAAACATTTCTACAGTGGACAATAAAAAAAGTATGCGCACACACAGACACGCATAAGTATTGTGTAATATTCGGCACTTCATCACCTCATGGCTTATCTGTGCAGGAATGCTTGCAAACTCCGGGTTGGAGGCAAAGGTGGAGAGATTATCCACAGCTTCAATCAGGGGAGTCGTGGCTATCCGGCACCTTTCGCGGTTCTCATCAGAGAAATCCCCATCTAAGGCCTGAGAAAACAGTAAAGACAGACCACTTACGGCAAAATACTACACAAATTGAGCTGCGCTAAACGCTATGTGGTTGCATGTGGTCAGGCACGCTTCATGCTAATATATAGGAAATTCAATAATTACTCAATATCAAAAAAACATTTGGTAATGAATTCCCTTTTACCTTGATAGTTTTGACAAGGTTAGCCGTGGTATTGGCGACTTCCTTGGCTGATTGAACGAAATGTCTTCTGGCTACTGGATTGGCTGTTTTGGAAGACGCCAGACGACAGGCGTTGCAAAGTGCCGAGGTGTGCTTTGCAACAATGGTAGCTGCCGACAGAACCTACATAAAAAAATAAATGTTAACAGTTACTCAGCTATTTAGTGGCTCTTTTTGATGGACACTGGCACTTTTTGATTGACTGTGGCTCTTCTTGAGTTGACACTGGCTGAGTTGAGTTGACACAATCTGGTTAATTGACACCAAAGACTGTAAAAAAAGATGGAAGATGCGACGTCGCTTCCTTCCATTGTAATGAATTGAAGCCAAAAATGTCCGACCATGGATGCTGCCATGTTACGTACCAAGACAATTAAAACCACACGTCTTGTTTCAAATTACTAGCTAAAATGAAACTATGAACAAAAAATGAACAATTGAATATAAATCAGCGTAATAACTACCTTAAAGGACCAAAACCTTCTTTCGGAAAATTTTATTGGAAGTGTAAATATTTTTTTATTTAGAGCAGAGTCCCATTTGTTTACATTAAGAGGGCGGGGTTTATGACTTGAACTGCAGCCAGCCACCAGGGGGCAATCAAAGAGCCAGCGGCTTCACTTTTCAAGATGTATGAGTCACACCCGATTGACACTGACTCTTTTTGATTGACACTGGCTCTCGTTAATTGACACCGGCTCTCCTTGACTGACACCGGCTCTCGTTGATTGGCAGCGCCTCTTTTTTGATTGGCAGCAACTCTTTTTTTGATTGGCAGCGACTAATTTTGATTGGCAGCGATGCTTTTTTGATTGGCATCGACGCTTTTTTGATTGGCAGCGACTCACTTTTGATTGGCAGCGACTCACTTTTGATTGGCAGCGACTCACTTTTGATTGGCAGCGACTCACTTTTGATTGGCAGCGACTCACTTTTGATTGGCAGCGACTCACTTTTGATTGGCAGCGACTCACTTTTGATTGGCAGCGACTCACTTTTGATTGGCAGCGACTCACTTTTGATTGGCAGCGACTCACTTTTGATTGGCAGCGACTCACTTTTGATTGGCAGCGACTCACTTTTGATTGACAGGGACTCATTTGATTGACAGCGACTCATTTTTGATTGACAGCGACACATTTTTGATTGGCAGCGAGTCTTTTTTGATTGGCAGCAACTCTTTTTTGATTGGCTGCGACTCTTTTTTGATTGGCAGCGACTCTTTTTTGATTGGCAGCGACTCTTTTTTGATTGGCAGCGACTCTTTTTTGATTGACAGCGACTGTTTTTTGATTGACAGCGACTCTTTTTTGATTGACAGCGACTGTTTTTTGATTGGCAGCGACTCATTTTTGATTGGCAGCGACTCATTTTTGATCGGCAGCGACGCTTTTTTGATCGGCAGCGACTCTTTTTTGATTGGCAGCGACTCTTTTTTGATTGGCAGCGACTCTTTTTTGATTGGCAGCGACTCTTTTTTTGATTGGCAGCGACTCTTTTTTGATTGTCAGCGACTCTATTTGATTGACCCCAACTCTATTTGATTGGGAGCGACTCTTTTGATTGGCAGCGACTCTTTTAATTGGCAGCGACTCTTTTGATTGACAGCGACTCTTTTTGATTGACAGAGACTCTTTTGATTGACCGCAACTCTTTTTAATTGGGAACAACTCTTTTGATTGGCAGCGACTGATTTTTGATTGGCAGCGACTCTTTTTTGATTGGCAGCGACTCTTTTTTTGATTGTCAGCGACTTTTTTTGATTGTCAGCGACTTTTTTTGATTGTCAGCGACACATTTTTGATTGGCAGCCACTCTTTTTTGATTGGCAGCCACTCTTTTTTGATTGGCAGCCACTCTTTTTTGATTGGCAGCCACTCTTTTTTGATTGGCAGCCACTCTTTTTTGATTGGCAGCCACTCTTTTTGATTGGCAGCCACTCTTTTTGATTGGCAGCCACTCTTTTTGATTGGCAGCCACTCTTTTTGATTGGCAGTGATTTTTGATTGACAGAGACTCTTTTTGATTGACAGAGACTCTTTTGATTGACAGAGACTCTTTTGATTGACCGTGACTCTTTTTGCTTGGCAGCGACTCTTTTGATTGACAGCGACTCTTTTAATTGACAGCGAATCTTTTGATTGACAGCAGCTCTTTTGATTGACAGCAACTCTTTTTGATTGACAGAGACTTTTTCCGTTTGGCACAATCAACAAGAGCCAATCATATACAAGATGCAAAAAAATTTTATATAGTGCTGAACAATTAAAATTGTAACCTGGGAGGGGCTGCTGGCTGGGTCCACCAGGTTCTGGCAAGCCATCTGAATGGCCTGATTGGCTCTGGCAAACTGGATGGGATCGACCAATCCCTGATGACCGGACTGGCTATTAGGGTCCGAGATGCCTACCAAATAGGAGGCCTGAATAGAAAGAGAAAAATATGAAAAACATTTCTAAAGCCCAATGTTTCAGGTGCATTGTGGGGGTAGTATCAGACAGTACCAGGCTAACATCTTACCTGACCCGCTGCCTCGGTCAATCCACATAGCGCTTTCGATGCCACGCCTACACAATCCCCAAACGCTGGCACGTTTCCCGTCTTACAGTGCTGTGAAATTCCAGCCATAGCTTCCCCGAGAACCTGCTCGGTCAGCAGCAGAGTTGTGTTAGAGATGCATTCGAAGTGAACAGCTGCATGTTTCCAGAAGAATTTTGGGAATGTTGCGGATAATTCCTTACCTTGGAGTTCTCCATAACGCTTTCGATGCAGTCAAAGTAGGAGAGATCATTCACTGGCTCATTGGGATTGTCCAACATTCCTCGAACAGCCTGCGTGTATGTGGGAGAGAAAGACTGTGAGCATTGGGACTTTTAAAACGGTTGTTGGTCAGAGTTTTTTCTTCATAGTATAAACAGGAATTTCAAGGTTCATAAATTTAACACAATGGGTTTTATCAAAATGGTTGTAAAAGTTGGCAGGGCAAATAAACATCTAAAATATAAACTGTATAAAAGGACAGAGTGTTCCTGTAGCTTAGTTGGTAAAGCATTGCGTTAGCAGCACAAAGGTCATGGGTTTGATTCCCCGGGAACACACATACTGATGTGTATCTTTAATTCACCACTAAAAGTGTCTGCCAAATGCATACAGTAAATATTTGTGTATGTACCTCTAGTTCTCTGAGAGCATTGTCACATTCTTTTTGTCCTGGTGCCTGCTGGGTACACAGCGTGATGAGCTGGTTAATGCTCTCCGTCACTGCTCTGAAACACAAGACGACAGAAAATCATAAACTCACAGTCATAATGACAAGATATTGCACCTTCCAGCAGTTCTGTCATAAGAGTTGACACACCAACATTAAAACATCTCACAAAAACAACATGACCAGACTAGGTTCTGTTTCAGCCGAATGAGCCCAGATGTGCGAGTCGTCCTCTCTCTCTCTTATTAAGGACAAATAAATCAATTTAGCCCCAAACCTTCAAAAACAGGTGTTGTGCTCTATCTGAGGGGACACAAACCTTATACACACACATTTTGATTTTGCTTAGCACACAACAGTTGTTTATACTGAGATAATGATTTCTATATTGCATAAGTCTACCCTTAAAACTAATTCTGACCTTTAAAGGGGACATTTCACAAGTCTTTTTAAAGATGTCAAATAAATATTTGGTGTTTTCAGAGTACATGTGTGAAGTTTTAGCTCAAAATACCATATAGATAATTTATTATAACATGTTAAAATTGCCACTTTATAGATGTGAGCAAAAATGTGCCGTTTTTGGGTGCGTACTTTTAAATGCAATTGAGTTGATCTCTGCACTAAATGGCAGTGCTGTGATTGGAAAGCGCAGATTAAGGGGTGGTATTATCCCCTTCTGACATCACAAGGGGAGCCAAATTTAGCTAAAATTAGCTATTTTTTCACATGAAAATGGTTTACCAAAACTAAGTTACTGGGTTGATTTTTTTCACATTTTCTAGGTTGATAGAAGCACTGGGGACACAATTATAGCACTTAAACATGGAAAAAGTCACACTTTCATAAAATGTCCCCTTAAAATGATTTTAAAGGGATAGTTCGGCCAAAAATGGTGACGTATGACAAATTCGGAGGGCGGGGTCACAGAGCAGCAGCAGAGTAGCCTCCGTAGGATGCGTAAGCTCTCATCCTGAATGCGGACACGACTAAGATGGCGGCGCTACCGGAAGGTATTTATTTACATTGTTAATAAAGTTTTAAATATGGATATTTCTACAACAACACCTCGCGGATTACCCTCAGAAGACCTTTGTTTATCATCTTGGAGCCGTTTGGATTTAATTTGTGAAGGATGGACGCACTTTTTTTGGACTTGAAGGTCGTGGACTATGGGTGGACCCCGTAACATTACATTTAATCAACTGAAAGATCTAAAACATTTTCTAAAATATACGAAAATGTGTTTGTCTGAAAAACGATGGACATATGCAACTCGGACAGCTTGGGGGTGAGTAAATCATGGGTTTAATATCATTTTTGGTCGAACTATCCCTTTAATTAAACTTTTAAAATTAAAGTAAATATAAGGGTGAAGCTTCATTATTGCTTTTTCTAATAATCATACGTTTTTGTGATTTACATCATACAATTTCATACAAATTAGCCACGTTTAAAACAGTTGGGAATTCGCATGAGTTAAGGCTGGCAAACCGGATCTACACAAAAGCTCACCCAGCCATAAACAGACAAAACTATAAACACCAGAAATTCCCCATTCACAAACAAACACAAAAACAAAACTCAAACAAGCCGATAAACACACACAATCAAACACGCATACACATTTATTTTCCACATCCTCATGAATCCAATCTTTTATCCATCGTAATATCTGCGTACACACGACTTGAATCAATAGAGTTTACATGCCAGACCAGTATGTGGTGCTGTAATTCTGCACAAAGATACTAAAAAAGAAAGAAAAAAAAAGTACTTTGAGTGTGCGTACATGCGTGTGTGGAGCGCTGTAAGGGAACACCGAGGTTACCCTTCACCGGTGTTGTTAGATTTTCGGCCCATTTACAAAATATGTTTTTTAGAACAAAGGTTCCCAAATATTTCATTCTGCGACCCACTTAGGTATAAATGAAATCGGGACCCACCAACATATTTTTAAATGTAAATATTGAGGAAAACATTTTTTTCTCTTTTATAATCAAGTAGTTTTTATTTTCCTTGTGTTTTATAAATGAAATGTAAGTTTAATTGCAGAATCAAAATAACTTATGATATAAAATATCGAAATCATTATAGTCGCTTTGCGCGACCCCCCC
Source organism: Misgurnus mizolepis (assembly GCA_025389145.1). Taxonomy (NCBI): domain Eukaryota; kingdom Metazoa; phylum Chordata; class Actinopteri; order Cypriniformes; family Cobitidae; genus Misgurnus; species Misgurnus mizolepis. The sequence continues at coordinate 35,666,825 of JAIFKI010000012.1, read as the reverse complement.
TTATCCCACTGTGTGAGGGGCAACCCTCCGATCTCTGTGATGAAGCCAATATGGAAGTGACTTAAACTGCAATTTACTGACTGGCCACTAGAGGCTGGCTCCACAAGGGAGTTAATCCCCGTCCTGCCTCTTTACTCATTTCCGGATATCAGTGAGTGATGCGCTGTGACGCGCGGCCAAGATGGCGACGGCAGGCACCACCTCCAATTGGCTTCAAAAATGATCTTCAGAAACCTATGGGTGACGTTCATGGACACTACATCCATATTGTTTTACAGTCTATGGTCCTGACCCACAGTTTGAAAACCACTGCCGTAGGATAAAGAGGGCATCCCGGACTTCGATAAGTTACCACGCCGTCAAATGTCTAAGATAATCAAAAATCTTTAGATATTTTGTTTTTTGTATTTAAAACTCCTTGGTTGCAAGTTTCAAGTTAATCCCAAATTGAGTTGTAAGTAATAAAGCAACAGAATTAAAGATAATCTAGGTTTACTGTAAAACCTGGATTAAAATGATGGTTTAAATGTAACCCTGATTATTTTTAAACAAGGTTTTACGTTTGGTGCAACAGAATCCTTGATTTAAACCTAATCCATGTTGGTGCAACCCTCCCGTAATGCATCACTGCATGATTAACCGTGCAAAAACATTTAGCTGACTAGTTTAGTTTTGGCGTTAGCCGGCAAACTGCCTCCTATCTTAGGTAATAATCGCTCAGCTCTCTGCAGAACGACATCTGAATGTTATTCCTACCGTGCAGCAGCTGCGAGGAGATTCTTGGCGTTTGCGGCTCCTGGATCCACAGAGAGGGACTTGGCGGCCAACAGCAGCTTGCTGGATGCCATAGAGATGTTTTTCAGGTTGCCGATTACTTGAATCTGGTCATCTTTGGACTGTGGAACAGAACATGGTGGTTTAGCCGAAAGTGTGATGAATTCACACAATTCATATTTTTTACAATTTCAACTGGTTATGATTACATGTGCAATAATATTATTTTAAAGCTTAAACTGGATATGGATAAACTGTTTGTTTGTTAAATGTAGACTCAATAATATTTCAAGTTAATGCTGTTTCTTGAGTATGAATCTGATACAGTAGCTATGTTTACATGTACAACATTTTTACATGCACCCTAAACATTGCAATCTGATTAAAATGTTTGAGTACATGTACATTCAATATAATCCGAACCAAACGTCTTTGCAAGTGCACAGCCAGGGTTGCCAGATTCATGTATCAAAATCATCCCAATGGACATACAAAACTATCTCAAAAGCATCCTAATGTAAAAATCCTTTCATCTTTAACACACAGAAAAAATTCAACTTGTGGAAAAAGCAGAGGACTTGGCAAAGCTGTGCACAGCATCTCTCGCCGAGTTCACGCTTTATCTCTGGATAAATGTACAAAGACAAAGCTGAGTTGGAGAAAGTTGTTCTTAAGAAGTTTTCAATGAAAACCAAATAAACCAGAAATTTTAGACTTGGTTTTCAAAAAAGATTTATTTAGAAATTTTAACCCTTTTACAGGTGGATAAATTATTTAATATTTCTATTTTTTTGGCGCAATTGGCGGTTACACCATTTGACATTTTCAGGTCTTAACTTTCATAAAAATAGTGCAAATGTAATTTTTTATTGCATAAAATTAACATAAATACACTATGTGCATTGAAATAAGCCTGATGCATGCTTTTAAAACAAGTTTTTATTTTTTTTATCATCTTGCCAAACTGTTTTGTCAATGACCCACATACAGAGAAAACTTTTACTTAAAAATAATGCAATATACAATTTCCTATCCAATAAAGAGTATTTATGGCATGATTTCTCAATTTACCTAAAAAACTTTAGGATATCAGTACCTGTGTGTGCCCGGCCATCTCAATGCCAGCATCTAGAAAGTCATCGAAGTCGTGGCTAAACTTTCCAGAGGCCACGGCCAGCTGACTGCTGGTACCCCGGGTCGACTGCACCACATCTCCAGCAGAGTGGTTCAACTCGGCTGCTGTGTGGTTCAGATCCGTCTGTGCCTCCTGGAAGGATTTGGAGCACGGAGGAAGCTGGACGGCCAGGAGAAGATCCAATTTTACGATTGTGTGGAACAAGAGCGTTTATAAATTAACAGAAAACATATTCTGGATTGTATTTTGTGGTTATTTTCATAATTTTTGAGCATACCTGAGCAACCACCCAATTTGGATATTTACTACATTGCCAAATGACAGATGAATTTGCACTTTTGAATTTTAACATAAAGGATATAAAAGCACCAACAGACACATTCACTTTCATTGTATAGGAAAGTCGATCTCCATTCATTTATACATGTCTGTATTGGATACATATGAAAAATTCCCTTATGAACCAAATGACAACTTACATTTTCCACAAGAAGTTTCTTACTGGCCTCTCCGATGCTCCTGAGAGCCATGTCCACATCCTTTTGTCCAGGTAAGCAGTTAACGCAGTTATTGAGGGAGTGAGACACGGCCTTCGCCACCTGAGAGAAAGCAAAAACACACACGTTACTTCCAATAACTCTATGATGGCCCGGGGAGATTCACTGCGAATTTAAAATTCAAATCATCCCCTTAGCAGAACAGAGAAATTCATGTCTCTAATTTATGCCACTGTCACAGACATATGCCAACCAATATGTTCGTGTCCCAAAGGAACCTGGGAGAGTCAAGAGGAACGCCTTTTATAAAAAGCAGGCCAGCAAGAATGACACGCAAAAGGAAACGGCTCAGTTAAGCACATTCATCCTAAATACGGTGTATTTTAAACCATACAGTAGTATGGCGAAATATGAGTATCCTTAAAGTACCCAGATGGTTTGGGTCTTCAAGTAAAAATTTAAAGTGCTGATCCATGAACACTTTTGCGGCTGATATTACCCACAACTTGCGACAGGGTGTATTTTAGTGATGCTATATTGAATTAATAAATCAAATACGTGACGATTCACTGAATTAATAACACGTTTTGTAGTAAATCATGCATAAGAAATAATAAATCAAGAAAAGCTGATCGCAATGTCTAGGCAACAACCGTCACTTTTGTTATGTGTTAGCATACAAAACTCTTTTGCTACACATTCAAATGTATATACTTTAGTAGCATATACAAAAAAGTACATACTTAAGGTGTATAATATAAATAGGAACACAGCACAGGTCCTGCACACTACCTGAAGACGAATAAACATTGATGCGCTCCCCAACTTGGATCTTGAAACCTATGTACTATGAAAACTGCCTACTTGATGACATTTATCTATATTGCAGTGTTGTTCAAAGATTGAATGCGTGTAATGTCTAATTCATTTACAAGTTCCCACCTGCGCTAGTCTCTGCTGGCTCTCGGCATCACCAGGGCACACAAGGGCTTGGTGGGCTTCGTGGATTAGCATGGCTGAGCCCTCCATCACATGACAGGCGGAGTCCAGCATGCCGGCGGCGGCCTGGGGCTCCACGCTGCTCGCGGCCACTCCTCTCGCCGCCAGGGCCAGCGTCCTCAAGGCTTGAGCCGTTTCTCTCGCGGCTACACCTGCCACATGGACCGACCAATACAGCGCAAGTTAATCATGAGTCCAGTAGTCCCTTTCACACGTACAGTATTTACTGGTAAATTCATTATTGTACTGTTTTCATTTAATTTTAGGTGATTCGGTCTCTAAATGCAATAAAATATGATTTTATCAATTTTAATTATTGTTATTATTGGATGATTGATTACATTTTTTCTAACACCTGGAGAAAACAAAAAACATTAACGTTCATGATATTTTAATGACAAATTGTATTTGTAACACTGTAGTTGAGGTCAAGAAAAATTGCTGACGCTGTTTGACAGACTATTTGACAGAGTTTTTCATTAGTAATATGTGTTGCCAGACCAGTGAGAATGTCATAAGCCTGTGATGTCATAAGCATCAGTTTTTCAGATTGGGCCATTTTCTGGCTGATATTTCTAAAAGACGAATTTCTATGAGACTGAGATGTTTAGCATGTCTAGCACTTTTTGTATGTTTGTGAATGCGGGGAGACTACCATTATTCAACAAAGACAAGGTAAAAATGGTTTTTCATTCTCTGTCCCCTTTAAGTAAAAGTGCCATAAACAGTACTGCAAAATGAGAGACACATTGGGGCCGCGATGCAAAGCACAAGCCCAAACTTTTCGTTCCAAATAAAGCTTTCAGCCTCATTTTGGCGCATGGCTGACCTACAACGCCCCTGCTGTTACAACAAATGAGTGTGGAGGGAAAATGAGGCACCATATGGGATCTGGCCTTTACTTATAGAACAGAAAGCGAGAAAGTGTAAAAGGTGAATGCAGGCAAATTGCATTATCCAGCCAAGTAAAGCCCAATTGCTGATGGTATGTTAAATCCGGCGAAAATAAAACTAATGAGGGACGCGGGTTTGTTATACCCTCGGCTACAGAAGTTTGGGTGGAAGAGGAGGGGTTTGTTCGACCGTGCTATAAAAATCTGTCTTCAGGAGCTCCCCTGAGAACAGCGATCCAGCCAGAGAGAGTGAAAAATTGATGGGTGGTGTAGGTAACAAGATCTATCAGTTCCCAGTTTTCAGCCGTTTAATTTGGGAAAACGCAGCTGGATTTTGAGATGCTGGCTTATTATATCATTTCTGCAAAAGGTTGACACAAGAAAATGTTCAATGAGCGAACAATTTCTATCAACCAATCAAAGCCCTCTAAAATTGTAGGGCAATGATTGGTTAATACCAATGATGTGTAAATCATGTTGCACACATCACTTTTTGATACTAATCAATAAAAGTATTTATTTTAATATGTAGTAAATTCACATAGGGCATCTCACCAGTATAATGTTCATTGCCCTGGGCGGCACAGGTCAGCAGCTGAGCCATGGAAGAGCCCACAGCTTTGGATGTACTTCCCAGATCCTGGGCACACTTTTCTAGCTACACATACAGGAATGTTAAACGTAAGTCCCACATGTGTGATATTATACAAATACATACAAGTTTGTACTTTATTCAATGTAATAATTACCGATTCTCCAGGTAATGGCTTGAGTTGTCCATCTAATGCAGCCATTTTTGCATCCTGTAGCTCACTCTTCAAAGACTGAACAGCATTGAGCGCAGAGTCGATCTCTAGGGGACCACACGCTTCATGAGCCTATGACACAAACCAACATTTTCATAAAACATCACCCACCAATTTATTACAATTAAGTTTATGCATATGACAGACGCTTGGAGTGCATTCAACGTATGGATGTTTTATTAGTATGTGTGTTTGCACTGGGCATCAAACCCATGACCTTTGCTACGCTGATGCAATACTTTATCAATTTATAAATTTTTTAAATAATTCAAAGGTCCAAAATTTACCGCTTATAGCACGATTACCACAGACATTGCTCTGGTGGTTATTTTAAAGGGAACATATATCACGAAAATCTGACTTTTTCCATGTTTAAGTGCTTTAAATTGGGTTCCCAGTGCTTCTATCAACCTTGAAAATGTGAACAAGAACAACCCTGTAACTTAGTTTTGGCAAACCATTCCCTGCAAGCATGTAAATTTTTTTATTTGGCTCCCCTTGTGATGTCAGAAGGGGATAATACTGCGCCTTAATCTGCACTATCCAACTACGGCACTGCCATTTTTAACATGCTATAATAAATTATCTGTGAGGTATTTTGAGCTAAAACTTCACATATGTACTCCGGAAACACCAAAGATTTATTTTACATCTTAAAAAAAGCTTGTGAAATTTCCCCTTTAAAACATTTGACAGGTTAGGTGTGCGTTTGTCGAAAAATAATACATACCCGTGAAATATTTCTTAACCAATCAGAATAAATCAACCTTCAACTGTGGTATAAGATACTATATACTCCATAACACTTTAAAAATGATGTGAATGCATGTGACATCTGTATCTGCTACCTTTAAGTGCCTACAGTAAATTTGCGATCCATACGCTGAGGAGTGGAGAGATGTTTGTTAAAAATGAGCCTGTTACTGAATGATTTACTTTAAAGCAATGCATTGTGGGTCCAGTACCTTTTGCGCAGCTGTCCGCAGTTCTGCAAGGCACGTGGCCAGGTTTTTGGCACACTGGCCGAGTTGCATCGCAGCTGCCTGGTCAGTTACCGTCGGAACGGCCGATTTAGCAGACGTCACCATTTTACTACCGGGCTGAAGACGAACAACAAAATGAACATTAACAAAACAACCTAAGTGAACAATTCAATACCTTTGAATTGAGAGGCTGCTACAATAAACGAATGTACAAGATACCTGTAGAAAACTCTGGCTGGCAAAGATAAGTGCCAACTGAGCACCAAGGTCTTCAGGGTGGGCCTGACTGCCCCTCATTCCCTGGACCAGATGTGGAATATGATCTGCTACAGCCTAAATCCATCCACAAACAAAATAAACATAAAAGTATGGTCGTATAAATTCAGTTTTGCACATTATTCATTAATGTCCTGAACTAAATATATTACATTTTTCAGAATAATATTTTAACCACAATACCTTGCAGCTGAGCACTAGCTGCTGATGTGACATGGTGTTCTTGTTGGATGCAGCTGCATTCTGGGCCGCTGCGATGGTCTGCGTCGCAGCCGCTGCAGCCTGCTTCGCTGCATTCTGTAGTAGATATTGCAAATGTAATTACAATTGCATTAAATAGCACAAAAGCTGCATAAAGAATCAGTCAATGACGCCTTTTATTGGTATTGATCTGGGAGAATCGTGGCATTAAAGGGGACAGAGAATGAAAAAACATTTTTACCTTGTCTTTGTTGAATAATGGTAGTTTACCCGCATTCACAAACATACAAACAGTGCTAGACATGCTAAACATCTCAGTCTCATAGAAATTCCTCTTTTAGAAATGTCAGCCAGAAAACGGCCCAATCTGAAAAACTGATGCTTATGACATCACAGGCAACTCACTGCCCCTCCACTTTAAAATAATTGGCTACATTTTTAGAGTGGCAGCAAAGTCAGCCAATCAGTAATGAGATTGCAAGTTAAGCCAGTAGGGGGAGCCAAATAGGTGCAAAACCACTTGTTTAAAATCCCCCACCCTAATAGAGCTTTCTGAGAGAGGTTTTTAGGAAGCTTCTAAAGCATTACAGACCCAAACAAAAACATTTTTGTCAACATGTCACATCACAGAACAAGGATAAATACCCTGTTCAATCATTCTAAGTCACCTTTAAAGGGATAGTTCACCCAAAAATGAAAATAATGTCATTAATGACTCACCCTCATGTCGTTCTAAACTCGTAAGACCTCCGTTCATCTTCGGAACACAGTTTAAGATGTTTTAGATTTAGTCTGAGAGCTTTCTGACCCTTCATTGAAAATCTACGTACGGTATACTGTCCATGTCCAGAAAGGTAATAAAAACATCATCAAAGTAGTCCATCAGTGGGTCAGTTAGAATGTGTTGAAGCATCGAAAATACATTTTGGTCCAAAGATAACAAAAATTAGGACTTTATTCAGCATTGTCTTCTCTTCCGCGTCTGTTGTTAAGCGCATGCACGAGATTAAAGTCACTTGACTGCAGTGACGTGGCTGACGTGTTATCTGGTGCACCCCAGCTGTTTTTTTTTGTTTGTTTGTTATTTTTGGACCAAAATGTATTTTCTATGCTTCAACACATTCTAACTGACCCACTGATGTCACACGGACTACTTTGATGATGTTTTTATTACATTTCTGGGCATGGACAGTATATTGTCCGTAGATTTTCAATGAAGGGTCAACAAGCTCTCAGACTAAATATAAAAACAATTAATTTTTGGATGAACTGTCCGTTTAATTGAAGAATTATGCATAAATATGAATAAATGGCACATTTAATTGTCATGTTACTAGAAAAACAATCAAATACATGTAAATACATGTAGTACACCACTTTTTTGTTAGGGGTTTTCAATATTTTTGGTATCCTGTTCCTTTAAGGGCATATACTGTAGTCCCCATTTGTACGTTTCATTAGCATCTTTCACACCACTATAATTTACCATATTTAGAAGTGTGTGTCGGCAGAGAGGAGCTAACACAGAGTGCCACGCTGAACAGAAAGGGGGAGGATAATGCATTTAAAACGTCTCCTCACCTCCAGTCGGTGAATAAGCTTCTTCTTAATGGCGTTTTGAGCAGCTGCGTTGGTGGCGACTCGCAGCCCTTCGGCAGCCTCACGCAGCCTCTGCTGCTGGTCTTCATTTTCCGGGTACGCGGCCGCCCCCTGCACGGGTGCAATTCAGTAATTACTGGATATATTATGCATTTAATGTAGTTTGGAAAGCTAAATGAAAATATACACAGTAGTGACATAACACTGTATTGACCAATCAGAATCCAAGATGGTCACATTATTGAATAAACTGAATTTGATAGATCATTTCAATAGAATTTTTAGACTCTGTTAGGAAAATACATCAAAGACACTCTGCCATCCGCACATTTACGGTGCATAAAACACACACACAATGCAAAGAGGAATTAGGGTCTGTCTGCTCTATTTCTGTTACCAAGGTAACCGGCTGCGGCGAATTCCTCATCTTTACATTGAATAACGACAGCGACGTTGGGATTAATGCATCACGGATCAAATGTGCCTAACAAACCATTTCATGTCCGCATATTAAGCACGTCCTGACCATTTACTGTATGCTTATGGGTTGCTAAGGGGGGCTGACAATCATTTCGGTGGCCCCGCTCATCTTCTCTTGATCTACATCATGAAATCTTGGCTCTGGGCTTTTTAGGTTCCACAGAGATGAAGCACCATTTTAGTGTGGTCGCCGATCCTGGTTTTGGGATAATACACTTGCATTTTTGTATTTTGATTGAGAAATTATGAGCTCAAACGAACACTATTCAGAATGATGCTGTCTTATTCTTATGCTACATTGGATTTGTTTATATAATGTATATATAAATATGCGTCAAAACCATAGACTGTAAAAAATGGACGTAGGGTCCGTGACGTCACCCACAGGTTTCATCGCCATCTTGCATCACCACGCATCACTCGCAGATATCCGAAAATGGATAAAAAGGCGGGATGTGGGTGAAGCTAAGGTGGCTGGTTGCTGAAACCACGCCCACCTAGCTGGATTCTAGTGACAGCAGTGGCAGTTCAACCGTCACTTAAGTGGCCACGCCCTTAATTATGCAGAACTTCAAGGCTTAATATAATGGATATGGATTCACTGTCCTTTTTACCAACCCCAGTATTTTGTTTTGACCGATATACATATCACCATATCACCATGCACTAAGCATAATATTAACATAAAATGTTATGTCTGAGCAACTTCATACCTTTGCAGCCTCCACCATTCTGGCAGTGGCGTCTGCCAGCAGCTTGGCAGCCGCCAGCAGCTTCTTTGAATTATCCACATCGATTTCGGCCTCGGCATCGGAGCGCATGGCATTCACCAGGTCGGAAGTGGCCTGGGCCAGAACCCGTGCCTGTCGTACCATTTCACCTGCCAACGCACAACCATCCGGCCATCAGATATCTCCACATAAACATTATTTAAACACAATAATCCCATCATGTTATGTGGGCAGATCTTATGACATATTGCTGGCTCTGTCTTGTATCCAGACTGCAAATAACCCTACAACCATTCTTTAATTCTTTGATGTTGCCGAATCCGGCGGCGCTGAAGCTGTTTGTCTGAAAATCAATCTCTCTGTGGTCTCTCTGCATATCGCTTTAGAAACTGAAGCGCTCAAACGTTTGTGCGTCCGTGTGACCTGAAGTACATCATTGATCAAGGGGCTTTCAAAAGAACGCCTACTCATTTTCTCATAAATGGTCTCTGTATTTCCCGTACACCTACGTACATCCAGAAATATAAGCGTTGACAAGATTATCAAGTGAGAGTGATGCCAGTATGAGGTGTTTCACCTTCAAACGTTTTAAAATTTCGGTGCGAAAATTGTGTGTTTGTTAACTCAACATGAAATGACTTTCCAATGCTTCTCACTTTTATAATTTGATGCATGTTGGAACGAAATAATATTCGATGTGAATATATTGGGCATTGACTGGTTTGTAAAAAGTGTTACGACATGTTACGACAAGTCCTTGATTAATATGCCAGCATGAATGTATAGTTCCTAGCCATATCTGACTAGAAAATCGCAACTTTTAATTTTCTGTCAGTCTTAGTACACGATGTAACTACAGAAGAATCAAGTTTTAAATAGGAAAAATATCAAAACTCTTTGGTTATTTTTTAGCGTGATGCAAATAGTATTAATCAGATTCAATGGATTGTGCTAAGCTATGCTAAAAGTGCTAGCGCCAGACCCGAAGATCAGCTAAATGGATTCCAAAAAGGCAAAAATCAAATGTTTAACTCTAAAGGAGCTGGAAAATGAGTATATTTTCAAAAAAAGTGTAGTGTCCTAAATGCTAATGTTCATTAAAGGGCCCATATTACGCAAAATCCACTTTTACAAGGTGTTTGGACATAAATGTGTGTTGACAGTAAACCAATAAATCAAAGTAGTCTCATTAGACATGCTGTTTTGATTCTGTTGTCAATGTGACGTCACACTGATAAAACCCCGCCCATAGCCACTGCCTTACTGGTTAATTTTACCCAAAGGTTTTTCTAAAGATGTTGTTAGCACGTTGTAGCACTAATACGACTAAATATACTACTGTCTCAGATTGTATTCACAGGAATCAGATCTATTTTAACCAAAAGCGCCCATTGTCTGTTGGCAAGGGAGTGAGGAGCTGTAGCTCATTTGCATTTAAAAGTACAAACATGCGTTTTTTTTGTGTACTCCCACTCAAGTAGGGGCATTTTGGACATGCTATAACAAATGATATGTGGGGTGAAACTTTACAAACACATTCTAGGCACACATGAGACTTATATTACATCTTCTAAAAATGGGTATAATATGTGTCCTTTAATTTAGTGCGCTTCTATAGACAAGATTTTGGAAAGGGTACAGTGGTCCAGAACAATGTGTAGAAGTATGCACTTTTTTAGTTATAAAAGTATGCACTAAGACAGTAAATAGGTTTAATTTTAAATTTGTGTTAACTTTAATGCTAACAAATCTCACATTTTTGTATATGCATACGACTTGTTGGCCCAAGTCATACATCATTCCATGTTTTACTTGTTTTGCGCTCTTAGCCAACCCTCCCGGCACCTAATGCCATGTGTTTTCTTTTAAAAAGTTCAAAGACAGGGCGTTTATGATTGGGACCAGATCTGATACTCAAGTTTATTTTTGCATGACATGTTTTCAACAAGCACAGAATCCTTTGAGGATTCTTCGAAAATTACGGCCATACCATAACAAAGACATAACGTCTTGCAAACATCTCAAAAATGTTTGCAAAAATAACTTTGTTGAAACTAAATGCATTTTTTGCAGAAGCACCGTAGACGAAATACGAAGACCGAACAAAGCTCAATATTTTTCAAGCCTGACTCATAGCGGTTTATATCTACATACTGTGAGTTGCAATAAGTAGGACTGCGGGGGGCGGACATGTTAACACCAAAATGAGAGCAGAAACACCAGGAAACCTGTTGTGAATGCGTTCGCTGTTGTGCAATGGTGAAAATGGAAAATCTAATCTTGTCCTAAGCTTAGATATGCTTTGTTTGGACCATGAAAATAAAAGATATTAAGGCTCTCTTGTAAGTTTACTGTATGCCTGTTTGACTACGATTTCCATTTATTAAATAAATTCCCTGTAGCCTGCAATATTTCTCCCGTCTGTGGTTTAGGTCATCTATTGTAATTGCTATTACTGTACATTTGGGGATTTAAACAAACCCCCTTAAAAACCCATTAAACACTGGCACGTAACTCATCCTGCACCGTTTGTGCTACGGGCATGAATGGCTCCAAAAATGCATGGTTTATTGAGAGCGGTGCTATTACTATTGTAAGCAATTGGGCGAATGATAAATCAGATGAGAAATCTCAGATTTATATTTAAAGGGATAGTTCACCCAAAAATGAAAAATCTGTCATCATTAACTCACTCTCATGTTGTTACAAACCTGATGAACACGAAGAACAATATTTTTAGGAATGTTAGTAACCAAACCGATCAAAAGCCCCATTGACATCTATAGTAGGAAAAAAGAATACTATGGAAATCAAGGGGGCAGTGCCAATGGTTGGATAGTGCAGATTAAGGGGGCGTTTTTATTGTAATTCGCCTTGCTACCAACCTCACAAAGCAGGCGAAATCTGAACTACCTAAATTTTCACATGCTTGCAAAAAATGGCTTACCCAAACAAAGTTCCTGGGTTGTTATTTTTCACAATTAGTTTTTTTTTTTGGTTGAAAGAAGCACTGGGAACCCAATTATAGCACTTAAACATGGAAAAAGTTTTCACCCTATGACCCCTTTAAACTTCATGACACCCTTATTTACTTCAGCGGTCGGAAAATATCGGTCTCACCTGCATCCCCCATCGACGTAAAAATACTCTCTGTTACTGTCATGATGGTGTCGGTGGCCTGGTCGTATCGTCCGATTGGCTCCCCGCAGCTGGCGTAGTGCCGCACATGCTGGAGGAGATCACTGAGAGCCTGGCTGACGGCTCCGGCTGCCATGTTCACCTGTCGAAGGAGCTCGCCCTCCTCTGAAGCAGCGTGGCACGCCTTTACACACCCCTCAACGGACCGCTCCACCAGCCGCCCGGCTTCCACCAGCTGCTCCTGACAGACCGGAGATGAGATGGTAGGGCTCACCACCTAGAGCATGGATGCGTACATCCAAATAGGTTAAAAAAGTTGTGATTTCAGGTTTAAGAAAATATTTTAATTTATACATAATGTCTACTTTTTGGTAAATAATAAAAAAAAAACTAATGATTTAATATAAACTAGTGGTCAATTTATATATTTGCTAAGTATGCATCATTTATCAAAATACCTTATTTTGTGTTCAACCAAATAATGAAACTCAAACAGTTTTGGGAAAACTTTAGGTTGAGTAAAGAATGACCAAATTTTAACTTTAATTTAATTAAATTCAACCATACATATATGGAATATATTGTAAATGTCTTCCAATAGAAAGTCACAAAAAGCACGCACTTGCAACTAAAAAGTATGCGAGTACCTTCGTGCACGCCACCAGCTGTGATGTGGACAGAGCGCACTGTGTGGCGGCGGTGATGACCCGGTTCTGGAGCGCCGTGTCCTCGGCCACCTGTGCCACGTTCTTGGCCTTCAGCACCAGCATAGCGGCGGCATTAGCCACGGCTTTGGCCAGGTTCATCATAATGTCCTGGAACATATTCATCATCCAAGAGACAAACTGTGAGACAACCTGGCGCAGACTAATGAAGGAAATAAACGGAAGGATAGAGTGTAACAGGATAAAATAGGGGCCAATAAAACGCTCGGAGAGGCTAACCGAGTGTGACAATATCAGCTGAATCACACAGAATTAAATTATATGGGTTGAAAATGAACGCTGAAGTGTTTACTACTAGTGAAAACCACTCGGTAAGGGAATAATGAGGAATGTGATTGGGTAAAAGATTTGACTTATAAGTGATTGTGTAAACCAGGGATGTTCAAACTATTTTGTCAACTGTTACTCCTTGACCTATTATTTACCTAATAATTTCTAAAGTAAATATTTAATCGTTTACATAGTTATGAGCAGCATGAGTTCTCAGTTTTCTGATATATTGCAGCGTTGTTTAATGATCAACATGATATTTTGAATAAACATATAAAATATATACTTTTATGTTTTATATAATTTATGCAAAGTAAGAGTATCAAAATAAGAAGCATACAGTTACACACATCTCTTCATGTACTATTTTGCACATGATTTAAAATGACATCATATAAACCAAATCATATTAGTTGTTTTTTCCACATTTAAGGGGAAAATTTTCATTACCGCAACGTGTCCATGACTGGATTTGGGTTCTTTGACATGGAAATATTAATAATTAAAATGTTTTAAAAAATTAAAAGCTTCAGTGCATGTTATACTATAAACATTAACAGTAAAGAAACATGTGGTATTTGGTGATCATTGGTAAATGTAGAGACAATAATAAGGAATATAAATGTGTCCAAGAAATTTTTTTTCATCCTCCGCAACAATTTTCAATCATTGTTTAAGCCCTCATGGAACTTACAATAATAATAAAAAAAAATGTTGGAAGGGACATAATTGACAGTGACACTCAAGTTGGCTACCAGGTAAGCAGTTCTTATTTTTTCTCTCCAGATAAAAGTTGAAATTTTGTTTGTCATAGTACCTAGACAACTTTTTAGTTCGTAAATGCATATATTTAATGTAATATAATGTTGCGGTAATGATAATTTTTGATAATGATCATCTAAAATTTTTTAATAATTCTATAGGAAATATTTTTTAAATCCTCTAAAAATGGTTCAGACCTTGTTTTATTTAGACTTTTTTATTTAATTTAGATTTTTTTATATAATTTAATTTACAATTTTTAAGTTTTTTATTTACCTTTTTTAATTTTGTTGCAATTAATTGTTTTTTAATGAACTTAAACCACATGCAATTCTCTCAGTTCACGAACCGCAGTTTGGGAATCCCTGTTGTGAAAAATAAAGCGCTAAAGTTTGTTTTTTGATAAAATATTAAAGGTGGGGTGCATGATCTCTGAAAGCCAATGTTGACCTTTGAAATCACCAAAACAACACGCCCCTACCCCAATAGAATCTGGACCTTCTTTTGATAGACCCACATATGCAACCCAGGCAACGATGTCAGATAGTAGACACACCCCTTACTATTGATTGGCTCCAAGCGTTTTTCAAAAATTGTGCACCACACCTTTAACGTATGAGGTTGTCTGAATATGATAAGCATCTGTAGATGCATTTTATATTTAAAATGTAGTGTGCTAAATTGTTGTTTTAAACCTGTATAAATGTCTTTGTTCTGCTAAAAAAACAAAAAAAAGATATTATAGCAATGTGTGTAACCAAACAGTTTTGGAACACCATTGACTTCCATAGTATTTTTTCCTACAATGGAAGTCAATGGTGCTCCTGCTTGATTACAAATATCTTCCTTTGTGTCCAGCAGAACAAAGATAATGGTGAGTAAATGATTTTTGTGGAAATTATTCATTTTTGGGAAAAGTATCCCTTTACTACACTATCCATAATCCCAGAGTTCCTGTAGCTCAGTTGGTGATAGCGATTCCAAGGTCATGAATTCGATTACTAGGAAATTTCCAATGCAAGTATTTTGGGATACAACGATTCATAGATTGGACCAAATGTATACATTTTAAGAGGACTATTACTAGCTTGAAGTAAAATTTTATGTGAAACATATCTGTAATATTGTGATTCATTGCAAAGCTGGTTGGTTTGGTTTGTATTGGATAATTTCTGGAATCCTCATGGAAAAAATAAATCAGAATTTCTTCAGTAAGCATCTGCAAAGTGGGCGGCCACTGTTGTGTTCTGTTCCAAAGAGAAATCCATTGAAGTCGAGACAAGCACGTACATAAAAACACACCTGAAATCTTTCATCCGTTTCACCTTCTCCCATCTGCCTCAGCAGGTCTCCGCTGGCCTGGCCGATGCTGCCCGCTGCAGTCAACACTGTCTGCCTGGGCTGAAGAGCGAAAATATCATCAGAACGTTGAAAACGATCTTCATAAGCCGTCACAACGTCTTAGAACAAGACTAATCACATCCTGTCTATCATCTCAACACTCCACTACAATTACCCTGTCTAACAGAAGCCAAACAAGTAAACAGATTGTGCCTGCGCTCCGTACGCCAGAAAGAAAAACATGATTTAACGAGTTCATTATAAACTCTGCCGGCATACAACAGCGCGTTATTGACAGATTAGATATAATCACCTCTCCAGAAGCAGGTTCGACGGCTCTCAGCAGGTCAGACACGGCCCCCGTGAGGGTCCGGGCGGCACCCATGAGATTCTGCCCACTGCCCACTTCATCCTCCATGAGGGCTGCCAGGAGCTTCACTCCCTTGGACATCTCGGTCAGGTTGGATGAGATGGTGGTGATGGCGCAGCCAACGGCGGTGTAGTCGGTGTCTATTGGGTCACCTAGAGAGAGGAAAACAAGGTTTGGTTTTTGGTTGGGAACTCATTGGGTCATGAAAACAAACGCTTTAATGCCTTTGGCTAAAAGAGCCCATAAAATAAAAGTTTATAAATGTATGAATTTATGTACATTTATATGAATAAGTAAATACATAGCTTTAATTAAACTTCTTTTTAATTGCTGGTTTGTTATCAAACGTCAAAAAGCATTAAATTATTTTATAAAAAATTTATTATAATTTATTACTGTGGTTACATTAATTTCTTAAAATTTTAATCTTTTAAAATTACAATGCATCAAAATTAGAGCTGTCAAAAGATTAATCGCGATTAATCGCATACAAAATAAATGTTTGTGTTTGCATTACTTATTTGTGCGTTTATTGTTTGTATTATTATGTATTTATAAATATGCATGTGTGTGTATTTATATACACAAAATAATTACACACAGTGCACACGCACATATATTATGCAAAACACACTTTTATTTTGTATGCGATTAATCACGATTAATCTTTTGACAACCCTAAAAAATATTCCTTAAACTCAAATCAAATCAAGCATTAAATTATTTTATAATTTTTTTTCTTTTAATTTATTACTGCAATTACATACATTTCTTCAAATTTCGATGCATCAAAATTAGGGCTGTCAAAAGATGAATCGCGATTAATCGCATACAAAATAAATGTTTGTGTTTGCATAATTATTTTGTGTGTGTATTTATATATACACAAAATAATCACACACAGTGCACACATGTATTATTCAAAAACAAACTTTTATTTTGTATGCAATTAATCGCGATTAATAGCACTAATCAAAAAATTCCTTTAACTCAAATCAACTTAATTAAATATAATGGAAACTCATGAATATAAATTAAACCGCATTCTCAATTCAATCCTAAATGATGCACAATTTTGGGAGGTACATACACACATTAGCTTATATCCAAACAAGCCCTTCAGGGTATGTACTCAGATGTAAAGCACAGGCTGCAAAAAAAAAAAAAAAAAACATGCAAACCACCAAACAGATGGTATGGAGATATTATATCCAGTAAAAACCTGGTCTGATCCGTATGAAATCTCTCCAGAACGTGGGAAAGACTACACAAACCGTTCCAAATAGTTCGGCCTAAGGACACTGCAACTCATATCTTTAACTAGAAATAATGTTTTTTTATTGCAAATAAAATGTGTTAAGAATTGCATATTTTACATTATGGTTAGTTGGTATAAATTAGATCCACGCAGGTAAATCTTGCATAATTTAAGACCCAGTCTATTAAAATCATTTTTTGTAATTTTGTATTATTTTGTAGTTTTCTTCATAAAATCACCCTACATAATGTAAAGAACAATCTGTGTAAATATAACCTTGATATCTTTAATACTGACTGACTAAAGTCATTTCAATGATTGAAATCAAACTCTGATGCTCCTTATGAGACTTTAGCCTGAATTTCATTTCAACTTTAGGAGAAACACCCCCCAAAAAATTGATTCTTAAACCAAACATAACTCTGAGTTGTGTACCTGCAGTGAGGTTGACCACGGATGCAGTACCAGCCGTAATGGCATCCACCTGGGAATGGATCTCGTGTTTGGATTCATCCACCTTATTCTGGACCCACACCCTAGATGCCTTATTGGAGAAATAAAACAAAAATGAACACATATGAAGTATCGATGGACGTTTAAAATGAAAAACACCAATAGCAATGCTAGAAATACCAATATTATCTAAGCACGGGTCAATAAATGCACCTAAACACCATTAAAGGAATAATGAACATACAACAAAGCTTACAGTCCATTACTTTAATGCCAAAATGACAAATAAATTCATATAAATAACAATATCATAAAGCTTTTATACTGGCTTGTGACAAATACTGAGAGGACTTCAACCTGACTCAATATTCCTCATGGGATTTGATCGACAAAAGCACTGCATAATACATCACACAAACATGAATGTGTCCTCCTTACACATTCACAAAAAACATCTTACTACAACCCGACTACAATTCTACTGATGTTAACATACTTTATAAGTTACTTATAGTAATCAAAATATTAAGTGTAATCCTGTAAGCAAGCTATAGGCAGGCTGATAGTGTCACTATTAAAGGGATAGTTCGGCCAAAAATGATATTAAACCCATGATTTACTCACCCCCAAGCTGTCCGAGTTGCATATGTCCATCGTTTTTCAGACAAACACATTTTCGGATATTTTAGAAAATGTTTTAGATCTTTCAGTTGATTAAATGTAATGTTACGGGGTCCACCCATAGTCCACGACCTTCAAGTCCAAAAAAGTGCGTCCATCCTTCACAAATTAAATCCAAACGGCTCCAGGATGATAAACAAAGGTCTTCTGAGGGTAATCCGCGTGGTGTTGTTGTAGAAATATCCATATTTAAAACTTTATTAACGAAAATAACCAACTTCCAGTAGCGCCGCCATCTTAGTCGCGTCCGCATTCAGGATGAGAGCTTACTAAGCCTATGGAGGCTACTCTGCTGCTGCTCTGTGCCCCCACCCTCAGAATTTGTCATAACGTCACTAAGAAAAGTGCGTACACTACGCTAATACTCTCTCCTGAATACAGAGGAGTCTAAGATGGCGGCGCTACCGGAAGGTAGTTATTTACCTTAATAAAGTTTTAACACCGCACGGATTACCCTCAGAAGACCTTTGTTTATCATCCTGGAGCCGTTTGGATTTATTTTGTGAAGGATGGACGCACTTTTTTGGACTTGAAGGTCATGGACCCCGTAACATTACATTTAATCAACTGAAAGATCTAAAACATTTTCTAAAATATCCGAAAATGTGTTTGTCTGAAAAACGATGGACATATGAAACTCGGACAGCTTGGGGGTGAGTAAATCATGGGTTTAATATCATTTTTGGCCGAACTATCCCTTTAACCCTTGCTTTATGCAACGCTCTACATTATGGGTGAACATAACTTCCAGTTCAAATACACATAAAATGGCAAATAACTTTAATGTTCTGGGGGCAGTACTCTTTAAAAAGGTCTGAATATGTACCATTTAGGTACAGAAATGTATACACTTGGTAGCAGTATGTACCTTTGAGGTACTTGTATTAACTCTTTAGGTGCAAAAGTGTACTTTTTTAAAAGTGTACCACCCCAGTGACAGCTAGGGACCTGTAATACTGACTATTCTCCTTCAAAATACTTTCCCCCATGTGTTAAACTTTGTAGTGTTGAAGGAAGTCGGTATGTTTCCATTGAAATTATCGAGATTGCATCGCTCCGCCATTGCTAGTCACTGGGCACACAGCTTAAAAAAACAGCAACGTCAGTTATAGTAACTAACTGTTTCTTACCATGTCCTGTCCAAGCGGTGGTAGATTATCTACCTCTCTCAGATCAGCTTGTGCCTGCTGAACTGCCTGCATACTGGTGTTGATGGTTCCCATCAGCGCTTGCTGGGCCAGACTCTGAAGTCACAGAAAAAAGCAAGTTAGCTGTTAAACGAATACATTACTTTTTATACAAATGAAT
Source organism: Misgurnus mizolepis (assembly GCA_025389145.1). Taxonomy (NCBI): domain Eukaryota; kingdom Metazoa; phylum Chordata; class Actinopteri; order Cypriniformes; family Cobitidae; genus Misgurnus; species Misgurnus mizolepis. Next base: position 35,647,145 of record JAIFKI010000012.1, on the reverse strand, counting down.
AGAATAATATAATTATGGTGGGTAATTCATTAAAACTACATGAAGAGTTTGGTTCCAAAACGCGATAAACGCATTTAAAAATAAATTCCGTTACTGCCAAAATCAGTATTGTATCAGGTCAGTATTAAAAGATATCCGGCATGTTATTCTGTCGTCTTTACTCCCTTTTTTTCAAACCGCGACAAACGCCAGTCCTCCGTCACTGCAGAATGCAATAAATCTGCTTAACCAATCACAGCGCACCATTCCACGCATTGTAAACAACAATGGCGGAGCTTTGAATACGCACAGAATCCTAGTTTTCCTCATCTACTTTGACCTTCGTGATCAACAAGCAAACTAAAACAAAATAGTAATTTTGATGGCATTGATAAACCTGTGGTGGTTTTCTGTGGCGGGGAAGAAATGTAAGCCATCAAAATCGAATAAATTGCGTGAGAGGCACTCAGGCGAAGGAAAAATGTCGGCTGTGTCTTGTTCTCACGACAGCATCAAGCTTCTGTCATGCTAACACATTGACCCCAGGGGATCTTATGAGAAACTTTTCATTATTTTACGCAAAGTCAACGAAAATCGAGCAGGACCAAAACATTTTACAGTTGATCGCTGTCAAAAAAGTTTCGCGACGACATCCCAAGCATGACAGCAGCAATAACAGTGTTCTTAATATGATAAAGTAAGTGTTTTGATTAATGCCATTAATGTTTATTTATATGTATATATTCAGTGTATATCACTAGTAAACTAAATGAATATAACATGGCAAAGATGAATGCACATTTATAAACTAATTCATTAGATTTATAGAATTTGAAAAAAAAAACTTTTTGCAGAAAAAAATAATCAGTTTTTATAACAAATCTTTGAAAATCAAATTATGGATTTACATTTTTTATGTTATTATAACCTAAAGATGCTATGTGAAAGATTGTAACAGAAAGTAGTGGTTTTCATCTTGTCACTTTCTCTGTATAGAAAACACATTTTTACCCAAATTAGTCAAAATGGATTTATTGCGTTTTGGAACCAAACTCTTCACATCTTATTGAATGGAAAATATTATTTGTAGTGTGACCACTGCTCCCAATGATCAAAATTGTGACTTTTGCATACAATGCGATTTATAAAAAAAGCACCCATGCAGTTACGCATTCTCACCAGAGGTGGCATGTGTCCTCTGTGCATCTGTCCCATGGTGATCTGCTGCTGAGCCGAGGGCATCGTGCCCATGTTAAACGTGTCAGGACCTCCAATCGATCCCGATCGCATAATGCCAGGCAGAGCCACGGACCCGTGCTCGACCCGACCGACTCGGTTAAACTGCTGTTGGAGGATGGTGGATCTACGAACACATAATACATTTTCAGACCCTGTCGGGCTCCGTGCCTTCTTATATTATGTGAACGATGGCTGTTGTTCATTCGGTCATTACTGACAGCTAGTAAAATCAGTTAACTGATGCCTCCCCATTCGCACCAACAAAACAGAGAGAGAATGGGATGCGGTTGCCCATAACAACCGCTTCCCAGGCAGTGCCTCCCAAGAGTATGTGGGCTCATCTATAGATCTGTTTCTGATGGAAAGAAACACCAAGCCAGAAAAAAGCAGAACGGATGGGGGAGGAAGGAAACACTTGCATGCGAATCTCACAAAAAAAGCGGCCCTAAGCGGATCTAACCTAATGATGAGATTTGAAGCATCAAAGTTTGATTTCAATCATTGGTATCAATATTAAAATTTTCTTTATATTATGTAGAAATTATTTTATTTAGAAAGCAGACTTTAGCCGTGTCATATTTTCTCTCTTCTAGGAACCAGATATCTTAATTAACGTCTTTATGATGAGTAAGCGGTTTTCAAGGAAATAATATTTTCCCTCTCTCTGCCCTCATCTCCAAGGTTAAAAGAAAAAACCCTTTCTCAATCTCTGTGAAAAAATCGAATGTGTGTAGACTGAGCAAGTCATTTGATGCCTCCATTTCATCTGCTTGCATTTTTTGCTTGCATACAAATTAAAGGCGGAGTGCCTACTGTTTGAAAGCCAATGTTGATATTTGAAATCACCTAGACACGGCCCTTACTGCTGATTGGCTATAAGTGTGTTTTGGTAATCGGCCCGACTAGCTACATTTGACAAGCTGGAGTTCTGCAGGAATGGCGCCCTTTTTTAATACAAAGCATCATGGGTACTGACTTTTTTGGGGATACGGATTCCTCCAGCATAGTGGATTCTTCATCTCCGTCCATACCAAACCGATCCTTACTCTGTTTCTGTCAAATTAAGACAGGCAGAGAAAAACATTAAAATAAATCCTATAATTAAACATTGAATATATTTATTTCAACACAAAATAAAATAGTTAAATATTCTTAATTTTTTTCCAAAATATGTTTAATTGCATAATAAAATAAGTATATTATTTTTTATTTATATAATATTATTATAAAAAATTTTTTTAACATATTAACATATTGGATATTTAAAAATTTGAGGATTTAACTGATTAAAAGCTTTTCAGAATTTGTGTACGCACAAATCGTGATTCAACAAAACTTTCGTATCAAAATTTCTTTTAAATGTACGCAAAAAAACAAACCCTAAAACGACTTTTACGCAATAATCACATACGCTATAATCAAATCCTAAGATATAATTATAATGTTAATAATAATGTTAATATATAAAAAAGGATAACGATTAATCGCGACAAATCGTTTGCAGAATAAAAGTTTTTATTTATATTATATAAATGTGTGTATGTGTATAATAATTATGTATATATAAATACATACACATGCATGTATATATTTAAGAAATATTTACATGTGTATATACATTTTTATATTTATATATAATTAATATTATCTATAAATATAAATACCTAACATATAAATATATATTTTTCTTAAAGTTATTCATAAATGTGTGTGTATTTATATATACATAATTATTATACACAGTACACACATTTATATAATGTAAATAAAAACTTTTATTCTGCAAACGAGTAGTCGCGATTAATCTTTATGCAGCCCTAATATAAAATTTACATGATTATATTTTATATTATAATATTTTCTGTATTATATATTATTATACATGATCTATATTATTATTATATACATTATATTATACATTATTATACAGTAGCCTACTTATTTTTTCTACACATAAAGTATAAAAACGATGCACGTAATGACAAATCTTCACGCTTCCTCACTTTTTAAATCTCTATATGAAAGTGTCTGCTTAATGAAAAAAACGTCATGTAAATGTAATGAGAAGTCTAAACATTAATCACTTAATCTCCTGTCTGTTTTATTTTAGATACAGATGCGCGCCTCTGTCATATTAATTAAATGTCATATTTGTTAACGCATCCAATACTTATTTAATGTTACTCCGTTCGTTGGACAGCACTGGCTTCTTCCAGCGATAGCAAAACCTCCCAAATAAAAAATGCAAACGGAATTTTACTGATAATAAATATAATCATGGATTTCTTTTCCATCTCTTTTGCTTCTATAACAAACTGCTCCAAAATTTTCTGTGGACTAGCGCTGCGAATAACCCTTATATGGAGCTGGTTTGGGCGTGCTTTATGCAAATTACCAACCTCGTGCATCGATACACTAACGTAAGAACAAGTATAAGAACAAATACATGTACACATGCACGTCTTTTAACAAAGGTGGAAAGTTTTCGCGAGAAGTTTAAGTGTAAATGCGAAAAACATACGCAATTATTAGTAAATGAGACCCAGTGTTTTTTAATTTTTGGGTGAGCTGTCTCTTTAATTCGCGAGTTCAGAAGAGCATCAGACAGTGACTTGCTTTCTTGAGGATGATGTCGATGTATCCAGCGATGAGCTGAGAGATCTGTTCCCCCTCTGTGGTTTGTACGGAGTAATAGCTTTCCTGGTACTCACCGAAGTCCTGTATGGGACACACACACACACACACACACACATACACTTAACATCACAAGCACACATCATCTCACGCTTCTCTTCTAGTACAGTTAAATGTGAATATACTGTACTATTTCTGCTGACAGGAAGTCAAACAGATGTGTCCTTGAAGCTCAAGCACTGTACATGAGAATCTATAAGTGGCTCTTAGGGGTCGATCAGAACTCTACATAACACAGCAAGGTTAAACGTCTTGAAAAACAAAAATAAGTTAATTTTGCATTTGATGCACAACAATGAAAACATTGTTTTTATAATAAAAATAGTAGTTATCAGCTTTTACCTACAACACTATGTAATGTTATACGTAAATGTATACAGTATAATGTATTATTTTGTTTGCATCAAAACAAGAAATTAAGACATCAAATGTAATGGCTTTCATCTCTGCCTTCATGTTCTGTAAAAGAGTACATATGTGTTACTGTAGCACAATTGGTAGAGCATTGCGCTAGCTATGCAAAGATTGTGAGTTCGATTTCCAGGTAACACACATACGCTTTTGATAAAGTGTGTCAAATGCACTGTAAGCGTGCTAGATGCATGCTGCGCTGATCGATGTGGGCTGCATTTGGATCCCTTTTGCAATACTATGATGTCATACGATGTTCGGTCTGCGCAGAGCTGCATGAAATAAACCACATTTATGATTTTTACTGCGGCAAAAGCAGAAATTGCGGATAAAACGGACAGGCAGCGATATGAACAAGTATGTTACATTTAAAACTTTTGAAATGATGCAAGTTGGTGGTTCTCAAACTTGAGGGGCGTAAGATGGTGCCAGGTTTATGACATTTTTTTAAATATATTTATTAATCATCAGTTAGGCTACTAATCAATAACACTACATATGTATTATTTTTTTTTGGTTCAAATTCTAATGTGGCATTCACACCAGACGCAGAAGAAGCAGCAAGCGCGAGTGATTTACATGTTAAGTCAATGCAAAGACGCGAATAGGAATCCTGTGGCGCAGTACGCATGAATGGCGCGGTGTGAATGAAGCGAATGGCGCGTTCCGTGCGATATGAGCATGCCGCGGGAAACGCGCGGCACAAGTTGACGGATTTTCGCGCCCCCGTAACCAATGAGGAGCTTGCTCTAGTAGTCACATGACTACAGGGAGTGAGCGGAGTCGCAGAAGCCCCTCCCATGCGGCGAATTTCCAAGTGAATATCTTGAATGACTAGAATATCACGCGCGAATGAAGCTAGTAAACTCAAAATGTTCAAGCGTCCAACTACGCCCAAATTGCGTGTTTTAGGCGCCTCTACCACGGCTGGTGTGAACGCCACATAAGTTTGAGACTGTTTTATGCAATTAATTTCTTTTGGGGGGTTGCACCAAAAAGTTTGAGAACCACTGATGAAAGTTACGTTAGTTTCTGCTATATGTCTTGAGTTAACAAAATATATAAGATTTTATTTATTTTTAAATATGAATGCAAACATCTTACATATTGGTGTATAACTTTTTAATACATGACTTGGGCCTAAAATTTTTTGGGGGTGGGCTTAAGTATATGGAACTATACAAACATATTAAAAACATACAGTCCGATACTAAACAGTGAATGCACATTATTTCAAAAGAAAGAAACGTTGCTCATGATAAAAGCAGCTCAGCTTCAGAGTAAATAATATAACATACCAGTGTAAAGCTCTTGGGGGAGGCAGCCCACCTCTTTACTGTGGTAAGGGGCCATTCCTGCACCACCTCTTTGGTCTTCTCATCCACCCACATCACTGACTCTTTGGTAATGCCCAGAAGACGTGGGACCAACTTATTCTTGCTTTTCATCTTCTCCTGTTTAAAAACAACCCATTGTGTTGTTTATTGTGTGAAATATACAATGGGATACACAGTACTGACTTCATCTGGGTATTTTTGTTTACCATATTTGCTTTGCTCATTAATCATTGCTCATTTGCATGCAAGCAGTTTATTGTCCCCATTTCTCTATATTTCTACCTTCCATGTTTTCTGCAAAATAACAAGTAGGTCTTTGCATACATTTTGCGGCTACATTTTAATACAAACTCCACTGCTGGCTTTTATATTTGTACATACACTACTGTTCATAGGTTTAGGCTAAATTGACTCAAAATTTTTTTTTATCTTTTGATCAGATTATGTACATATTTTTATGTCTAATCTGATGTCAGAAATGAGCCTGGCACATGGGTGGTTGTCTCCAACACCTTGTGCAACGCCTGGTGCCTTCTGCTTTTAACCTTGACTCAACAATACTCTCAACACACTAAGACGCTCCAGAACAAATGCCTGCAGATGGCATCCTGCCAGGGTGCTTGAACCACACACAATTATGTAATAATAAACCGCTGAACACCGAAATAACCTCTTACAATGTACATCGTTGGGCTATTGTTTTTACCTAAAGGGCAAAAGTAACATCTGATATGAGCACATTATAAATAACTGCTTATCTCTTTGTAAGACCTGCTGATATTGTTCAATGTTTTTAGGCATGACGTCCCTGTTTCAAGGGTGACACTTATTCACTGCGGGTAAATATAGATTTTTGAAAATACGTCCATTGTGTAATTGTGGCCATCAGTCAGGGACAATGTGATTTATTGTTAGTCTCAATTCTAGTTTAGTAACACACCACTAATGAGCAAAAAGGCCTCCTTGAGTGGACAGCTTGTAATGTACTGTACACCTACAATATATCTATGTAAGGGATAATGTATAGGCAACCAGATATAGATATCTTTTAAAAGAGACGAACGACACACATCGACAAAGTCGCTTATAATGTGAATGTACCTTTACCCAACTTATAAAACACGAAAGTATCCCCTTAGGGCAAACAGTTCAAACTCCGTCTATATTTTGATCCTCGCTCTGAATCTGACCTCTATCAAAAGTCACAATTAGCTCAGCTTTTTGTTCAAAATTTTGTCTTTTTGAAGAACCCTACCCATATTTGAGAGGTGATAAAAAGAAAACAAATAAAGGTAGGATAAAAAGGGTTTTTTGTTTGAAAGCAGAGGGTTCTTCATTTGATATATTGTATGTTTATATATTTAAATGTAAATCTAAACTCAAGACATTCTTCTTTAACAAAGCATTTACCTAAAATGTCCAGTAAATGTACTTATCCCGCAATAGTTAGTTTGTTTAGAACAAAGCACTCACATAACTCATCTGAGTAATATACTTATGCCGCAATAGTTAGCCTGTCTGGAACCGAGCTGACTTAAACCACAATACTGTATGACACTTGCATTACATGTGAACGGCCCCTACGCTAATAAGATTTTGTTTCTCTCTCCAAGTCTCGTCCTCGACCCTGAGGACAATGAGACAAACAGACCCAGTTCCTGCAGCTGTGAGGGTCATCACACCACTGATCTACTGACCGTCCTTCAACGAGATGCCCAGCCGATGCCTGACCGGTGACCACCGGCGGAACCAGTTTAATTCGCTTACCCATTCACATACCCCAATAGTATTTATATTAGGGCCGGGACTCGATTAAAAAAATTAATGTAATTAATTAGAGGCTTTGTAATTAATTAATCGAAATTAATCACATATAAATATTTGACCTGAGAACATTGAGAAGTTTCACATGGATTTTTAGTATACCATGAATAATGACTGAATACATAAGCTTAAGCAACAAAATATTGTTTATTTTTGTTCAACCAAGTCGTTGTACACGGAGTCAGGCTAAAGTCCACGCTAGCTGCTATATGTTTTGCATTGAGATGATACTTGAGGCTCGATGTGCTGCGGGTGATATGTGAATTCCTTGTTGCATAGCTTACACACAACCATGCTCTTATCGACGCTTCCATCCGTTCGTTTTTTATAAAAAATTTCCCATCCACGGGGCCAACCAAAGCGATCTCATCAGCTTCTTCGTTCATGTTCACTGTGGTTTGTTGTTGTCTGAAGTCATGAACGCTAGTTGGTGCTCCAGTATAATCGGTCCGCCGAAACTCATCCAATGAGAAATGTTCCGTGGTGCAAAAATAGGTGCGATTAAAATGCGTTAAAAATGTTTAACGCGTTATTTTTTGTGTAATTGATTAATCTTAATTAATGCGTTAAAGTCCCGGCCCTAATTTATATATATATAAATATATATGTATCTCTCTCAGGGGTTTTTCTCTCAGGGGTTTTTCTCCTAGGGGGTTGATCCCCTGGAGAGTCTGCCACCTTTGGCTTAACTTACTACTTTTCCGTATATGTTACATTATTACTATGCTCACTTTCTATGCTTTTCCTACATCTATTAATGTAAAGCTGCTTGCTTTGAAACAAGTAACAATTGTGAAAAGCACTATATAAATAAAATTGAATTGAATTGAATTAAAGAAAAACATTTTCTGGAAGGCATTAAACTTTTGTGAAAATCATAAAACATGCTGGGCTGGCTGGCAACTTTTTTTAAACGCTAGCGGGGAAAGAATTAAAAACCTAAAGTAATTATGCAAGGATTCAATAGCCATGCGTCCTAAACTGCTTTTCACTGAACTTTTCACTTTTTTTTTAACATACATTTTCGCCAATGGACATTATTAGTGTATGTGGCCGTCAAATGCAAGCCTGAAAGGAGAGCACAGTTCTGACAGGCGCCATGTGCACGTTTGTTCCCACTGTTAACTTATTAGAAGGACTACAAAACAATACATTTTAAAACTTGTGATATTGCTTCCCCAGATCCTTGGCATTTATATGAGAGCAGCAGGTGCACCAAGCAGGTTTTATGAAGTTAAACGAGGTTTTTTTGAGACCCTTTTAATTTCTGGAAATATGAAAATTCTGTAATATTAAATACAGAATATGACAAATAATGAAGGATCCCAAAATGTTACATTTTGTTGATTTTGCGCTGTTCCACGATCGCAAACTACTGGAGGGACTGGCTGGCAGCCGTTATCTAACTCCAGATCAGCATTTTGTCTCTGGTAAGCCCTCAATTAAACTAATAAATTTGATCAATTTAGCACATTATATGTGCTGTGTTTGCCGCCATGACGGACACAAATATGGAAGTGAAGTCTTTTGCACCGATGAATAGATAACAAGTCCTGACTTTATGTCGTCATCTGGTCACCCAAACAGTAACTCACCTTCACCAGGAAAAACGACACCCCGTATGTGCGCAGGGAGCGGGCGAGCTTCACGTACTTCACCTTCGCCTCAATCTCCGTCATCTCACCGCAGCTTTTGTGATCCTGTGTCGTAAACAATGCCATAAATAACTATACATTATACACGTCGCTTGTACTATTCATTGTTTTAAATGTATTTCTGTTTAGTGCTCTAATGCTCCTTTTTTAAATTCACTGAATGTTTCATGCACACGGGCTTCCCAGGCTAAACAAACATGTCCAGAAACTAATAGACCTTTCTCAGGCTGAACACATGCTGACAACTGAACTTTAATAGCATTTTTCCCTGGTAATAATATTAGATTAAGTAAAACCAACAGAGGGCCACGAACCTGAAAAACTCTCTTCTCGGCCCCTCTCTGTTTGATATATTCTTTCGGTAGGAACTCCTTCAGGCTGTAACAAACAGTTGATACATTTACACCTAACACACACAAACATTTTCCATTCAAAACAGTACAAAACACATGAGGTCATCCTGGCAGGGATTACTTTCGACATATGCAACACCCACCCGCATGACTTTCAGACAGTTGCACGTTAATGTCTGGCTAAAACTGAGTACATTAAACAACTGTATTGATGTCATAAATTGGACACATGAAGTCATGTGGTCTTACTCTAGAAATCCTTGTTTGTGTTTGTGCTCCACGTGTGGGCCGAACTGGATCTGTGCCTGAATTCCAGCGAACTCACAGGCCTTGTCAAAGGACACCGGATGGGAGCCGTTCAGAATGTCATCTCTCGCCTGAAACAGAGACGGGAAATGGAGTAACTAGACTATATAAGTAACAAGACTGCCAATAACCAGGGTTGCTAGGGTGTTGCTAAGGTTTTTTTAAATAAATAAATATATGACAAAATGATGACAGCACGTATGTTGGAGTATCTTGATGTTAACCTGACAACTAAGTCGTTTAAAAGCAAAAAAAATGGCTCGATGGTTTATACCATACTGTTCGAAAAAATGACCATAATATGTATCCCAGCTGGCACTGGACAATAACTAACATGGGGTTAGTTGTAACACGGACCATTTACATTGTTGCACAAGGTTGAGCGTTTTGTATTTCCGTATTGATTTCACTCTGCCAAAAGACGATCTCCCGCAAATTATTGGAAATGTATAATGTTTTTCCAGAGAGTTATTGATGAACGAGTGTTTTGGTGGCATGTAAGTATATTTTTTCATCATATGTTTTTTTTTCCGGTTTATAAGTTGGTGTAAGATACAAAATCCAATGCTAGGTCATATTAATCAGTGTCTTGTTGACTAAAACATAGCATCATTTTGAAATATGTCTGCAGCTCTTTTTTGGTGGGCTTAAAAATATTTTGACCCAGCGGGGTTAATTGTAACGCTGTGTTACAACTAACCCCTCAGCACTTACGATATAAAAACCGCTAACGTTAGCGTAATTCTTGCTGTTGTTTGAAATAGGCTACACACGAATGATTGCTGGCTGCCAACAAAATAAATGTGCCTGTCTTATCAAAAACCGTGTGTCAAATTTATTTTTGTTCATATCTTTAATATTGATTGAATAAGGTCACGTCAAAGATTGAAATCATAATGAAATTAATGGCTAAAATCAGACTTTGATGCTCATTATCTCAGAATTTGATTTTGAAACTGTAGTATGGTTATTACAGACTGGGTCACATATAAAAAAATGTTTTCATAATTGTGCTGCTTTTTCTTACATATTTAGACATTTGTATCCATTTATAAACAAAATATTGTTAGAAAAGGGCTGGATGAATGAATACAGTGTGGATACCTGTCTATTATAGACAGATATATAAACAATATTCACTTCAAGTATATAGACAAAATAGTATTGAAATATTTGACTGCAAACTTAATTTTTAGCAAGTGTTACAACAAACCCCCTGCCTGTTACAATTAACCCCACCTATGGGATAAGTTGTAACGTTTGAACTTCTGTCACGTTTGGTGTAATTGTCCAAAAATGGTAAGTACTAGAAACTTCAAATGTTCATTTGTAGCAGAGATGTGTGTGTTGCTTGTGTAAAATATATAATTAATCAAACTCAAATATTTTTTGAATGATTGATCCAAAACCAAACAGCGTTCTAATATGAAACCTAATATGGTCGTAATAGGTTCAGTATTTTGGTACCCAGTATTCTGACCATTTTTTCTGACAATGCAGGGTTCTATCAAGATGAAGCTATTAAACCCAGAGACCCAACGAATACCACACGCACTCCTTCACAAGTGCGTAAACTTGGCAGAGATTTGACTGTGAGGTAATGAAAGTTATACATTATCCTAAACAAGATCGTGATGCCCCACCCTCAGAAAGTCCACCAATCATCTGGCAGCGCTCCCAAATGACAATGACATGGTAACAGTTGCAGAAACATCGAAGGAGACCCAGATATTACTTGATCACACCCCCTGTGTCTCAGTCTCAGTGTGGAGTGGAGAAATCCCCTTCAGTCTGCCAAATATTTCCTATGCATGAGACAGTGTGTGTCTGAATGTCTCTATGTGATCCAGTCTTCTGTTTCTCAAAGTATGTGGGTGTGTATGTGGCGCCGAGTCAGAAAATTTCATGGGGGCGTTTGTGTTTACTAGAGAGAAAGAGAGAGGCAGATGAAGTGCAGAGAGAGAAGTGTTACACTGTGTATGATGTCCAACTATTAAAGGGATAGTTCACCCAAAAATGAAAATAATGTCATTAATGACTCATCCTCATGTCGTTCCAAACTCGTAAGATCTCCGTTCATCTTCGAAACACAGTTTAAGATGTTTTATATTTAGTCCGAGAGCTTGTCAACCCTTCATTGAAAATCTACATACGGTTTACTGTCCATGTCCAGAAAGGTAATAAAAACATCATCAAAGTAGTCCATGTGACATCAGTGGGTCAGTCAGAATGTGTTGAAGCATCGAAAATACATTTTGGTCCAAAAATACGACTTTATTCAGCATCGTCTATTGTGAAGCACATGCGCGAAACTAAAATCACTTGACTGCAGTAACGCAGATGAGCTTATATCGTGTTTGCGAAGTTATTTATTTTCAAACTTATAGTGTGCGTCTCCCTCAGACTGTAAACGAAGCCCGGGTGCAGAAAACAAACAAACAAAAAAAACAGCTGGGGCGCACCAGATAACACGTCAGCCATGTCATACATCATCCGTGTCACTGCAGTCACGTGATTTTAGTCTCGCGCTTGCGTTTAAACTGTGTTCCGAAGATGAACAGAGGTCTTACGAGTTGGGAACGACATGAGGGTGAGTCATAAATGACATTATTTTCATTTTTGGGTGAACTATCCCTTTAATCTATTACTATCTTTTGTACTGTATCCTTTACAAAATGTACACTATTCAACCGAGTGTTGGGTCAAAAAGGATGAACCCAGGCGAGTTACCCAAAGTTATGATTTTTATGTAAGCAAATATGTAAAAAGTGCACACATACTGTATCTTGTATAAGCAAATAAGTGCAGGTGTACTTTGTGTTTATGTGTTGGGCAGTAGGCGGTAGCTTTTGCCTCCCCGGGCATAACCACACAAACGGATCTGCAGCAAACCAAGTGCTCCTGCTTTTAACACAGCTCCACGCCTCAGGGGAAACTTGATATTATATTATATTTCTAAAGCAGACACATACATCTGCACTGGATCATTCACACACCCACACATGCATTTGCATAAATAAGCATGCGTTCCTGTCCGAAATCCCTCTGAATGTCCGCTGGCTGTTTTTTGATGGTAGCCATTATGACTTATAATGGAAACTGAAATGTGTTTGTTGAATGTGGTGATTAACACGACGTCAAAACCGCATTAGGTGTCAAGCAAACATGCATTGTTGACTTGAGTTTCTGTCCGAACTCACTGTTGGTGTAAATAGTGTTTTCATTTACATATACAGTCCAAACTCTGCATAGCTACATAGTTCCTAGTGGCATTTTCTGGCATTTCGGCACATCTGAAAAACGACATAAGACTTGAAACCGCTGCCACATTCAATTAGGACGAGGTGTATGGGAAAAATGGGAAGTTTCCAGCTAGTCTACAATCAGACTACCTATGCTTGAACATCTTGTTTAGTTTATTTTTTGCTGGATTGGGCTGGGTAGCCACGCCCACACATTTCACTGGTCCACATTCTAGCTCTGCAGATATCCCTAAAACCAAGTATACATCGATTCAACAAAATTCCTATATGGATACCAATAGATACTGATAGTTTTACTATTTACTCAAATTATTATGTCATAAAATCCTAAAAGTGCCAAGCGTTAGGGCTGGGACCATAGATATGTATAATAAAGGCTAGATATAGTCTCTAACGTCATCACCGGTGGCCATCTTTTCTCACTCGGCTCGCTCACTCATAGCATTGTGTTTTAATGGTGCATGTACTTTTAAATAACCACAACTTGCTCAATTTTCTACTGATTTTCAAATGGTTTGGTTTCATGGGCTGTTTATAAACAATCGGCCGATGTCCGATAGTGTGAAAAAGTGCTTTTATCTGCAGATACCGATTATGAGCCGATGTATCGGTGCATTCCTACTGAAAACTTAAAATCTGTTCTGATTGGCTGTTTTATTGAACCCTGAAAAACTATGCAAAGCTCAAAATGTGCTGTATTTTGGCTTGTTAGGACGATGTGCATTGTGAAAGCCAATGTTTCCCCTACTGTAAAATTGTACCGCCTATGGTAGAGCAACAGACAATCGACAAATCAGCATCTGTGAAGAGAAGCAGATTGCCTTCTGGGCTGATCAATAATTCATTCTTGAGTGCCGGCGAATATTCCGCGGGTTTCATAAAACTAAAGCAATGACAGCCAAATGTTTAAATGTCTGTATAGTGACTCAGAGAAGCTAATTAATTGTTAGAGCAGGTGGCGACACAGAAGTTTTGGCAAACTGGTGCAATACAGTCAATCCAGCCAGTAAGATAATGATAAACAGAGGACTGATAGGATGACAGTGATGGAGAATAAGACTTATAATAATAATAATAATAATGCAATAATAATAATAATAATAACAATAACAATAACAATAACAATAATAATAATAATAATAATAATAATAATAATAATAATAATCATTATCATTATAATAATAAAAATAATAATAATTATTATTATTATTATGATTATGATTATTGTTATTATTGTTATTATTATTATTGCATTATTATTATTATTATTATTATTATTATAACAACACTAATCATAATAATAATTATTGTTTTTTGTTTAAGTTTGTTATTATTATTATTATTATTAATGTTTAAGTTTGTTATTAATATTAATATTATTATGCAATAAGACTTTGTTTTTTTAAGCATACCCATACAAATGGTTTGTGTCAAAACCACATACAAAAACTGTAATAAATAATATCTCTAGCAGCAAAAAATAAAAACCGCATGACATCAACAGTAAAAAATGTTTAAAAAAATTTAAGGTCACTTTGTTTCCACTTTAGTCATGTTTTGATGGGTAACCCCACCCACACCGATTCCTAATTGGTCAAAAATCAAAGACATCAAAACATTTTAGATTGCTTGATTGAAATTACTAGATCCTTTACCTGTACGTAGAGGAGGTTGAGCTGAACGGGGTCACGTGAGTCCACGTTCTGGTCTGAGTAGAAGAACTTCCTTCGGAGAAGTAGTATCTCGCTCTCTTCTACGCCCTGCTCCCGAAACGTCCGACTATGATCCAGCCAGTTTACTGCGAAAGAAGTGTTCAGCTAGGTTAGCATTAGCAATCAAAATCTGTGCTAGTTATAATACTAGCTTTTTTATTTATTTAGGGACAATTCACATCAATTGACATTTTTTGTTTACACTCAAAATGTAAATGGGCCAACCCTTACGAAAATTAACCATGGTTATATTGTGGTAAAAGTGTAGTAACCATGTTTTTTTGGTGTATTGATTACTATCAGCAAAACCATGGTTTTACTACACTAACTAGGGTTTAACTATGGTTTTTGAAAACCATGATTGCCAAAACCATGGTTATTTTGTAGTTACTATGGTTTTACTACAGTAACCATGGTTTTTTGGTTTTAACTGTAGTAAAACCATGGTTAATTTTTGTAAGGGAAAGTTAGCAGAAAAGCTAATTTTCATCTGTAGTCCCTAAAACTAGCTATAAAAGTCCAGTAATCTGTTACTTTATGACAGCACCTACTGTTATAAGATAAGAAAGACTAATTCATGTGACTTTATTCCATTTGATATCATTATTATTCTGTATTTATGCAATGTTATCTAGTGAAAACATGCTTAAAGCAGGGGTCTAATGCTATTTAATGGATTCCAATTTTTTTTACACTGTTAAAGGAAAACACCACTGTTTTTCAATATTTTACTATGTTCTTACCTCAACTTAGATGAATTAATACATACCTCTCTTTTTTCAATGCATGCACTTAATCTTTGTACAGCACATCATGATTGTGTTAGCATTTAACCTAGCCCCATTCATTCCTTAGATCCAAACAGGGATAAATTTAGAAGCCACCAAACACTTCCATGTTTTCCCTATTTAAAGACTGTTACATGACTAGTTACACGAGTAAGTATGGTGGCACAAAATAAACGTGACGATTTTTAAGCAAATAAAATGAGAAAATGAGAACTATATTGTATGGTGGAAGAGCACTTCGTTTGCAGCACTTTGAGCTCGGCGCGCAGTAACATCATCACTCTTGACTACTTCCCATCTCGCTCAAACTTCCGTCAATATTACTGAAGATAGGTACGTATTAATTTGTCTAAGTTTAAATAAGAACATAGTAAAATATTGAAAAATTTTGTTGTTTTTCTTCATAGAGTTTTTAAACATGGACAAAGTAAAAAAAAAAACAGACATAGTATTTCGGGGCCAAATACACTTCGTCCTGGTACATACAAGTTTCAAAAAGTTTTTTTATTACGTCAAGACCTGTGGAAGTACAGTCAAAGTCCTTGTATGGGCATTTCTTATGGATAAGCGCATGCAAACATCGACCAGAGCGAGTCCAACAGCACGCTCATCAACATGCTTCATTCAGGTTACGAAAGTCGTGGGCAACGTCGTTGTTTTGTATTTTAGTAGTGTGTTTTGTTCTGGTTAATGTTATGGCTAATATCTTACAATCATCGTCTGTGTGAAGTTTGGCTTTCAGTTTCTCCATCTTCCTCTCATCTCTGAGGAGCGTTCTGTCTTTCTTCAGCGTCCCCATCCCATCCTCTTTCTTCTCCTCCACCTGTTCCTGGATCAGCGAGTACTCCTCATAGTTGGTTATTCCTGCGAAGCAGAAGATAATCAGCCGTGTCCATTGATCTATCTTTCCTTCTTATCTGGGTGTTCTTGAAAAAAAATGTAGTGTGAGAAAATAAATATCAGTAAGGCCACAGACCTCTGAAACTATAATCAATATTTGTGCCTGCAGACTTCCACAGGTTGTAAATCATTATGAAAACTAAAGAGGAAAAAATAACTCAAGGGAATGAGGAGTCAATAAGGGAGCTAGCATTTTGATTGTGGCTCTGGGCTTAAAGTCTGGTCTACATTGAAGTTAACTATAGTCAAAAACTGATTAACATATACTGTAAAAGGACCAACCTTACAGTATTTCATTGGTTGGTTGGTTTTGTTTATAGAAAAAGCTATTTATAAAGACGACACCTTATAAGAGAGCACCCACCTATCCTACTGCAAATGGTGACCAACAGCTCCCCTACTGTTTTGGAGTCATCAACCATAATGGTTTTGATGGCACCATCCAGCATTTTGATCTTCTGAGGTCTTTGTTTCTTCTTGTACTCCAGGACGTCCTGTCGATTTGAAAACCATGCTTAATTTTTACAAGATTTTAAAAAAGATGCATATTTACCTCAATGTTTAAATGCAATTAAAATCTGTTTAATAATGTGATTTACCCCACTTCGCAGCATATAGTAATCAAGGGTACGTCCTGATTCCAACCAGATACCTTTTCTCGGGTCATCATCGGACAGGAACAGCCCGTAATCTGATGCTGAAAAAATGTTGACATTACAAAAACCCTCACTCGATGGGAGTAGATACCAGATTAAAACTTGTTACGTCTTTGCGCGCTAACAAAAACGGACGTAGTAAATAGCTGACTGTTCATTACCTCAAAGCAATTTGTTTGGGCTGTCAATGACGCTTGTGTTTAAAGACAGTTGACATTTACAAGATGAATCCAATTTATTGTGGCTATCAAGGGTAGCAATCATGTCCACCGCATGGGACCACAGTCATATAAATGTAGTCGGGTGTATAATGAATGTACAGAGAGTGACAGAGCTTCCGACTCTTCAGACTCCAGTTGAGTGGATATCAAACACAAGACAATTTTTAGCATCTTGCAAACAGAGATACGGTTTAATGACTTGAGTTAGCACGGAGAGAAGGAGAGAAAGAGAGAGCTCAGTATGAAGCCAAATTGGTGATGAGGTGAGGTTGCATACAAAATAACACATTAACACTGATGCTTTGTCATGTCGGATAAAGATACATTTCTCAAATGTGCAGAATCCATGTAGAAAAATTAATTTAAGTAAAATGTACTTATCCATATTTAACTTTCTTCACATACTTTTCTGTTTTTACTGTGCATTATTGATCATTTTATCATGGGGCTGTCGAATGCTTTATTCTGAGTGGTTAAGAAATGGTCCACGGGTATGTATAATTTTCGATAAACGCACACCTGACCTGCCAAATGTCTTAAAGGGGACATTTCACAAGACTTTAAGATGTAAAATAAATTTGGGGGTCCCCAGAGTACGTATGTGAAATTTTAGATCAAAATACCCCACAGATAATTTATTATAGCATGTTAAAGTTGCCACTTTGTAGGTGTGAGCAAAAATGTGTCGTTTTGGGCGTGTCCTTTAAAATGCAAACGAGCTGATCTCTGCATTAAATGTCATTGTTGTGTTTGGATAGTGCAGGTTAAGGGGCGGTATTATCCCTTTCTGACATCACAGGGGGAGCTAAATATTATTGACCTATTTTTCACATGCTTGCAGAGAATGGTTTACCAAAACTAAGTTACTGGGTTGATCTTTTTTTTTTTTTACATTTTCTAGGTTGATAGAAGAACTGGGGACCCAATTATAGCACTTAAATATGGAAAAAGTCAGATATTCATGATAGGTCCCCTTTAAAATAACCGTAATGTCCGTGGTAACCGCAGTATAAGCGGAGTAATTGATGACAGAGCATTGAATTATTTGAAAATAATGCACAACCTCGGTGCAATGGCGCTACGCTTTGCGTCACGCCGCATTTCCACCTTGGGTGTGCATGATTTTCAAATACTTCAACGGCACGTTGTCAATTATTCCTTACTTATTGCAAAGCAATATTTGTCTTAAAGCTGCAATCTGTAACTTTTGCTTCTATATCGCCATCTCTGGTTGAAGCATAAAACTGCAGGTTACTTTAAAGGGACACTTCACTTTATTTTAAAATATGCTCATTTTTTGCTCCTCTAGAGATAAAATTTAGATTTGTACCTTTTTGGAATCCATTCAGCTGATCTATGGGTCTGGCGGTAGCACTTTTAGCATAGCCTAGGAACTATACTCTCATTCTGGCGTAATAATCAAGGACTTTGCTGCTGTAACATGGCTGCAGGAGGCGCAATGATATTAGGCAGCGCCCGAAATTAGTCCCCTTAAGAACTTTCAATAGCAGGGGACTATTTTCGGGCAGTGTGTAATATCATTGCGCCTCATGCAGCAATGTTACGGCAAAAAAGTCCTTGATTTTTTCACCAGAATAAGAGTATAGTTCCTAGCCATATCTGCCTAGAAAATCACAACTATTAATTTTCTGTCGGTTTTAGTACACGATGTAACTACAGAAGAGTCAAGTTTTAAACAGGAAAAATATCAAAACTCTTTGGTTATTTTTTTGCGCTATGCTAAATGGTCTAATCAGATTCTTATGCTAAGCTATGCTAAAAGTGGTAGCACCAGATGGATTCCAAAATCATATTTTCATTAAGCATATTTTCACAAAACTGGAGTGTCCCTTTAAAGCAAATAGTTTACCCCAGAATATGAACTTTGTACATACTTAAGGCACATATCAGTGGCTAGAACCGAAATCTTACGAAATTACATTTGCACAAAGTGTGCAATGTATTTGTTTTTTCACGTTGACTAAAGTTTAAATTATTTTAAAGTCGCCATAAAACAGAAGTAGCAGTTGTCTTATTTTCCCTGTGGTGACGTATATTCGAGTAAAATGGCTTCTGAAATGAAAAAAGGTAGGGATGGACTTGAATTCGTCCATTGTGAACTGATTGGATCGCTTAAAGTTGGGTCCTGTTGCTAATTGCTAATCGTGATCTTTTCCCAGACCCCACCCACACGCCATACCATGGCTGTTTCTCAATGTCAAGAAATGATCCTTGGAAGCCAGAATTTCGAGGATGCTACGTCATCGACATCCGTCGAAGCACTTTTCCAATGTTGAGGATCCTCGGAATTGCAACCAAGGACTGAGTCCTTCGTTCGAAAAATATCCTATATACAGGAAAGGATGCATATGTGTATCCTTCGCGCTCTCAAATCACCAACAATCCTATGCGCGCAGCGCCAAAGCACACCTTTTTACTGACGTAATGACGTGCACTTGCTAAACTGTTCCATTTACGTGTTCTCCAAATTCGTAAAGCCTCTGAAGGAAGTGACTTGGAAAGACCAATCCTGCCAAGGAAGTATCCTTGACATTGAGAAACAACCCATATGTTCGGAAGTAAAGAGATTGTTTCGAGGAGGGTAGGAGATTTGCATTTTTGATTAAAGTTTATGACTTTACATGATTTTTTTTAAATAACGAAGCTCACAGATAAGTCATTTGTAAAAATACCACAATATTACAAAACAAATTATGGTTTGTCATTTCAATTTCATTGCGACTTTAATAAAAGTACAAAAAAAGTGGTGGCAAAGTGAAAAACTGCGATTTCTTGCCTTGTCCGGATTGAGCTTCTGGGACTCTCTCTCTGATAATCCGACATGCGTCATAAACCGGGGTGGAGGGCTCGAACTGCATCGTCTTCACCACATTGCACTGCCTCACACAAATCTTCAGCGACAGGGCCACCATTGTGACTGCTGCTCAAATGGGAGCGCCCACTACCACAGCTGTAAAAAGAGAAAGAAACCATCTCTTAGATTGAAAAAAATCTCTAAAAGCTGAAAAAGTGATGGACCAGACACTAAACACAGCAAAAAAATCAGTTCAACTCCATCATTGATTAGTAAAACATGTCTGCCACTGAAGGAAGCGAGATCAAAAGGTTTTCAGGGGTTTATAATATTAGCGCTTCACTTTTAAGTAAGACATCTGTAATGTAGTTAATAGATTAGCGAAACACCACTGCCCTTTAAATGCCGAGCACAGGAAAATATCTTGCTGCTAATTGAGACTTTAGTTTAAGCTCTCATCTACCAAATATTCAATTCTAATCTGTTCTTTATACAATAAAGAATAACCTCCTTTATATGCTTTAAAAACGTAAAGAATGTGCCTAGAGAGAGAATGGGACCAAGTTTTGTTGGACTGGTTAACTAATGTAGCAAGCTAATGTAATACATAGTACTTTATTGCAATGTTAGTGCAGATGTACCGTAGTTTTATATTTATGGCGAGTGGCAGGTAAGGCAAAAAAGTTAGTTTTAGGCCCTGCTTTTGCACAATACTGTACAATGGCAAGTTGTAACAGACTTAAAAAAAGTATAAAATACACAAAGTCAAAGTTACAATTCTGTACAATCCAGGAATATCAGTCAGTGCAGCTGAAGTGATTCACAGGAGAGCATGAAGATGTCTGACCAATTCAAGAGAAGACAGATGGGGACCTTTATTTTTTATAATGGACTTGTGAATGAACCTTCTCTATTGTCTTCTCAGTCAGCAATAGGGGTGGCACGGTTCACAAAACCCTCGGTTCGGTTCGTATCACGGTTCTATGGTCACGGTTCTCGGTTCAGTACGGTTCTTGTTGTTATTTTTTCTTTACATTTTTAACACTCCAGGAATGTATTATCTTATTAATGTATTAATTATCCATAATTTAGGATACAGTATTAAAAAAAAGTTATATCATGTAATCATGCACAAACTGAATTTGACTTTAAGCACATTATTGGGACCATCCCTGAGAAAAGCCAGGTGAGATTTTTAAACAGCAAGAGGAAAGACATTGATGATTTCAACATGCTTTTCATTTATTTGGCAAAAAAGAGAATGTGTATTGCCATCTACATGAACTTTGTGTGCATTTTTAGCACACAAAGATAACTTGCATTTATTAGAATGCCAACTTCAGTGTAGCTCTTAGATTTATCACTCAGAGGCTGCTTTAATACTGAGAGTATATGTGGACGAGAGAGAAACATAACCTTTACACCTGTAATATTTAAATCCGTCTCTTTTGTCCACTTTTGACCACTTCTGTCCTGATTACTTTGAGGGGAAATTTATGAAATAAGATCGCGCAACTTTCACACGCTAGCAAAATGAAACTACGCGGAAATCAGCCGCTTTAATTTTATCAATGAAAGGCTAAAAATAGCGCTAAAGACGTAAAACAGTACCTCAGATTAGATAAATGGTCGGAGAGAAGGCGGTCTCCTGTGGCTGTTCGAGCAGTTCAATCTATTGTTTTATTTCCGCTGTCATCATAGGTAACATGAAATAAAAATATGTTTCCACACACCAAACTTATACGACGCTGGCGCATCCTCCAACTGCGGGCAGACTTCCTTTTCTCTCCCACTTGCCATTTCTATACGTAACATAACCTGCAGTACTTATACTCGAAACCAGTCACCTCTTCTCTTCTTTCGCGCGAAAGGGAAACACGCAATCTGAGGTCACATACAGGGCATGAGACTACATTGCGCATGCCATGAACCGTTGAACCGTGCGGTACACACGCGCTCCGAACCGAGACAAGCGAACCGAACGGTTCGGATTTTTTTCATGGACCGTGCCACCCCTAGTCAGCAAGTACACACAAGTAGGAGTAATAGCTTTTAAGGTTCTTTTACTCTTGGTAGGGATCACAGGGGACATGCAGAGGTATTGTAGACCAGATAAAATGTCCCACAGAGACCACACACGCACACACAAGGCCAGCTTTGGTGAGAATTGTCACTCGTAACTTCTTTAGAAGTTATAAGCTAAAGTGTATGAATACAACCGTGGCTAAGACATGCAAAATAACCTAGAAAATAAAACATCTGCTGCGACTCTAACAACTTCACCTTTGCGGGAGATTTATCAGTAGGAAATCCAGAACTACAAGATGCTTTTATACAAAGCAACTTGCAAATGAGAAATATGGTTTTTATGAAAATTCATGCCACCTTCATGCCATTCCAACTGTACATGATTTCTTTTATACAATGAATAATTCTATATTAAAATGTCATTGTTATCTTCTTAAATGGGAGCCAACATGCTGAAGCTCCAAAAAACACAAACATCCATCATTTAAGTAATCAAATGACTGCAGTTGGTTAATTTATGTCTTCTAACACAAAACGATATGTAAATATTTTAATGATTAATATTTAACAAAACTCAAGATCACTGAAGTCATAAACAGTCAGTGATAAAATAAGGATGATAAATATGAGCAGTGAAAGATTTTCTCTCAATGTTGTTTGATTAACATGAGTGACAGACAGGAGTAAAATTAGGTAACTTCCCCTTTAAGACCAAAGTCCGGACCTAATATACTGTTACACACATGTTTCCTTTTTTAACTGTTTATGTCTCTTAAGACTTAAATGGTCATGTTTATGAGGATACTTTTTGACGCATATGTGTATTTAAGACCAAATATACTCACAAGCTCAATGAGAAGCAGATGCGCTGTTTGCGCGCTCCTCTCACATAGAAACATTGCGCACATTTAGTACTGTTGTTTGTGTTTCAATAGCTTAAAATCACTTTTTACAACGTTAGACAATCTACGTTATATTTTCGTGAACATGTGCCTAGCAACGTGACATGGGCGCGTAACCTCGATAAAGACGATAGTTCAAAATCTCTACCGCTTGACTAATACCAACCGGTTTATCGCCCACTACAAGGCGTACACACCAAAAGCGAATTCAACGATTTGCGCCAGTAGATTAAATACAAAGTAAATGCAAAGAAGTGAATAGACAAACTCACGGATATACTACAATAGACAGCCAATTGCGAATGACGCAGCACAACTGCTGCGAAAACACGGGCTTTTCACCTCAAAGCATCTCGGTGCAGGATAAAAATATTCAACTGAAGCGAAAAATAAGCATGACACAAAGTTAAATCTCATGAGTAATCTAAAGCGAGAAACGCAATCCTACGCATTTGGTGTGTACACAGCATTAAAGAGGTATCACCTGACCCCTTTATCTGTAACCTTTAACCTTTAAAGAGCTCTGTGCTCCCTCTCTCTCTCTGCTTTCTTTGCTCTGGCCCTGCGTGACAGACTTTACAAAATACCTCTCATTTCTTACTGTACCTCCAACCAAGCTCAAAGCATACCTACACTCACACTATTTAACCCCTACACAACATGTGATCCTATACAGAATGAACTAAATACAGAGTGAATCTTCAATAAGGTTCTGTGGAAAAGTCAATATGGCCGATTAATATCTATTGCACAAATGATGCAGAACAAATAAGGGTAAAGGGTACTTATTGTTGGGGGGGGGGGGGGGGGGCTAAACTGCATGCTTTAGAAAATACAAAATAATCCAACATAATTAAAAAAATAATTTTGGTTTAAAATAAAGTTATGTGGGTGATGACAGTAAATTAGGAATTTTCTTATTTGGGTGAACTATTCCTTTAAACCATACAAAAAACATAAAACGGAGTTTTTAAAGGCAATGGCAACATAACCAGATGTCCACTATAAACCACCCGGTCTTAACATCCCATCTTAGAAAGCAACAAACATCAATATTTTACAAAGCTAATGATCACACTGTTCGTGAATGTGGTTTTTGTAGTTTTAAATCATTTTCTCATGCCCTGGATGGTATTAGAGTCAAAACCCGTAGAGTAAAAATCTGGAAGCGTTTGCCCTCGGAACCAAAAATTCCGAATGGTTTTGGAAGATGGGCCTGAGAGGCTCCAGCTGGGATCTGTAAACATCACTGGCCAGCTGCTAGCAATGAGATGGTTGTGTTAAACAAGGACTATCTTTGTGAGACTTTTATTATAAACATTGGCACGGCAACAAAGAAATGGCGATATCAAAGGTAATACGACGGAGGTAGAATAAATGATGAAGGAAGATCTGAAGTCATAGTCTTCTACATCATGTTTCTTCAATAGAAAATACATTTTAGCCTGGGAAGACAAACAGCATATTTTGAGAAAGACTGGGATATAGACATGTGGATCTACAGTGAGCTTCCCATTCAAACATACACAAACACAAGAGCCCCACATCAGTGATTATTCAGTATACTAAGCTTCTCTGGTATGCGTTAGACATACTGTTGCTTTTAACCAAGAACTTTCCACACATTACAAGAGAATGTCCGACTGTGAACCTCTTCAGATTGGGAAACTAAACATAGTTTGCATCTGGCTCCGAATGAAAGCACACTTTCAGTGTGTAAATAAACTACTCTTAGTTAACTTTTGTTATTTCAAAGGAAGAAAGTTTCTTTTTCATTCAAAGTAAAGTGTTTTGTAATGTACTCATGGTCCATCAGTATGGTGTTACTTTGAACTTATTCAAATCAATTTAATTGATAATAGTGCATAGCTTTAATATCTTTGCAGAAATATTTACATGCTATGCTAACTTATATTATGTCAGACAACAGTTAGCTTTATAATAATAATAATAATAATACAAGAATAATCTGAGATATTCCATTTTTGTGAAGGACTTTTGTTAGAGATCGGATTCAGAGCGATCCTCAAAACATACATGGACATGGAGCTGTTTGCCCCTAGGGCAGGTTTTATAAGTTTTATAACCTCCTGGTGGATAATAGTGGTATTATGGAAAGCCGGAAATACTCGTCAATGGCGTTTTCTCTTAACTGACGAGATAACTCATCAATGACGGCGAAAGAGTTAATGTGGTGTTTTGATATCTGCAATAAAATAAATTAAATTAATATGAAATAAAAAAATATATTAACCCATTTATAAAGTCAAATGAACCCAATTTTAAATAAAAATTAAACCATCCTTTGGGTTAAAAAACAACCCATTTGCTGGATTAAAATTAACAAACCAACTTGATGGGTCTAATTAGCCCAGCGTGTGTTCTGTCCTATATTTAACCAGCTGTGGGGCTAAAAACAACCTAATGTAGGTTGTTTTTAACCCAATGTTATATAGTGTATTTTTCTAAAATATTGAATTGACTTAATTGAACATAAATTTTAAATAGTTTCAGAAATATTGGACCGAAATTGGCCCTGCTTGACAATCCCCTTGTTAAGTCTGACATCATACACCGCTTCCACATGTAAATGATCTTAAACGCCATAGGGAAATAACAGAAATCACGCTAAAATACACTCGTATCATCATGCAAACTACCAAAAACATTTTTATCTCCATAACAAAATCTGAGATGACCAGACATGGAGTTTATAAAATCTAAATGTGTAATAGGGCTGGGAAAAAAATCGATTTGATTTTAAAATCGAGTTGGCAGGTCAAATCGATTCATATTTTAAAAAAATCGATTTTTTTAGATTTTTTTTCTCCCCCTCTGCAGTATAGAGCAGTACATACAGTGTTTCCCAAACATAGGCTCTACTGGGCATTCCGCCCAGGTAAAAAAATCACTTTACGAATTTCCGTATTTTCTGAACTCGACTGGATGACCCGTGTTTTGTTGAGAGAGCCCGTGAAGATGCACGCGTCATAAACTCATTATCCAGCGCATCATAAACTCATCATCCAGCGCGGCAAACTGGATCAACTGCAGCACATACTGAGGTAACTGAGCAGCCAGGGAACTACACTGCGACCAAAATGGTCGCATATGCTTATGTGCATATGTGTTTATAGCATCCAAGTTGGCTTCATTTTGCGTGCAAGCACGTTGTGTCTCTCCCGTTGAGTGTCCGTTCACGTGCTCTTCGTTTCTCAATGAATTGGGTGCGACGCGAAGCAAGCTCAGTGTCACATTGTATCCTTTATGTTTCTGAACTTGAGCAGAGTTTTACCATTAGAGGTCTTTCTTCCCTGAGAGGACCCGTACGGTTCCGGGTTTATATTAGAAATGGTCAGTCTGGTCCGGGTCGGTCCTAGTTTATTACTTTGAGTCCCAAGTATGATTAATATTGTGTGTAAAACCCGATTCGACCGGAGAACTGCCGTGAGCGCTACCTAAAGCTCGAGTGAAGTTTCAGCGTGCCTCCGGTTTCTATGGTGATGACAACTGGCTCTTGTTGCGCCCACGCGCTGCATTTTCTTTAATCCATTTTTTTATAATCTAATCTATACTATTAATAGACCATATCTTTTCTAAAATCTAAAAAGTTTGCACAGAGATTGTAGCAAAAAGCAGTGCTAATGTCAAGCCCATTGCACTGAACGAGCAAAGCTAAAGCTGACTCAGGATATAAAAAAACGCTAAGCTGTAATGTAAAGTCTGTCATCAGGACAGCAAGTAAACTTTTAAATCTGAAATAATGAGTGGATTAAGCTTTTTTAATCGGCAAAAGAGAAATAGAAAGCAGAAGCAGTAAAAGTGCCTATCTCTAGAAATTATTACCATTATAACATCAGTCACATTTATAATCTATAGACCTGCACTGTCTTTTAATATACTGTACATAGTATTGTATATATTGAGTTTGATAAAAGGGGTCGTCAAATTGCTTCATATACCAGTGCAAAAACAGAAAGTGTTTTCGTGGTGCTTTGACAAACAGTGTCAGCTTTGTTCATGACAAAGAAAGTTTGGGGTGGTTAGATTAATGAACTATAATGTGAAATTAATATTAATGTTCAATAATTCAAAGTATTGTGTTGTGTCACACATTATTAGTTCTGTGTCACATGTATAGTAGACCATTTTTTGTCGGTGGATTATAATGATTGCCCTTTTCACCAGCTACCACCACAAGTAAATTTCAGATCTGTGGGAAACACTGACATACATTTTGCATTCGCCAATCTTCATTCCTTCCCAATTTTTTGTTGATGCATTTTAATTAAATATAATAAATATATATTTTAAAAATATATACAGTTTGCAATTATTTTGTTTTAAATGGGGTCGGGGGAAAAAAAATCGATTCGAATCGTAAATCGAGTTTTTTATAAAAAAATCTCAGATTTTTTTATGGGGACGAATCGCCCAGCCCTAATGTGTAATATGAATAAATAGTTCTCATGTTTAAATAATATCCTCTATTGAAATGAGTGAAGACTTGAATGCGGAAACTAGCCTGGGTGCCTGCCAAACTTAGCCACGGCCACAACATTTCAGGTTGGGAAGTTCGGTCTGGTTTCGCTCCGCTGTGACGCAACTATGCTCGAACCAAAGCTGGTCGAACCAATCAAATTGTCAGGGACTTTTTTTTAAACGATGATGGACAAATGATCAACAGTAACCACATCACCAAAGAGCGTCCGTGTTGAATCCGTTTACAACAAAGATGGCTCTGACTGGTTGCAGGTCTATCCAATTGAGTGCGGAGGCCCCATAATCACAGCCCAATGGAGCGGTATCAGACTCAAATTCTGACTAGAATTGTGTATGACAACATCAGGCAACCCGGAAACAGTATTCCTTACGTATTAACAAGCGGATAGTTTTCCGTCTTCCTTAGTTTACACCACACCCACCCCAACATTCAGGCATTAAACTAGAAAATTGAGAAGAGATTGAGAATCTTTCATTACAGCAGAGTAAGGCCTTGATCTACATGGACCCCATTCGGTATTCGCCTCAGTCTATGACATTTATAACAATAACATTAAGATCACCGTGACCATCAACACAGACAATGGGACTCTCACTGGACTCAGCCATGTAATTTCCTGCTCCATCTCTCTTCACTAATATCATCTGATTTCCCAATGCGCATCCCTTCCTCCCCATCGATAAAAGAACATGCTTCGATTTGTTATGATTCGATCGAATTGACAAATAAATTATCTTGTTACGGTATTGGTACATTTTCAAAAGATAATGAAAAGACAGTTTAAAGTCAGTGGCTATCTGTAGATTTCAAAAAATTAAATATAATTTATCAGTTTTTCTACGCTGGAAGTCATCATTAGTGGTGATTCACACAATTTTCAGCAAACCCTTAAACTCTAAATATTTCTACCATTACATTTGCATTCATGCATTTGGCAGACACATAACTCCAAAGCAACTTCCAGTGCATTAAAGTAGAGTTGGGCGACTTGCGGACACCTTTAATTTTCTCAAGAAAATGTAAAAATCTAGTTCTCATTGCTCTCAGCAGCTGTTTCCGATCTCATGGCAACCACCAATTACCAATACTAGCACTCTGTTCAAATCCATAACCTAAAGACACAAATAATGACTTTCATATTAACGATCTAAGAGTCATCATCAGACTGCGAGTAATTGAAAAGCAGTAAACCATGCAGCTTTAAAAACAGTTTGCCTCTCTGTACACCCATTAATCAACCGTCATAAATACTTTTATGCAATTAGAAATGTGAGACTTGATGTACCACAGGCATAAAATACTACTTAGATGAATATATCAGTCTCATGTGTCCATTTGTGAAGAAATTCCTGTTTGTAATATGGTACGCTGCAACAAAAATCAAGTAACATTGCCAAAATTAAAGAGTCCTAAAAGTCTATGGATTAACTAACTGTCAACCGACCGAAGCCTTATCCAAATTGTCTTCATCACATTATCCATTATCAGTATCAACAGTGAAATCTGCTGGAAACATTGCCTTTGTAAGTTACATCAGAGTGCACAGGGACCACGGGCAGCCTTCTGAAGAGACAGACGACACCGGTGCGTGGTAATTGGGTTAATCGTATTTTAGGTGAAGTCACGGTCATGTCGGAGGAGGACATGTAATGTAGAAGCAGGGTGGGATACTGGTTAAATAGCAAAATGAGAGCACGTTGCAGTCCTGGAAAACCAGGTCATCTAGAAGAATTCCTGCTGATGTTTTTAACAAAGAAGATTGTCTACCGCACCCGGCTTAACGATTCAG
This sequence comes from Misgurnus mizolepis, assembly GCA_025389145.1. Classification (NCBI taxonomy): domain Eukaryota; kingdom Metazoa; phylum Chordata; class Actinopteri; order Cypriniformes; family Cobitidae; genus Misgurnus; species Misgurnus mizolepis. The sequence continues at coordinate 35,617,769 of JAIFKI010000012.1, read as the reverse complement.
GGATGCATCAAATAATAACAACATACTTGAAGTGCTTCCACGTTCCGAGGTTGCGGAACGTGGAAGCCTTGGAAAAAACTCCCAGTCTATAAACTGAGATTAAGATTTCTACGAGAACATGAATGTTTTTTCCTAGGGCTGTCAATAGATTAAAATATTTAATCTAGATTACTCAAACATATCTAATCTAGTATAACTAAATTCATCATATGGGCTAGACCAAGGGTCAAACAGAAATTGCGCGTTGCTTTAATCGCTCTAGGGATGTCAATTTATGCAATTTCCCATATTCGATGATTGTTTAAATTAACGATAAGCTTGCAGGCTTCCCTGAAGAGGGTCTTTGTTTTCAGTATCCTAATGTGGCATTCACACCAGACGCGGAAGAGGCGGCAAGCACTAGTTATTTTCAAGTTAAGTCAATGCAAAATACGCGAATAGGCATCCTGCGGCACGAAATGAGCTTTGCAGAGGGAAATCTGAACTTTGCCCTGCTGAAAAAAACAGCATACCAGCAAGACCAGCATATGTTGTGTTTTGGTGCTGGTTTGCTAGTGAACACCAGCTAAACCAGCACCAGCATTAGCACCAGCAAAACCAGCACCAAACCAGCATTAGCACCAGCTAAACCAGCATAAGCACCAACATCACATGCTGGTCATACCAGCAAGACACAGCATATGTTGTGTTTTGGTGCTGGTATGCTGGTGACCACCAGCTAAACCAGCATCAAACCAGCAAAGACCAGCAAAATTTTCCATGCTGGTTTGATGCTGAATTTTTCAGCAGGGTGGCGGATATTAACGGGATAGTTCGGCCAAAAATTATATTAAACCCATGATTTACTCACATTGAAGCCGTCTGAGATGCATATGTCCATCACATTTTCAGTTATTTTAGAAAATGTTTTAGATCTTTCAGTTAATCAAATGTAAGTTACTGTTCGGGGTCCACGTCCTTCAAGTCCAAAAAATGTGCATCCATCCTTCACAAAATAAATCCAAACGGCTCCACGAATGATAAACAAAGGCCTTCTGAGGGTAATCCGTGCTGTTTTGTTGTAGAAATATCTTCATTTAAAACGTTATAAACGAAAATAACTAGCTTAACGCGGTAACGCTGCCATCTTAGTCGCGTCCGCATTTAAGATGAGAGCGTACGCAGTTTATTGAGGTTTCTCTGCTGCTGCTCTGTGGCCCTGCCCTCCAAATTTGTCATACGTCACTAAGAAAAGTGCGTACACTACGCTGATACTCTCTCCTGAATACAGAGGAGTCCAAGATGGCGGCGCTACCGGAAGCTAGTTTTTTTTGTTTATAAAGTTTTAAATTTGGACATTTCTACAACAACACCGTGCGGATTACCCTCAGACCTTTGTTTATCATTCTGAAGCCATTTGGATTTCTTTAGGGAAGGAAATATGAATTTTTTTTGGACTTGATGGAGCTGGACCCCGTAACTTTACTGTTTAGCAGCTGGATGATATAAGACACTTTCTAAAATAACTGAAAATGTGTTCGTATGAAAAATGATGGACATATGCATCTCGGACGGCTTCGGTTTGAGTTAATCATGGTTTTAATATCACTTTTGGCCGAACTATCCCTTTAACCAACCAGGAGCTTGCTCTAATAGTGACGTGATTACAGGGAGCAAGCGGAGTCACAGAAGCCCCTCCCATGACGCAAATTTCCGCATGAATGTCTCGAATGACTAGAATTTCATGTGTGTGAAGTGAGTAAACTCAAAATGTTCAAGCGTCCAACTATGCGCGGATAATACGTTTTTGCCGCCTTTACCGCCTCTGGTGTGAACGCACATTAAAGGTTCTCTAAGCGAATTCACGCGTTTTAGACAATAAAATTTTTTTTGTTACATACAGCACACATCTCCTCACTATCTGCTTGCTACCTGACCGCTGATCAAACTGTAAAAAAAACGCGATCTCTGTAAACAGCCTAGGCTCTACAAACTTCAATATAAACACAGTGGCCAAACCTGCACCACGAAACAAAACAAAGTTTTACAGTCAATAAACGCCAAGAAGGATTTGGGGGTGGGGGTTGGTCGCGTTCACGAAAGAACGGAAGGGAGGGGGAGGAGTTAGCTACGCTCCGTTTGTTTGAAAACAGTTCAAATATCAACAACAAGTGACGTCGAACATATTCGCTTAGAGAGCCTTTAACAGTTTTTGCATTTTCTGTATCGTACCCTATCAGATCCACTGCAGATGCCATTTCGTTGCGTTGGCAGCCAGCCTAGTCTGGCACGACATAAAAAAACCCAGGTGTGTGTTTGGCATCGAACATCTTTGTGATCATGGCTAGTTTAACTTCTCCGCGCTTGTTTCATTTGTTTCTCCGGCTGTATGTGTTTTGGCGCCACACACACATGCATGATCTTGCTTATTCGACAATCGTTAAGTTTTATTGATTGAATTCTTATCGTCAATTAATCGAAGATCGATTAATTGTTAACATCCCTAAATCACACGTTAATAAAATTAGTGGCGTTAAAACGGATTTGCATTAACGCCCTAGTTTTTACAAATTAGAATCTTGTGAAAATGGTAATTATGTTCACTTTACTATCACTATAACATGGTTTGCTGCAGTACTTGGTGGCAAATATCAGGTATTATCGTAGTAAATGTGGTAAATCTGCTATTTTGAAAGCAAATTTTGTGGCTACAGCATTTTTTTTAAAGGAATATCATTGCAAAGTGCATATCAGTTCATGAAAGTATTGCCAAAAGTGCTTAGCAATAGCAAAATATTACAAGAGAGTGACAGAGAGCGAGAGAAATCTAATATCACTGCATTTATAAAAGACTCCTTTTAACCTATGTAAATTGTAGAAGTTTGTTTTTATCAAGCTACAGTATTGCTATTCTAGCTCACAGAAACTACAAGTCCTTGTCACTGCATAAAAGCAGAAAAGAGGCTCCTCATACGCTAAAAATACCCCAGAATCTAGAACATCCTACAGCATTCTCTATCCCTCATTTTCCAGTCCTCTTTGAAATTCCCCCTCAACCATATGGCAGTTTGGCCTCTTTGAGGCTTGTTGCATCGCTCAAACTAATCACCTTGTGAAGAGTATCATGTGTTTTCAATGTCTTCCACGTTCAAACTGGCCCGCGGCACTTCCAAACACACAGTAACGCTCAAGCGATAAACTCGAGTCTTTCCGGAGCTGTACTACCCTTAGAGGTTCCGGAGAGGTTTGTTCTGATTCACATTTATTCCTTGTGATCATGTTAAAGGTCTTCGGAGACTTCAGTGATTTTGCTAACAAGCAATGGTGGGGGGGAGAAACAAAACAGAGTGGAGTCGGAAAAACAATACGCCCAAATACAGATGCTCAAACAAGAATCTGCAAATGAAAGCAAACAAACTTTTCACATGATGAACGTATTACTTATACTACCACTTAAGACGTGTTTATACCGTATAGGTATTAAAGGGGTTTTGGTCACTTTTTTTAGCTGGTCAGGTTGGAAGGCCAGCTTCACCAGGCTTGGAGGACCAGCTTAAACCATCTAAGCAGCCTGGTCAAGTTGGTGGGTCAGACAGACCAGCTAAAAAGTGTCCAAAACCCCTCTAAAACCAGCCTGCTAAATATTTACACACACATCTTCAGGAAATGGCTTAAAGGATTAGTCAATTTTCTTTAAAAATCCAGATAATTTACTCACCACCATGTCATCCAAAATGATGATGTCTTTCTTTGTTCAGAAATTATGTTTTTTGAGGAAAACATTCCAGGATTTTTCTCATTTTAACGGACTTTAATGGACACCAACACGTAACAGTTTTAATGCAGTTTAAAATAGCAGTTTCAAAGAACTCTAAATGATCTTAAACGAGGCAAAAGGATCTTATCTAGCTAAACGATTGTCATTTTTGACAAGAAAAATAAAAAATATGCACTTTGCACTTTTCCAGATCCGGTCGTGATGCGTCAGCGTGACCCCACGCAATGTGCGTTTACTATATGTAACACGTGACCTCCCTACGTCACTACGCATTTACGTTAGGTTGCGCTGGACCGGATCTGGACGAGAAGTTGTGCTTTAAAAGTGTATATTTGTTATTTTTATTGTCAAAAATGACAATCGTTTTGCTAGATAAGACCCTTATGCCTCGTTTGGGATCATTTATAGTCCTTTGAAACTCCGTTGAAAAAAACTGTTACGTGTTGAGTTAAGTGTTAATTGTTGGTGTCTATTAAAGTCCATTAAAATGAGAAAAATCCTGCAATGTTTTCCTCAAAAAACATAATTTCTTCTTGACTGAACAAAGAAAGAAATCAACATTTTGGATGACATGGTGGTGAGTAAATGATCTGGATTTTTCTTTTAAGAAAAAGGAATATTCCTTTAAGGTAATACTTTAGCATTTAAGGGTAAATACTTATTGACAGCCTTAAGGTTCACTTAAGGGTTTTTCTTGCAACCCATTTTTTATTAAGGGCACCCTTAACCTTATATTTAAGGGATTTCTTAGCTTAAGGACGTTCATGCAACCAGGCACAGATCGATAAGGACTTACTGATCAAAAGCCGTAAACGTGAAAAAGTGTGCATAATATCGACTCTGCGATTCAGAATTGTTATCGGTCAGGTATTATTAGTGTATATCTGCATTTATCCTCCCATCCCTAATGTAAATGTCTGAAATAGTCATTTTACAACCATGGTTCCAGACGCAGAAGTTAACATCTCGATCGCAACAGCTGCATATACTCAATCACACACCCATCCGCTTGGGTTTTCATGGCTATAATGTGTGTGTGTGTATTGCTTAACCCCAATTTACAGAGTAGGAGTCCCTTAAAATTCCCCTACAAGATACCAGAGTATAAATTACAATCGTACACAAACTTGCAGTTGATTTCGTTCATCAAAGTATAGTTAATGTAATGGTAGAAAGACAACAATTTCTCACTCACAAGCTATACGTTTATGCATCCAAAAACAATGAAGGCTAAAATGTTTCTGTTGGAAAATCATAAACAAGTTTTAAACTAAGCGAAGTTTTGCTAGACTAAATATTTGCAACCCTGCCTGTGAAAACCCAGCAAATGTCAATTGTTTTTTACATTATTCTAATTAATGTAAGGAACATAATGTAAAAAATATAATATTTGTATCTTTAATATGAACTAAATAACTAAAATTGAAGTCAATGTGAATTCAAGCTTTGATGCTCTGAATCTTAAAATGAGATCATGACACTTCATTCTGGATTTCACATACAGAATCACATTTGGTTACCCCTTTGCTGAAATTTGGCAGGTTTGTGTATTATGAGAATACATCTGATTGCACCCAAACAATCCTGCTCACTGACCGTAAAACGTTACTGTCTGAAGCAAGGGGACGTTTATACAGTTCATCCTAGTGAACAGAGGTTTTATCCAAATTAGGCTAATCCACATTAGGTGAACCTGAGCACACAGGGGTTTACAGTTCACACACTTGTCCCACACTCATCATCATGTGGAGATGGCGGCAATCAAACCTCTTGTTTTGGTAGCGGAGACCTCGTGAGCATTCCCAAATAACCACTCAAATTTCTTATCAGGCTTTTTGTCAGAGGGAACGTCAGTCAGAGAGAGAATCAGACTTGCTGATCTCTAGTAACCTTCTGGCAACAGCGTAACATAAAAACCCGCCGCCAGTAATGTAATCAAATCAGGCAGAAACACCGGCCTGTTGTTCCAAGCTATTTCTGTTCACTTTCCTTTACAAAAGACTCAATGAGAGACACTCCCACCCATCAAGTCCAATCTGGTGTTACTAACGCTTTGCAATATCAAAAACAGCACAACTGAAGGCAGGGGCTATTATCACAAATGCCAATGTGCCAGAGAACAGTAACTGTACATAAAGTGAACATCGTGATTTATGAGGTATGGTAAATGGTATTTTCAAACATATCAAATGTAAAGGAGAGTATTTTATGGAGCAGAACATTGTTTTGAAGCATCCTCAGGTGGCGGATTAGAGTTACAGTAAAACTAAACGTTTTTCCATGTTTGTTTTAGTATACAAATCATTGTGTGAGGGTAGAGAGTAATTACCTAAAAAAGTTGTAACCGTTTACAGACAAATCTGACGTAAGTTAAGGCAATAAAACATTTATTAAGCCAGATCAAGGAAACAGAGAGGAATTTTACAGCAACAGTTGTAGAACTGATGTGCCAGAAACACTAGAACTGATATGAGGTCAGTTTTTAAAGACATAGTTTAACTGTAGGCAGTCACAGGCTGCTTTCCAAGGCAGGAGGGCATCAAGGCCTGTCTTCCGAAATACCTTCATCCGAATAATTGAATAAATAAAATGGAGGACCAGTTGGAGGACAGTTTTGTAAAAATTACTGTTCTGTGCGTATCACGGTTTTAGGGTCATGGTTTCGGTACGTTTCGATACACTTTGGTCACAACAGGCTTCTTAACAAAAATTTTAACCTAAGCCGTTTTAAACCTCTATCAAAATTAAAATTTTCACTTGTATTTTCCAACTTTACTGTGCACTTCAAAATGAAAATAAAATAGCTTTGAACACTGGGTTACTTTTTATATTTTATGCCACTATCTTAATTTTTTTTTCGCAAGAATATCAGTTTGTTACATTTAAACACAAAAGGCAATGTGTGTTGTTCGTGTGCTATCAACAACACCCTGGTGATGACGCCACAATAAGCGACTCATCATATTAGATGTATTGCACTCACAAATTTTACAGTTTTGTCCACGTTTTCTTAAAGGATAATTCCGGTATTTAACACTTTGAGTCTCATTTCTGGTTTGTTTTGGATGAACTACACTGATGGACACTGAAATTTTGACAATGGGTCGTGTCTTGACTTTTTGACTCGTTTAGAAGCGTCTCTTGACTGCTTCAGAATGGAAGTCAATGGCCATGCACAAACATGTCATTAAAACAACACTTAACGTTCATTTTCAAAACTGTAATACTCACCGAGTGGTTCGTGGTGTTCGTTGATCATTAAAAACAAGTTGTGTAGCGAAATACAGTTTCTGTCGTGTTTTATTTGGCGTTTTGTAAAATTCCATTGACTTCTCTTGGAAGACTCGTTGCTTGGTGATATATCACTCCGCCGCCGAGAAACGGAAAAGGGGTCTGTTTACATGTGGTTGTAGTTTTTTCGCTCAGTTTGTCTCAGAAGAAATTTTTCCCATATTTGATGGCTCAGTGACCAGCTTTAGGTTTGAAGTTGAGCTCAATTGTGACTGTCTATACGCTAGACACCGAGCGTACTTGTATGGCAAAGTGGTTGTCGCCATCAAGTGGTCGGGAGTGTGCTAACGCTTCAGACTCAAATATAGAGCGTAAGTATATACGCGGTTGTGAGGTATCTGAAAAAATTGTTCCACTGTAGCAAATAACACGGATTGAAATCATACATTGCGCCAATATATTTGTTTTTAATCATCAACGAACACCACAAACCACTCGGTGAGTAGTACAGTTTTGAAAATGAACGTTAAGTGTTGTTTTAATGACATGTTTGTGCATGGTCACTGACTTCCGTTCTGAAGCAGTCAAGAGACGCTTCTAAACGAGTCGAAAACTCAAGACACGACCCATTGTCAAAATTTCAGTGTCCATCACTGTAGTTCATCCAAAACAAACGTCTCAGAAATGAGACTCAAAGTGTTTAATACCGGAATTATCCTTTAAGCATCGCAGCTGCAGTAGACTTAAATGTAGCTGGAGGTGCCTCTATAAGCGTCTTTTCTCCTTCGCTTGCCACGCTTAACGGTCCGCAACAAACACACACACACCAACACGTGAGGAGGAACTGTGAGGTTGGTTTTATGCGTTGTTTTTTTTTCACCAAACTATATTAGAAATGCGTGGTCGAATCAAACCGTCCCAAACCGTGGAAGGATAACGGGTCGATTCGATTCTTTACCGAGAACCATTACACCCGTAGTAAAAATTGAAGATTAGTATTTACTTTTCTACTTTTGATTGCATTTCTAGAAAGAAATTAGCATAAATTGTCACTTAATTGGCAACACTGCCTCATAGTGTTGGGGCGATATGCCTATAGGCTTGCCGCGATAGTCGGTGAAACAGTGATTACCGGTGCTTCAGCCTCTCACCGGTAGATCACTTGCCCACCGCGACACCGTCTTTCACCATCGTTTTGATATTTTCATGTAATTAAATCATTTAGTTTCGTTAGAGAGAGCAAACACACTAACAACTGAATGTGTCTGCTGCCTGAATTCAGCGGAGCTGAACGCGCATCACGTCACAGAGCAGCCGGTGTCAGGTTTCATTTATTTCTGTCAGTGTGCGAGGCAAGCTGACAGACCAGACAAGGGCAGAAGCCACGTGCTTACTCGTTTTTGTTATAATGTACATATATAATGTTTAATATAAGCAAGATCATTTTGTTGTTGTGTTTTTCATCAAGAAAAATAATAAACCCATCATTCATGCAGCGCTTTATGGAGAAGTAGTCGGTTGCTCTGCTTGGGCTGGCGGGTTCTGTGAGAAGTACCTGCGCACATTGACTCACTCAAGCACTTAATTAAACCAGCTGTTGCACTCGCATTGCACGCAAATTCATAAGCGATTTAACACAGCGTACGCAAGCAATGCATTTAAACAGTTGCGTAATTCAAAAGTGAAAGTAAAATGTGCACGTCTGCATGCGCATCTATAAGCCCCTCCAACCCGGTGATACCGGGATCACCAGGTTTGTGACGCGCCGATTAACTGGACAACTGAAAATGGGTAAAGAGGCGGGACGTGCGTGAAGCCTAAGGGCTGGTTGCTGAAACTACGCCCGCCTAGCTCGGCGGTAGTGACAGCAGTGGCAGGTCACCCGTCACTCAAGTGGCCACGCCCAAAATTATGCAGAACTTTAAGGCTTAATATCATTTAAATTGATGAGTTACAAAAAAGTAGTTTTGTACCAGGCTATAAACACATTTATTTCTGCTGTAAAGTTGGGCATTTTAACATAGGGTCTATGGGAATTGACTCCCTTTTGGAGCCAGTCTCTAGCGCCCAGTTGATGAATTGCAGTTTATGTCACTTCCGTGTTAGCCCTTGTCGGAAGGTTGGCCCTTGGTATAAACACAATCTTTCAAATGAATTAAATCCACAACTTCCATAAAACAAGTCAAACATGAACCAACTGATGAACCGAGCACTGCAGGAAATGGACGCTAACCCAACCTCTAACCTATTCATATTTGGCTGCACGTGTACAGCAGCAGCAACATAAATCCCACGCTGCCTGCCAACGACAGTAAATCACAACCCTGCAATCTTCAGCCAAAGGAGCCATCAAAGTAGGGACACCAGACAAAGGAGAGCCAGGTCCGGAGAACCCCCAATGTCACACTGAATGTAACGTCTGGAACGGAGGCCAAGACCTTGACGGGGCTGTGTAATGGAGCAGTTCTAATACACACAGTGCTTGTGATGTTTGGACAAAGGCAGATAGCACTCTCTTGCCTAAGTGTGTGACATCACATGAAAACTATCAATAGTGTATACCAGGGATAGCACCGTCGGTCCTGTCAGATTTTATCTCCAACCCTGATAAAACCTGTAGAATTCAGGTGACTCTTTAGACCTTGATTCGTAAATTCAGATGTGCTTGATTAGAGCTGGAAATCGGCACCCCAGGACCAACGTTGCCTACCTCTGGTGTATACCACGACTGTATGTATACAGAGAGAAAAAATGAGCGTGGGATGTGACTCTTACCGGCTAGCTTTAATTGCTGGATGTACATTTCAACCTGACTGTCACTGTTGCCATGACAACACTACATGTATAACAGATATACCCTGTGTCCGAAATCGTCTTTTCAATACTATATAGCATGCGAAAATCGGTATCTACTGATCAGGTCTACTACTTCCGGTGAGATTTGTCAGTGTGCATTGGACTGATACTAATGATGTACTTACTGTAAGCCTGTGATTGGTTACATAAGTTACATTTTAAGATACCACCAGCATTTCAGTCTAAAGTCTTCTGAAAGCATTTGTCTTGCAGTGTGCACTTGACTAAACCAAAACGAGTTTAGACAAGAGATGAAGATGCTGAGGGGAATGAGTCTGATCTTTACAGACTGCTTGTAAACAATTGAAAGAGAAAAGCGATCTGTCTGTTGGCCATTGGCAGCAATGAAAAAAACACTTAAAGGTACATTGTCTTATTTTCATTCATACAAGTACAGACACCAAACATGGATATGATCGGAATATGATCGAGGCTGGACTCAAACCTATGTCCTTGTACACGTAGAATTTTTTTTTTTTTTTGAATCTTTGATTGTGTTTACAGTGTGCACTATAACATGTGTTCATGTTTCACGTGTAAAAAAACGCGGTATTTTTCACACGATTTACTAATCTGTATAGTGCTGTTTTCACTGCCCTCAAATAGGCTAATGTCTTCCTTGTTCTATCGCCCTGTCCCAAATGGCACACTCCGGACTTGTGGTCCTCCTCAGAGTCCACACTTTGATGACATCACGTAGTCCAGACTTTAGGGACCCTTGATGCGAGTCCACGTGGGTGCACCGGAGTCGTATTTTGGGACAGACTCGAGCATCACACCGGAAATAGGTAGAGAAGTTGCCCGTCAGTGTGAACTCCTCCCTTCCGTCGTCTGATTGGTCTGATTGCCCTTTCGCAAGGACTTCTGGGTTGGCAAAGTCCGCGAAGCCTGCTGCAGTGCGGGCTTCACTGAAGACCGCATCAAGGGGGCAAAGGAGGCGCTGATGAGCACACTTCAAAGCGTAAAAATGACAGATGGGACACCATACGGACTCATAGACTAAAAGAGAATGCGCAATTTAAGGCCACGAGACCGAAAGTCCACATGAAGTGCGCCATTTGGGACAGGGCCTGAGAAGTCCTTCCTTCCGAAATACGTATCGAGTTCTGATTGTGTAGTTTGTTTAGTGTGTTGTGATTTGATAGCAGCTTAACTTGACGTTAGCTAAGGTGGCGACTGACGTATTCCTGTGGGCGGAGTTTAGTCAAAAAACTGTTCTACTGACGTCATTAAAGCAGGAAGTAGAGAGCTGTAGTCAAAACCAGCCGTTCGCTAGGCTTTGAAAGGAGAATTCTGTTAAAGAAAATATATCACCTGGCAGTGAACTTGTAGCGTAATGTTATCAAGACTCTTCCTTACCCGGAAATGTCACATTCATTCAGTCCTAGCGACTACCTGTCCTGAAAGTGTTTACTAGGACTGTAAACAAGGCTAAACTTCCCTCCCCATATATTCAGAAACAAAACAATAGTCTGGTAGTTGAGTCAGTCAGTTAGATAAAGCTTTCAAGCAAGACTGACATCCCTCTGCTGTCAATGCCCTTACGAAAATTAACCATAGTTTTACTACAGTTAAAGGGTCAGTGACAAAAACGGTTTGGCAAGATAAGAAATTTAAAAATCTTTTTAAAAATCTTGTTTTAAAAGTAGCATTAGGTATATTTTAATGCACAGAGTTGATTTTATGCAATAAAAAATAAAAAATTACATTGAAAGTTAAGACTGAATGGACCTGACAATGTCAAATGGTGTAACTGCAGATTGCGCCCAAAAATAAGATAAAATTAAATATTTTATCCACCTTGATGGCATGTAAGCGTAATCATAAAAAAATTAAAAATATACATTTATTAGTTATCTCTGAATGTAAATTTTAATGCGTTTTGTAATATTTGTTCGGACATATGCTGAAAACAAATTATGACAAATTATGTAAAAATCATGTAAATAAAATCATATAAACTAGATGATTATATTTTATTCCACATTTTTTATGAATATATTTGTGTTTTCATTAAAAAAATACTAGTTGCACTAATTGACACAGATGGGTTACACCACATTGACATTTTTGCAATTATCTGCCAAATATTCTTTCAAAATGAAATAAACCAGAAATTTTGAACTTGGTCCACAAAAGAGAGAATGTATGCAAGTAATCTACAATTTTTTTTTATTTTAACCCTTTTTCATTTAATTGAACCATCCGGACACAAAATAATTAACGTCACGTCATTGACCCTAAAACAAAAAAACCCCCACAAAATTACCATGACAACCATGGTTTTACTAATAGTAATCAATACACCAAAAATGGCTACTACACTTTTACCACAAAAAAAAAAAAATGGTTAGTTTTCGTAAGGGTGAGCCTTCAGCTTTCTTACTATATGGGCACCATAATGATGAACGATTGGTCAACAATAAAACTTAGCGCTAAAAATGAAAAGTAAACTCTGAGGGTCTAATGTAAACAAGAAACTATCATTATTTGCTGAAGGCAAAAGATCACAAAAAACAAAAAAGAGGTTTCAACTGGCTTCAAAGGTGACAAACATCAAAATGCCGTCCAAATGATTGTCTTCATAGAGTTAAAAAAAAGTATGTGTCAAATGGATGGCAAATAAGGCTGGGCTTCTGGTGAATATGAAACAAACACCTGGAACAATGTACATGGCCTTTCACCAAAACTTGCCTAGTGAGGATGTTCAACCAGAACAATAGTTCTGGATAACCTGGTTAACCAAGTTTCAACAACTGTGCTTGGTAAAGAAAATGTTTACATTTTCTGAAATCTGTTTTGGCAAAGGAGCGTTTAAGGTCAAGGTAATGTTTAATGCTGCAATTTAACATTAATAATGATTACATGCAACAATATTTAGTATGCAAATCATATATAGACAAGTTCATTTACAGGATGCCCACAGACTTCGCTGTGAGCCATAAAGAAAATATGGAAGCAGCTGTTAGTATAAAAAGAAATAGATAGGAAAGAGTAAGAAGGCTTGGAGCAGCTAAAAGATTAGCGGTCGAACACATGAAGGGGGTGCTTCCATGCTTCATTAGTAACTCAAGGGAGGCCCTTTTTCATGCTCCACATCCGCAGGTTTCCAAGGCAACCGGAGTTTGGTCCATTCCCAAGGCCAGTGGCTGTTGTTGGGTCCCATTTACAGTGCATGAAGCCTCTTTTCGGTCTACATGCCACTAATTCTGAGATCCAGGCCCCCACCAGAAGCATCAAAAGATTTTCACATTTCATTATGGTCCTTTGGGAAGAGTCAAAGCTGACTGACATTGACAGTCAACACGAATACTTATCAAAGCCCCGTTTGCTTTGAGTCAATACACCTGTAGATGAAGGGACTCTCATTGCATTTTATTGCCAATTTTATTTGGATGGATTACAGAGAGGACAGAATTGTTGTGTCACAAATAGGGCTGCAACTACTTATCGATAAAGTCGGTAATGAAATTCCTTGTCACCACCAGACGTGCAAACTTATAATTAAAGTCAGGCGCTGTTTCTTCATTCATGGCGAGCTGTGCACTCAAAGTCAGGCACGTTTTCTTCATGCAATGCGAGTTGCACATTCATCAGGCGCTTAAATAATATTTATGTTTTTATCCGATTAGTCGATTAATCGGAAAAAAAATCACCCGATTAATCGATTAATCATTAGTTGCAGCCCTAGTCACAAATTATGGTAGTCCAAACTACTTAGTAAAAAATTTTCTTTGGTCACAAACACATAATGCACATTTCAGATTAGCAATTAAAATTCTTGTCTTAACCACAGATATCAATCGCCACATTTGAAAAGAGAGCGGAGACCTTGTTAGAAACAGGAATTCAACTGAAAATATGATCTTGCTGAATCATTGCTGCTGATCCAAGGGCTTTGTGCCTGCGAGCACTTATCAGGCTGCATGTTAAACAGTTATTCCAAAGCCATAAAATCCCCAAATGCTACTGAACGAAAACTGTTAATGATCCTGATGTTGGTAATGAAATGAAGCTTCCCTTAATCAGTACAGTTTTAGAGGCGAAATCAGTGCAGCATTAAAAATCTGATGTTGTTTGGGTGCGTGGAAAATGCATACAAATGTCTTACATATTTTTGAAGAGTCTCTAGATCTATTACACCAATTTGTTTTAATCAGTAATATATGCATGGTACTCCGTCGAAACCAAAATCAGTCTGCAGCTGTGATTCACTAGGGCTGTTTCCGAAATAGCACTCTATACCATTAAATGTTAAACTTGATACCACCAAGTAGGATGTTGTCCTGGATCAACATTTTTATTAACCAGATTGCAGGATTAGGATATTTGAGGGAACATCCATTTCAAGTGGTGTCCGAAATTATAGTGGACATTACTGAGTGCACTCATCTAACCCCACAATGCGCCGCAATAATGAGTGTCCAACCGATATACATTCACAGCGAGCCACAAGTCGTCAACTTCTCGGCGAAAGATGGCGCCCACACTGCAGTGCTTCCAGCAAGCTTAAGTGTCCGAATTTATTCATTCTTTTTTATTCACTCAATCGAGTGAACTATATTAGTGGACTAATGCAGGAAATAGTGAATAAGGGTATGGGGGCTATTTCGACGCAATGCCGCTTTCTTCCATTGTAATGAACTGAATGTAAGATGTCCGACGATGGGCGCCGATATGTTACGCAAAAACGTCAGTTTGGAGCCAGGGCATGCGCAGAAGAATCGTCAGTGGAAACCGTAGGTGGAGCCGCGGTATCAAACTTCCCCCCAAATGCTTGTGCGGCCAATTCAACCACACCCCTTGAATGTTTCATTTGACTGGCTTGATAAAATAAGGAATAATTGACGACGGACCGTTGAATAATTAGAAAAATAACACACACCAGCCAGAGGTGCTATGAAGCCGAGTGGTCGTTACACCTCGGCTGTGCATTATTTTTCAATAATTCAACGGCCCGTCATAAATTATACCAATATACTACGGTTACCACACCTCAAGACATCTTAAAATTATATATTTAAAGGGATTCGTCTTATTTTTGTACTTAAATCGCTTCTGTGAGTAGGACTATTTCTTCCGCGTCTCATCCAATGGCTCTTTTGCTTCCAAAACTTAATTTTAAAGCTGGCAATGGAGGCTTGAGCTGTTGATAGCATTCTAATGCGGTTATTAATAAAGTTATTAGAAAGAGAGCGAGAGTGACATAGAGACACAGAGAGAGAGAGAGAAAGAAAGAATGAAAGAAAGAGCGCGAGAGAGAGAGATTGTGTGAACAAGGCTACCTCTGTGCGTCTCTAAACAGCGCTGTTATGGCCTTGGAAAATCGTCTGTCATGTTGTTTTTGTTAGTCCATTATTACAGTTAACTATGCAAAGTGATATAAAACCTTAATGCGGTCAAGAGAGCTGCCTGGTACTACGTTCGCCGTGCATTTCCCAGAAAATAATTGCACACTTCAGAACGTTCATCAGCCAATCAGATTCAAGCATTCAATAGACCCGTAGTAAGTAAAATACAACTCATTTTGTCGGTGTGAAATAACACAGAAATAAAAAATTTATAGTTCGTTATATCTTTCCTTGAAGCTCAGAGAGTCCGCTCAGAAAAGCTGTCAATCACAAATGTCAATCATAATGACACGCCACGTTTCTATACACTGCAAAAAATGACTTTCTTACTTAGTATTTTTGTCTTGTTTTCAGTTAAAAGATCTAAAAAAAATGTAAAAAAAATTAAGATGCTTTTTCTTGATGAGCAAAATTACCTAGGAAAATAAGTCTAGTTTTTAGACCAAAAATTGAATTAGTGCTTAAAACAAGCAAAAAAAATAAATTTCTTTTCTTATTCCATTGGCAATTTTTTTGCTTCTTTTAAGCACAAATTTGCTTAAATTTTATATTTTTTTAATTTAAGAATTTTTTGATATTTTTACTGAAAACAAGACAAAAATACTAAGTAAGAAAGTCATTTTTTGCAGTGTAGCATCAAATTACTAGCTAAAATGAAATTTATCACAAAAATGAACAATATATCAGCGTGATAACAAGGACCAAAACCATCTTTCAGAAAATTTTATTGGAAGCGTAATACATTTTTATTTTGATCCGAGTCATGTTTGTTTGCATGGAGAGGGCGGGGTTTAAGCCAGCCACCAGGGGGCTCTCAAAGAGCCAGCAGCGCCACTTTTCAAGATGTATGAGTCACACCTGCGTTGAAAACTTTCAAATTACACCCCCTGATGTTTCTCTCAACCTCTCTCTCGCTTAATTGAAGACTGTTAGAAGAAACAAAGAAGTTTTTTCATTTCGGGTGGTCATTATATCAGTATGCATAGGGGTGAACGGGCAGTACGCAGAACAGGTCACTGCAACTGGTCATTAGCGGGGGAGTGGAGAGGCGTGGTCGAGCCTTGTCTGTGAGTTACAGCCCGAGGCCTGGTCATGCCCAAACACACGACTTTAACTCGATTCTCGTAATGAGCTCAGAGGTAATTTGGTGGGTCTGGGATCAGCCTTTCCTATAATAAATCCTAAAAAGGGCCATGGTTTACACTTTTGTAACATTTTCCTTTTCTATTTATGTCCACCCTGCAAAAAATTATTTTCTTCGTTGAAAGCCAAATTATTAATTTAAGAAACATCAAAAGCTAAAAATGTGTAAATGTACTGTGATAAAATGCAGAATTATTTTGCGATCCAAAATGTTGCATTTGAAGCTTGACAGACATGAGTTTCAATAAACAATGACAGAAATTTCATTTTAAGGTGAACTGTCTCTTTAAGTTATGTCAATGATCGTGAATTTAGCAGCTGAATTATTCCTATGTGACACTGACTAGCAACGCTGACAGTGAACTATAAGAACCGTAAAGTGATGAAACGACACTTTTCCACGGCACACTAAAGTCAATGTGACATGATGTTCCCTGCACTAGTGTCATAAAGCTAAACTGGGAGCGGAAAGAGGAAACATCAATGCTGACAACGCTGGCATTCTTTAAACACTTCTGAGGAGTAAGCCGACTACCTGCTTGCTGCTCTTTAAGTTCCCTGCCTCCTGAATCACCCACACTTCCAGAACACAAAACCATAAAACTGCAAAATGATTTATAACGCTTCATCCTGGGGGAGCAATAGGAAGCCATTCCCATGGCAAACCCTTTCCTGAGCGCTGGTGTTTGGATGTTGAGGGCGATGGACAGGGACAAAGGAGAAATAATGTGCACTTTTTCACATGACTCTCTTTGGCCATCTGAGAAAGCTGAAGTGCTGTCAAGCCTCATAAGAGGAAACGTTCTACATGGCCAGATGACTTCCATTTTGGTGAGAAACCTCAAATCCCAAGACACATGTTAAACAAGCTAATACACATATATCTAAAATGTGGAAAGGAATTTTGTGCCCCTAAAAAACCCACTAATAAGTCATTTGGGTCAGCCGAACTGGAAAGGATCAAGAAGGTCAATTCTAGGACTTCATGATATATTTAAATACCGGTAGGTCTGTTACAATATCACACTTTCAAGTCACATTTATCAAGGTCGGAAGAAAGCATGGTAAAAATATTACCATAATATTTATAGATCTTTTTAAAATATACTATCAGTAAAATTCATATTTAATATATATTTTAAATATATGGACCATATGATTTGACCTAAGGTAACCCATCTACTTGTTTATTTTGCTATTTTGCTTCTTATCATAAATAAACTACTCTTATTGATTTTTTTCAGAGTTTACTGGAAATTGTGTTTGTTCCACGAAAGCTGTTTGTTTATCAGTCCTTCCAGAAAAACGGGGAGTTTTTTTTGTGATTGTTGCGGGCAAAAATCCTTGATATTGAAGCACGTTTTCTTAAAAAATGCGATGGAATATGCGGGATATGTATGCAGTTTTATTCGATGAAATTGCGGGAACTGGCAAAAACTGCGGGAACTGGTAAAAACTGCGGGAACTGGCAAAAACTGCGGGAACTGGCAAAAACTGCGGGAACTGGCAAAAACTGCGGGAACTTGCAAAAACTGCGGGAACTTGGATATTTATGCAATTTTATGCGATGAAATTGCGGGAACTTGCAAAAACGGCGGGAACTTGCAAAAACGGCGGGAACTTGCAAAAACGGCGGGAACTTGCAAAAACGGCGGGAACTTGCAAAAATTGGAATATGCAGAATATTTATGCAATTTTATGCGATGCAATTGCGGGAAACTTGTAAAACTGCGGGAACTTGCAAAAACTGCGGGAACTTGCAAAAACTGCGGGAACTTGCAAAAACTGCGGGAACTTGGATATTTATGCAATTTTATGCGATGAAATTGCGGGAACTTGCAAAAACGGTGGGAACTTGCAAAAATGGTGGGAACTTGCAAAAACGGTGGGAACTTGCAAAAATGGCGGGAACTTGCAAAAACGGCAGGGAACTTGCAAAAACGGCGGGAACTTGCAAAAACGACGGGAACTTGCAAAAATTGGAATATGCAGGATATTTATGCAATTTTATTCGATGAAATTGCGGGAACTGGCAAAAACTGCGGGAACTGGTAAAAACTGCGGGAACTGGCAAAAACTGCGGGAACTTGCAAAAACTGCGGGAACTTGGATATTTATGCAATTTTATGCGATGAAATTGCGGGAACTTGCAAAAACTGCGGGAACTTGCAAAAACGGCGGGAACTTGCAAAAACGGCGGGAACTTGCAAAAACGGCGGGAACTTGCAAAAATTGGAATATGCAGAATATTTATGCAATTTTATGCGATGCAATTGCGGGAAACTTGTAAAAACTGCGGGAACTTGCAAAAACTGCGGGAACTTGCAAAAACTGCGGGAACTTGCAAAAACTGCGGGAACTTGGATATTTATGCAATTTTATGCGATGAAATTGCGGGAACTTGCAAAAACGGTGGGAACTTGCAAAAATGGTGGGAACTTGCAAAAACGGTGGGAACTTGCAAAAACGGCGGGAACTTGCAAAAACGGCAGGGAACTTGCAAAAACGGCGGGAACTTGCAAAAACGACGGGAACTTGCAAAAATTGGAATATGCAGGATATTTATGCAATTTTAATCGATGAAATTGCGGGAACTGGCAAAAACTGCGGGAACTGGTAAAAACTGCGGGAACTGGCAAAAACTGCGGGAACTTGCAAAAACTGCGGGAACTTGGATATTTATGCAATTTTATGCGATGAAACTGCGGGAACTTGCAAAAACTGCGGGAACTTGCAAAAACTGCGGGAACTTGCAAAAACTGCCGGAACTTGGATATTTATGCAATTTTATGCGATGAAATTGCGGGAACTTGCAAAAACGGTGGGAACTTGCAAAAATGGTGGGAACTTGCAAAAACGGTGGGAACTTGCAAAAACGGCGGGAACTTGCAAAAACGGCAGGGAACTTGCAAAAACGGCGGGAACTTGCAAAAACGACGGGAACTTGCAAAAATTGGAATATGCAGGATATTTATGCAATTTTATTCGATGAAATTGCGGGAACTGGTAAAAACTGCGGGAACTGGCAAAAACTGCGGGAACTGGCAAAAACTGCGGGAACTGGCAAAAACTGCGGGAACTGGCAAAAACTGCGGGAACTGGCAAAAACTGCGGGAACTGGCAAAAACTGCGGGAACTTGGATATTTATGCAATTTTATGCGATGAAATTGCGGGAACCTGCAAAAACTGCGGGAACTGGCAAAAACTGCGGGAACTTGCAAAAACTGCGGAAACTTGGATATTTATGCAATTTTATGCGATGAAATTGCGGGAACTTGCAAAAACGGCGGGAACTTGCAAAAACAACGGGAACTTGCAAAAACAGCGGGAACTTGCAAAAACGACGGGAACTTGCAAAAATTGCGGGAACTTGCAAAAATTGCGGGAACTTGCAAAAATTGCGGGAACTTGCAAAAATTGCGGGAACTTGCAAAAATTGCGGGAACTTGCAAAAATTGCGGGAACTTGCAAAAATTGCGGGAACTTGCAAAATTAAAAAGTTTACTTCCTGGGATTGGTGACGTAGACAAGACCGACATTATCATAACTCCTCTCGCTTCGGACTCACAGCCTGTAAGTTAACTCCTGTTAGCATTGCAGTGTGACCCATCTTTTAAACATGGTAAGGAGCGTCACATTTCCGGCTGACGTCAGATGTATTCAGGCCAATCACACCATATAGATAAGCTGGCCAATCAGGAAAACCGAGCTTTTCAAATACATGCGTTTTAGGAAGAGAGTAAAATCTGAAGCTACAAAAATTTATGGTATGTGGAAAATAATGTGTTTTTAACCATAAACCAAGCAAACACATTATATAACACCAAATACACAAAATAATGTTGTTGGTTTTTAGGTATGAAATGGGTGCACTTTAAAGTTTCGTATTGCATATTATATATCACATTATTTTCCAATTTATTGCATATTGTTTTTTTTGCCACTCTTCAATATCGTGCAGCCCAAGCTATCTCAAGGTTTAGCTTGGCACCTTGTTTTGTCTAATGAAACAACACAGCTCCATTAGTAAGATTCAAATACCCCTAAGGATGCTGTCGTGCCCTCTTTTCTCCCAAGTATTCAAAGCGTGACTGCATGAATGAACAGTACTGATATGCAAGAAAGCATATGCTAAACAGAAGCACAGTTTCCCATGTACAGATTTCTGATAAGCCACATAAAAAGAGCCATTTGAAGACAGAGGAAACACAGAGGTCACAGAAGACTAAGAATCAATTTAAATCTTTCAAGAATTCAAGACCAGATGAATAAAAGAGACACTGTGCTCGAGTCACTGCTGGTGGCACATTTGCTCTTTGGTGACGTCACGTCCAACCCGTACTGCTGGAATCTCTTACTGACATGGAAGGAACCCCTTGTTTTGAATGAGTATGATACTGTGTTTCAGCCCCTGAGGAATCGCTATTCAGGGATGTGATGGATGTCTGAAGTGAGCTGATTCATTCAGAACAGATGGAAACGCATATCTAGAGAGGGAACTTTGGGTAACAGAGCAATCATGAGGGCTTGTTTGGTCTTAGAGGGTCCAAATTGCGATTCAAAAAGTCCAATGTCATGTGTTTATAATATAAGAACATTTATTAAAGTTTATTTGTAATTTACAGCATTCAGAATAGTCTTGTGCACAACATTTTGATCAAGTATAATGTGAACCATAAACTCAACAGTACATTTGTACATGTTTTAGGAGTTTGTGAATTCTTCAAAAACATACGATTATAATAAAATAAAGAACAAAAAACACCCCCAACCCCAACGTCACAGGAGCAAAAGCAAATCATCTAAAAATTTACAAATGTGGTCGAACAAATTCATATAAATTAGCCACATCGTAAAATACAAACGAATTGCCATGGTATAGCGTTGCTTTGGCTGTTCATTTACACAACAACTGCATTTTGAAATCCTGAAAGTGCAAACTTTTGAAAACATGTTACAGTTTTAAAAACTATACAGATTTCGTCTCCATGTATACTACATAAAAATGCTAATTTGTCCAAACTGGGCAAACACATAGACATTATATACATAGACGCCTCATGACGTGCTGGAACGTAATCCAGTGTCGCCCCGAATTGGTTGAGTCTCCTCACTCTACGATAGCACCAGAGTCAATTTAAGTCAACGGAGAGTGAGCAACTATGCCCGTATTTTGTGTAGTTTACCAGTCCCTCCAGAAAAACATGATTATGCGATCGCATGATTCAGCGCAAAATCAGCCAAAGTCTGCAGATTTATGCGGGGGCTGTATTTTCTGCACTTTCGCAGTATAAAATTTCAGATTTCCGTGCACAAAATATGCGGGGCTTGCATGATTTCATAATCCCCGCATTTTTGTAGCAAAAATCACATATATCTTAGCAGAAAGTTGAAAAAGATTGCATTTACTTCACACAAGCGCAGCCATGTCCCCTGTTGCCATGGGAACGTTATGAAGTGACGTGATTATGTGACATGAACATCATTGAAAAGCTGCAAAAGCTGCAAACAGTTTTTGCAAGTTCCCGCAATTTTTGCAAGCTCTCGCAATTTCATAGCATAAAATTGCATAAATATCCCGCATATTCCATCGCATCTTTAAGAAAACATGCCGCAAGATCAAGGATTTTTGCCCGCAACAATCACAAAAAAACTCTGCGTTTTTCTGGAAGGACTGGTTTAACCGAGGCAGTATTGATACTGTACCAGATCACATGGGATCACAAGTAAGACTGAAAAATAATTGTGGTTATTTATCCATTTATAATATTATGTCATCGTAACTAATGTTACTTACGTGTAACCAAACTGTGTGAGCATCCGATAAAATTTTGGGGAGTTATGATCATTGTAGTTGGGGATACACCTTCCTCAGTACAAATAAATACAGGGGCCCGCACTGGGGACCCATCCAAGATGGCAACCGCTCTGATACGTCAAATCTAATCAGCAACATCAGTCTATGAAGCGTCTACGTATATTTTGGCTGTTTCTCAATTCCAAGAGCGCAAAAAACGGACTTGCGTTCTCGTGGAAACCGGTCTTGCCAGGCGACCTTGGAAGAACAAACTCAAAAGGTCGCGAGAACACAGAACGCACTTGTGAGAACTGAGATGTGTGCGATCTTCCCTGTTGGTCACCTGACCATTGTCATTGTTTTGCCGCAATGAGTTCTGGGGCGTAAAGCGGTTTCAGAGAGCAAGTCTGCACTAGGCATGGGCCGGTATAAGATTCTGGCGGTATGATAACCTTTAGCAAAAATACCACAGTTTCACGGTGTTACGGTTTTGCCATTGCAACACTAAAATGTGTTATTTTTTAAATGCCAGGTAAAAATAAAGCCTTTAAATTATAATATGCTTTCAAAAAATATATAATATTTTTGTAATGTATATTAAATGTAAACATCAAATCAATCACATGACTTAATGATTTAATGAATTTTGTATAAACACAGCTCATACCTTGAAGATGGTATCACAGAATATTTCAGTGGTTTTGAAACCTTGACTGTTTAAAACCTCGGTATACCTTGAAGCCGGTAATCGGCCCATGCCTAGTCTGCACTCAATGTATCCTCGATATCAAGAACACATTCGGGTATTTTGATGAGTCCTCTGTATTGGCGTTCTTGAAAATTGGAATTGAACTTCGACGGTTAATGATGGCGTAGAGCGGGAACACAAGGATGCAAGATCGCTGAAGAACGCTTATTGAGAAACAGCCAATGTTTATGGGCAAACATGCGTACGCATATTATGTGTTCAGATGCTACATCGCCAACTACTGGCCTGGCATTGTTTTAGTAGTTTTTATAGACCTGTGTAAATGTAGAAATGCAAAGGAACGTTTTTTTCCCCCCCATTTTTAGTGCACTATTGTTGTGTAAACGTACCCTTAACCATGCGCCCGATCCTTTCATAAGAAGTACCACCCCACAGTATGGGATTTGACAATGCTATCTCATGGCATTTCGTACATATTTTACAAGGTGGCTAATTCATATTCGTACGACCACATGCATACATTTTTGTATGATTTGCTTTTGCCCCTGTGATGTTTTTTAAATGATAATCGAATGTTTTTGCACGATTCACTCGTAACCAACTCGTAAGAATTGTCATGAAATCAGGCTGGATTGCACAACAATTTTATCATAATGCCACCGAAAACTACGGGATTATGTGAAACAACAGGTCTTTGCTTCGAGTTACAACATCGCCAAACAATTTAACCAATCAGAATCCAGTAGGGCTGCATATTTAATTGAAAAACAAATCGGGTAAATTATTAATTTCAATTAAGGGTAAAACAAATACATAATCGCCAAAATCCTCAATTACAGTTGTTCATTTGTGCTCATTTCTGTGCATTTCGGCAGTATGTTTGGGCAACAAATACAGTCATGAATCAGAGATTTTAAAATTGATAAGTTGACGTGTCCTTAGACATTCATTTTAAATTTTTTACTAACAACATAACTCCCATAATTATTTGTTATTTACATTATAATATTTAGCTTTAGATGTTTAAAATTTACCATGAAGCTGCTTGACAGAAAGTTTTAAAACAATTCAAAACTTAAATGTAAAAGCTATTAATCAATATTTGTGCACCCATTCAATCCAGTGCAAAATGTAAAGGCTTGCAACATCAGCTCCGTCCAACCGAACAGAGCAATCCACCAAAGACACATAATTTCTTTAAACCATACCATGTACCTCATTACATTGCCACAATTAAGCTGCTATTATGCAAAACCTCAACCCACATGCATTTATGTAAACCTCTTTTCAGCTCAAATTTACACATTTACTATGAGCAGTAGGCATTTGAGGTTTTAAAGACATTACAGTCAGGCAGCATGGCTACATGCAAACCAACATTGTGGAAAAAATCCTGAATTGCAGTAGGAAACTTAATGAACCCAATATGATAGGGAAGTTAAATCATTATAAGCAGTTGCTGATAACTTCACTTGCTCATTAAAAGCCTCTGTCTCCTGGCAAACGTAGCTAATTGTCTATTCATCTGCGCTCATTATGTGACCTATAACGGTTAAAATCTTAAGACCAGATAAAAACAAAAGTTACTCTCAAACAAAGATTTTATTTCCTTGTAAAAGGAAACATCTTGAAGAATGTTTTGGTGTACACAAACCACTGATGCTTAGCGGTGAAATGAAGAGCACATAAATAGTTCAATGGTCAACAACTACAGCTCATGTGCCCTTCTACCTTTTTAAAAGGAACTGAGGTTTACTTTTTTTTATAGCATCATGAACCACCACAGTCCCACAAGGGAAACATGTAACATATATGTGGGCAGTGTGAAGCAATGATCTAGCAATGCTTATCCATGCACATCCAAAACATTTGTGTCCCAAATAACGTACACTATACATTATAAACTATCATAGTATCATATACAATCCAGACATACCACTCGACTCACATTAGGGGTGGGCGGAATGACCAAAAATCTATTTCACGGAATGAGTCATTTTATTTCACGGAACGGAATATTTGACGTTATACGTGTTTTGCAGTTTATATTGTTTGTTGATTATAAAAATGTACAGAAATACACCACTCACTATAGCTTTTAACTAAATGACACCACAGTTTTAAAATATGTGCAATTTAAAGTTAATAATGTTACAGTGAAAATGCCCAGAAGATAACAACAGCTAAGTCTTGATTGGACAGAATCTTGTTTTTAATTGAGTTATTAATTTTATAGACTATTGGCTTCATTGTATTTTGTATTTATGCATACATTACATATGCAATATGTAAAATGAACAGGTATAAATATATGCAAAAACCTACAGACAGGATAAATACCTGTATATGAGAGAAGAAGCTCTAGATATTATAAATATGACAGGTGCTATGATATGATGATAATAAAGTTTTTTTTAAGGTCTTGACGCCCTTTACTTTCTATTAGACTTTAACATTTGCATCTCTTTCTCGTCTTTCCGATCAAATATGTTTGTATAAGCAAATGGCGCGTCAAACTACGTCGCTCCAGCAGCGCACGTGTCACTGATATAAACGCGAATTTTTTGAATTCTTAGCTTGCTCAAATTTCAGAAAACTTTACAACTATTACCATTATGTGCGAGAAGAACTCTTTATTTGGCGTCGCAGCTCCTTGCGCTTGCCTAGAGAGACCTCTGCACGCGAGAGACCGACCGGCCGGCTGCTGCATGAGGAGAGAGAGAGCGCGCGAGTGAGAGAGCGCGAGAGCGAGCAAGACAAGAGTCTCGCTGCGTGACCCGTGGTGGATTCACTGGCACTTATTATAAAAATTACACAAATAACTCGTTCATTTTTTTATAAGTGAACTATTTTACATGTTTCTCCGTCACACTCAGTCTAATTTGCTGGAGGGCAGAGTTAGCCACGCCCATTTATTTGCATTCCGCGGAATAGACGGAATAAAAAAATCTGTTATGTCTGAGATTTTATTCCGCGGTAACGGAATATACCGCCATACCGCCCAGCCCTACCTCACATACTGATTTTTGTCTAGTAGGACTGTGTCATTTTTAATTTAAACAATTACAAAAACAAGATAATCGAGATAAAACAAACAATTATTGTGCTATTAATAAATATAAATTTCATGCTGCTGGCTGTGTTTGTAAGGCACTTTGAAGGCACCGCTGCTTTGAAACTTACTTAATAAAATGTTAAATATATGCATGTTTTTCAATGTCACGGAGTAATCGTCGTGATTATGATTTTGCCCATAATCGAGCAGCATATAGCATATAGTATCAAAGTAGTCGATTTTGGACCAGCAACCTATTTGGGTGATTCTCACGAAACCATTGAAACACCACGGCACTAATGATTTTAGCTATAAAATGTATAATATAGTAATATTAAAAAGCCTCAAAATTAACACAATTCTGTGTTCTACCTTGCACAATGTGTGATTTCAACATAAGAATTTATAATTTGTCAATTTTATCTCATTTTCTGCTGAAATTCTCATTACCGCAATGCGTCCGGCTGTGTTTGAACATGCGTTATGTTGTAATTTAAACATATTAAAACAAAAATATTTAGAAAAAAAATAAATGGATGTTTTGCTAGACTACTTTAGATGACAGAAAAATAATTTACTGAATATTCATGTATAATAATAATGAAGAAAAATTAGGAAATTGATGTGTCCTTGCCTGATGTTCTCATCCTCCGCAACACTTTTTGAGAACAGTTTAAGCACACATACAGAATTTTAATAAAGTTTGATTTTGAGTGACCAAGCACATGGACCAGTTACTTCAAGATGGCTACCAGGTAAGATCATCTCTTTATATCTTTCCAGTTAAATTTGAAATATTCTCTTGTCAGAATGCTTACACAACATTTTGATTATCATTACCGAAACAGGTAGTTTTCTACATTTCGAAAATTGTTTGATTTACAATTTTTTATGAAAATGTTCTTTATTAAAGTCTAATTATATGCACTGAATAAAAAATGAGCAAAGCCTATGTGGCTTCTCTATTTTTAGCAAAACATACTGGGGTACCTCATCCTCCGCAACACCACTCTCATATACCGCAACCATTTAATAGCAGTTGCGGTAAAGAGAACTTCTGTTTCGGAAATGAGAATTTAAGCATATTGTTTATTACATTTAAATATCTCTTATGAATTTAATATAAATTTAAAATGTAATAACTGTTGATAGTTTGCTTTATGATGCTTCATTGTAGACAGTCAGCAAGTGAGAAAAAAGCTTTAGCAAAGGCCATGTTGACAAAGTTCAGGGAGAAACTTAACAGCAACCCAGAATGGCTAGAGGAGTACAGAAGGAAGGAGAGAGAGAGGTTAGGTTTGGAGATGTTACTAGCAGGTGTAATTAGCAAAAAACACACTACAGTGTTAGGAAATGTACATGACAAACACACAACACAACGCAACAAGTCTATACTATATGATGATGTGTACATTAATTTTTTTCTCCCATGTTGTGAGACATGCTAATTTAATGTTATGCTTTCTTTCCACTTTCAGGTATCAAAAACAACCTAGCGATGGCACGCCACGCATCTAGGCGCTGCAACATCAGTTGGATAACAAGATCCATAAAGTTGGATCCCATGCGTGCCAGCATCTCAGCTACCTGCGACCGCACAACGCGCACTGTCTGCAGCGTCAGATTGCTGCCTGGGGGCAAGGGACAAAGGGAGACTACCAACTTTCTGCGCAGTGCGTGAGTCACAGACACCAGAGAGGATGGCCAAAAAGTGCCCGGCGCTGTGACAGAAAGCGGGTTGCTGCGCAATTCATTAGGACTGTGCGTTAACCCTTTCCGCCTCTGCTGTCTTCGCAACATGTGGGTCGTGTTCGAGAGTGGGGGGGGGGGCGTGTTGTAGACGCTTATGTGAGGAAGGGCCCTGGGGCGAGCAACACAAAACCAACTGAGGAGAAAAATGCTCTGTTTTTGAGCGGCTTCGTTCCGGACGGCAGTCCCCCAGGACCCAGTTTCTTGCATCATATACTGGAGGATTTGTGCCAGGGACTCTTGTGATGCACCACCGGTTCTGGTCCATGAGACACAGGGTGGTGAGGTATGAAGTGCCTCATAGCCTTAGAGCTCTTCACCGCTTCCGAGAAATGCTCCGTGATTGTGCCCACCGTGTCACCAAACAGACCGGATGGAGAAACAGGCGTGACTGTGCATGGCCACCATGAGTGGTCTTCGTGGCCCTTAGCGTGAAATCCGTAACCATTCTCAGATCCCTGAAGGTATTTAGATCCGTGCTGCCCTCATCCAGAGCCTTAAGCACCTGCGCCTAAAAGATCTGTAGGACCGCCATAGTGTGCAATGCAGACAGAGCCTCTCTCGGCGCGGGTATGCTTATTCGGACAGGTGTGCTGTCATGAGGCTTCACTACCCTCAAAGCTGCGCCACACCATCCAAGGAAGTGGACAAGGGGCAGAGGTGAGCAGCCACAGCGTCCTTGATGGGGGGAATACACAGGTAGCCTAACTAAGAAAAAAAATGGGGGGAGGGGTAGCCCACACTTTGGTGACTTTCCTCCGAGCATCAGCGGGGCGGCCTGAGTGAAGAAAACAAAAGTCAAGCTTGCTTCTCTGGGGTTCTTGTGGGGTGCTCCACTCAATCTCCAAGTCCTGCACGGCTTTAAAGAGAATGCGCACCAGTTCCTTTTAGAAGGATGGCTGTGTGTCTGATGCACCACGTGGAGCCTGGTCCCAGTCTCCATCCAACGCTGTCAGAGACATCTCATCTTCCTCCGCCGGAAACCCAAAGGAAACAGACCTGGCGGCTCCCGGTTCAGGACACAGGCTCTCGGCGACAAACTGAACCGGTTGAGCGAGGGGAGGACGACCACCAGCGGCTCTTTGCCGGCAGTGGGACACTGCAGTAAGAAACCTCCAAGGGCGATGTTGAGCCGGGTACTGAGCACCTTCATCGGGAGATCCTCACAATAAGGGACACCCTGAGCCAACAATTGCCGCCTTTGAGTGGAGCACACAGAGCTCGTGTGAATTGGGTGGGTCGATCAGACCTCCGCACCACAAGCAGATTTGCGACATCCCGGAACACAGAGAGGGCTGCTTACATTTCAACCTGAATTCAATTTTGCTGCCTATGAAGTCTGTCCTAAAGCATTTCTCGGAGCTGCCATTATGCAGCCAAAGTCATTGTCTCATAAGGCAGCGAGGGAACAAGTCAGCTGTCTAAACTTTCGGATACAGCCTCTCTCTCTCTCTCTCTCTCTCTCTCTCTCTCTCTCTCTCTCTCTCTCATCGAAACAGATACAGAATGGTAAAAGGTCAGAAGACCAAATCATATCCAGCAAGGAAATATTTTTCATCTTATTTACACAAATATTTTGTGATATCTAGCTGACATTAGCTGGCCATTTCTCAATCCAATGGCTGCAGCCTTCAGAGCTCGCATTTGTAGGCAGAATATGTCATCAAGACCATCTTATTTCAGTATGTTAAATGCATAAATGGGGACTTAAATATGACACAAAGGAATATTAATATAAGCCTTCCTGTTCTCATGTTTTTTCTTTAATATTTTTTTCAAAGACTAAACAATAAAACAGTTTTGAACTTGAACACATGATGCTGTAAATATTATCAGACTTTCTACTTTAAAATTTGTTTTTAACACAATCTCAGGCTAGTATACGTATTCTCATTACCGAAATAATTAACCTCATTTCCGAAACCTATGTATCATTACCGCAACAGATGCTTTTTAAATGTTCATTTCATTAATAGAAGCATAATACTTTGATTTTAAATGCATGTGCAGAATCTCCAAATTATGTTCTTTCAGGTTTGTCATGTCATTTTGAAAATGTGTCAGGTTTCTTCGAAATATATAAAAAAATAGTTGTAAATTGTGGAAGGTGTTGCGGTATATGAGCTAAATAAAACAAAATAAAAAAACTGTTAAATTTAAAATAAATATTATTTCAGAATTTCCATTTACTGTGCATGACTATTAATAATCAATTTTTAAAAATGTGAAAATATATTAACTTTTCTAACAGTGTTAATGTTTTCTGACTGTTGCGGTAATGAGATTTTTTAGGACTTATTTTTGAAATTATGTTACAAAAAGTGTTAAATGATAAGTAAAAGTTTTTAAATTAATGTTCCCATATACTTCAGACTTTGTTTCTAATGTCTGGTGGGAAAAAAAGTAAATTTAAGCAATTTTTACATTTTCATGCTTGACATTTTTACAACCAAGTTTTCGTGAGAATCACCCATTTAGTTCACTTGTAAGCTAACTGACATGGTCAGGAAATAATTTCCACCAATACGATAGCTGATTATTCAGACTGATACTTATAGTTTGGTGGTTATAATAACTTACATTAACTAATTCTGAAGGTTAAATGTTCTGAATGTTATTTATTCATATGACAATTAATGTTGAACAATAAACTAATTGATGTTTTTGTGCATTGTCTATACACAGAGCTCAAATTTATTGAATTTTACATTTCTTTTTAGACTGACACAATATATCGGCCATAACGATCGGCTGTTTTTAAACTATCAGTGATAAACGTTAGCGAGAAAATTTGCTTTTATCGGCCAATAACCATTATTAGTCGATATATCTGTGCATCTCTAATAATAATATTAAACAACATCTCTTAAAAACAAATAATAAATTGGACAGTTTAACATCAAGACAAAATATCCTTTAACCCTTGTGGATTGTTTAAATAATCACTACCCTTTCGATTTTTCATGGACAAAAAAGCCACCAAATTAAACGGCTGTAAAAATTTATTAGATTTTTTTTGCATATATTTGTTGATAAACCTCAGTACTGATCAAAACTACCAAATGTTTACAAAAATTCAATGATTTTAACTCTTTAATTGCCAAGTTCATAAGTGATGTCACTTATTTGGGAAAAAACACACAAAATGGTGCCACATGGTGATCAACAGTAAAAATGACAAATTGGAATCCAAAAATGTCTTTATAATGGAAGTCAATGGGGCAAAAACAGCCACGAACAACAAATTAGGGAGAAAAAAGTCTAATGCTGCACAAAAACTAAAAATGCATCAAACCTAATGCTTTTACTAATCTTTGACATGCCCAACACTGTGAAAAAGGTAAGAAAAATCCAGTCCACAATCACTTTTTATATTTAAAAAATCAGTCATTTTCTGTGTTTTTTTTCCCCAAATCAGTGACATCACTTATGAACTTGCCAATTAAAAAGTTACAATCATGGACTTTTTGTAAACAGTTGGTAGTTTTGATCAATACTAAGGTTAATTAACAGATTTATGCAAATAAATAAAAATTAATCTGATACATTTTTACAGCCGTTTAATTTAGTGGCTTTTTTCGTCCACGAACAACCCAAAAGGTTAGTAAATTTTCCCACGGTTTATTGTTGAGTTTTTGAAAATTTTCAATGCATTTTCTCAAAACATGGGTCAATGTAAGATTTGACACCAAAAATCATTCCGTTTGCTGAAACAAATTGTGGCCAAATTAAGACTCAAAAAAACCCATAGTGGTCGAAAATTTCCCCAACAACCAAGGCTTTTAACATAGCAGGGGTGCTAAACAATAACAGAAGAGAAAATACTTCCATTCTTTTTTATTAAATTAAACTAATAAAATTGAGTGAAGTTACTGCTACTTGACATTTTGAAATTTATTCAGGGTTCATATAAGATCATACATTAAATGAGATATTTCTAACACCATACGAGCAAAGCTTGCACCTGTACAGTGAAATGTAATACCAGTCAAAAATGCTGTAAGGCTCAGTGTATGACACCGATATAATAAAAGGGCTTTATGTGACTGTATCAAAAGACTTGCTTATACCACAGAAAGTCTCAATGGCTATAGAATTCAAACATTTCCCTCAAGGGTGAAATAAAAGCAGGAGTCACATCCCAGAACAGACGCCATCGACTGAGACATGGACAGGTGGGGGGATTTCATACAGATTCATTTGTGATTTTTTTTCTCAACTATTTTTTTCAGTTAACTGACAGGATAATAGGGCTGGGTATCGATTCAGATGTTCCAGATCGATTCGATTTCGATTCACAAGCTATCAAATCGATTCCGATTCTCGATTAAATTTTCGATTCCGGTTCTCAGGTAGGTTTTTATACTCGATTCAACTTAATGAAAATAGATTTAATACACATACTATATTAATAAAAAAGAACAGTGAACAGCAGTTTACAAGTGGGTAATTAATAAAAAGAAATTAAAAGCCACAACACGTCTTGCTTGCGAAATCTAAAATGCTTCCATTCCTCCGGTCAATGTTTGCGGAAATAAATATGAAAAAATCGATTCTGCTCTTTGAGAATCGATTTTTAATCGACCACGTTTAAAAAAACGATTAATCGCAAAATCGATTTTTTTGCCCAGCCCTACAGGATAACTTAAAAAAACTTCTTAGACATTACATACACACTCTTAAAAATAAAGGTATATAAATGGTTTATTTATTTTGTTATATATTTGGTTCCCCAAAAAACATTTTAGTCCTAACTGTACAACCTTACTGTAAAGTGTTACAATAACATTCTGGCAAGATAAATTGTAAAACCAACCACTGAAATAAATTAACGATGAATGCGACAGGGGAATATCTGTAAACCTTTGGACAACAGCTGGAAATCAGCGCTGTGCTACCTGATCCTCACTTTCATTATTAAACTAAAGGATGGCTGACAGAGATGATAGCATCAGATAGGCACCAACATAAACAAAGAAGCTTGACCAATTACACAAAAACACAACCAAAAGCAGGCAAGACGTCTGTCTCCTGGGCTTAATTTGAGCTTTAAGACAGACTACGAACCGTAAAGGGACCGAAAGCATGTTTTAGACAAAAACTCATTTACTAGGCTGAGCACACAGCCCCAGTCCCTACAGACACAGGTTCTTCTAATCTTTCTCTTTGATACGACATTCCCGTATAATCTGCTCCAAAGCTACACGGAGGGTCAGGAAATTAAATCAATGCTCTGTATTTCCACGCTGTATTCCATTAGCATTACTGCCTAGGATGTTGGCTGAATCTGATTTATGACTGAACCACCCTAAGATTGCCACTGACAGGACTCAGAGTTTAATATCTGAACACTTGGTACTTTGGTGACCCTTTGCTAAGATTTACAAGCAAAATTGATTAAAAGATGCACTGCAGTGAAATGTTTTATTAGTGGCGGAATTAAAAAGAAACGTGGTGCAAATATATCATGAATTGTTTTCCATAGCCGAATCAGTCATGATTCATGATGACGATTCATTGACACGTCAGAATACAGAATCAGTGATCAGTGATGGTTGGTGATTATTATTAATATGTCAAACACAATCAGCACTCCTAACAAACAACTATTTGCTAGTCAACAAATATTTAGTTGCCAACCAATATTTATTAACAACCAACACTGATTCTAATATGACTGATACAGTCATATCTGATTCTGTAATTACATCCCTTACACTAATTAACCATGATTTTATTATAGTAAAAGTGTAATAACCATGGCTCTTTGGTGCATCGATTACCATCTGGAGAGCTCAGATGGAAAACCATCTAAGTGCGTCTGGCATGTTTTCTTGTAAATGAGCATTTTTTTATCAGGCTCTTATATTTAGGTTCACTATCTAATTTTACAAATGTCACTTTAGTCAATTTATATTTTACTATTGGTATTTCGCTGCAAAACCCTCTACAAAATCTCAACTTTAAAAAAAAAATCTTAAAGGTGCAGTGTGTAAATATGAGCGGCATCTAGTGGTGAGGTTGCAAATTGCAACCAACGGTTTAGTCCACAGCTCACCCCTCGCTTTTGAAACACATACAGAAGCTACGATAGCCACCACTGGACAAACATGCCATCGTTGGAGACAACTTAGTAAAAACACTTAAGGGGGTCACACACCGGCCACGCAGCTCAGCGTCACGTCGAGTAGCGTCTAGGACAGTGCACATTAAATAGCGCGAGCTTCGTCAGATACCGTCTACTTCAAAATGCTAAATATACGTTAGCAGCCAATGTTAATCGTTAATGATTTGGAACAAATATGATGTTACTTAATTTTAAACTATGTGAGTGGCGCTCTGTGGCGTGACAGGTATTTGAGCAACTTCCTGGGTCGTAGCTTGGAGGTGCGGACAGGCGCCACTTGTCGGCCCCGGTGTGCGTATACTCATAGAAAGCAATGTGTTAGAGTTTTTTAGAATGGCACGGCGCTGCGGGACGCTGAGCTGCGCGTCCTGTGTGCGACCCCCTTTAGTCCATTAAGGGCTTCTGTAGAAACATGACGGCACAAAATGGCGTCTTCCATGTAAGGGGACCCTCGATGTATGCAGATAAAAAATGTCTCATTCTAAGGTAATAAACACATAACGGTTTATTATGAAAGGTCTTTATACAGCCCTGATAATATAGTTTTGTATATGAGTTTGCATTTCTGTCAAGAGATCCTTCTAAAAATTACACACTGCGCCTTTAAGTCACGCGTCTAGGACAACTCGGAGGTATGGTAAACCAGAAGTGCACATTAAATAGCGCAAGCTTCGTCAGATAGCGTCTACTTCAAAATGCTAAATATACATTATGGCATTTAATGGAATGGATTCTGCCAACAAAACAGTATTTCTGAATAGCCTGAGGACAGGATTAAAGGGATTTGAAGCAAAAGTATTTGATAAACATATACTATTTGCCGAGAGCATTTGGTTAATATCATTAACTTATTTTTGAGGTAGGTGGCGTTTTAGTGGTTCTTGCATCTGAGCTCTTCATTAGTAAAAACTGTGGTTATTGTGGCAAACCATTGCTA
The DNA here is from genome assembly GCA_025389145.1 of Misgurnus mizolepis. Lineage (NCBI taxonomy): Eukaryota > Metazoa > Chordata > Actinopteri > Cypriniformes > Cobitidae > Misgurnus > Misgurnus mizolepis. The sequence continues at coordinate 35,583,056 of JAIFKI010000012.1, read as the reverse complement.
ATTTGTCGTAACCATGTTTTAACTACAGTAACCAGGCTTTTTGGGTTTACTTGGAGTAAAACCATGGTTCATTTTTAATAGGGAAACAGTCATGACCTTACAGGGTTTTGTCTAGAAACTACCCTGTAAAAAAGTAAAAGTTAAATTAAAATATTAAAAAATAGAAATAGATTTTTTTGTGCTACCAATTTAAGTTTTTTTTTTTGAAGATTTTTCACCTTAAATTTAAGGTTAAAGTAATTAAAGCAACACTATGTAGTTTCCATGTAAAAATGACTTACAGCTCCCCATGTGGTTGAAAAGCGCAACAGTGCCTGGTATCAGACACTATTCTGCAGGCAGGGGGAGGGGAGGGGCGGGGCTGTGTTTCCTACCCTCCACCACCACTTTCAGAGTGTGCTTGTAGCAGCTAGGAGCCTGCTCAGGTTGCAGCAACAGTACAGTTTGTCCAGTTAAAAGTTGTTCTATCACTGAAATAATTTTAGACATTATTTAAAGGTAAAAAAAACTACATAGTGTTGCTTTAAACTGTAATAAAAGCAATTTTTAAAGTAGATCCAACTTTCACTCTTTACAGTGTACTGGTGCTGCTTACATCTTTAAAACAGCTACATTATCTAAATAACCATGTATTTCTGGATGCCGGTACAGTCACAACCAATTGGTTTTCACAGTGACACATTAGGCCTAGAGTTACTATTCAAACATAACATTTCAGGAAGGCACCATCTGATATTAATAGCAAACGTTAAAATTACCTACAAATGCACTTCACGCAATAGCACAGATGGCCACTTATTTAAAACGACAGACTTGTCACATACAGCTCGCCAAGTAATTTAGTTTAACACCTTACAAGTATCCACTCAGATGCGTCATTAATGTAAAAGTGATTAAAATGCATAATATTTACAAAATTACTCTGTTTAGACACCAATGAAACCGTATGCTGTATTCTATTATGTCTCCTCCATTAAGCTTCGCTTCGCTGATACCACTTCCACTAGCAGAAAGCGAAGGTTGTCTGCACATCTGTCAGGCAGCTGTCATCAGCCACGGTTTGGAGGTCACTAGGTTAGCACAGAACTCTCTGGAAAAAAGCCATATAATCCCAGCTGGGAAGATTCCCTGGAAAATTAAACATTGGCATTCTAGATTGCATTTCGCAAAAAGCCCCTACCCACCCCACCGCTGAAAGGATCCCAAATTCACAGTGATGCACTCCTTAAGGGACGCAGTGCGTGTGGATACAGTGGGGGTGTTTGGAAAGGGATAGTAATTCAATTAGTCTCCAAGCTGAGGTCACTAGCTAATAGCCATGAAAGAAATCAGATATGTCTGTCCACACACGGCCAAGCATGCCAAGGCCCACATCCAAGATATTTTAGAAATTACAGCACATGTACAGTCTCTGCTTCTAAAGGCTTTCGTCATGCCAATTCGCCCTTTAGTAAAGAGGATCTCCAAAACAAAGCATGTTTTTGGGCGGCCTTCACTTCAACTTATGACATAACTTAAAATTGCTATTTTTAAGCGACTTGAAGACCGATACCACCAAGACAACGAATCAAGGATCTTTCCCATTTTTGGTCAAACGTTCTGCTCTCGTAAAATGACCCTTACAGCAACCCCCATGGACTAATCAATTGCAGAGCTCTGTTTATATGATGGCCTCATAATTCACTACAGCCTCGCTCCCCTGGCAACAAAGAAATCAAATCACGTTGTAAATACTGCACATATTTCCATTTGCTCCTCCTCAGCCGACGGTTTACTAGCAAACAGCAGTGACCCTGGTGGTCATTAAATCGGTGAATCCATAATCCTGTCCGTATCTCTGATCAGGGATCAGTGATAAAGAAAGGAACTCCAGCTGTGACTGAATATTTTAAATAAAGGGTCATGCCCATATTATACACTTTTATGTCCCCCTAAAGTGCACCTATTGCGTTATGATGTAATACAAGTCAAGGTTTTCAACACAAAATAATTAGGAAGTAACTAGTCGTTGCATGCCCAAGGAAAGCCATGTTTAACTCTTAGGTCTTAGGGTCAGCACAGACCCCTTTGGCGGAGACTACATGGTCATGGCTCCAGAAAATGAGCCCTCCTTTGGGTAAACAGAAGTCTGGCGTAGGGTGGGTCGTCCCAACTGTTTCATAGCGCAGACAGCAGGCTGAGAAAAGAGGTGTTGAGGGTTAACACTGTATCAGTTACAAAGTATACGCTGCACTTTCGCTATGGTCTTGCAAGCAATACTGAAAGGTAAAGAAAGAAGTTCTATGTAATTTTTACTTCTTGTATATATAAATAAAGCACATACTTAATAAAAACAAACCAAAAAGGAGAAAGCTGGAGGCATCTCATTCAGTAGCCTATTTAAGGCCACTAACACGTGTTAATCTCACAGTCTTATTGTACAGCTGTGGTGGGTCTGTGCCAGTATCTTTATAAAAAGCAACACACTACAGTACCTTATCCACTTCCATGTGTTCTGTAAACAGGGCTGCTAAAATTCTTGAGACTCAAGAGTAAATGATTAGGGATGGGCCTTTATGAGTTATACCACAATGTAATGGTTCCCAAACCTGTTCCTTGGGGGACCCCAGCACTACACAAGTTGTATATGTCCCTTACAGTACCTTACACACCAATTTTGGGTTTTGGATGTTTTTGATGGGTTCAAGCAAGTGTGTTTGATTAGGAATGGGTTCTCTTAGGGTTCATCCACTGTGCAACAGTTTCGTAACATAACAACCGTTGAACTGATCGAGCACAGATCTGTCTTGTTCCTGTTACATATTCCTTTTGATTTTACATTTCCTTTTAACTTTATCATGCAACTAAGGCTCATTTAAAGAGGACTGGGATGGAAGCTGGCAAATGAGATACAGATTCCGAATTCGGCTCGTGGCACTTATGATAGGATCTTAAAAAATGCATGCTGAGCATGAATTATTTTTAATGGAAAGAATACAGGACCCATCACTTAAATGGATACCAGAACCTGTACTCCTTGACCATCGACTTAAAGTTTGGCTCGCTCTGCAGCATATATTGCTAGCCAAAATTCAACCACTTACCACTGATTGACTCATAAAAGGACTAGTCCACCAAGTCCATGCAAGATGAATGGTGTATCCCCTAAAAATGATTTATCCCCTTCCACACTAAACAATGCACCTAATGAACATTTCAAAAAAGCCATTACAGCCACTGGAAATGTTACAAGAGAGTAAACAACTGTTAATCTTGTACCTTCTGACAGGTATTCCCCTCCTCTTTTATGAGAATTTATATTAAAGTGGTACATGAGGGGTGTTATCATCCAAATCGTGTCTCAGCTTGTGCCAGGCCAAGCCGAAAGCCCCACCTGTCTAAATTTTCCATATCTCTTTCATGCATTATCGCATTATATAAATCTGCAAGCATGTGATCTGGTCTTTTGTCTGCAAGACAATGGTGTCTCTCTCCGCCCATTACATTCAGAACTGAATATATCTGCTCAGTTTGCACGCTGCTTTGGTACATGTTAGCACTTATGTCCTTTTGTGACCATACAGCATACATTAATCTGCCCCTGATATTAACACACTCATTTGGCTCAGTGAATTATAGCACTGCCGTTAATAAAAAACACCCATTGCTCTGTATTCACGAGCAGTGCTCCCAAGGGACCAACACCGGTATTCCATGTAAATAGGCAGAGCATGAGTACTGTGCGCTTGAATGAGCACAACATTATGTATTCAAAACGAGAGGGAGAAAACAGACAGACCTAATTGTAAAGCCACAGAGGGAAAAATGAAGTAGTATAGTGGTTCACAATCAAGCCAGAATATATAGTAAAGCTAAAAAGACAGTTTAATAGTTATAGAAATCTATGGCTGGATATGTGCAGGGAAAAATAAAGCTTTTCATTATTATAAGACTGAAAATTAAAGACTGGACCTGGTTGTGCTGAAAACATAGATTTGGTTTGAATCATTATGATGATTTCTTTAGATATAGAGTATCTCCTATTTTAATCCAAGAACCAGGAACAATCACGTGACTACAGGAACATGTGAAAGAAGACTTGGTCTATCTATTCAATGATCTGTAATATGATGCAGTGCCATTCTACCTGATACAAAAGCACATAAAAGGCAACCCAGTCATCACTCTTCTGTGGTCGTCCCTCTGTCCTGATAAATGTCCTCCACCCTTCTAGTCTTCATGAAGAGCACAGACTGACTATACATGCAAACAGCTCTGTACCTACATACCTGGAGACATGGGAAGCTTTGAAAATAGGTAACACTCTCGGACAAATGTACAAAAGCTGTCACTAGGGTGCTACCCTATCATGTAACCGAAGGTATATATTTATCTAAATAGAGTGCCGCAGGAATGACATATTTTTGAAAGCCAATCCCGAAAGTTAGCGGAACATTGGTTCCCTTGCTAAAAAAGCCCATTCATTTTTCCCATAGACTTGGACACTTGTTTATGACACTTGTGACACGTTTTGTCAAAGAAATTAATCTTCACAGATGAACACAACTTTATGAATTTTGAATAAAAAACTTGGCTGTTTACATTTTACAAGTGCAATCACACTTTAAAATGTATAAAATGTGCGGGCCTCGCAAAATCGCCAGCCTGACTTCCCGGGGCTATTGTACTTTACAGAGTTACCAAAATGCAACTTAACCCACTTTTAGGAATGAAAAATATATTAAAATGCCTTTACGTTCTCTCACAGATTTGGTTGGGTAATTGTAATTCAGATCGTTTTTGAAGCTTAAAGTAGGCTGTGCCTGCCGTCGCCATCTTGGCCGTGCATCACTCGCAGTTATCTAAAAATGGGTAAAGAGGGGGGACGTGGGTAAAGCTGAGGTGGCTGATTGCTGAAACCACGCCTGCCTAGCTCGACTCTAGTGACAGCAGTAGCAGTTCACATGTCACTCAAGTGGCCACGCCCTTAATTGTGCAGAACTTTAACCGTGGGTTCACACCAGCCACGTTTGAGGCATTAAAGTCGCGTAAGGCCTGAAAGCTGTGCGTGAAATTCTAGTCATCGAGAAATTCACGCGGAAATTCGTGTCATGGGAGGGGCTTCTGCGACTCCGCTTGCTTCCTGTAATCACGGCACTACTACAGCAAGCTCCTGATTGGTTAACGCAACGTGTTTTTCTGCCAAAGTTAAAATTTTTCAACGTGTGCGTTTGCGCGGCAATGCTCAATTTGCACCATTCACACGAACTAGGCGCGCGAATGAGGTGGAATCGGGTCTACCGCGCCTCATTCGGGCCGAGACCTCCAGAAGTGCGTCAACGCGTCTTTACTTTGACTTCACTGAAATCACTCGCGCTTGACGCCTCTACAGCGGCAAGTTTGAACTAGGGCTGTCAAAATGGCTGAACAAGTACATTCGAAATTCGTCCTTGAAAAATTATAAAATTCGAATTATATTCGAATTATAAAGACCTACTTTATCTTGGAGAAAATACTCCTAAAAGCCCACAAGAGGGCGCAGCACAAAGCCCCAATAGTATAAACAAATCATGCACAGCATATTTTTTGTTAAAACGAATGTTATAAACACTAATAAATTAAACATAATTTCTTAAATTCATATGCAAAGGAACAAAAGTGCAAAATGCCTCAACAGCCAGCGTGTGTAGGCTATTAACACAAACAAGAAACTATGAATACATTTACAAATAATTTTATGTACCATACATTAATTAAATTTACAAAAAATGTACAGAGCCTCAGTCAATACAGAACACACGGTGTCTTAATGAAATCAAAATTAACCAGTATATTTGTGCACCTGTAAATGTACAAAACGAATGCCATACATAGACAACGCATATTAATATAGGGCATTTTATATAATATATAAGTAGATAAATGTACGTGTTTCTAATAAAGTATAAAAACGAATGAATCTTTATTTAAGCCAAAATAAGTGGGAAAGATTAGTCATTTAAATTTTGTCAAGCTTAAACTCTATTCACAGCAACTTATATTATATTTTGTGTGTTCCTTGGTTGAAAATATGTAGAAATATATGCGAGTAATAAAGTACAGAACAGAAATGTTTAACTTACGCGCAGAGCGAAGCCGTTAATAAAGCAGACTCTCTGTAATTAATAGAGGACGTGCTGAAACAGTCGAGTTGGCAGATGATCATCATGTTTATATTTCACGCAGATAATGTTGATGAAAAACTTGCATATCAAATGTCCAGGTGAAAGTCAAGTTTCCAGTCAGTTATAAAAATAAAGCCACCGCGGCGGCGTTACATTGCAAATCTCTCATATGCGGTGTGGACTCTGTAGATGCACATATGGTTTTAATGTTGCTAAACAAGCAGCTGTATTATTGCACTTTCGTGTTGATCAGTTATTTTAAACTTTAAAACTGCATTTAGAAGCAGACGACACTAATTCTGTCATCTCAGCTAGTTTCACTTTGCGGATGAATTCCAGTTGATGCTCCAAAAACCAAAGAAGCATCACACAGCCCTTTTAATATGTATTCTGTCCGACTCGTTATCCCCACTGTCTTTTCTTGCTATTTTTCAAATGAATAACGCTGGCTTGCTCCGCATAGTTGGCTGAGCCGCTACGCTCTGTTACAATCCGCGTCAGTTACGTCATCATCACGTTGCGTGAGCTTCATGACACAGGTAAAATTCGAATGCAAAGTTTTACGTTCGAATATGCATAATTTTTTTACATTCGACGAATATTCGAAATTCGAATTAAAATTTGACAGCCCTAGTTTGAACGCAGCATTAGGCTTAATAAAATTGAAACGGATGAGGTAAAAAAAAATTCACCCCCCTCACAGTTGTCATGAAGGGCAAAATTAGCTATACAAAAAAAAAACTTTTTGTACCAGGCTGTAAACATATTTTTTTGCTGTAAAGTTGGGCATTTTAACATGGAGGTCTATGGGAATTGAATCCCTTTTGGAGCCAGCCTCTAGCGGTCAGTCGACGAATTGCCATTTAAATCACTTCTGTATTGTCTTCATCAGAGAGATCGGAAGATTGCTTCTCGGTTTGAATGCGCACTCGCGTTAACTTTCACTTTCTATTCGCAATTCTATTCGCAAACTGTACAGTAAGCAAGCAGTACTGATTTGTCATTGACGATCTGGTTCTGTTGCGCAAAATTTCCTTCAACGTCATCCTGTCAGTCATTACTATCCTCACGTAAAAATGAAATCTCCCGCAGCAAGCTTTAAAGTGATAAAGATTGCATGTGCAGTGAAGAGAATTGCGGAAAAGGCTACAGTATGTGACTTGCTTTTAAAGCGACAGTAACCCCTATTTTTCTCATCTGAAAAATTATGCAATCTGTAACTGGAAAAACATTGTATGACCTAAACTGTGAATTAAGTGAACCATTGAACCACAATTAAATGGTGAGTATATCCAGTGTGGAGATGGGCAAGAACAGTTGGCTTGCATGGAAATGGATTTGTAATCTGTTGGACAAAACGTGCAGGTGTAATAAACTTTTTAATGGGCTTTTTAGTGAGGGAACAAGTGTCCTGCTAACTTCTGGAGTTGGCCTACAAAAATCTCTTTGGCAGAAATCTCTTTCAAGGTAAAGCTTAAGGTGAAGGCAGTATTTATGGTCTCCCTAAAAATAAATACATTTTAGGACCATCTTCATTTAGGTCCAAGACTTCCGGTTAGGTCCGTCTATGAGGCTCAACCCCCAAAAACTAACCCAGCATAATCAACAACAACAGGTTCTGCATGGTTTACAAAAGTCTATGAGGATGAAAAACACAGGACTAGTCTGGATGACAGGCGTAACCGTATCAAAATTAATGCGGTTTAAAACAAAAATGCAATAAATGTTAACGTAGCCCAAGACTGCGGACACGCACAAATGAATGCAAACCGCTCTGTATCCAAGCACCCAAGCAGCTGTTATCCGCCATTTCTTGTTCCCAGGTATGATGTCTTCATCTTTTAGAGGACAAATCATCAGCACACTGTGAGGGTAAGAATCCTCAGAGATCGTGACATTATCTTTTCTTCCACCCTCTTGAATGCAGCGTATCGGGCTGCTAATTGTTCAGGCGATTAGAGCAGACAGTTAAAGTAGAGGGTAATGAAAGAGCTCATGTGCTGAATTAAACAGGGCCTGCAGTCAGATCGTCCACATCGGCACATGCACACACATACTATAAGAGCGTATGAGGCAAACCATTCTCTAATATCGCACACATTGAATTTGTACAGGGTACAAAACCTGATAATGACTATTTGACAAGATCGATAATGCATTATGCTAACACAATCTGAGAAGCTCTTTCTCCTTCGTTCATTCTTTAGCTTGAAGCCGTGTATATTATCTCAGCTGTGCTTGCACATCCCTCATCCACACGGGATGAGAGGGATGAAAGGTGATAGGGTGGGAAAGGATAGAAAGCAAGGCAAGGCAGGGAAAGATGCATGAGAAAGAAGACTCCCTGGAAAATGAGCATATTTTCAAAAAATGTGGAGTATTCCTTTAAATGTTAGTGTTCTCTTGATCGAAAACAACTTGCACTAACATATATTAACATATATCAGTGCTAGTGTTATGTATCAAGATGCACACCAATAATGTTTATTTAAAATTATGCTTTTAAAAATGACTTAAATGTCCTAATTTAACTAAGGTCAAGTCCTGGATTAATATATTAGTATATATATGTTGAATAGGGGTGTCACGATTCTCCAAATCCTCGATTCGATTACATTTTCGCTTCTAAGGTCACGATTTGATTCGGTTCTCGGTTTTTTTTCTTTTGAAAGACAAAAAATGATATGCCTTTATTATTATTATTATTATTATTATTATAGTTTCACATTAACATGCACATTGCATGCTTTTCCTCGCATGGGGGTTTGTGGGCTTTACTTACGCGAGAAAGCTTGTAGAGAGAGGATTCTTTCTGCACGCACATGGACTTAATGCGCTCCTGGACTCCTCCTAGCATCTGAAATAAAACTGGTGCGTTACAAGCAGCTGCGCTTCTCTCTGTCTCACGTGCACGCGCTCTCGCATCTGTCCAAAGTCTAAACATTAACTAAAGTAGTAATCCTTACGTACTGTATTTGTTCAGTTTTAAGCGTTTCATGCGAGCTGAGGCAAACTATCCCTTTTGTTTTAAATATAACCCGCTTCATCTTGGCGGCTCTCTCGCGCACATGCAGAGAGCTGCGCTCTGTCCATAGGCAGATCACGAGGTAGTAATCCTGTTTATGATATCCATTACAATGAGTTGTAGCAAGCAATACATCCTTCGTGTTTAAAATATAAATCGCGTTCCGCTTAACCAATGTTTTTAAAGGCACCTCTGAGAGGTTTATTTTCTCCCGCTTGACAAGCCGCCCGGACGTGACATGGGGGCATCGCAGCACCGACGATTTTTTTATTCGAACTTCGAAGTTCGAGGTTGTGACTTAATTTCGATCAATTTCGATTTAAAATCGAAATCGTGACACCCTTAATGTTGAATAATCGTCAATTATTATTTTGGTCATAATCGTGCACCCCTAGAGCCACATAACATTTTCCTCTGGAAGGACAGTGAAAATAAAGGAATCGAAACAGATTGGTATCATCATTAAACAGTGCAAACACACATATGCATGCAAACAGCTTCATATCAATGAAAGTGAAGAGCACAGAGTGTAGAGTGAGCAGCGAGGCAGAGGAATAGAGGTTATTGCTGTTGTTGCTGGGTCAGCAACCTGTCACAGAAGCGCTCGGCAAAGCACAGCACTATTCCCAGCAGTAAACACAGACCGGCCGTAACATCTTCACTAGACACTGACAACGATCATGCAGGTGATAGCTGTTTGTGATCATCTAAATAAGACCTTTTAAATGTGCTTACCTGAATCCGTCCGTAGTAAAAAACCCAAATCATTCATTAAAATCGCCACAGAGCTACAAATGATCTCTACAGTGCTTTTAAAAAATAATGCAACAGTCATTCATTCGAAATATCAGCTTTGGGTCGATTTTTTGTGCCGTCTTGGCTTCGGTCTGAATGAACTGTGTGCAATCTCTTAAGCAGCCTTGTCATTAACCTGCAGTACCAGAGGGCTCGGCATGCCAAGTCTGTGTGCTGATTGGTGGGGCAATCCCATCCAGCCTGGCCCCGGGAGAGCACCATGCTAATTCTCTTAATGGACTGGAGTCATGACGACACTGCCAAAAGTACAGTGGGCACGGTGTCTTGCTGTCAAAGCTGAAGAGAACAGAAGGAGCTGAGGGATGCTGCTTGATACAGAAAGGATGTGACATGCGCTTTCTGGGTCATTTAAAGAGACAGTGTGGCGCTTCTACACCACAAGCAGAACTGCAAAGATAAATAGGTTTTTACGTTTGCAGATGCTAAAGTCACATGACCAAACATCAACACTAGACACGCAAAAACCAATGAGAAATTGTCCTATATTTTAGGAGAAATTTCTACAGGTGCAATGGCTATAATTACTATACAATACTACGGAAAAATACTCAATGTTTACCTTCTGTTCAGACAACTCAAATAACTGAACAAACATTTCCCAAAAGTAAATATTTGAGACCCACACCCACAGATACAACTCCTTGGTGAGACTTGCAACTTACAACAGATGAGACTCGACACAAGGGATTCAAGGTTTTCCTTTTCCCAGCGAGTTCATTCTCATGTTGTGTGAACAGAAGCCTGAGGGGATCGACTATGCCATTTTCCACAGCGCAGCGGTGCGCACGAGACCGCATCTCACAATCTTTCACAGAAAATGAATGAAAAGACAAAGGGTTAGGCCATTTCCTCATAGCTGTTTGCCAGGGTCGCCTCGATACATAAGAGACCCAAAAAGCCGTGCCTTCCGAATCCTTCAATTTCAACAGAACAGCGTGTGTCTTTATCTTGGGTCTACCACCAGTTTGCAACCACTGACCCCTAGGCTAAGGTCACAAAGGAGGCACAAAGAGACGACCCATAGGTCAAATCGGTTTACAGGGGCCAATATTAGTAATTGCTGTCTATCTCCAGGGAACAACAAGGTCAGAATAAATGGCACGTCTGCTTGATTCAATACAGTACTAGTGAATGCTGTGCTCATATTAATATACTGCATTTTGTGTGTGAACCAAAGAAATAAGATATTAAACTGTTTTTTATTCTATTATTAGTTTATTATGCAAAAGAAACATTTGACATTTTACATTTTCAGCTAATTTCTTTACTTGGTAAGATACATCTGGGAATTCGGAAGCCTTGAAAGCATGATAAAATGAAATACTAAAACAGCACAGCCATTTTTAATGAAACATGTTACATTTAATGCAAAACAACGAAGATGATACAGAATATTTTATTTGTTAAAACTAATGAAAATCCTTAAAAGTAAAATGTGTACCTTAAAGTGTTGTTCAAAGTGTTTGGCCTTAACACAATTTACTAAAGTAAGCATACAGTAGTACGATTTAGGCTGTGATGGTTATCATAGGAACCGCAACACCGCGGTGGTACAAAAACTATTACATTGAAAGCATCAAAGCTTTACAGTTCTCATGGACACTTCCGCTCGCGGTGTGAAGCGCGTCCACGCTTTTCTCCAAAATGCACTTGACAGCATTTTGTGCAGCAAATTTTTTTGGGACGACCTAGTTAAGGCGGTAGGGTTTTCCAGCTTAAGCCTGATTTATAGTCGTGCGTAAGCTATCCGGAGCCTGTGCGTAGCTCTGCGTAGCCTGACGTGCACCTCGCAAAAATTTTAACAGCGCGTCAGTTCTACGCGGACCGCAAGCGTTGTGATTGGTCCACCAGAACCCCTCCCGTCAGGTAAAGAAACTGCGTCATAGGTATTTCCGTTTGTGACGGTGAAAACAAAGATGAGCCAAGTTGAGGAGTGATTTAACTTAAACTGCAACAAAAGTCACTGTTTATTTACTTCCATCATTGCTGGTCTTCTCAAAACATACACAACAAGTTGCTGTTTCTTCTTCGATTGTGGGTTAACTTGCCAAGCTTCTTTTTCTCTGACGGTCGTGCTGCTATTGTGGTTACACAGGTGGATAATGCCTACCAGCGGTTTGCGCGTGTGTTTGCACGTCGACGCGGAGGACGACGCAAAAGTATAAATGAAAACCGACGCGGAAACTACTACGCCGTCGCGGCTACGCCGTAGGACCTACGCACGACTATAACAAGCCTTTTTAGGCGGGCCGCCCGAACAGCAAAGTGCTATGGGAAACCCTTGAAATATTTTACAACCATTTACAAGATTTTGCAACTGCATTTACATCATTACTAGAAGCAGAATAAAAATAATAAAACCAGAGATCAACATAGTACTGTTTTACTCAACAAAAATTACTTCAATGCCACACCATTTGTGCTACATGATACCTTAAATCTTGTGGCATATTGGTGGACAGATGCCTCTCTAAGTGATCACATACTGCAATATTGACTATGCAAATCTCATTCCCAGTGCATAATCTGATACTGGTGGGAGTAGTGATATATTTGACCTAGAGAGAAAAGATAAAGTAACAAAGACCGAGAGCTCATGTCTTGTTGATCTTCCTCTATATTCTTCCGCATATGTAACTACATTATATCCATCCCATGAACAATGATGATGGTAGCGAATACAATAAAGATGCCAAAACTCCAACAGTAGTGTTGTAATTGCTGCCCATACAAAAGCAAACAGTAATTTCCTCATCTTGAACTCTAAGCCGTTTACTAATGTTAACTATAATTATAACCATTATAAACATAATCAAGATTTATTAACCATTCTCACAGGCTTGACATAACCTTACAACAGCAATAAAAAGCATCCATCCCAATGCTCTTGACAACTGTTTGCAACTACCCTCATTCCAAACTGATCAAACACCGACTTCCCTGACTGACCCATTATTAAACACCCCATGCTCCCTCAACAGTAACCCAGCAACAGACCAAAACACCAATCTAATCACAGCGCACCGCCCGCACACTAGGACAGCCGCACTCTGTTGGTCCTCCCTTTACTTTGCTTACTTCCGATCCCGGACGAACCCCCACGGAACGATTCTGACTGTGAGGAGAGGTGAGAGGAAACGGGTGGAGAGCTGGAAAATCTGAATGAGTGGGAGAGAATTATTTTAACAATGAGACACTGCACCCCCACCCGCCAGTGCTGTACACTTGTGCTGTGCTTAGTACATGTGGAAAAATATACTGGGAAAGAAGGTCAAAATGAGTGGAGGTGTGGTCCTTGAAAGAATGTATGAGCACTTGTGGGAAAGTGTGGTGGGCAGATTTTGTCAACTTGACTGTGATGAGAGCTGGCATGCCACTACAGCTAATGGTTTTACATCAGGGCACTGTAAATACATGGATGAACTCGGCATTCAGGCATTATTTATTCAGAGGCACCTTTTCAAAGACTGCACCAACATCAGTGCATACACGCATACCAAACAAACAAACACTAGGAAACGTACATAAAAGTTTAATTGCCTAGTTCTTAGGATCTACCAAAGTTACTGTAAACAAAAGTTATATAGCCTTAGAGAGGTGGTCCAGTTTTTTTTTGTTGAAAAAATTACGCCATCTAAAGGGCCCATAGGTCCTATGGCGTAGCCTCGACGCTACTGCATAGGCTACGCAATGGTTTTCATACATACTTCTGTGTCGTTGTCCGCGTCAAAATGCAATAACACAAGACTGTTGTGTATGATTTGAGAAGACCAGCAGTGATGAAGATAAATAGACAGCAATTTTTGTTGCAGTTTGAGTTAAATCAATCCTCAACTTGGCCCATCTTTGTTCTTACCATCGCAAGCGGAAATGCCTATGAAGAAATGCAACGCAGATTTTTTTTTAGCTGACGATAGGGGTTCTAGTGGACCAATCACAGCACTTATGGTCTGAGTAGAACAGACACGTTGTTACAATTTTGGCGCGGTGCACGTAAGGCTATGCACAGCCTATGCATCAAATCAAATCAAACTTTATTTATAAAGCACTTTAAAAAACATAACCTACGGCGTAGAACTTAGGCCCTGTTTACATGAGAACGCTCGAGGATGAAAACGTAAAAATAAAAATGTAAAAATATTTGATCAGATGTGTCTTTCGTTTACACCGTGTCAGCGATTTTTGGGGCTTAAATACGCAAAAAAGTAAAACCACCCTCCAGAGTGGAAATCTTAAAAATGCTTTACTGTCGCGTTCCCGTCTAAAGGGTAAAAACGGTGGCTCTTGCCGCGTACGCGTTTACATCACAGGCATGCGCCAGTTCTGGAAAATAACAACAAACATGTCGGATTATTTCCATACGTCGGACCTTCAAGTTGCCATAGCTGTAGCTCTGATAAATATACAAGAGAGTCTTTCCAGCAGTTGTAAGAAATATTCACTCACAGCCAGTATTACTGATCAGGGAAGGCGCATTAATTACCTTCATCAAGCTGTTGATGCGCCAATTCGCCGGAGGCAAACCAGACGGTTGGACGAGACCTGGGAAAACCAGAAAGAAGGTTGTACGCAGGCGCGCGGACTTGGTGTTGTTGTGTGTCAGTGCTTCACATTGCCACCTAGCCGCCTGGAGTGCATATTACATCAAATATCACACACTTTTGCGTCACTATATGCACGCAGATTTCCCCCCAAAACGCTCGTATAAACGCGGAATAAAAAGTGATGACGCAACACCACTTTTGTGTTTTCTCTTCAGATCGTTTCCGTGTAAACGTAGCATTAAGCTTTTAATAAGTTTTATATTCTGTCTTTGTAAATATATAAGTATTATATGATACAAAAATTTATTGGTGCGGTCTCTCTCTGCATTTATAAAAAAGCCTAGTGCTCACGTATTAGACGCGCCAATGTCTCATCAATTTAATAATTTTTATTTTCCCAATAATTACACCTGTCTTTGACTAGACGTAATGTTTAGTCACGGATGTTTGCTACGCCTAGATGGTGCAACAGGTGTAAATTCTACGTAACACGTAAAGCACATTTTACATCCAGACTAGTCTTACGACCGGTGTACGCCCAGCTGGTGCAACCGGCCAATGTGGATTATGAAAAATAACAAGAAAATCATTTACAGCATGTGATTTGAAGGTCCGACATTAATTGTCTGTAAAATTAATGTTCAATTTGTTACACAGACACTAATTTAATTGCATAATATCGATGTTTATACAGTAACTTGACGTCACTTCTCAGGGAGGGTTTTGGTATACTACCATCATGCCTATCCCGAAAAAATACACAATACACCCTTGCCATTGTCCACCATATACCATGCAATATAAATCTTTAGAAAACCACAGCTGACAATAACCACACCCAAGATCTGTACAGGAGGAACTCATCCAGAGAAGAAACCACTCAATGAAGACTCTCATGGATATGCCCAATTAAGTCACCACTATTCAGCCGGAACAGACTCGTTGGGAACAAAAGATCCAGCACACTACATTTCTTTCTTTTATCTACCGACCTGTGAATGAAAGGGCTATTTTTAACCATTTAGAAGGTAGACTAGTCCGGCGCCTGCAATTAAAGTATTGAAGTTTATAAATGATCTAGGATCGGTCTATAAAGACCAAAACGAATCAGCTGATATTGCCTTATCGGATAAGATGATAAATGTGTCCCACTTAGCCAATTACCGTGTTATTTGGACTAGTGCGATTTTTATTTATTTACAGAAATTATAATGAAAAAAAAAAACGTTGTCTGCTTTTTAAGTGTTGATAAAACTTGCTGGAGACGATGTTGTAGTGGTCAGTGCTCAGACGTATGGTTCAAATGTGATTTCAGCGCCCCGAGTTCGATTTCCGACTACAGGTCCTTTGCCAATCCCATTACTCCTATTTCCACCCTGCACTTTCCTGTCCTCTTCCTTACATACTGTCTGTTAAATAAAGGCAAAATGGCCCAAAAAATTATTTAAAAAGTGCAATAAGACCAGAAATAATTCGTTTTACATCAAGTTTCTATTTAAGTAGTTACTGTGGGGATTTGGGAAACAAAATATCACGCAGATGGGTAATCTTTACCCTATAAGGGATGTACTGACCAACTCTAGCAGTGGGATGGAGAACACACAGGTTTATCCAACACAATTCAGGCAGTGTACTTCACTTTGCACAAGTATTCATGCTTAATTCAAAACACCATAACGATTTTCCCTACTGACAAGCTATTGTGTCCTGGTCCATCGGCTAAACATTTCCTGAAGAATTTAATCCAGACCTGTTATTCTTGGAGATGAAACAACGGCAACAGTACAAAGAAGGAAATCGCTTTCTAATTGATTTGGAGAGGGAAAGGAAGAGTCTGTCTGGTTAATACAAAACAGCTTATCGTTTATAGACATAAGAGCTCTTGAACCATGTTTTAAGAAAAACTACATGATGTTATGAGGAATAACACTTAAAGGGATAGTTCACCCAAAAATTATCATTTACTAACCCTCATGTTGTTCCAAATCTGACTAAATCTCTTTGCTCTGCTAAACACAAAGGGAGATGTTTTGAAGAAAACAGATTAGGGCACCATTCATTTCCATAGCATTATATTTTTACTACTATGGAAGTCAATGATGCCACAATTTTGCTTTGTTATAAACCTACATCTTCCTTTGTGTTCAGGAGAACAAAGTAATTTAAACAGGTTTGGAACAAATTTAGGATTAGTAAATGATGACAAAACTGTCCATTTATTGGTTGACGATCAAACTCCTTGGTCTCACTGACCTAAGAGATATTTCTTTACTGTATACTTGTTGTATTTATAACAGTAACATAATTTGCAGAAAAACATATCTCAGAACACTTATTCTGTACTCTTTTGCAAACAGTTTTCTTAATATAGAATGAAAATTAATTTACCACAATATAGAAATAATCAAACTGATGATACATCAAAAAGATCAACTACAACATCATCTTCCACAGACTTTTAATATGCAAACTAATTAACCGGAATCAATAAGTCAATTCCATAAGTAGAATCAATTTGATTCAATTAGTCTAATGAACCAAATGCAATAAACATTTCATTTAAGAAAGCAGTCAGGGTAGAGTATCCGCAGATAATGTTTTAAAATGTTGAATATGGCTGGCAGCTCTTTTTGCGATTTTCCAGTGTGCCCAAACAGACATCTAATGGTATCTAATGGTATACTTAAAACTGGATTTCTCTTTGGGGTTACAAAGGCCCACCCCCGTGTAAGGTGCATCCCATCATGCTGCCACCCAGAGAATTTATGACATAAAACAATCTCAAACTTAGAATTTGAATTAAACAATACATATTAAATTATACAAATGTAGTTCTGTTGGTTGGTAGTTATGTTTTCTGAGGTTTGATTACACAAATTAATTCATAAATAAATTCATGTATTTTGTACGTACCAAGTGTGGCATATTGCAAGCTTTCGACTCTGTTTGGAGTATCGTGATCCCCTACTAAAACATCGTTGTGCCTTTTAAATCTAATTCATGATTTAAACAATGGGACACAACAAGCAATAAAATTAAAAACCAATGATATGTAAAACACACACACATTTTTTATCTGAAGCAAAACCCTTACTATCCTCACCTCAACCATATAACATAATTTTTAAGGGGACATATCAAGAAAATCTGACTTTTTTAACGTTATAATTGCTATAATTGGGTCCCCAGTGCTTCTTTCAACCCACAAAATGTGATAAAGAACAAACCAGTAGTTTTGGTAAACCATTCTCTGCAAGCATGTGAAAAAATAGGTCATTGAAATTTGGCTCCCCTTGTGATGTCAGAAGGGGATAATACTAGGGATGCACCGATACCACTTATTTGGAATACGAGTACGAGTACTTGCATTTCAGTACTTGCCGATACCGATACCGAGTACTTAATAAAAAAACATGATTTAAATTGACAGGTAACAGCTTTAGTCATATAATTTAACAAAAAAACAAAGGACTAGTTTTCCAGTTTGTTGTAAACTCTGCCTCTTTGGACAACACAAGAGGCATTAACCCCTTACACGCCGCTCAAACATAGACATTTCTCAGACCGTGGTATCGATTCCAGGTATTGGGGGACTTTTAACAAGTACAAATATTTTAGAAAATGTGGTATCGAGGCCGATACCAGTATCGGTGCATCCCTAGATAATACCGGCCCTTAATCTGCACTGTCCAACCACGGCACTGCCATTTAATGCAGAGATCAGCTCATTTGCATTTAAAAGGACACACCCCAACACCCCATTTTTGCTCACACCTACAAAGTGGCAATTTTAACATGTTATAATAAATTATTTATATGGTATTTTGGGCTGGAACTTCACATGTGTACTCTGGGGACACCCAAGATTTATTTGATATCTTAAAAAATTCTTGTGAAATGTCCACTTCTTAATGTCTAAGCACTCAAGTACAGGCCTATTAAAGAGTATAATAACATAGGCTTAAAACGGGCTGAACAGCCAAACAATGACCTCCTGCATTTTTACAATTTTAATTTTAGAGGACTTCCTTGCACTCCTAACAGAACTGCTAATAACCCAAGTCATAATGGCCCTGCGTAATCCAAAGCCATTTTCATAATGGCCTCCTTAACAGCAAGCCTGTGATCCAGCTCAAGTCATTCCGCAAAAAAATAAAAACATTCAGCCGGCGTGATTTTAATTACACCCTCTCTTGAGGGGTGGGGTGTACAATGAGAGGTATGCCAATACTTGACTCACATTAATTACCCCATCATATTACCCCATTTCGGATTTCGAGAGGTCTAGATGTATTCGGTTGCTTCCACAGGTTTTAATGGCTCCTTGACTGTGCAGCTTTCAGAGTACTTGTCTCTGGTGATCAATACATTATTGATGGAGCATCACTAAATTCGTTGGTGAAATTGACTTGGAATTAGCATTCATGCAACAGATCTCTGCGTTCCAATTCATTTCAAGCACTGAGGTCTATCCTCAATCGTGGCCGTAACACAAATTGAGCCACCATCGCTTTTAAACCTCAGTCACTAAAGGGTCCGTAATTAAAACTATGGGGTCACCGACAGGAAGGAATATATTTTGCAATAAACCAAACACAGCTGCTCTGAGCTTGCATTTCTCTACAGGCAATAGATTAAGAAATGCACACATCCTGATAAAAATGTATTTTTCGACCCACTGTACGTCATTTAAATAAATGTATTTGGTTGGTGAATTTAGTATCAGATTAATTAGGATAATTTTTATCTATATGGATTAGTATCGAAGCCCTCTATGATATCCAGTCCTCCTTTAAAATTAATCCATACTTTACATTAATCGTTCCTCTCTATTTCCAATGTGTATTCTTGTCCTTTGCTTGTACAGCGTGTCATTAGTGCTGTAGATTTTATCAGATGCAGTTGGCAAGCAAAACACTGCATCCCAGATTGCAACACTTGTTAAGAGAAGAGCTAATAATATCCACGCAAATGTGATAAACAGTCAGATGAGAGCAGGTGTTTACTGTATAAACTTCACTAAAGATATGAAAAAATGTTATGCCCGGTTTCACAAACGGGCCTTAAGGCTAGTCCCAGACTATTAATGAATGTTTGAGCTGTCTTAACTAAAAATTACTTGCAGTGTTTCCCACAGGCTTATAGTGCATACATCGAAATGGGGTCTGACCATCAGCAACTTTCTCAATGTGTGTCATCTGTCTCTTTCAATGAGGCGTTTCTAAATCTGGTTGTCATAAACAAATTAATCCCGTCCACTCCAGTAACTGAGGAGAGAAGGATGATGTGAACTCCAGTGCTTCGTTCCCATTGGTAGTCACTCCCGAAAATCGCTCATCATTTAATTAAACTTTTCTTAAAGGGACAATAAGTAGGATTTACCCCCACCTAGTGGTGAAATTGTATTTTGCATTCAAACGAATAGTGCTCTCTAGCGCCTCGCTTTTTCAAATGCGTGTTGCAACTACGATAGCTGTTATGTAATCACTGATCTCCTTCAGTGTTCTGAATGAAAACGTGTTGTGGAAACACGTTGGTAGGCTAATGCTTTTTGTCCCTCTCTGCTATTATAGTTTATCAGTATGGCGGAACGACATGGAAGCCTCCTTGGACTTACACATTCAATGTAAGTAAAAAGAAGAAATTCTAAGCTTCCAAAAAAAGTCAGATCATTTGCAGAGGTCATTTGACACAAACGAGGACATATTTATGAATAAAGACATTGATTTTGATTAATAAAACACTTAAACCCCTACTTACTGTCCCTTTAACTTTCACCCATTCGGTCGCCAACAATCACTTTTGCTTGTGTCGGCAGAAGTCGCCAAGCTTCCATTGAAATGAAAGAGATTGTCGCTCTGCTACTGCTAATCGCTGGCGGTCTGAATGGGGCATAAGACGTTGTTTTTTGCGACATTCCAAAGGTCACGGCAACAGATTTTGGTAGAGTTGCGTATTTTGCAACTACTGTACTAGCCATTATTTTTAACTCATTCCCCGCCAATAATGAGTTATTTCTAGAACTAAGAGAAAATGCTTCCCTGCCAATGACAAGTTTTTACGCCAATCCATATTTCTGCTACAATCCACAAGGTGGCACTCTTACCCAACTTAAAAAATGCTAAAGCATTCAGTGTGTAGTATGTTTTGATGGTCTTTGAATCTGATCTCAAAAAAAAGTCTTTTACAAAAATGCAATTATCTCAGCTTTTTGATCAAAATTTAGTATTTTTGAAGAAACCTACTTTTGAGAGGTGATAAAAAGAGAAAAGATAAATTGTATTTTTTAAATTTAAAGAATTTTTTTCTGGAAGGCATTCAACTTTTGTTAAAATCATAAAAAATGCTGGCAGGGATACATAGCAGTGGCAGCCAGTGACGACTTTTTTCGAGGACGCTCGATAAAAAATTCGTCACAACATGTGTGTAGCCCGTCGTGTTCTGTGCATTGAGAGATCCTGTGTGATTCACGTGTCTTGTCAAAATAAGAGCCTGCTGCAGATGCGTCTAAAGGGTTTATAATAAAAGAGATGCTCGGATTTGCCAGAGACTCGCGTAAACTCATGCGTCAGAGTTTACTGTTAAGGGAGTGTCTTGCGTGTATTTTGTGAACATGAGCGTCTCTTTTATCATAAACGGTTTTGACACGTGTGCAGAAGGCACTTATTTTGACAAAACACGTGATGAACTTGCTTCATATAACGCAACAAACACATATTTTTAAAAAACGCAAGCAACACACATGACACTCCGAACACTTATTTTGAATTAGCGCCTCCTCGGATGAGCAGTCATGAGCCGCCACTGATACGTAGGCATGTTTCCCAAGCCTTAATGGCAATGAAACCCTTTATATCCCACATATAAGGTGTTTCTGGGAGGTCCCAGTACCCGTTTTTGCATTTTTGAGGAATGATCATGACTTTTACGCACATCAGGTGACCTGTAAATGCAAAAAAAAAACAAATTGCCTTAAAAACAACCTTGTGCGTCGGAGCCGATGGTGTAGTGGGCAGCATTTGAACATTTGGTGCTTTCGCACTTTCGGCGACCCAAGTTCGATTCCCAGGTCACGGTCATTTGCCGATCCCATACCCCTTTCTCCTCCCTGTACTTTTCTGTCTTCTCCTAATCTTACTGTTAAGCAAAACTGGCCAAAAAATATAACTTAAACAAAAAAAAAACTAATGCGAGCATAAAACTCTTTTTTGCAAATATGGGAGCTTTTGCAAAATTGATGCGTTTCCACTGGGAGTACTTTCAATTTTCAATATCAATTTGCGTAACTTTAAAGAGTGCAAACCGAAATGCAACTAATGACACATTTGGTGCAGACTAAACATCGGCAAACATCGGCATTTAATCAGAATTTATGCCGACAAAGGATCAGCAAGAAGCCATTCATAATCAATACACATAATGAACAATAACCTTTACCATCAAGCTTTCTCTCTATTAATCATGCATTTTAATTCCTCCTGTGCCCTTTCATCGCCAAAAAAACTTCCTGTTTGATCAAGTCAAGTCAGACCAAAGTGTACTTTTCACCAGTCGGATCTTATGGATCTGAGGCCAGGATGCAGCCAAACAAGACAACAGGTAGACTAAACTTCAAAGTTCAGCTCTTCTATGAAGCGTGAGTAAATTAAATATCCATATTATTAATCATCCACAAATGTAATCATTTTTATACCTTTAATGGAGCAAACTGGTATTCTTTTTTCCATCTATATCATACTGTGAAAACTTAATAAGCACATTTGGACCACTGTCAGTCAATAATACAAATTAATGCTTCTCTAGAAGAATAATACAAAATATGTCAAAAGTTAATTTTGTGACCTCAACATGACTGCTACAAAATCCAGTACGCAGCACTACGACACATCCTTTTTTCCTGTCAAAAAGCAGTGGTAATTTCCTTTTCCTTGCAGTAGTGACAACGGCAGCAATCTCAGTGTCTAAACATTATGCAAACTCATAAATTAAATAAATACTTTAATACAGATGAACCCATCTCTAAACCATCTTTATGACGCAACTAGAGCAGGTAGCAAGGGCATGATTGAGTTAGTATGTTATTAGATTATTAAAACTAGGCCAAAGTGCGTATTATCTGTGTCACCGTCTCACTTCATGCACCATCCTGTCTCGTAAGATGATAAAATATAAAGGAAACACACTTTCTATCGTTCAGATTTCATTTAAACTTATTGATCAACACACCAACTTATTAAAGTTAGAGTTATTGATCTGGCACGTGTGTTTTGCAAAGCAGGACAACATCCTTGTTGGTCCTAGGGCAAGATTACACTTTGCGCTGGAGTATAAATAACACCATCATTCGTGAATAAAATATCATGATGGCTAAGGTTGGAGATATAGATATATTTATCCGACAGGTATATTGTTCCCAGACCAACGCAACATAAGAAAGATGAAGGGAAAATCACGATCAGTGGATCTGTGGACGGATCAGCATGCATAAAAAAAGGAATATAATACATGCAATGCGTGCATTTTATACATCACGATCGTTCTCAGTTTAACACGATACTCTAGGATTTATACAAGGCAAGCTGTCATGCCTTTGAAATACAGCACAGATTTCCAAGGGGTGTGGCACGGACTGGAGGAAAACAGGGATGTCTTCAAAGAGCTGGAACTTCCTTATACATGGATATGACTTCCATATTTTTCATACTGTAAATCCATTTGTGTCAGCTTATCCAAGACAAAAATCCATCACAGCTTGTTATCTGTCCAGAAGATGGCTGTGGTGATAGATAATGTCCAAATAATGTTGCCTAAAACTAGATGTTCACTTGTGCATGCAACTCGAAAGCAAATATGACTGCTTTATGCTTTAGGGATACATGCATTTGTATGAGGGGTTGAACAATTCATCTTAGATCTGCTTTCCCATACGAAGTGATTTATCATGGTTCAATGTCTCTATTATGAAGAAAAATGTTGCAATGGTGCCTTGATCAAGTGACTGATTTGGCAGTTGGATATAAGGGAACCTGATGTAATTGTTTTATAAGGTGATACAAAATTACTTATTAATCGTATATCTATTCCCTTTACAATGCATGGTTTATGCATTTTTCTCCTATAACTGTACATAAGGTAATGGTTTGGAGGCTACATTTGGAGTTGTAAAGCATGCAGATAAAAAGATGCAGATGTATGTGCGAGATATATAGATTATGGGCTACCATTAAAATATGGCGGCGTCAGATTTCGCCCTTCCGAAACGACCCCTCGAAGGGGCTACAGAGGATCTAAGTCATTTGCAAACAGCTTGCGTTGACATTATGTATGTAAATAGGCTGTATCATTTCCAAAGATATCCATCTATCCAACATTGGGGAAAGGGAGGATACGCGACCCCGATTCCTATATTCCTCGATGTCAAAGGCGATGTGGTTCACTTCGTGCATCCTAAAATGAGTGTGACTTCCAGCAATACATCCAGAAAACTGTCACGCAACTCTAATTCACATAGACTAGCTAAAATGACCGTTAAATTAGTGATGATCAGACGTTTAAAGAAATCAACAGGCAAAATGGGACAAATTATGATTCTTATCGAACATCAAACATGATGTGCGGTCAATCCACTTATGCGTAATGAGAAATAAATCACCGATTTTAAACGCAATGACAGATCGCTCAATTCACCGCCGCACGGCACGGGAACCAACACCGCCCATTCATTCGCCTCCATCAAAACACGTCCACCATACATCAACCCCGAAGCGCCCCGAACTGCTAACGAAAGGGCAAACACGCGATGTCGTCGTCAAGTAGTTGTGAAAACGAATTATTTGCAAATGGAAAGCAGAAATAAACGCGAAATCCTACCTGAAAGGCAGCGCGCGCTCTCGTGCAGCGCGAGAGATGAGTTGATTTACAGGCAGCGCGAGCCGAACTACGGTCCCGCCTCTGGAACGTGATGCCCCGCCCATCTTGTTACGAGCATCCCCGTCGAGTAGATAGTATGCTGAGGTAAGTAATTGAATCAAAGTGTGACCATTAAACGATTTGTACTATGATTTTTTTCCCAGTCGGTTATTAAACTAAACTATTTTATTAAAAAATAAACTAGTGTCACACTAACCCTCAGTGATAAAACACCGTAGTGTACTTTAGTACTAGTTTTCGCTATCGTAAACTGTAGTGTTTTAAACCTTATTGTAAATATTATATTTAAAACAGTTTGCCAATTCACTATAGTTACTGAAAAATTCAGCTAAGACCAGCATAAGCAGGTAGCTGGTTTAAGGTGGCAGTACCTGGTAGCTGGTCCTCCAAGCCTGGCAAAGCTGGTCAAGCTTGTGGGTCAGCTGGTCTTCCAGCCTGACCATCCAGCTAAACCAGCTTAAAAAGTGACCAGAACACAGCTAAGACCAGCTTAAAAAGTGACCAAAACACAGCTAGTCCAGCTTGCAAAACCAGCTAAAATTAAGCTTGGAGACCAGCTAAAACCAGCTCACCAGTTTATATGCTGGTCTTAGCTGGATTTTTCAGTAGGGTAAACAAAATACTACAGTATACATTAACAATGTTTATTAACTACTATAAAATACTACATAATGCTACTACAGTATACGTATACTAGTATTAAATAATAATGTTTAGACAATTTTTTCATGCAGTTGGGTTGGTTATCGTATTACCACAATTACTATAATTATTATGACGGTTAAACTACAGTATGGTTTACAGCATGGTTACTGTACTGAGACAACGGTACATTTGTGGTTACTGTGTTAATCTATGGTTAATCAATCAAGTAAAACCACAGTTATTTTTTGAAAGAAAAGAGAGAGAGAAAATTATCCATCATTTTATTATAATAAAAAGTATAGTAACCAAGTTTTTTGGCAGATTGGTCTATCTTTTGTATTACCATAGTTTACTACTCGTATCACTGTTAAATTATGGTTACTGTAGTGATACCAGAGTAAATCTTCACTGTCAGAAAAAAAAGGTACAAAGTTGTTCCTTTTTCTGTCGCTGGGGTGGTACCCTAAAATGTACCTTTTTGTACCTTTATGGGTATACAACACATTGAAATGTTGTACCTTATGGGGTCCAATATTATACCCTAAGGACCAATTGTGTACCTTAAGGAACAATTTTGTACCAGTTAAATTTTAGAGGTACAAAACAGTTAACTGTACCTTTAAAGGTACACAATAGATCCTTAAAGGGATAGTTCACCCAAAAATGAAAATTCTGTCATCATTTACTCACTCTCATGTTGTTACAAACCTGTATACATTTCTTTATTCTGATGAACACCAAGAAAGATATTTTGAGAAATGTTTGTAACCAAACCGTTTGTGGACCCCATTTACTTCCATAGTATTCTTTTTTCCTACTATAGAAGTGAATGGGGTCCACGAACGGTTTGGCTACAAACATTTCTCAAAATATCTTTCTTGGTGTAAATTATAATAAAATAATTTATGCAGGTTTGTAACAACATGAGAGTGAGTAAATGATAACAGAATTTTCATTTTTGGGTGAACTATCCCTTTAAGGAACAGTAATGTACCTCAAAATGTACAACATTTTATTATGTTTATATACCTGTAAAGGTACAAAACGGTACTTTGGGGTACCACCCCAGCGACAATTTTGTACCTTTTTTTCTGACAGTGTTTGGTTACTAATATATTTTTCCATAATGTTCATAAGGAAATGTGCTCTAAACCTTGAATGTTAACTGCTGGATCCGAAAATAACGAAAACCGACCATAGCCCTGTATTTGCGAATTAGTCGTTCTTGTTGGTACATTGGTCATTCACTGATGAAAAATATTTTAAAAAATCACAGTACCACTACCACCACAGTATACTTTTCATAAGAGCACTTATGCCAGTCACAGGCAATGTACTCAAATATTCATAAAAATAGTTTTAATCCCAACAAATGCCCTCATACATTAAATCTAAGGGTTGTTTTTACAATTCACGGTTCTTAATGGGACTTTTTTGCCTTTCAGATAGATTCTCTGGTTACTTTAGTTAGTGAATCAGCATCAAACATTTATAAGCAAGTCTCTGAAGATCTCACAAACGTCTGTCTGCAGTCTATGTGACCTTTATCACAATGACCGGCTTGGGACACTATGCAGTTTGGATGGATTGCTTCTCCCGATTCGTATGGTCAGACATAAGCAATTATTTACGTTGTGCATCTCTAAATACTCACAGTATTCAAAATGTGTGCGTACGTACACTCTAACTCATTACAGACCGTGGTTGTAACTAATAGTGTTGTCCTGCTGATGAAACTTGAACTGCTACTTGTGTTGTGAGCGTGATGAATATGCAAGCACAGCTAATGAGGCTAATGAAGCAGAAAATGAGGTGTATTATTAGAGGTTATGTGCTGTCAAACTCGCAAAACGAAGGAATTAAAAGGTGTTTGTGTAGTGCTTGCAGATCAAGGGAAAAACTCAATGAAAGCACCAATACTTAACTCATTTTAATAACACTGTTGATGCAAAACTATACCAGCTTTTTATCTATACACACCTGCATAAACAATTATGACAAGACAATTGAGATATTCTCATGTCAAAAGTTTGTGTTCTTGGCAGTATGTTGTAAAAGGAAACATGTGATGGCGACTGAAATGCAAGTCCAACTTGTTTGTTTATATATACACAGTACATATATTTGTAGCAGTAGCAAACACACATTGTATGGGTCAAAAATCGTTAGGTTATTAAATAAAGATCATGTTCCATGAAGATATTTTGTAAATATATCAAAAATATTTCATATATTTTGCTAAGTACTTTATTTGGACAACTTTAAAGGCGATTTTCTGCTCTCAGATTCCAGATTGTCAAATAGTTGTATCTCGACCAAATATTGTATAATACTGCATGCATATGTATGATCAATCAAATTGGCATTCAATCAAATTTGTTTCACGAGATCACCTGCCCATCTAATCCATTGAAATAATGTTAAACAAATGTGTTTAATGTCTTTCAAAAAAGGGGATTGATCCTAAAACTCTATTCTCAATTTCTGAGCTAAACCACTAGACTAATGAATTGAATAAAACTTTTTAAAAAGAAACATCACTGGTGAAGGTGATCATGGTGGGTGGTTACCCTTATTGGTGCTTGTGTAATGATTGACACACATTTTTATAAAAGTCCCAATATATAGGAAATTAACTGAATTGCTTGTTTGATTGATCACTCATTTTATTGATCACTGATCATGGAGGATACACCCAGATGTATTATCATTCATTAACCCCCTGTGACCTACGAGTCAAATGAGCACATCTTTAATCATTTTAACTGAGAAAAGGCTGTCATCTAGTGGTCATATTAAAAACTGCAAGGTTTTTAATGCCCATGCATTATGAAATATGTTATCCTTTAATGGGTTATGGGTTGTCTTTAAAGCAGTATAGTGGATCCGTTCTCAGTAAATTTTTTTCGAGGTTGTATTTCAAGGTGACCCTAAGACACATTATCTTCATTACATGTCAACCCTTGATCATTAAAACCAGATGCTGTTTGCAGTTATGTTCCATTTGTTAGAGAAAACCAGATGAACTGCACATAGCTGAGTGTCTGAACCGATTAACAAATCTTGCTTCATAAGAAGGGTGTATCTTAGGCAAGCACTATTTTGAAATATCACATATTTGTTTGTCTTCTTTTTTGTAATTATTCACACTTTTTGGTGGATTATTAAACAGATCTTTGGATTTTTTTATAAAACTATACCCATTCATATTTTTTCTACGTTTTAAAATAACAGTAAACTCAATAAATACACATGTAAAAAGTCCTTGCATTTAAATGTTTTATCAATTTACAATTAATTTCAACTTTCTTAACTAGTAAGGAGGTGCTATAAACTATAAAATACAGTTGAATTAGCTTAAGTTATTTCAACATTATTTAAAAAAAATCAAATAATCAATATTTATAGCAACTCCTCACTAGTCAAGAAAGTTTGAATTAATTGTAATTTCAAATTAATTAAACTTAAAAATTTAAGTGCAACAATTAGGACCGTCACAACGATTAAATAATCGTCTTACCGCGACTGTTTGACCTCATCGCAATGATTTCAGATCACCGCAATGATTGCAAATCTCTTTAAAAACACAGGGGGAGCTGCAGCGCCTGTATAAATGAGACAGTATCAGATGGTGCTCCTTAACTGATACATTGCAAAGCCTTTCAAAATCAGTATTTAAAGAAATGCTGAAAACATTGATAAAAAGTACAAACTGCAGGAAAAACATAAATTTTCAAAAAAGCTATTCCAAATTTAAGGAAGTGAAGGATGCTATTCTTATCTGTATGGAATTTATTTTTTGCAGCCACTACAGACACTTGGTCCAGTACTAATATGGCTACTATTTAAGGCCTGTTCTGGTATTGTCAGTTTATTTTGATTGCATTTTTATTTTCAGTTATTGAAACGCTTTATTGTGTTTATTTCTTATTAAGAATTTTCAGTTTTTGAAAGATTTATTCATTAAATAATTACTTTTAAATATGTGTTATATATTAAAGGAACAGTATGTAAGAAATTTATATCAATTAATCATTAAATGGCCCTGAAATGTCACTAGACATTAAGAAATCCTTTTCATTTCAAATACTTATATCACTGACAACAGCAGTCCGGCCAGGATATTGTCATTTAAAAAGTGGAGTTGCAGCCCTCAACTGATGTTTATGTTGTCGTTTGGTATATTGGCCACCAGCTGTGTGATTGCAGCACCAGTTTCAGCCACACGTTTTGTGATTGCAATACCAGTTTTGGCCACAATCCTACATACTGTTCCTTTAATATTTGCAGCCAGGTAAACCTGGCAAAAGATTTTAGTTAAATTTTCACAAAAATGTGTGAAAATTATTTATTGAACAAACAAAAAGAGTAGGAGAATTAAATGTCAAAGCAATAAAATAGTCAATTAATCATCATAACCGTCAAAGCCCTATCAATTTATTAGGAAATTAACCGTCAGACAAATTTCATAACCGTGGCAGCCTAGCAACAATGAATTTTTACAGTGTATGCACTGTGAAAAATGTAAAAAATTGGATCAACTTAAAAAATTACTAAAATAATAGTAAAAAATA
Source organism: Misgurnus mizolepis (assembly GCA_025389145.1). Taxonomy (NCBI): domain Eukaryota; kingdom Metazoa; phylum Chordata; class Actinopteri; order Cypriniformes; family Cobitidae; genus Misgurnus; species Misgurnus mizolepis. Next base: position 35,553,379 of record JAIFKI010000012.1, on the reverse strand, counting down.
AGAATAATACATTTTTTATTGGTAACACCTACAAAATGTAAATTTTTTTCACTGAAAGTTTTTTTTTACTTACACATACACTGAAAAAATTATTCATTCAATTTACTAAATTTTTTTAAGGTAAGTGCTTGCAATCAATTTATTTAAGGTACATTTAAACAAAAAAGATTAGTAAAGTAAAATACAATAAAAAACTTTAGCTTAAATAAATTGATTGCAACCACTTACCTTAAAAAAATTTGTAAATTGAATGAATACTTTTTTCAGTGTATAAGTTAAAACAACTTTTTTTAGGTGTTACCAATTAAATTACCTTTTTTTTAAGTTGATCCAACTTTTACTATTAACAGTGTAGAACAACACAATTGTAACTCTAGGAATTATGTTTTAAGAGCATCCAAAATAAATGCTGTGTGATAAAAACTATGATATGTTTTAGCATTTTCAGTTTGTCTGTAAGATTTGCAGAAATTAACTCTTGGCATTTTTATCAAGAACCTTTTCAATGTCTCACCCTGATGCTTTTAAACAATATTGAAATAATTTCCATATTACAGGCCCTTATTGACTGCTTCTTAATTAATGTCATCAATTTCAAACTGTATTTTTTAAAATAAAGTTTTAGTTTTTCTGTAATGAAGGAAATGTATTGCCAAAATTATATATATTTTTTATCTTTAAATGGAAATTTAAACATTTAAGAATACTCCTTAATTTGACTTTATAATAAACAGACCGGATTACATTTTGCTATTATTTTTGTCTTTTTCACGTTTTTATTTTTTAAATATAATGATGAAATATGTAACCTTATTTTAACACAAACTTTAACCTTTTTTTAACTTCAGAGCACTCATGCAGCAGTATACTATACAGACCTGTTTATCTTCCTGTACAGCTGTTTGTAATATCTAAATGACTTCTAAGTGCTATTTAAAAACTTTCATCCACACTAAAATCCTTGTTTACATTATGCTTATCAAATGTTGGCATAACCTTTTGCCGCTGATAAAGAACCTACCAAAACATTTCTTTGAATCCATCATAAAGGCATCAGCTTTATTCTGCCACTGCATCTCTATAATGTTACTACATTACTCCTTTGAACTTTGATCCTGAGCTAACAGTCAACAAAGACATAAATACGTGATGATGTCACAGAAGCAGGATAGTTAGAGACAGATGCGTGTACATCACCTTTGATAAGAAACATAGCGTGAATGTAGACCATCTGAGTAAGTATTATCTCAGTAAGAATATTAAGATATTGCAGAACTAAACAAATAAATTAAAGCTAAAGATTTTTGCTGCTTCTTTTACCACAAGAGGGCAGACATAAAATAGATATAAGATAGCATTTTTTGTTTTAGTTTATCCTGTACATATCCTGTCAGAAAAATATGGTCAAAATATGTACCTTAGCTGTCACTGAGTCAGTACACTTTAAAATTGTCATAATATTGTTACCAAGATGTACCTTTGAGGTACCATAAACTCTTTAGGTCCAAAGCTGAACTTTTTGAAAGAGTACCGCCCCAGTGACAACTGAGCTGGGGTACATATTTTTGACAAATTTTATATAAATAATATAGAAACAATTAGCTGTCATCTGTGAGTTTCAATCTGAAATTGCCTCTCTTCTTTCTGCCATTTGTCATTTCTCTTACCCTACATTCTTAGAATAAAAGTTGCCCTTTTAAAAAGTATACATTTGTACCTAAAGTGTGCATATTAGTACCTAAAATGTGCATATTGGTACATCAAAGTTCCATATCTACACCTAAATAGTACATAGTAGGACCGTTTCAAAGGGTACTGCCCTGGGGATAGCTTTTGTACGGCATGCAATAAACAAAGATGATTGTACTGAATTGCAGTTTTATAGGGTATTATTATACCTGTTTGTAGTCTGTATTGTATTTATCATATTGTAAAAGTATTGGCTGTCCCAGATGCATTAAACACTTAGGATGTGTCATGTATAGTATATGACAAATACTGCTCCTTCCTCTTAAGGGTTAATGTTAAAACAACTTGCAAAGTGCAATTCTTAAAAAAATGCACAATTTATTTGTATTATAATATTTCATAATTATTATAAAATTCCTAAAAAGTTTAACCTTATCTTACAGTTCTCAATTTGAGTACCGGAAAGCCAAACACATACACATGCTTTTTGTTTTATCAGCAAAATGAGTTGCAGTTCAGTGCAATTTTCATTTTCAACTTATCAGTTTGCTCTTTACTTTTTCCAGAGTTGGGTTGCATGGATTAAAAGTGCGAGTTTCTATAGAAACTATTAGCCTTTGAAAGTAAGACAACCCACAGGTGGGCGTGTATGAGTAGCCCAACTCTCCGCCCACAGTGGAGAATATAAAAGACCAAGAGCCCTTCAGATGTGTCACAAAGTAGAGCCTGAATCTGCTGTTTAGATATTTAAAGACCCTGTTTAATGCAGCACACAGGACATCCTCACAGTCCGGTCTGAACAGACATACTGCACAATCCATCTCCTGGGGAACACGGATAATAAGGTAAGCCGAATGCATAATGTAACTCTACATTTTAACCATTGCACAGTTTCTGTACTGGACAACTCATAATGGCAAAATCTCCATTTTGCAGAGTTTGTATCTTGACTCCAGTCTGAATTCCCATGTGGGTGGTAGAGAAGATCCGAGTGTCGGTGGAAAGGACCAACCTGCCACTTCCCATATCGGAATACAGCTTCAAAATCGGAGACATAATGTTTGGAGACAAGTCTTCCATCGACAAAGCTAAGAAAATCTTGCTGTGTCCCAACATCATTACTCCAGACACGATCCCGGAGTTCTGCATCCCACCCAAGATCTCAACTTCGCTAGAGGGCAAAAGCACAGAGCAGGGAAAGCCGACTCCGTGCATCTGGGTGTCTCATTGTGAGAAAGGCAGTCCGAAGCGAGAGGCGGTTGCACGAGAGCTACCCAACAATCATATCATTCAGGTGGAAAGTGTGGACGATGGGCCGTACGACAACGGCTGCAGCGATGACGAAAACACCAATGCTGATCCTCAAAGCCAGGCTGCACTTTCTCTGCCCCATCTGGCTAAAGCTCAAACGTGTTACGGCTTTTGCACTTTGCTGGAAAGTCCCCACACCAGAAGAAAGGAGTCCCTCTTCCACAACGACCCTAACTCCAGTGGAATCCCTCTGGTTTTTCCCAGGAGTAGATCAAGCACTTATTCCAAATCTTCCTTGTCCACCACTTCTGTCCTTTCTGCATCCGCATCCCCTTCTTCCTTTAGCCTGAACACTTTAACCTCCAGACTTTCTCCAAGAGGTTTCACCCTGCACCGACAGGGAACTCTGGACAGTGACACTACCTCCTCTGCCGAATCCTCTCCTTTCAGTTCTCCTCTGTTGAACAGATCCCCACCTAAATCGTCTCTCCTCAAAGCACTTAGCCATGAAAAACTACTCTACCGTAACCTCCGAAAGGCCGCTGTGTCCAGAAACAACTCCCTCTCGACGGATGAGGGCAGTTCCACGGACAACAGCCCCAATGTCATGAGGAGAGCATCTGAGGGACTTGTAGAACCTCTCCCCTGTGGTTTCAGCTTGGCACCTCCTGCTATCTTCCCCCTAGATTTGGTTCTGCACAGGGAGAGAGCCATGAAGGAGAATTTGGTTCCTGTTGGAAAGGATGGAACCTTACGGCTGTCTGCAGAGTACTGTCCCGAAAACCAGAGACTGCGTGTGCGGCTGATAAGCGCAGAAGGCCTTTACGCTCTGTCTGTGGACCCCAAGAGCATTAACTGCAGCGTTAGCCTTTCTCTCATGCCCGGAAAAGTTCAGAAACAACGCAGCACCGTCATCAGGAAGAGCCGCAACCCGATCTTTAATGAGGACTTTTTCTTTGATGGCATAACGGAGGATGATCTCTGCCAGCGGTCACTCCGATTCAAAGTGGTTAACAAGATGTCCACCATGAAAAGAGACTATAGTTTGGGCAGTTGTGATCTTCCTCTTACATGCATTGTCACCTTATAAATACATTTTTTGGTGTGTTTAATGTATCGTATATATGTATGTATTTGCACAGTATGTTTATTTATTTTTTCAATTGTTTATTTGCCAAAGACTTTTTTATTAAAAAAGAGAAATCTAAACCTGCTTTATGGTCTTTTGTTGTTAAAAGAAGAAAGAAACGAAGGTGTTCTCTTATAAAAATGTATTCATGGTGAGAACAGCTGTGACTATGAATCAAAAGCATCGGCATCTTAAAACGTCCCTCATTCTCGTAATGGCCTCCATTTGTCCTCGTCTCATCATGAGTTGAATCCAGCTACAAGTCTCTTTTACATACAGTACAACAAGCTTTCTTAATAAAGCGTAAAGATATTCCACCAAACAGGTATAAATCAGGAAAAAGTGTCAAAATTGTTCTTTGGAGGACTAAAATGTGTTTTAATGGGCAGTACTTTGTCATTGGCCATGGTGCCTGTCAAATAAATATATATATATATAAATACTTAATATATATAAAATTAATTATAGATATAAATTACCTGTAAAATTCTGGTTAAAATCTAAGGGGTGGTTTCCTGGACAGGGATTAGCTTAAACCAGAACTAGGCATTAGAAAATATAACTAGTTTTGACAAACATGCCTTACTAAAAACATTACTTGTGTGCATTTTTGAGGCAAAACAAAGGGCACTGATGTGTTTTAAAATGTCAGTGCAAGTTATTTTCAGTTTTCACAGCTCTTAATTTTTTTTATTCTAGAACTAGTCTAATCCCTGTCCGGTAAACTAATAATATAATAATGATATTAGGAGCAACAAAGTTTGATTCACTGATTTCACATTGATTTCGGTCTTTGACATGATCTTAGTCAGTATAAAAGATATCAAGGTTTTATTTTCACAGACTGAGCCACAGAGGCTTCCGAGCAGTAATTTAGAAGGTGTTGGCAGGTTATCATGGGACCTTGAAGGCCTATAAATAGACATCTGAAATTCATAATACCAAAACAGCACATATTATGCCCATTTTTTCAAGATGTAATATAAATTTCAGGAGTGCCTAGAATGTGTCAGCTAGAATGAAGTTTCAGGTCAAAATACCACACATATCATTTTATAGCCGGTCAAAATGCCCCTATTTAGGTGGGAGCTAAAAAGCACTGGGTCTCATTTACTAAGTATGCGTACGCACAAATGTGTTCGTGAAATGTGGCGTTTTAGAGAACAAATCATGAATCAATAAAAACTTTCATACTAAATGTTTGCAAAAAGGTAAGAACATCATTGACCACACGTACGCAATAATCATGAACAATCATAATTATTGTCTATGTGTGGTCTTATGCTGCGTTCACACCAGCTGCGGTAGAGGCGTCAAGCGCAAGTTATTTCAATGTTAAGTCAATGTGAAGGCGTGTAGACGTACGTCTGGAGGTCTCGTGGCACATTAAACGCGATTAGACCTCATTTGCGCGTCTAGTCCTCGCGAATGCCGTGAATTGAGCGTTGCCGCAGGAAACGCGCAAGTTGAAAAATTTGAACTTTGCCGGAAAAACATGCTGCATTAACCAATCAGGAGTTTGCTCTAGTAGTGACGTGATTACAGAAAGCAAGCGGAGTCGCAGAAGCCCCTCCCATGACGTGAATTTCCGCGTGAATGTCTTGATGACTAGAATTTCACATGTGGCTTTTTTCATGAAGCGAGTAAACTCAAAATGTTCAAGCGGCAAACTAGACGCGGTAGATGTGAATTTGATGCCTCAAACACGGCTGGTGTGAACCCACAATAAGGCCGGTGACATTACTGGATGCGTGGCGTAAGCGTCTCAGCTGCGTGCCGTGTCCATTTTTAATTCGGCTCCCATGTTAGAGCTTGCAGACTGCCTGCGTGAGACGCGCGTAAAACGCGTGCATGCTAGAAATAGAACCGATGCCTATTTTTCACGCGACACGCAATCGTGTTGGAAGCGTTTCCAGGCAAAATAGAATAGGAAAATATGTTTATATGTAATTTTGCACACAAATACATATTAATTAATGACATTTTGATGTTGAAAAGTCTATTAGGTTGACATAAATTCAGATATAAATGTATTTTAAAAAATAAATAATTATCGATTTTCAAATATTGCACCTGTCAAACATAGTCTGTTTTGCCATCAATACTGTTGACGGTGTCCTTTATCAGTAGGCGGCCTCCCTCTATGTCACCTACAGCAGCAGCAGTGCGCCTGCGCCGCGCCAGGCACGGTTCTGGTGTGTAAAGACACAGAAAACACGACGCAGCCGCCACGCAACTGACACGCAACAGAAACGTCACACTCACAGTGTGTCACCGGCCTAAGTTGTTCTTACGTTTTAAAAGTGTTAAAAGTTTCTGTTGAATCATGATTTGTTTGTTAGAATGCAAGTACGCACATTTCACGAACAAATTTGTGCGTACGCATGCTTAGTGAATGACACCCACTGTTTACACGTGTGTACCTTTAAATGCAAATGAGCTCTTCACTTCCTTACCCACAGACCTATGTTTAAAAATATATCTGAATCCTGTGAATACAGTCTGAGACAATAGTATATTTAGTTGCATTAGTACTACAGCGTGCTAACAAACACATTTAGAAAAGCTTTTGGGTTCAATTTAACCAGGCAGTCAGTGGCTGTGGGCGGGGCTTTGTTTGTGTGATGTCACATTGACAAAAGAATCAAAACTACATGTCTAATGAGACTGCTTTGGTTTAATGGGGATTAAAAAAGAAGAAGTGGGTTTTTTTAATGTAAGGTTGTTGTGTTCACACACATATAACACACATTTATCTCCAAATACCTTGTAAAAGTGGATTTTGCATAATGTGTGCCCTTTAAAGGATGTTAGGCATTATGAAAAAATGTCTATAATTTCTTTGTAATAGTGGGCTTAATAGTCAGTAATCCTTCTTTAGAGGTAAATAATAAAAAGCCTTTCTTCAGCACAGATTGCAAAAGAAGTCACCTTCTCTCGTTTCCTCTAAGCCTGTTGTTTCCTGCTGACCTTTAAGGGATTATAAATACCGGGGGTAATTTGAGACGTAGATTGCGATTCTCATTACCTTTTTTCTCTCTCTCTTTTGATTTCGAACATGCATACTGACAATGGGCAAGTGCTGCCAACTAGGCAAGCATTTAAAGGGGTAGTTCAGCCAAAATCGAAAACTTTGACATTATGTATTCACCTTCACATAATGATTTTTTTGTAGTGGAGTGTTGTTTCTGAGAAAACTACTGAAATAATAAGCATTTAGATGCATAATATGGGAACTCATGCTAACTTCCTGTGTGTTTTATGTGTAAATGTCGTATTTGCTTTCAAAATAACTTAAACTTTTTACTGTGCCAATTTAATGTCACAGAAAGTGTCATATTTGATCATGTTTCTGTACAGGAGAACTATCATCTATCATTTCTAGACAGCCTTTTATCTGGCATAAAATTAGCCAGGCATGAAAAGCAGTCAGGTTTAAAGATATCAGATAGCTGTATTATTGGAAAATGCTAAAAACACGTTGATCATCACAGCCTGAACACATGGATTTGTCATGTGTTTCACCAATATAGTACTTTCACATTTATGCATGCGCGTGTGTGTGTAGAACAGTAATACTTCAAAACAAAAGCGTACAGCCTGCCCTGGGTTATGTTGCGCTCTTATGCGCAACATTAATATTCATACAGAGAGATATTGGGAATGAATGAAAGTCCTGTTAACATAAACATAAAGAGCGTGCATATCCATATCAATCAGTATATTCATAAAATGTGTGACAGATGGCCATTGGCTGACTGTTTTCATCATTTGATAAAATCTTATTTATTATAGAGTCAGAGCTTATAAGTCAATTAATTGTTAAAATTGATATTACTGTTTAGGGTTTGAGTAAAAAAAAAAAAACACAAACTATTCATTTTCTTCACAATTAAACACACAATTTTCCCCAAACAGTTGAAAATAGAAAAAAAGTAAGTAAAAATGTACTTTAGGGTTCTAGAATAGGGCTAACCATTAATTGAGAATTAATCTATAGCATAATAAAAGTTTTTGTTTACATCATATATGTGAACTGTGTATAATAACTTTGAATAGATAAATGCACACACATGCATGTATATATTTAAGAAATGTTTACATGTGTATACATTTGTATATTTCTGTATAATTTATATTATATATAAATACTTAAAGGTATAGCGGAAGATTTTCCCGAATTATTTAAAAGAACCGCCCCTCGATATTTTTAAAAAAATGCTCCCGAGAGGGAACGCCTGTTAAACGCGTGCACGAGACAGAGAGAGAGCGTGCAGGAGCTCAGTTCTTCTCTTCGCTCTGTTTACAAGTTTCTGTCGGCATGTTTACCGTGTCTGTGCGGTTCGTGACTTGTGCCAGGGCTAGCATCGCAAATCATAGCTTACATCAACTTTTACCAGCAGTGATTTTAAATGGATTTCTCCAAATAGCATGACAAAATGTACCTTTCCAGTAGAAACTTCGCGTGGGAAGCCCAACCTGTCCTTTTAGCTCACGCCAGCGTGTGAAATAGTCTCCCATAAACATCTGGTCTTGTTTCTTTATTTATAGTCCTTTCTCTTCTTGTCATACAATTCGTAGACACTTTTTCTCTTGCGACCCTCAGACATTTTGAAAAAAACACAGTGAGAACGCGACTTTCAATGAATGGTTGAAACCATAGCACAACACACATACACGTGAAAGTGCGCATGTGCAGAAAGCGAACGTAGAGGCGAGCACGTGCGACGGTTATACGTCAACATATAATCAGAATGATTGACATCTGGGATGACCAATAACAGTGGTGATCCACCCGGAAAACGAAAATCTTCCGCTATACCTTTAATATATAAATATATATATTTTCTTAAAATTATACATGCATGTATATAAATACCTTCCGGTAGCGCCACCATCTTAGTCGCGTCCGCATTCAGGAGAGAGTATTAGTGTAGTGTACGCACTTTTCTTAGTGACGTATGACAAATTCGGACGGCGGGGGCACAGAGCAGCAGCAGAGTAGCCTCCGTAGGCTGCGTAAGCTCTCATCCTGAATGCGGACGCGACTAAGATGGCGGCGCTACCGGAAGGTATTTATTTTCGTTAATAAACTTTTAAATATGGATATTTCTACAACAACACCGCGCGGATTACCCTCAGAAGACCTTTGTTTATCATCCTGGAGCTGTTTGGATTTAATTTGTGAAGGACGGACGCACTTTTTTTTGGACTTGAAGGTCGTGGACTATGGGTGGACCCCGTAACATTACATTTAATCAACTGAAAGATCTAAAACATTTTCTAAAATATCCGAAAATGTGTTTGTCTGAAAAACGATGGACATATGCAACTCGGACAGCTTGGGGGTGAGTAAATCATGGGTTTAATATCGTTTTTGGCCGAACTATCCCTTTAAACAACCTACATTTACAAAACCTCTTAAATCTCTATTAAAGCTTTTGTAGACATATTATAATAAAGTCAAATTGCATAACATAAAAGCAACGGGCACACTCGAAAAAAAAACTATCGGCATGGATTTTTTGCCAATAGCCGATTGTGCCACCAATGAAGTATCAGTGCCGATTAATTGGTAAAACCGATTAATCGGCCCACCTTTAGTAGAAAACAAAAAATAACAAATAAGGGGGCGTGCACACCAAAGCTTTTAAGCCCGCGGCTGGCACATGTTTTCAATTGTTTCAAATGGAAGCTCTGCGTTTTTCAAATAAGCCAGCAGCTAGCGGTTTTCTTCCACACTGAAAACCGGCGCTCTGCAGTTTTTCCGCGCTCAGCGCTGATTGCAGAGAGTTGAAAAATATTCAACTTTGGGTGAAAAGCTCCGCTCGTCAATGCCAGTTCTCACATGGCTGTGCAATCACAGTGGAGGAGGGGCGGGGCATTACCACAGCAACCGACCGGCTCACAGCTAAAGTATCACAGCTACCAAAGCGCTCAGCTGAAGAAATCTGGCACTCAGCTGAAAAAAAAGCTGGCATTTGGTGTTCTCCAGACAATTTACAGATGCGTTTAAAAGTTTTGGTGTGCACAACCCCTGAACTACTTTAGCTGGGTTGTCACAGGCAAGTCACATCTGACTTTAGTGTACTTTTGACTCTCTTTAGTGTCTAAACCACAACAGAAAATGGCCACATTATTTGAGAAATTATTGTTTACTTTGTTACAGAGCAACATTTATCATTTAAAAATGTACAAGTTGCAATTGATAATGTGATATTTTGGCAAATATGTGGAAATTCACGTTAATAGCTCATGAATCATGACAGACTGTGCTGGCTGTTACATAAGTCCTCTATTGACACATGTAGTTGTACTTGATTCAGTCTTCTAGAAGGTCCAGTCGTACTCTTGAGAAAAAAGAGATACCACATGGTTGCCAAGCAACTTCTGTTTTCAGCTTGGTTAGGCCCGACGTCTTGCCACGTCAAGCTTTGCACAGTTAGGCCTGCCAACAACAACCGCTGCTATTTGTTTGGCTTTCTAGATGAATGATCTGTTCTATTTTGTCCCCACTCGACTAAAAAGCATTTTTGATTATTCTTCACTTTTATCTTTTATGATGTACTCGCATTGAATAAATTAAATTAGGCATTTGATTTAATGAGCAACCAGCCTGGCAGGGAACATTTGCTTTTGTATCAATCCAAAGAAAAATTTGATTACCAAACCCATTCTATGTAATGATTTTATGTAAGTGTTTAAAGCAATGACAGGCAAGAAGATCAGCATGACCACATTTTTTTGCTAAATATATTTACTCAATGTGCCTTTAAATTTGATGCTTGATGCTTTCTTAGACCCTCTCTGTTTGGTTCTAGTTTCACTTTGCTAAAGACCTGACATCTCAGCAGTAAGTAGACCTACAAGCCATCCTGATCTCAGGAGAAATCATACATATTTTACGAGGTTGGCTAATTCGTATCAATTCTTACGAAGTTAATCATGCAAAATTGTATGATTCTCATGAAAAACAACAACAACTACGAAACCGAACCTCTAACCCCGCACCTAACCTCAATGTCACAGGGGTCAAGGCATATCATTCCAAAACTTACGAATGTGGTTGTATGAATTAATATGAATTAGCCAACTCGTAAAATATGTACGAATTCTTGTGAGATAGCGTTAAACAAGCTGCTAGACATGGTGTGTAGCAGGGTGCTTTTTTTACAAAGGCCGACAGGACCATAAAACAGATTTTGTGGAGTGATTCGTCTGCTTTCAGCAGTGCTGATGTGTCATTAAGAACATCCGCTGCTATTTTGAGTCACTGATATCTGTGGTTAAATATTAAACTGAAAGCTCTTAGCTTGGCTCTGCAGGTAAGCATAATGTAGAAAAAAACAAGAAAATTTGCAAACTAAGGCAAGGGTCATTCAGCAGAATGGTTGCCATATGGATTGATGGATGGACGGATGGATGCATTTTTTATTTTAAAGTGAACTATTCAATAAAAGTAATTAAATGACTTCTTAAATGCCAGCCATGTACCGAGCCCCTAAGGTGACATTGGAGTAAAAAAATCTAAAGTTTAGTTTAACGTGCTCACGTGAAACTTTCATGTGCTCACGTGAAACTTTCATGTGCTCACACAAAACCTTCATGTGCAGATTTTTTTTAAAGTTTAGTTGGAACTATAAAAATCATGATAACATGGCTACGGAGCCCCTAAGGGGACATGGAGCATAAATTAAATAAAGTTTAGTTTTGCGTGTGCACAAGAAACTTTCGCACGTGCACATGAAACTTTCGTGTGCGCACATGAAAGCGAAACTCGATAGTTTCACGTGCGCACTCGATAGTTTCACGTGCGCACGCGAAACTAAACTTTATTTAACTTTTGCTCCATGTCCCCTTAGGGGCTCCGTAGCCATGCTATCATGATTTTTATAGTAATAGATGTTAATTAAAAGTGGATATTCATAGAAATATCAGTATTACATTTTATACTAAGAAGCAATTTCTAAATTTTTATGCCATGTTGTATATATTTATTATACAGCGCTCTAAAATGCTTGATTCTGATTGGCCAGTCACAAGAATCCAATGGATGTTATTCTGAGATAACAACCATCTGAAACTAATAACACACGGTAACCCTGAGGCTGTAAATCATTTTTATAGGTACAGTTTAATAATACACAAAATTAAATATAAATATGTCTTAAAATAACATATTTGACGTTATATTTAAATGATTAATCCAAATATTCGCAACATTTGAACGTCTCGTCTTATCTTAAAACCGAAAGTAAATAGGTTTTCCTCATAGAAGGTCTGGATTTATTAAAAAATAAGCAAATAAAATATTTTAAATCAATATTTAATGTTCCATAACTTAGGTAAATAGCCATGTAATAAGCGGGATAATGTACAGGCAGCAGGTTGTAATTGTGAAATAAGCTCTTTTAGTGTGATACAAGACCCTATGCGCCGGGTCCTGATCACACTGTCGGGGTTTATTTCTGCGATAACAACCTGCTGCCTATGCATTATATCGTATTTACTATATTAACATGCATGAACATAAATAGGGGAAAGTTGAGATTTTCATGTAATTTGTTAACAAAATGTTTACTGCCATCAAGTGACTTGAATGCACCTGCACTGAAAAAATGAATCATTCAATTTACTCAATTTTTTTAAGGTAAGTGGTTGCAATCAATTTATTTAGGCTACATTTAAACAAAAAATATTAGTAAAGTAAAATAAAATAAAAAAACTTTTGTGTAAATGTAGCTAAATTAAAAACAAAAACAAATCGAAAAGTCACAGACAGTGCAGTTTATTAAAACTTAAGCGCATCATCGACAGAAAAAGCTCAAAATATTGCTCATCAGTTTACAAGGGTCATTAGGCAACAAACGCGCGTCACGATTTCATTAGTATGCAATCTTATTATTCTCTTGAACAATTCGTATTGACGTTCCTCTGGGAAAGCCTCCTCTTGTACTTTCAGATAGTGACGCACGTAAAATCCCCCTCTTCCAACACACAAAAGGGAAAATCTAGGGGTTGCCCAGCGTTGGTATTGTCTTGATCGTTCAGGGGTTTTATTATGTGGGTTTTCTTTGGGTTACCGTCACTATCGCACCCACTGCCCTCTTTGCACATAGATCTGAACAGCATTTATGGCTTAACAGGCCATTGCTGGTGTCTGTGTTGGGGAAGATACGTCGCCTATCTTTATATTGCGTGTTGATTCAGCTGACATTCTTGTGTTACAAATGAGGACTTGCAGGTGGTTCCCAGCACCTGCTTGTGGCTGATTGCCACGTGTTGAATTACTTTTCATATAAAATCTTCTGTGCACAGGGCTTGAGTGTATTTGATGATTATATGACGTGTGTTCACTTTTAATATCACTTTCACTAAAAGGTTCTTTGGCACCGCTGCGAAGAATCACATTTTGTAGCACCTTTATTTTCAAGACTATATTATACTTCATAATTTATTGAATTGCAATAATGTGTATTTAAGGCCTTATGAATATCTATATTTTACATAAGGATAAATGTATAGGTTGCCTATACATGCATATCAAACTATTTGAGTCATTTGGACGTTTCTGGGGATTTGCAGAAGATGCTGAATTCATTTGAATGTGTTTCAAAGGGGATGTCTCTTCTGTGAACAGGAAAGGTCCTCTCTGGTGTCCAGCGACAGAGCCGTTGCTTGGTTACGCAGGTGCTCCTCTATGTTCCTGGGACAAAGAGGAATATTACATCCTAATTTGCGTTAACATTTATGCATTTGGCAGACGCTTTTATCATTAGCGACATTTGAGGTACGCATTTTATTTGTTCTTGAATTCCCTGGAAACAGAACCATGAGCCTTGTGTGGCACACGTTGTGATTAGGCATCTTATAGAAATATTTGGGGAATTCTGGGCATTGTGCAATTTATTTAAGTTGAGCCGACATTCAAGTCACTGTACGTGGTCATCAGCAGCATCATTATTAATGGGCAAAAAAATTTAATCCAGCTGTCACTGGGGCTATACCCTTTAGGTACAGAAATGTACATATTGGTACCAATACTGTACTTTTGAGATACTAATACTGTATGTATCTTATTTGAGGTGCTAATAATTACTAATACATTGTACAGCCCCAGTGACAGCTGGGATATATATTTTGACTTCTGTTTCTGACCCTAACCCTGGCAAGAGAGATAGGTGAGGGTTAACATATCATTTTCTTAAGAAAACTTGCTGGCAGTTTTATACACCAACAGACAGACATTGTAATTTCATTGTGCCGGGCACACTTGGTATGGTACACAGTTCTTGGTGTCTAATATTTGGTGGAAGCAGGGACTGAAGGATCCTCTCCTCGGAGATGATGGCTGAAATGTTCTGCTTGGCTAGGTGTTTTAAAATCAAGTGGTTGTAAGATCCGGAGAAAAATAAACGTAGGTTTCCGTCATTGAAGCGCCAGCTGTTTAAGCTGTTCGGTCCAGAACAGTCAACATTACGGCAGTATTACGTCAAGTCGACGGTTTGTGAAATCTTCAGTCTTGTTGTTTCAGAAGGAAAACTAGGAAATGGGTGAGGAGTTTGAATTAGCTCGCAACAGGAAAATCTTGGCCTTATCTGAGCCTGAGCAGGAAGAATTCTTCAACCGCTTTAAACCTGAACATACTAGTGCGATATTATTAAACATTTGTGCAAATTTGTTTGTGGTATTTAAATGCGAAAATATTTTTTTAATTTACTAGCCACACACAAACAAAAAATACACTGAAAACCGTTCGATAGCACTGCAAATTTAAATTTGGTGGTTGTCATTTGACACGCTACATTTCTATTCAACAGATTACGCTTTATTTACGAAATTTTAGTTTTGTTTTTATGTTACGCAATGTAAACAGCTGAACGAACATTGATTTAACCCTTAAATGCCTAAATGTTTACCAATCATTAATAAACATGCATATTGGGGTCTTTAGCGGCCCAAAATGTACAGTACGCTCAAACTGATTTTGCCAAGTGGTTGATGTCCTCAGGGCAACATATTGTGTTGACCCAAGGACAACATCTTTCTAAATAAAACCTAAACCCCAACCCTAACCATAACCAAACCCTAAAATCAGAGGGACATGGTAAGTGAAAAACAATGGTCTAGAAACAGCTAATCCTGGTTGTAAGCTTAAACTTAAAACAAACTGTAAACTTATTTCTGAAATCTGATTGGTTGATTGAAATGTTGTCCCAGGGTCAGCATAATGTTGCCCTGAGGACATTAACCACTTGGCAAAATCAGGAGAGCCGTACAGTACCATGCCACCATTACATTGGTTGTTTTTGCAATGGTATAGTGACTATATCTTAGGCTACGTTTACACGGAAATGATCTGAAGAGAAAACGCAATAGTGGCGTTGCATTATCACTTTTTATTCCACGTTTATTTGAGCGTTTTTGCGTGCATATGGTGACGCAAAAGTGTGTGATTATATTCAATGTAGTATGCACTCCAGGCGGCTAGGTGGCAATGTGAAGCACTGACACACAACAGCACCAAGTCCACGCGCCTGCGTACAACCTTATTCCTTGTTTTCCCAGGTCTCGTCCAAAGCCGTCTGGTTTGCCTCCAACAAATTGGCGCAGAATTCGCGTCTTTTGCGCGCTCAAGTTCGTTATTTCAAATGTAGGTGCGCTCATAATGGAAGCGACGCGGTACGACATGCTTTGCAGGCGAGTCCGCACCGCATCGCTTACAAATATTTCATCTTTCTAGAATCCCGCCAGCGCACCACAGGTCATGTGACAAGAAGCAACAGACGGTCGCGTTTTCCATGTGGATTTAGATGCGAAATGTGAACCGCCCCTAATACTGACTTTTGCCTTAAGAAGCCATTTTGTTCTGAAAATTTTGTTTTTTTACATTTAGTTTTTTTTGTTCGTATCTTAATGACTAGAGCAAAAAAATCTGGATGTTATTAAAACTTTTGGCAACACAGCAAAGTTGTTGGTGGCCCAAAGCCTGTCACACACTGGGCGAGAGTTGTAGCATCACATTCGGTCTAGGGTAGCAGCGTGTACAAACGCTATCGGTGTGCGTACACTCATAGAAAATAATGTGTTTGAATTTATTATGTAGGGTGACACAACGCTGTGCTTCTCGCCCGGTGTGCGACCCCCTTAAGACGTTTGTTTAATCAATACTGTATATCTAACACTGATCTCTAAACTCCCTTGTTAGTATTAAGTAGTCATAATACTTCCTATTATAAAATATGACAAAGTAAAGCAAGTCATTTTGACATTTCATTTGTCATGTCACGGATTCCAAAAAAAGGCGTACAATGTTAAAATAATGCACTAAAAGGAAATGTTATGTAATCGGATGACGTCAACGGTAACTGGTAGCCATGACATCATCAACGTTCATGTGTAACCTAATGACATTTTAGTACTGCATATCAATGTTTCCTTGAAAATGCTTGGCAACATTTTTGTTGTATGACACATTGTATGACAACACACTGATCATCTGTCAATGCATGCGCTCGCTTCTATTTAATTTATGGACTAATAAATATTGTCCTGTCCTATTCTGATCATTAGGGATTTAATAGCCATTGGTATCAGTTATGCGTGAGAGTGTTGTTTGACATGACTGTCATTGACATCTGTCTGTATTTGCACACCCAATGGAAGTCAACATGGACTGCAATTGACAACTAGTAAATTCACTTCCTGTACTGTGAGACCTCTCTGCATGACAATGACATCATGCAGTATAAGAGACTTTTAGTCTTGTTTTAAACCAAGATCAATTTGTTACTAAACATAGAACAGTGCATTACTGTATATGTATGCAGTTATAATTCCAACACAATTCCAGAAATAAGATAATACAACTATATTTGCATGTTTTATGATTATAGGTTTTCCCTTAAGCAATACTTCCTTTAATGAATAAAATAAAACAGCTCATTTACGGTAAAGTCCCTCCTAGTGTGTTACGTTTCGGTTTTGGCTTCCTTCCATGTGCTTCCAACAATGGATGTGGTACAAACATGTTTTCCTTATCTTCTGTTTGTATTTTGACCGGATCTTTGCTTGGCTAGCCAATTAAATGGCTAGTTTATATTTGAGGTTGGTTTGTGTATAGAGACTGACATGAGAGCTGGTTAAGAGTGGAGAACTTTGTTTTCTAACTTTTAGGTGAATTTGGAATAAAGTGAATTCGAAAGGACAAATATTTAGAGGTGCTCGCTCATGCAAAGGGTGTATTGATAAATGCCTGGTTGCTATAAGTATTAGGTTTTTTCCTTTTTATTGCCTGTCCGACTTAAATCTTAAGTCCAGTGGCCTTTCCTAAACAAGCCCCTTGTATCTATGTATCATCGATGTTCGTATTAGCTGAAAGGATCCAACAAAAAAGGCACAATTTGGCTAGAAATGCGTTACTGTATTGCCAAGCTAAATTGGGTCTATAAAGATGTTGACATGACAGCTGTTGCTTTCCGGGCAGACCCGGCTCCAGATATGAGATGAAAGGTGGGCCAAGTGATATTCCAGTGGGAAGGTTGGATTGGGGGGGGGTCTTTAATGTTTTAATCTCACATGTTTATAGTTTTAATATCATATATTTAAGACAATTGTTAGGGTTGTTTGCTGTTGTGTTTTCTTCATATTTAATTTTTTTTACATATTTTGCAACTATTTAGTATAACTTTATATATATTTATATTAATTCGATCTGAAAACTGTTTTTCTTAAGAATTTTTTCATGTCTGTTAATATAGGATATCATTACAAATTTTTGGCCAAAAAAATTGTCTGTTATGTGACGTGGGGCCAGGGTGGGCCAAGCCTCTGATTGGGTGGGCCAGGCCCACTCTGTCCCCCGGGCCTGTTTCCGGAGTTCACCCAAAAATGAAAATTCTGTCATCATTTACTCACCCTCATATTTTGTTTACCATGTATGAGTTTCTTTATTCTGTTCAACACAAATGAAGATATTTTAACAGGTACCATCAACAGTATGGTAAGCATACTGTTGATGGTACCCACTGACTTCCATAGTAGAAAAACCAAATACTGTGTAAGTCATCGGGTACCATCAATTGTGTACTTACCATAATTTATTAAAATATATTCCCTTTTTTGGGGGGGGGGGGGTTTGAAATATCCCTTTAAACAGTGTGGAATGCATTTTTAAATAATGCAGGACTTATGGGTCACACAATTACAAATGATGCTGTCTGGAACATTACCCGATCTTGCTGATAACATGATACTGTTGATACTGTTGTGTGATACTTCAACCGGACTTGATAAGGTGATGATGTCATTTGTAACACAAATAATGAAAGTGCTATTCGTGTGCTTCTGCTGTGTATCTTCCTTTGGCTTTGTTTGGCAAAGGCAAAATGAAAGTTATCAGCACAGACTTGTTTGCATAGATTCATTTAGGTCATCAATATTTCTTCTCGTTCTGGGAATAGGCAGTGATGCAAAGCATGGATTTCCCCTGGACAACTGTTTGCAAAATAACAAGGTTGTGCAACAGCATTCACATTAAAGACAAGCATTTATTAATTTTGAATGTACTTGCCGTTGCTACTAAATTGCATCAGACTTTGCATATTTATGCATAACTTGATATGCACTGCAAAAAAAATGACTCTCTTACTTAGTATTTTTTTCTTGTTTTAAATTAATATGCATTTTTTGATGATTTGATGGGCACAAAACGATGAAGAAAATAAGTCTTGTGCTTAAAACATTATTAAATATAAAAGATATTGCAAGAGCAACAGGAGATTTAAATGGTGTGATGATCGCCTTATAACATTCACCTTTGATTGGCTGAATGTTGCTTAAATTTAAGTAACAAACCAAAGAACAAGGACAAAAAAGACCACATAGATATTTCAGTTAATAAATCCCATACATCGGAAGTACCTGGAAGGGGTCATTAGGTTTACTGGGGCATGTGTTAGTCTTGCACGTACTGGATATGTCTGGAGACGCCAGCACCTGCCCTGGGTTATGTAGCCACTGTAATCCGGACAGACACGTGACCCCACACACATAAATACTATGAAAATGACATCAACCATGACCGACTCTGTATAAAGCGACCATGACAAGACTCTGATTATTCTTAACTAGATCTGATTATAGCTACATAAACAGGATATGCCTGTGTGTAGACAAGTTTGAGGGCAAATTCTGGTGAAAGTCTTGGCTTCCATGATCAAGGCCATGGGTGACTTTAAATCTTTGACTGAATTTCATAGACACTGGTCTCTTCCTTACATACAGCCCATCGTGGCATTTTCATTGAAATAAAGGCTAATGTTCTAATTGGGAGTACAAGGACAATGTGGACAGATGGAGAGCCTGGTGCAGGTTGCCATGTTAAAGTTTTCCCCCCAGATACGCCCCTCCCCAAACGGTCACCGTGCATGACCGCGGCAGTTCACTTTGCCATGCTGTGACGCAGGAACATTACGCTCATAACCGCGGCTTGCTGATTACTTTCAATGAACAGGGTGCACTGACTCTGTATGCAGAAGCCCTATGAGTTCAATTAACTTCACATGTACTGCAAACACATGGCTAAGCTAACATGACAGGCAAATAAATTGATGTTAAATTTCCGTAGGCAGCTGATGCTTGACACTTCAACAGATTTTTGAGGGTTTGAATATTTAGTCAGACACCTGTTCCAGGTATTGAATTCAAACAACTGAATCTTAAAAATCAAGGTGCTTAATGGGTTATTCACAGCTGTATGTTGTATGCAGATACAAATATAAGTCATTTGTGGGATTATTTATTCAAAAAATGTAGTTTTAAAATAATTTAGGAAGTTGGCCTTTTTACAAGCTACTTGTCGCATTTCAGATCAACAGTAAGTCACACTGCAAAAAATGACTTTTTTACTTAGCATTTTTGCAAATATGTACAAATCAGTACTTCAGTACAAATATCTTAAAATTCTTAAATCAAGATATATTTACTTGATAATCAAAATGACTTTAGAAAATAAGTGTAGTTTTTAGACAAAAAATATTCAAATAAGTGAATAAGTGCTTAAAACAAGCAAAAAAATCTGCCAATGGGTTAAGAATTTTTTTCCTGAATTAAAGTGACACTCCACTTTTTTTGAAAATATGCTAATTTTCCAACTCCCCTAGAGTTAAACACTTAATTTTTACCATTGTGGAATCCATTCAGCCAATCTCCGGGTCTGGCGGTAACACTTTTAGCATAGCTTAGCATAATCCATTGAACCTGATCAGACCATTTAGCATCGCAGACGCAATGATATTACGCAGTGCTTGAAAATAGTCCTCTGCTATTAAATGAGATTTTCAGGCACTGCGTAATATCATTGCGCCTATGGCAGCAAAGTCCTTGATTATTACGCCAAAATAAGAGTATAGTTCCTAGCCATATCGGCCTAGAAAATCGCAACTTTGAATTTTCAGTCGGTCTTAGAACACGATGTATCTACAGAAGAGTCAAGTTTTATATAGGAAAAATATCAAAACTCTTTGGTTATTTTTGAGTGCGATGCTAATGGTCTAATCAAATTCAATGGATTATGCTAAGCTATGCTAAAAGGGCTAGCGCCAGACCCGGAGATCAGCTGAATGGATTCCAAAACCGTAAAAATCGAATGTTTAACTTTAGGGGAGCTGGAAAATTAGCATAATTTCAAAAAAAGTGAAGTGTCCCCTTAACTTATCTTTGCAGTTTTGGGGCCCTGTTAAATGCACCACAGAAAAGTAATTATCGAGTCAATTATTTCCTTTTTTTCAAACACAGACTTTAAGTATCTGTTATGCCACGATTGAATTTCTATGTTATAAGTTGACCTAACATAGAGTCTATACTGAACATTGGTGACGCGACAAAAGACAGTGAAGCCCATTGAGAACAAGGCATGGTCATAAAAATAAAGTATAGATGTCCAGAGGTCATTAAAAAGTTATTTATGTTCATTAAAAAAAGCAAAAACCAAAAAGAATAGCCCAGAATTGCAGGTATTGCATGCCACCAACTACTGACCCACTTTCGACAGTGGTTTGTGTGTATTGTTGTATATATCGGTTGTCATATACAAGTTGTCATAAACCCTGAGTTCTTATCATCTGCAATAATAAACTGTTACTGGAAGATTTTATTAAAAGATCAGGCCTGTGTTGAGATTTACTCTTCCAACCACTTATGTAAGGCTGTGAAAATCAACTGGCTGAAGATCTGTTTAACCATCAAACCATAAAAACGATAGCAGAACATTGTGACCTCCAAACAGAACGTACACATGAAGCTACCAATTAAAAGGTCACGTTTGTTATTTAATTATATATTATGACAGACACATTGCAATACCAGGATTGGAAATTGTGGGCATGTTTTTATTTCCAAATAAACACATTTTTAAATTCACAAGACAGTTATGAGTTATAAATGCAAGTAATGCCATACAAATTAACAAAAATGCTTTAAACAAGTGTTTTTAATGGGATAGTTCACAAAAAAAATTCCAAACCTGTATAAATTTCTTTGTTCTGCTGAACACAAATGAAAATATTTTGAAAAATGTTACTAAACCAAACAGATCTGGTGCACCATTCACTTCCATAGTATTATTTCTTCTATTGAAGTCAATGGTGCCCCAGATCCGCTCGGTTAAATTTTTTCAAAATTTCTTTATTTGTAGAAGTTTGGAATAAATTGAGGGTGAGTAAATGATGACAATTTTTTGTAAACTATCCCTTTAAGTGTTTATATTAATAATATTTTCATTAAATATGTCAAGTTTTACTAAATTATTATTTAGATACCTAAATAATATACCTGTACTTTTTGTCCTAGTCAAAAAATGCAAATCATGCATAGACATAGTTATTTTATTTTTACAACTAATTACATGCAATGTCTACATATGAGATTATGTAGCATTACAACAGATAAATCCATACCCCTATGCATTTCTTGCTATCCCTCTTTAATACTTAGTCCAGTGTTTCTTGTGAATAATGTGATCTGGCGGCAAGCTTAGTAATAAGCAACATGATAGTCGAACAGGTGCCCAGCGAGCCCTGAGTATTAATGGGAAAAGATGTTACGTAATATTTTCTTAATGGCCATTAGCAGAATGCAAACAGCACCTGCTGACAGCCCTGCATGGGTTCGGCCCTGTCACTTACTGTTATATATCATGATACAGTATCTTAAATCCTAAATGATGTGAAACTCCATTAATATTGACTCAGGCTAAACATCAAATAATTATTAAACAAGTATTACAGTATTTAAAACTCACATAATGAAGAAAACATGTAAATAAAATCGAAACTGATAAATGCTAGAATAAAAGCCAGACTTAAATATTCTGATGAGAATATTTATTAGATGAGCCAAATGTCCTGTTTTTATGATTTCTTTATCTGATTCGAAACGCCAGACTTCAAAGCTAATACAGCATGATGAGAAAGTCCTCTCAAATTGGCATCCAAATACGAATGATGTTCGCAGATCAGTCTTTTTCTCTCCTGTAAGGCTTTCTCTCTTCGATGGCCACATGGACAAACCGAAAAAAAACATGGAGACTGCGTCTTTCATCTGTAAGGAGCTGTAAAGGCTTTTATCCACACACCCACGCTAACCATGAATATCATAGGTTTTTCGCAGTGTTTCCCAAGTATTTGATATAAATAAAATAAAAATAAATACAATTCTAGACCTGTTTAGATGATACTAAGTGAATGCTTTGGTTACTGGTTTTATGTAAATATAAAAGACTAAAATAGATACAGTATATTAATACAGTATTATAATACAAATATTAGATACATTTATGATATATTCAGTAGCGCTGTGAAGCAGAGGCAGCCAGTGACTTCTCTTCTGAGGGGCGCAAATTCTAAATATGTGTTTGTTGCGTCATGTGAACCATATGCATCATGCATCTTGTCAAAATATGTGCTTGCTGCACACATATCGAAAGGGTTAATGATAAAAAAGACGCTCACGTTCACAAAATACTCACAAAACACTAACTTAACACTAAACTCTGATTACACATGACATTAAGCGAGTATCTGGCAAATGCGGGCATCTCTTTTATCATAAACCCTTTCAACGCATGTGCAGCAGGCTTTTATTTTGACAAGACGCATGACGCACATGGTTCATATGACGCAACGAACACATATTTTGACATGATGAGCCACACACATGATGGGCTAAATACATATTGTGATGAGCTTGCATCGTGCACGCTTGAAAAAGAAGTCACGGGCCGCCACTGCTGGGTAGCATTAAATGTTGTGCTGATTTATTCATCTAATTAATCACATTTAATCACACATAAATAGTGGCATGTAAATTACCATAAAAAATTTAATAAAATAAATAACGCTTTGCATGTTATATAAGGTCCTAATATGTACTTTTGAGGTACTAATATGCACTCTTCACTGAAAAAAGTGATTCATTCAATTTACTTAATTTTTTAAGGTAAGTGGTTGCAATAAATGTTTTACGTTACATTTAAATAAAAGTTTTTTTTCTTTTTTTTGTTTAAATGTAGCTCAATTGATTGCAACCACTTACCTTAAAAAATTGAGTAAATTGAATGAATAATTTTTTCAGTGTATTTACCTTTGACAAACTAATATGAACTGCTTAGAGGCAAAGCTGTCCTTTTTGAAAGTGCCATTTTTTGACAATTTCTTCTGACAGTATAAGTTAAATAATTTAATATATATTGTGATGCAGTGTGGTCTTCATGCATGGGTGCATGGTCTTCGAAGAGATGCCACATCATTGAAAGTCTCTCTCAACTTGGCCTCGTATTTGATTATTAGAGACGCTGTGTCTCACAGGCAAGGTCAATGCATGGTGGGACTGACTCACCAATATGTGGCTGATATCTGATATCAGTGCTCTGCTTTAAAGTAAAAGATCTCCATCTTCTCCCACAATCAATATGGGAAACATGATTGCCAACCTAGAGAAACAAACAATGACTCTGTGAGACATTTACACTTTTTTTATCTAAAGTGACTTGACAAACGATACATTTTATCAATATGTATGTACCTTTGACCTTCTGTGCATTGATCGACCGATTAAGCTACAATTGATACACACATTTTGTTGATATATCTTGCATTGATTTAGAGACACTTAAAATAGCTTTAGCATAATGATTAGCCTTACTAGCATTTTTAGTGCCCTTGATCTTCTCCAAAAAGCCGTAAGAGGAACTTGTGTCCTCCTTATTTGGTTTTAGAGTGTTTTTTGCTAACCCTCAACCTTCAAACGGTTTGAATTGCGTTCAATAAAAGCTAATTAACAAAATGATTAGTCATAGACACAATTGTTGACAGCAATACAGCTAATCTGGGGTGTGCTTCCCAAAAGCAAATATGGTTGCAAGTTTTGTTATTACCAATAGAATTCAATGGTAACAACCACCATAGTTAGCTAACAATGCTTTTGGAAAATGCAGCCCTGGTTGGTTTTTCCTTTTTTTTATGCATATTGCACATGCAAAAAAAAAAGATTTTGCAGAAAACATTTTTTTTTTGTATTTTTGTCATGTTTTCAGTAAACATATCTAAAAATTCTTCAATTAAGATGCTTTTCCTGATGCAAAACGACCCAAGAAAATAAGTCTAGTTTTTAGACCAAAAATATCAAATTTAAGTGGTTTTGTGCATAAAACAAGCAAAAAAAAAAAAAATATCCTGACAATAGGGTAAGCACATTTTTCTTGAATTTAGTGTTTAAGAAAAATGTTCAAAATTTTTTTGCTTACCCCCTTGGCGGATCTTTTTTTGCTTGTTTTATGCACAAAATAACTTAAATTTGATATTTTTGGCCTAAAAACTTATTTTCTTGTTTCGTTTTGCTCATCAAGAAAAAGCATTTAAATTTAAGAATTTTTAGATATTTTTTAATGAAAACAAGGTAAAAATACTAAGAATTTTTTTTCTTGAAAATCATTTTTTACAGTGCACATTTTCTGCTAATCCAATAAACCTCATTTAACTTCTGAAATATTACTGTGTCCTTCAGTTATTTGGTGGATCAAACTGAAATTGCTGATCCAAACACCCAAATATTTATAAATGAACATCAATGCAATTGACAGGGGTGCACAAACTTTTGCATATGACTGTATATGCTACATTAAGTGAAATAAATACATTTGCCTACTTAAAAGATACCTGACTTACAGAACTTAAGATACAGAACCTTAACTAAGGACCAAATCTCGCCTTCCACATCTTTTAATATCCACCAGACAGCAGACACACTAACAAAAAGCATATACAGTAATGTCTGAGTGGATAGGGGCTTTTTAATGGCAACGGCTCCCCCTAAAGGCTGCAAATTCAATAGATATTTTAGTGAAAATGTTTACTTTCCATTACTGTATATTGGCCACCACTGCAATAATAAGATAAAAGAAAAACATAATTTGACAGAATGAATGTGATAAAACAGTGATTTCACACTAACAGCAAATGTAATAATGCTATTTTGGGGGGCAGTCTTAGCCTACACTGAAAAAAATTATATGCTGGATTTACTAATATATATATATATATATATATATATATATATATATAGTGCATCATTTTTGCATCCACTTTTTAAAGTAAGTTTTACATGGAATTTTAAGCAGTTTAAGCTTAATTTTTTTAAGCAATGCTTAAAATTACATGTGAAACTTGCTTAAAAAGAGGGATGCAAAAATGATGCACCATATTTTTTTAGTAAATTCCAGCGTATTATTTTTTTAATTGTACACTTTTAAAACAGTGGTTCTCAAACTGGGGGCTGGGGCCCCTAAGGGGTCGCAAGATGGTGCCAGGGGGCCCCCAGTTTTATGACATTTTATAAAATACATTAATTTATCATGAGTTCTGTGTAATTTTTCCTAAAAAAAAGGCTACTAACCAAAAGCACTACTTTGTATACTTTAATATGTTTTGTCTAATTTAAATGTTATGTTTTAGAACATAATTGTCATACATTTCTTTAGGGGAGGGTTCAAAGGAATGCACCTTACACAAGGGGGCCAATACACTGAAAAAGTTTGAGAACCACTGCTTTAAAAAATGCTGGGTTGTAATTTAACCCACGCTGGGTTGTTTTTACCCATTGTTGGGTTAGACATAAACACTTTCTGGGTTAATTTTAACGCAGCTGCTGGGGTCGACCCTTTGACCCAACGCTGGTTTGAAAATAACCCAGCATTTTTTTAAGTGCAGTGGTTAGAGAGTCGGGCTTGTTAGGGTTAGGGCTGAGCAAGGTACCTTAACCCCAATAGGCTTTATGCCCAGCAGCACTACTTCCTGAACTTCAGCCAGCTCCTTGTTTCCTGTCTGCCATTATTGGACAAACTGATTAATCCAGGTGTGCCTGACCTCAGTAATCACAAACAAACTGATTAATCCAGGTGTGCCTGACCTGCTTTTGTCTTTCTTGTGAGTACCTTTCCTTGCAGTTATAGAAAGATGACAGTATGAAATTACATTTATGCCTGAATAGTTTGCTAATAAGAAAAAACATTAATTAAATACTAAATGAGAACATCATCTTGATGCGCTATTATGACCGCATTGAACAATTGCATTACCTTTTCATTGATCATGCACAGTACAGAAAACCATATTTACATGCATTATTCTAATCTTATTATGTACTCAAGCCCATCATAGCAGAGAAGCAACTAAACCATGGTACCAAAATTGCCACTAAAGGAGATGCCCTAAACATCAGCAAAGTATAAGTGAGCTATTATTGGAGATTTCAGAAATAAACCGTCAAAAGATGTGCCGACAACATCCTGATATTTGTTTCACAGTGTTCAAGTCTAAAACAGGATCTCTCAGCATAATGAAGTGCTCAAGAGACATCAGGGCCACAGTCATGAAGAGCTTTAAAGGACCTTAGATTAATTCACGCTATCAACTGTTCCTTATTTTAACCATCTGTGGTTTCTACACCACAGAAACCACAGTTTGTCGTACAGTATCCTGCTCCATATGACTGCATACGTGGGCGGTGCGACATGCTCTTTTTTCCAGGTCCGTCAGCGCGCAGCCAGTTGAAAAACGATTTAATTTATATTTCTATATGTATTTGTGGTGTGTTTTGTTTTTCTGATCTACAAAATTGTTAGCCTTGTGTGTCCCAACCATAAATGTGGTAAGTCCACAATAGTTTAGGTTTAAGAAGCATTAATACATTTTGTCTGACATGCTTTAGCGGCATCACGCCAACAAGTAGCCCGGCCCACTGACGAAAACTCATTAATCTCGTTTTTTTATATATTTCAAGTAGGGATGCACCGATAGGATTTTTTTGGGCCGATACCGATACCGATTTAAACAGACAACTTCTGGCCGATACCGATGCCGATACCGATATTAAACACTTGTATACAATACTATACAGTTGGTCTATTTTCTAGTTTATTTCTGCATCAAATTATTTTTACTGAACATGGATTTGATCTAATTAACATTCAACTGACCAACATAATAAGAGAGACACAAATTAAGCTAAAACAAATATAATAAGCCAGCATGACAACCTTCAAAGGTGGTTTTTGCTGTTCAGCATTTATTTTATTAACAACATTAACTCGTTTTTTTTACATATAATGGATTTCTTTATGCAGTTAATTAATAGGCCGATACCGATTGTTTTTCTCGTGCTATTGCCGATATGCCGATGGTTTCAAATTCATCAAAAATCGGCCGATAAATATCGGCGGCCGATACATCGGTGCATCACTAATTTCAAGCATTAAACGTGGATGAGAAGTGTATGATTGTGAAAATTTTAAATGTTTTGCCTGTTTGGGAAAGAGTCTAATATTTGTTAGCATTTATTCATGTTAGATGCAAGTAATTATACATGGTTTCTGCGTTAAGGTTATTTTTGTCTGGTCCAATTGCACACTATTTCTGGTGAAACGGTGAATGTAGCTGAACAGGCCTTTTCTGTTTTAAACACAAAGGATGAGCGTTATACTGTCAAATAGATGTATAATAATAATGTGAGGGCTATGAATATTGTATAATAAAGAAGGTAAACCGCAGTTTTGTTGTGTTTATGGAGTAACTGTATACCCACTGCTCTGTAAATCTGTATGTGGGTGTAGAAGCTTATTGAATTTAGACAGCTAGCCAAAACACCAACCCACACAGCCCACCGTTTTGACTGAGCTTTCAATGGAAAAACAGGAGGAAACAATTCATGCCTCACGACTGAAAGCATTTTTAATCACTGCAATTAATGTAATGTAGACCTCACTGATAACATAATAGTTGATCCACACTCCTTCAAATAAAAAGATAGAGGCTTTCACTAGCATAAAAAGAAAGTTACAATGGCTTCTCCACTGTAACTCATTACAAGCTTTTTCTAAAAGCCTATTCACACATTGTTTGTTTATTTTCAGTTATTAAGTCACTTACAGTGCCTGGCAGCCATCTCAACCCCTTCTCTTGTCACTGCTTATTGTTTGTTTTGATTTAAAGTGGCAATCTGTAATGTTTTTGTTTGATCTCCATAAATAGAACTAGTGTAGACCGTTTCATCAGATGCACGTGCGGTGACTCGATTAGGCGTCTGGTTGGAACTTTACTTCTGGTTTTTTTGTTTGTTTATTGGTCTGAGTAGTTGCTAAACTGAACTCTTAAACATATACCTCGTCGAAAACGATATATATACCTCGACGAAAACGATCTTTTCTTTTTTTGCTTGCTTATTTTTGATTGTTGTCTTTCACATCTATACATTCTGTGCATGCTCAAGTCTGATTGTTTAGTTTAATTGTGCGTACACACCAAACATGAATTCAATGGTTTGCGCGAGTAGATTACATACAAAGTCAATGCAAAGACACGAATAGATGCAAACTCACGCAGGCCAATGGGAATGATGCAAATTGGGCAGCGCAATAGTCGTGAAAACACGCGCTACTTGTCTTAAATGCGCTTTCGGCAAGTTGAAAATATTTAACTCAAGTAAAATATTTGCATTAAAAAAGTTATGCGGTTAAAAAAGGAATGCGATGCTTCGTATACGCAGCATAAACCTTAATGGGGTGTACACCCCAAATGTGAACCAACAATTTGTGGGAGGACATTACATTTAAAGTCAATGCAAAGACGCGAATAAACGCAAACTCGCGCAGTGCGATGCAAATGACGCGAATTGGGAGATGCGATTGCTGCGAAAACACGCACTATTAATCTTAAATGCATCTTTACGCAAGTTGAAAATAATCAACTCAAGCGAAAAATTTACATGCAAAGTCATGCCCATTTTTTTCCGGAGTTTAATATTTTTAACTTGTGCTATTCGCCTCAAACGCATCTTCACGCGTGTTTTCGTGGCAATTGTGCTGCCCAATTTGCGCCTTTCGCATCGCCCCATGTGAGTTTGTGTCTTTGCATTAACTTTCTATGTAATCTACTTGCAGAAATCGTTGAATTTGCCCTTAATGCCCAGCATAAACCTTAATGGGGCATACACCCCAAATGCGAATCAACAATTCGCGGGAGTAGATTACATTCAAAGTCAATGCAAAGACGCAAACTCGCGCAGGGCGATGCGAATGACGCGAATTGGGAGGTGCGATTGCTGCGAAAACATGCACTATTCGTTTTAAGCGCATCTTCGCGCAAGTTAAAAATATCCAATTCAAGCGAAAAAAAATCACATGCAAAATCATACACATTTTTCGCTTGAGTTGAGTATTTTTAACTTGTGCTATTCGCCTCAAACATGCGTGAAGATGCGTTTTTGCTGCAATTGTGCCGCCCAATTTGCGCCACCCAATTTGAGCCTTTCGCATCAGCCCATGCGAGTATAGGTCTTTGCATTAACTTTGAATGTAATCTACTCGCGTAAATCGTTGAATTTGGGTTTGATGTGTATGCCCAATAATACTGAGCAAGGAACACGATGCAAATGCATGCTTTGTATACGCATCATAAAACTTAATGGGCCATACACCCCAAATGCAAATTCAACAATTTGTGGGAGTAGATTACATTCAAAGTCAATGCAAAGACGCAAATATATGTGAACTCACGCAGGGTGATGCGAATGATGCGAATTGGGAGGTGCAATAGCCGCAAAAACATGCACTACTCGTCTTGAACGCGTCTTCGCGCAAGTTGTAAATATCCAACTCAAGCACATTTTTTGCTTGAGTTGAATATTTTTAACTTGTGCTATTCGCCTCAAACGCATCTTCACACGTGTTTTTGTGGCAATTGTGCCGCCCAATTCGCATTGCCCAATTTGCGCCTTTCACATCACCCCATGAAAGTTTGCATCTTTTCATTAACTTTGTATGTAATCTACTCGCGCAAATCTTTGAATTTGCGTTTGGTGTGTATGCCCAATAATATTGAGCAAAAAACACGACGCAAATCCACGCTTCGTATACGCAGCATAAACCTTAATGGGGCATACACCCCTAATGCGAATTCAACAATTTGCGGGAGTAGATTGCATTCAAAGTCAATGCAAAGACGCAAATAGATGTGAACTCACGCAGAGTGATGCGAATGACACGAATTGGGATGTGCGATAGCCGCAAAAACACGCACTACTCGTCTTAAACGCCTCTTTGCGCAAGTTGAAAATATCCAAATCAAATGAAAAATTCACATGCAAAATCATGCACATTTTTGCTTGAGTTGAATATTTTTAACTTGTGCTATTCGCCTCAAACGCATCCTCACATGTGTTTTCGTGACAATTGTGCCGCCCAATTTGCGTCGCCCAATTTGCGCCTTTCACATCACCCCATGCAAGTTTGCATCTTTTCATTAACTTTGTATGTAATCTACTCGCGCAAATCGTTGAATTTGCGTTTAGTGTGTATGCCCAGTAATATTGAGCAAGGAACACGATGCGAATGCACGGTTCGTTTACGCAGCATAAACCTTAATGGGGCGTACACCCCTAATGCGAATCAACATTTTGCGGTAGTAGATTGCATTCAAAGTCAATGCAAAGACGCAAATAGATGTGAACTCGCACAGGGCGATGCGAATGACGCAAATTTGGAAGTGCGATAGCCGCAAAACAGTACTCGTCTTAAATGCGTCTTTGCGGAAGTTAAAAATTTCCAACTGAACGAAAAATTCACATGGAAAATCATGCACATTTTTAATTGTGCTATTCACCTCAAATGCATCTTCACACGTGTTTTCGCGGCAATTGTGCCGCCCAATTTGTGTCGCCCAATTTGCTCCTTTCGCATCACCCCATGCGAGTTTGAGTTTTTGGCATAAACTTTGTATGTAATCTACTTGCGCAAATCGTTGAATTCGCGCTTGGTGTGTATGCCTAATATTATTGAGCGAGGAACAATATTGGTGTGTATGCAGCATAAGGCAATGTAAGTTCCTGTAGCTCAATTGGTTATTAGCAGCACACATGGTCATATATTAAATGTATAGCTTGTAATGCGCTGTAAGCTACTTTAGATAAAAGTGTATGCCAAATGCGTAAATGTAAAGTTCCTGTGATTACTCTGGACTTCCATCTTTTAATGTGCGATTTTAGGTCTAAATGTCACGGCCAGGGGCTGGCTACTAAACCTAACGCCACGCCCCTTCTCAACTTCCACCTCGAGGAGGTCCCCAAAGCCAAACCCAATGACCAAACAACACGAGAGCAGGTAAGTATTAAAACAAACTTTATTTAAATATTTAAAATAACTGGGGGAATGGGGAAAGGGGCAATTAAAACTAGCTGCCTCTCTGCCTTCCAGGCAGACCACAGCACGGAAAAGTGGCAGAAGGGGGAAGAGGGCAACGGGGGTTCCAGGGGCTGGTGACCAAGATATAAGGGGAGAGGGGACAGGGGACACAGGCTCCTGCCAACTCTGCTATCCGTGGCGCCCTCCTCTTCTCTCCTGGAGGCAAAGACAAAATAGTGTGAACTTGGGGTGTTATCTCTCCTTCTAACTGCGGTACCTGTGTCACGTTGGCCGATACTTCACTTCTCACTCCACTTTGTGTTTCTTTCCACAGATTTCGACTGGGACGTAGAGGCTCGTGTAACCTGGACTAGGATCGTCCTCACCGGTCGGTTTGCTGGTAGCTCTTGGTAAGTATGGTTCTTTCCCACAGGTCACTCTCCGGACATTCACTCCCGTCTCTTTTCTCCCTTTACAGACAGCTTGGACACGACAACACAGTTAGTGTAACTTGGGTACTTCTCACCTCTCTGCTGCTTCCAGCTCGGGGCGTGTAGGACTGTCCACAGTTTGTTCTACTGACGTTCACTCTCGTTCTCTCTTCCTTTACAGGCAGCTTGGACACAATAACACAGTTAGTGCAACTTGGATGCTTCTCACCTTTCTGCTGTTTACAGCTCGGGGCATGTGAGACTGTTCACAGTTCGTTCTACTGACGTTCACTCTCGTTCTCTCTTCCTTTACAGGCAGCTTGGACCCAATAACACAGTTAGTGCAACTTGGATACTTCTCACCTCTCTGCTGTTTACAGCTCGGGCAGGTATGACTGTTCACAGTTCGTTCTACTGACGTTCACTCTCGTTCTCTCTTCCTTTACAGGCAGCTTGGACACAATAACACAGTTAGTGCAACTGGGATACTTCTCACCTCTCTGCTGTTTACAGCTCGGGGCGGGTATGACTGTTCACAGTTCGTTCTACTGACGTTCACTCTCGTTCTCTCTTCCTTTACAGGCAGCTTGGACACAATAACACAGTTAGTGCAACTTGGATACTTCTCACCTCTCTGCTGTTTACAGCTCGGGGCATGTATGGCTGTTCACAGTTCGTTCTACTGACGTTCACTCTCGTTCTCTCTTCCTTTGCAGGCAGCTCGGACACAATAACACAGTTAATGCAACTTGGATACTTCTCACCTCTCTGCTGTTTACAGCTCGGGGCAGGTATGACTGTTCACAGTTCGTTCTACTGACGTTCACTCTCGTTCCCTCTTCCTTTGCAGGCAGCTTGGACACAATAACACAGTTAATGCAACTTGGATACTTCTCACCTCTCTGCTGTTTACAGCTCGGGGCAGGTATGACTGTTCACAGTTCGTTCTACGGCGTTCTGTTCGACAATATACGAGGGCGGGCTTACGACCGCTGGCCTGCGCAGAAAGGCAAACGACGATTGTTTTCCTAGGGGTCACCGGGGGCAAAAACCCTCTCGGCGGATGCACTGATCAGCAGGGGGCGAACTGTCACACCGTCTCACCGGGCCGAGCGCTGCCCTATCCTCAATGCCCGTAGGCCGATCGAATACCGGACAGGGGCGCCCCTTTGTAGAGGCCACGGGGCGGCGGAACTGCTTCGCCTCTCGCTCTGCCACAAAATAGAACACACAGGTAAAATAGCAATATACAGGTTCGAGGTGGTACTCACACATGCACTGCCAGCTTCCAAGTCTTCACCGCCACACTCTGTAACTGTCGACACACAGACGGGGCGCCTTCCAAAACCCACGCCGTCACTTTACACTTGAATCGCACCCAGCACACAATAATTAAGGTTACTCACAACCGTCAGCCTCTCCGTCTCCTCCTCAGTAGAAGGATGATGCGGGGTACGTCTGACAAGACACACAGCACTTGCACAGCAACCCACAGCAAATACACAGCACCACTTCAACGTGAAAGGTTTTTTCAAAATGACATAGCTTCACCCACCACACTACAAGTGTACACACAAGACGTCCGACGTCCTCCACTTCACTAAGGTCGGATGGGGGCGATGGTACTACGGTCGGAGCTTTTGGTTCTGCTGCTACGGCTGCTCAATCCACTTATTCTTGCGGCTCACCTACCACGCTAGATCAGGGGTAGGGCCGCCTTCCTGGAGGCGTTCGATAATACACAGGTTAGTAGTTATGTTTCAGTTAAATCCAGAGCCAATACTCACAGCGGTCCTCTTGGAAAATAGTTTACAAACTGCTTCGTTTCCTTCCTCCTTGGTTACTCCAAGCGTGTCACAATCTCGTGTTTTCTTCTACCCACAGGGCTTCCTCTTACGATAGCATCCACTGAGAACTACGAGAGAGAAAGAGAGAAAGTGCAACCAACTGCCAACGTGTACCGGACGAGCACAGCTCCGTACCTCAACTCACACACTAGACACCCAGACTGTGATTTACACTGGTCTAAAATACTCCTCTGTGTGCTGTAATCCTCCAATCAACCGGCGTTTCTCTTAAACGCCCACAGCTGCGCTCCATTTCGCTGATTACAGCCCTCGTGATGCTACCGGATGTCCGGTGTTTCCTCTTCCCGGTCTGGGCGGAAACATCCGGGCGGAACCAAAATTTCCCGACTTTCGGTTCCGCCCAAAAGATCGTCACCTTGTGACATCCTCCCCCGCCAATGCATTCTAGTCCCTAGAATGCCTCGGGGTTGTCCACTCACCGTAGCGGGCAGGGGGGTGGCCTCGGTTCTCCCGTTGGGAGCGTCTCACGGGTGAATCAGGTTCAGCTGGTTCGTGTGCCGGTTCTGGTTGTCCCGGGGGTTCGGCTGGCTCGGGTGCTAACTCTCGCTGCC
The DNA here is from genome assembly GCA_025389145.1 of Misgurnus mizolepis. Classification (NCBI taxonomy): domain Eukaryota; kingdom Metazoa; phylum Chordata; class Actinopteri; order Cypriniformes; family Cobitidae; genus Misgurnus; species Misgurnus mizolepis. Next base: position 35,518,730 of record JAIFKI010000012.1, on the reverse strand, counting down.
TCTGGGCGGCCGGGGGTTCAGCTGGCTCAAGTGCCAACTCTTGCCCTCTCGGGGCAGCCGGGGGCAACGCCAACACGGGTCGGCCTGGTACCACAGCCCATCCTCCCATCCAGGGGGCCGCCGGCACCGGCTCCACAGCCCTTTCCTCTGCGGCTTCGGGATAGTTGGGGCAGGGGCGAATCATGTTCCGGTGTACCACCCGCTCAGGGCCGGCCTTTCCTTCCGGCCGGATGGTGTACACCGGCTGTCCCGGTCTCTGCTGCCTACAAACTACATACGGGATGGTCTCCCAGCGGTCACTTAACTTTCCCTTGCCTTGGCGCCTGTTGTCCCTCGCCAAGACCCTCTCTCCTGGTAGCAGGGGGGCGTCCCGGGCCGTCCGGTCATACAACCGTTTGTTCTTCTCTCCTGTTGTCCGTACTCTCTGCGATACCTGTTCATAGGCAAAGTGTAGCCGCTGGTGATGGCGTCCCACCCACTCGGTCACGCTTACTTCCTCCTGGCCGGCTACCACTCCTAAGACCAGGTCCGTGGGCATCCGCACATGTCTGCCGAACATCAGGTAAGTAGGGGCATACCCCGTCGTACTATGTACACTATTATTGTATGCCTGTAGTAGATTCGGTAAGGCACTCACCCAGTCGCTCTGCTGCCGTTGATCCAGGGTCCCCAGTAACCCCAACAGGGTCTGATTGAACCTCTCGCAGCTGCCGTTTCCCTGGGGGTGGTACGACGTCGTATGGGTCTTAGTACACCCATACAACTGGCACAACTCTCGGATTACCTTTGACTCGAAGTTGGCCCCTTGATCCGAGTGCAAGAACTCTGGGCATCCAAATGTCTGAAAGACGTTCCTCCAGAGGGCCATCGCGGTGGTATTAGCTGTCTGGTCGAGGGTGGGGACTGCCCATGCGTATTTGGTGAATAGGTCGGTGATTACCAAGATGTTTTGGTAGCGGTCTTGCGGCCGGCCCAGAGTCAGGAAGTCCATGGCCATAATGTGGAGGGGGGCTTTAGCCTGGATGGGCACCATCGGCGCTCGAGCCTCTCGCCGAGATTTGAACAGCATACACCTGGGACACGCCTGGATCAAGCTACGAACCGTGGCTTCCAGCCCTGGCCAATAGAAAAATCTGCGCAGCAGTGATATGGTCCTCTCTTGTCCCTGATGCCCCAGCTGATCATGGTAGGCCGAGACTAATGCTGTCGTCTGATCGGCGGGCACCACAATCTGGCGCACCTCCTCGCCCAATTTCGGGTCACCGACCTTTCTGCACAGCACTCCTTCCTGCAGTTCTAGCTTGTCCCACTGCCCCAGCAGTTTTCTCCCCGTCTCCGTTTGGGCTAGTCTTTCTGGCGACGTCGGTCGTCGCCCCTGCTCCACCCACGTCTTCACCTGACTCACATCCTGATCTCGGGCTTGCCTCTCCATCCATCGACGGGGGTCCCACCCCCAGTTCCCAGGGACGGCCTCTTGCTGTCCTCCTGGGGCATCCACAGCCCCTATCATATAACCCTCCCTCGGGCTGTTCTCCTCTCCTCTTCCCCGGCTCCCGGGGTCGTCCATCTCCGGCAGTCTCGAAAGGACATCAGCGTTTGTGTGCTCGCGCCCCGGTCGGTACTGCAAGTGGTAGTCGAAGTTGGCCAACTGGGCTACCCACCGCTGCTCTACGGCCCCCAACTTCGCCGTCTGCAAATGCACCAGAGGGTTATTATCCGTAATTACCGTCACCTTGGCACCCCAAAGGTAGTCTTTAAACTTTTCACTTAGGGCCCACTTCAAGGCCAGCAACTCCAGTTTAAACGAGCTGTAATTTGCATCGTTTCTCTCCGCTGGGTGGAGGCTTCGGCTCGCATAGGCGATCACCCGCTCCCTTCCTTCGTGTTGTTGGGCCAATACGGCCCCCAGCCCCAGGTTGCTTGCGTCTGTGTACAGAACAAAGGGTTTAGTAAAGTCTGCGTATGCCAAAATAGGTGCCTGTAACAGTTCCTGCTTTAGTTTCTGGAACGCAGCCTCACAAGGGTCGTCCCAGTTGATTGAGGGTGACCCACGTCCCCGGTTTCGCCCTGTACCAACCAACAGCTGGTTAAGAGGTTTAGCAATCTTTGAAAAGCCTTTGATGAATCGTCTGTAATACCCCACAAATCCCAGAAATGATCGTACCTGCCTTACGGTTTTGGGTGCAACCCAGTCTTTCACAACAGAGACCTTCCCGGGGTCCACGGACACCCCTGCGGCACTGACCACGTGACCCAGGAAATGAACTTCCCGCCTCAGCAGATGGCATTTATCAGGTTGCAGCTTTAGCCCGTACCTTTCCATAGCCTGAAAGACCTCTTCGAGGTGCTGAAGGTGGGAATCAAAATCTGGGGAATACACAATCACATCATCCAAATATACTAAAACTGACTTCATCAACTGACCTCCAAGACAGCGCTGCATCAGTCGCTGGAACGTGGCCGGAGCGTTACAAAGCCCGAAGGGCATCCGTTCCCACTCAAATAATCCAAACGGGGTCGTGAAGGCGGTCTTCTCTTGATCTGCCTTGGCCACCTGCACCTGCCAATACCCGCTGGCCAGATCCAGAGTGGAATACCACGCGGACTGCGTGAGGCTGGTAAGGGAGTCTTCGATCCGCGGTAGGGGAAAGGCGTCTTTCTTGGTTACCAGGTTAAGCTTACGGTAATCCACACAGAACCTCCAGGCCCCTGACTTCTTCTGTACAAGCACGATGGGGGCCGCCCACGGGCTACTGCTCTCCCGAACAATGCCCCGCTCCAATAGGCCCTGCAAGAGTGTGCGTACCTCTGTGTATAGGGTAGGTGGAATCGGCCGATATCTCTCTCTGCTCGGCCCGGCGTCCCCAGTCGGGATATGATGTTCCACCACTCTGGTGCACCCATAGTCTTCCTCATGACTTGCAAACACATGCTGCCATTTTCGAAGAAGCGCCTGGAGCTTCTGTGTCTGTACTGGTTCCAAATTTTTCCCTCGTAGCGACTCACCCTCAAGATGTTCCGGCACCTCACTCTGGCTGTTGCTCATGGGGGCATCCATCTGTGTCAGGGCCACCTCAATCACGGAGGGGCACACCTGACGGAAACTGACGTCTCTCTCCTCCCTCACCTGATGGGGCGCGACCGCCGTTAGTCGGGCCAGCCGTTGGTGTCGATGTAAGTGGACTGCATAGGGGTGTTCGTTTCGTACTTTCACGGGGACTCTCCCCTGGCGGACCGCCACTAGGCCCCGTGCTACCTCCACTTGAGGGCAGTCTGCATGAGGCTCGACCAATACCCACTCCTCCGGGTCGACTTCTCGAGGGGGCACTCTCGCCCACACAATAGCCTCACTTCTAGGGGGGATAGACAAAGCAAAACGACACATCACTCTTCCTACCTCTTCTCGGTCTCTACGGACCTGGGCCATCTGGACTCGACGACAGTCGGCAACTACACGCTCCCATTTGGGCCTCTCGGCAGGTGGAATCCTGGGGCCAGGCCTAGCCTGAAATAATTCTTCCCAACATTCAGAGAGGACATTCATGCCTAGTAGGGCTCGATGGGCACCCAAACACCTGTCTTCGACAATGATCACACCTTTTTGGGGGACTAACACCCCATGGACTTCCAAGTCCGTTAGTCGGTAACCGACGTAAGGGATCTCCAGGCCATTTGCACCCCGCAACGTCAACCAGGGGGCCTCTGCCCCTTGTGCTCCTTTCTTCCCAAATATTTCTTGTGAAAGGCTTTCTGCAAACAACGTTACCTGAGAGCCCGTATCTACCAGGCATTGTACTGTCTTGCCACACACTTTTACCTCCGCTATTGGGCTATGCCCAATCATCTGGTGCCTGGGATTATTTCTTCTGGGGTCTTCCCGAGGGTTCCCGGCCACACGACCCACTGTGGCCGGCCGATCTAAAAACCCCCTTCCGATGCCCTACGAGGCCCACACTGGCGACTGATATGTCCTGGTTTACCACAGCGATTGCAAATAGGCCGCCCTTGGTCATCCCATTCAAAACGGGGCCGGTTAAAGCGGTCTGGACGTCCGGGCGGCTCTCGGCCTCGCTCCGAGTATTTTCGTTCTCGGGGGGCCGGCCTCGGTTCCTCCCGCGCCCTTCCTTGGCGCAACTCTCCCAGGAGAGCTTTAGACAGCTCCGATATCTGTTCCTGGACGTCTTTCAGCAATTCTGCCTTCAAGGCCTGCTTCCAATCCGCCCGCTCAGGTGGTGTGGGTGCCAATTCGCTTACCGCTGCGCATACTGGAGCCTCGCTGACTTCGACTTCGTCACCTTCCAAGGCCAATGCCTCTTTCCTAAGGTCTTCGAAGGTGAGCCCGGGGTCCCTCCGAAACTGGACCCGCAGGCTCTGTCTCACGGGGCCCTCCTTCATCCCCAGGAGGAACTGGTCACGTAGCAGGTTCTCCCCGTCTCCCAGCCCATGGTCGCGTCGGGCCTGTAATCGGGTAAACTGCTCTCGCAGCCTCAGGGCAAATGCTCTAATGGTTTGTCGGGGGCCTTGTTTAACGTTAAAAAATTGGGACCGAAGGACAGCTACAGGGGTGTGGTCACCATATTGTTCGGTGAGAAACTGGAATACGGTCTGGGCAGTGGCTCTAACTGCTTCAGGGGCGGCTTGCACTTCTCGCCGGGCTTCTCCCTCTAGGGAGTTTAACACAAACTGGAGCCGCTGGGCGGCGCTGAGGCCCTGCAGGTCAGCCAAATATTCTAGTTGGGCCTTCCACTCTGTCAGTCGGACCTCTGACTCCGCTCCTCCATACTTCTGCATCCATGGGCTACCCATGATGATGGATGTGGCACGGGGTGGGGCTGCGGGCCCCGCGTTGTCGGTCATTGGGCGACCCTGGTTACTCAACTCGAGGTGGAGCCCTGCCGACTACGCCAAAATCTGTCACGGCCAGGGGCTGGCTACTAAACCTAACGCCACGCCCCTTCTCAACTTCCACCTCGAGGAGGTCCCCAAAGCCAAACCCAATGACCAAACAACACGAGAGCAGGTAAGTATTAAAACAAACTTTATTTAAATATTTAAAATAACTGGGGGAATGGGGAAAGGGGCAATTAAAACTAGCTGCCTCTCTGCCTTCCAGGCAGACCACAGCACGGAAAAGTGGCAGAAGGGGGAAGAGGGCAACGGGGGTTCCAGGGGCTGGTGACCAAGATATAAGGGGAGAGGGGACAGGGGACACAGGCTCCTGCCAACTCTGCTATCCGTGGCGCCCTCCTCTTCTCTCCTGGAGGCAAAGACAAAATAGTGTGAACTTGGGGTGTTATCTCTCCTTCTAACTGCGGTACCTGTGTCACGTTGGCCGATACTTCACTTCTCACTCCACTTTGTGTTTCTTTCCACAGATTTCGACTGGGACGTAGAGGCTCGTGTAACCTGGACTAGGATCGTCCTCACCGGTCGGTTTGCTGGTAGCTCTTGGTAAGTATGGTTCTTTCCCACAGGTCACTCTCCGGACATTCACTCCCGTCTCTTTTCTCCCTTTACAGACAGCTTGGACACGACAACACAGTTAGTGTAACTTGGGTACTTCTCACCTCTCTGCTGCTTCCAGCTCGGGGCGTGTAGGACTGTCCACAGTTTGTTCTACTGACGTTCACTCTCGTTCTCTCTTCCTTTACAGGCAGCTTGGACACAATAACACAGTTAGTGCAACTTGGATGCTTCTCACCTTTCTGCTGTTTACAGCTCGGGGCATGTGAGACTGTTCACAGTTCGTTCTACTGACGTTCACTCTCGTTCTCTCTTCCTTTACAGGCAGCTTGGACCCAATAACACAGTTAGTGCAACTTGGATACTTCTCACCTCTCTGCTGTTTACAGCTCGGGCAGGTATGACTGTTCACAGTTCGTTCTACTGACGTTCACTCTCGTTCTCTCTTCCTTTACAGGCAGCTTGGACACAATAACACAGTTAGTGCAACTGGGATACTTCTCACCTCTCTGCTGTTTACAGCTCGGGGCGGGTATGACTGTTCACAGTTCGTTCTACTGACGTTCACTCTCGTTCTCTCTTCCTTTACAGGCAGCTTGGACACAATAACACAGTTAGTGCAACTTGGATACTTCTCACCTCTCTGCTGTTTACAGCTCGGGGCATGTATGGCTGTTCACAGTTCGTTCTACTGACGTTCACTCTCGTTCTCTCTTCCTTTGCAGGCAGCTCGGACACAATAACACAGTTAATGCAACTTGGATACTTCTCACCTCTCTGCTGTTTACAGCTCGGGGCAGGTATGACTGTTCACAGTTCGTTCTACTGACGTTCACTCTCGTTCCCTCTTCCTTTGCAGGCAGCTTGGACACAATAACACAGTTAATGCAACTTGGATACTTCTCACCTCTCTGCTGTTTACAGCTCGGGGCAGGTATGACTGTTCACAGTTCGTTCTACGGCGTTCTGTTCGACAATATACGAGGGCGGGCTTACGACCGCTGGCCTGCGCAGAAAGGCAAACGACGATTGTTTTCCTAGGGGTCACCGGGGGCAAAAACCCTCTCGGCGGATGCACTGATCAGCAGGGGGCGAACTGTCACACCGTCTCACCGGGCCGAGCGCTGCCCTATCCTCAATGCCCGTAGGCCGATCGAATACCGGACAGGGGCGCCCCTTTGTAGAGGCCACGGGGCGGCGGAACTGCTTCGCCTCTCGCTCTGCCACAAAATAGAACACACAGGTAAAATAGCAATATACAGGTTCGAGGTGGTACTCACACATGCACTGCCAGCTTCCAAGTCTTCACCGCCACACTCTGTAACTGTCGACACACAGACGGGGCGCCTTCCAAAACCCACGCCGTCACTTTACACTTGAATCGCACCCAGCACACAATAATTAAGGTTACTCACAACCGTCAGCCTCTCCGTCTCCTCCTCAGTAGAAGGATGATGCGGGGTACGTCTGACAAGACACACAGCACTTGCACAGCAACCCACAGCAAATACACAGCACCACTTCAACGTGAAAGGTTTTTCAAAATGACATAGCTTCACCCACCACACTACAAGTGTACACACAAGACGTCCGACGTCCTCCACTTCACTAAGGTCGGATGGGGGCGATGGTACTACGGTCGGAGCTTTTGGTTCTGCTGCTACGGCTGCTCAATCCACTTATTCTTGCGGCTCACCTACCACGCTAGATCAGGGGTAGGGCCGCCTTCCTGGAGGCGTTCGATAATACACAGGTTAGTAGTTATGTTTCAGTTAAATCCAGAGCCAATACTCACAGCGGTCCTCTTGGAAAATAGTTTACAAACTGCTTCGTTTCCTTCCTCCTTGGTTACTCCAAGCGTGTCACAATCTCGTGTTTTCTTCTACCCACAGGGCTTCCTCTTACGATAGCATCCACTGAGAACTACGAGAGAGAAAGAGAGAAAGTGCAACCAACTGCCAACGTGTACCGGACGAGCACAGCTCCGTACCTCAACTCACACACTAGACACCCAGACTGTGATTTACACTGGTCTAAAATACTCCTCTGTGTGCTGTAATCCTCCAATCAACCGGCGTTTCTCTTAAACGCCCACAGCTGCGCTCCATTTCGCTGATTACAGCCCTCGTGATGCTACCGGATGTCCGGTGTTTCCTCTTCCCGGTCTGGGCGGAAACATCCGGGCGGAACCAAAATTTCCCGACTTTCGGTTCCGCCCAAAAGATCGTCACCTTGTGACATAAACAAGGGTGGCACTGTGTTAAGAGCAGGCTTATACAGCATGAAATATATTCTCTGGTTAAATGGCCGAGGTATTGTGAAAGATGATGCTTGAAATATTTAGCACTTTAGTAGGGGAACCTAAATTAGAAAAGTCAGCCAGTATGAAAACATTTATTATATTAATGATACATTGAACGCAACTGGGTTGGACAGCGATTAAACATCATGAAGTTTAATAATGAATGTCTGGCCTGTCTCATCCACAGCAGACTTTTCCTAATCTGTCTGGATGCAGCAGGTGAACTTACTCCTGTAAATGTCACAGTTTATTGAAGGTTACACTTTCTATTCAGACCTGCCTGCACTCTGTCCAAGCACACGTTCACCATCTGTGTTTTATTAGTGAGTTTTTGTAAAGCATTTGACATCGTATCTAATGTATAATAATTATGTATAAGTTCAGTTGTTGTGTAGCAGGAAATATCTGTAAAGTATCTGCTGCTTTAAGTTAGTATTATGTTAACACGACTCTTCAGCATCAGCTGTTGTAGAATAAGCCTGAATATGACAGGAACATTATGGTCCAGTTCTGTGTTATCCACCTCGGCTTACATTTGATTACTTCGGCCCTTCAAAGACTTCAGCATTGTAGTTTGCAGGCTGGTGCAAACCCTCTAAAATCATGACACGCTTTCATGCTGACACGGTTTTTAATGATTCTTTTGAAGTGATTGACCAATTAATTCACCTCGTCTGAGAGATTTCCTGCTTTAGCATGTCACGCCGTGTTGTGAAAAAATACTGCCCACAATTACCAAGGCTAATTAAAAGTGTCTGTCCATTAAAGACCTCATGAAATAGAGGTTTTGTGCCCTGTGGTTTGCTAAGACATTGCTGCTGGGGTGATCTGAGTGGTTATTAAGATGTTGCTTGGTGGTTCTAGAAAAGGTATTCTACAGTAAACGTTTGCTATGGTATTGTTGGGTGTTTGCTGGAGTGTTTTGGGTGGTTACTAAGGTCTTGCTAGGTGTTGGATAGGTTGCTAGGTTGTAAGGTGTTGGTTACGAAGGGGTTGCTATGTGATTGATACGTCCCTAGGTGGTTGCTAGGTGGTTGGTGGTGTGTTCTGGGTGGTTACTAATGTGCTGCTAGGTGGTAGATAGGTTGTTAGGTGATTTCTAGGTTGTAAATAAGGGTGTTAGGACTCTGCCTTAATCTTGTTGGTAATTATATCTAGTTTTGTATGGCAGGGTTCTAACAGTACATGTTTTGTGTAGGAGAACGTGGTTTTGGTATTGTTATATTAAACCACGTTTTTCCAGTGTCTTGTGACTTCTTCCCTGCTCCCTTATTATCTAGTCTTTGTTTTTATGTCTTGTTTAGTCTAGGGTTTTGTTTTCATGTGTGTGTGTATATATAATATTTATATATATATATATATATATATATATATATTTATTTATATACAAATATATTTATGGTTTTGTCTTGTTTGTATTGTGGTTGTCTTGTGTTTGTATGTGTTTTACAGGTTCACGTGTGCTTCCTCACAGGTGTTCCTGTTCAGTGTGATTGCCTCCTCTTGTCACCCTCACCTGTAGCTTGTTTTCCCCTCATCTGTTCAGTGTATATATTCCCTGTGTTTTCAGTGTCTCGTTGCAAGTTCGTCTTTGTATGTCCGTGCCCGCTAGCTTTGTCTAGGTCCTGTCCTGTCTAGCTAGAACGTGTTGTGATTTATATTTGTGCTATCTGGTACCTTTGCCCCTTATATTCCCCGCCCCGTTGTCACGCTATTCTGGATAAAGTTTCCAGTCTTCGTCCTCCATCTATGCTGGTTTACTCCACATCTCTGCAGTCTGGTTTCCCGTTTTGTGTGGCACAGTCGAGTATTGTGTTCTCTACATCTGTGGAATCTCTCTCCGTGCCCGTCAGGATTTCGTCAGTGTTAACATCTCTGTGGATGTCCTACAGCCCGGCTGTGTTTCCCACATTGTGACGGCTCAAGAGGATCACGTGGTTCGCCTCGCTTGTGTTATTTCCTCACCTCTTCATCACACACACGGACACTGAGAGTTATCTACTACACATATCACTGATGACATCAAGAGTTCTCTACTACACAGATCACTGACGACATCGAGAGTTTTCTACTATACATATTGACTGTCATTAGCGTTTTCTCCATTCTCCTTAAGCCATTGTGTGTTTGTCTAATCTACATATTTGTAATAAAATCTCTGCGCTGGGATCTCTGCGTTCTGTCATTCCTAACAAAGGGTCCCTATTTTAACGATCTAAGCGCATTGTCTAAACCGCACAGCTCAACGTCTAAAAACGCCACTTTTGCTAATTTAACAACGGGAAAAATGGTTTGTGCGCCGAGCGCGGGGTCGAAAAGGGTTGTACATATTTTCCTAATGAGTAATGGGTGTGTTTTGGGCGTAACGTGCAATAAACCAATGAGAGTCTCAGCTCTCATCCCCTTTAAAAGCTAGTTGCGCTGGCGCTATGTTTAATTCCTATTTAGATGACGGACTTTGTAAACTGAAAAACTAAGCGGAGGAAGAAGATCCCCAGTTTAAGATTAATGTTAAATAATTGTTATTTTTTTATTAAAAACTTTAAAACCCTTTTTCTTTTAGTCATGGGAGTAAAAAAGCAGGCTTTTAATTGTTTTAAATGTATGGTTATCTAATATTATCAAAAAAAATAATTTACAAGTAAGAAAAGGTTTGTACTTTAAAAATACTTTATTTGTAACAAACAGGAGATAAAGAATTTACAAACGGCTCTCCGCACATTTCAGCACTTGGACAGCGTCCTGAGTTTTTTTAAGCATTACTTAAAAATGTTTCTCATCCCATATCCACAGGTACAGAGTCATCATATACAATAAATCCGTGAGGTAGCATTTTAAAAAAAAACATTTAAAAACAGATGCATTTGTTTAAAGCAAAGCATTTATTTACTTACCAGGCTGCAGGTGAATCAGCTCTTTGCGCCTTCTATCGTCTCATAATCGGTCCTCATTTATGTCCAAGAGACTCACTAATAATCTTTTACATTCAATCCTTTAATCTTTCATATTTAAAAGCGTTTTTGTGCTGCTGCGCATTCCTGTTTGTGATAAGCAAACCCGCGTATTCGTCCCGTTTATAGGCGCATAGTACTAATGCGCTCTTTAAATAACAAAAAACATATTGCGCCATTGACTTTAGACTTTAGACCAGGTTTTTGTTGGTCAATGGCGTAGTCTATTTTAGTTGCCTCAAAATAGCAACGCGCCAACAATGCGCCTGAACACACCTCGTTTTCAGACCACAACGCCCATGGGCGCAAAAAGGGGCGCAAATGCATTTGCTATTTAAACAACGTGGCGCTAAACGTGAAAATGATAATTGCGCAGGGTGGAAACTAGCAAACGACACTTTCATCGCGCATTGCGCCGGGTGTAAGATAGAGCCCAAGGTGTTCAGTTGCTAAGGCATTGCTGAGTGGTTGCTGCAGTGTTCTGGGTGGTTTCTAAGGTGTTGCTAGGTGGTAGAAACGTTGTAGATAAGTTGCTATGTTGTAAATTAGGTGTACTATAGTAAACATTTTGCTACGGTATTAAATCATGAAATAGACGTTTTGTGCCCTGTAGTTTACTAAGGCATTGTTATGTGGTTGTTGGGGTGTTCTGGTCATTAGGTATTGCTAAGAGGTATAAAAGTTGTAAATACATTGCTAGGTAGTTCATGTGTTGTAGACATATATTGGGTTATTGTTGATGTTGTGTTCTGGGTGGTTACTAAGGTGTTGCTAGGTGATAGAAAAGTTGTAAATAAGTTGCTACTGTAGGTTGTAGATAAGGTGTTCTACAGTAAATGGTTGCAAAGGCATTGCTGAGTGGTTGCTGGGGTTTTCTGGGTGGTTTTTAAGTTTTTGTTAGGTGGTAGAAACGTTGTAGATAAGTTGATATGTTGCAGATAAGGTGTACTACAGTAAACGTTTGCTATGGCATTAAATCATGAAATAGAAGTTCTATGTAGTTTGTTTGTAGTTTGCTAAGGCATTATTATTATGTGGTTGTTGGGGTGTTCTGGTCGTTAGGTATTGCTAGGAGGTATTAAAGTTGTAAATACGTTGCTAGGTAGTTCTTGTGTTGTAGACATACTAAGTATTGCTAAGTGGTAGAAAAGTTGTAAATAACTTGCTCGGTTGTAGATAAATGGTTGCTAATGTATTGTTAGGCAATGGGTAGGTTAATACACAGACAGACAAAATTACCAGTAGCATTTTTTGCTATGTCTATAGCAGTGGTGTCCAACATGGTGCCTGCCAAAGCATATTCTATGAATAGCCTCAATTTTATAATTATTTATAACATATTTTTTTATATTAGCTCGGCTTCTTTTATGCATGTTAACATTTAAAAAAATGATTAAACATATCAACAAGTAAAATACAATAAAATAACAAGTAAAACGTTTTTGAGTGCACTATATCAAAAAGTAACCCTCTAGATTGTCAATGATGCCCACAAAAAGGTTGGAGATCCCAGGTCTAGAGGTTTTTAAAAGACCCTCAAGCCTAAGTTTGTACAATAACATTATGCTGGCTTTGTCAAGCTGACTTATTAAAATTTAGTGATGGAGACAAAGTGTTGCAATGATTTGATTCCATTGTCTGGACGCGTTCTGGTTTCTGTGACCATTGGAGAGCTGTGAATGGTCAGCATTATACTGGTACTGATTTGGTTTGTAAATGTCCTCTTGTTGATGCAGGCAAAATAAAAGTCCAACCAGCTCAGATCACACAATAAACACACACATTGGCTGCAGTCTACAACAGGCACGTGTGACGCTTTTGATTTCATGTTTCTATAGAATCACAATGGAAAATTCAGATTTTTTTGCACTTTAATGCATGTGCGAAAGTGTGCACACATAAGTGTTAATAATGTCGAAAAACATGCTTACTTGCACAAAAACACGCAATGCCACTCGATTCCTGCCTTTAAGGTCACAATCCACATGAGTTTGCCTCTCTGTGTGGGTGGGCTTTGAAGATTCTGTAGCATTGAGCTGTTTGTACACTTGTCACTCTGTAATGATTGAAGCATGACAGACGTGTGTGCGTGTGTGTTTGTGACAGGTACCTGTTGAGGCATCCTACAGGTTGACAGCTCAGTGTAGCCTCTGGCATATGAGCGACTCGTCGAGGGGTAAACTGTGGTTCATTCTAGTTTTAATTGCACCGCATGCTGTCAACAGCAAGGTTCATGTCATCATCATCTTATATGCATCATATTCCCTGCATATGAAATAAGGTGTTGCACACATTCTTCCTCATTATACTGAAACAATATCCCATTAAACCGCATAAAATAAATGTTTGATTTCCATTTAAAACAATGTAGTTCTCTTCATTATATTGAGAAAGGTTTATTTATGCCACTTGCTAAAGTGCAGTTGTGAATGTGTGTTTGTGTTTGTCTGTGTGGCAGTTAAGGAGCAAAGCCTCGGGCATGTTACTTTATCCATCTTTCCAGAAATTAGCTTTTCCGACCGGATACAACCTTTCACCTTTGGCGCATTAAAAGTGGCCATTACCGTCAAAGCACGCATGTGCTCGGAAAAACCACAGCCAAATGGGACACGCCGCATCAAGAAAATACTGCAATGAATTTAACCCATTTGCTTTGCTCTCATTATTGATCTTATTGCAAATAACAAAATATCCCCAAACTGTAAAAACAAGTTACAACAACTTGGTTTTGCAAGTCAATTCAACCTACTATTTCAAGTTTGGCTTGTGAAAAGCTGACATAACTTATAAAATCAAATTGAAATTGTACAACTTTATTTTTAAGTTAATGTAACATAAAAATATATGTTGATTTGACAAAAGTGCTGCATATTTTTACAGTGCATGTAACTTTTAAGAGAAACATTAATTATGTATGTAATTATATGTTCCCAGAATTGTTCTTTAAGAGCAACTACAGATGTAATTCATACCAGAAAGTGTCTTCATTTTCAACTTTACGGGGCAGTTTCTTTAACAGGGTTTATCATAGTCCAAGACTAAAACGCATGTTTGAGTTCCCTTAATTTAAAATCACCTTGTACTGAGATCTCTTTACATATATCACTGCTATTGTTTTGTCTCAAGATGCACAACAGTATAGTTTTTTTGTGAGGTTTGTTTGTAAAAAATACTACTTAAATGTCCTAATATAACGCAAGGCATAGTCCTGGATTAATCTAAACACTGTCCTGCCCCTACATCTATTGTTTTATAGTTTAAAAGCTTACAGTACTGTACTTGAGAATTGTGAAGACTGAGTGACTGCTGGCCTCTGCTGGTGATTATAATGAAGTGCTGTTAACATAGCTAATTCAGCAAAGTCTGTACACATCATGCCTGTGCTTCCTGTTGTTGAATTATACAGCAAGTGTACTATTTTTTCGCAATTTATTATTGTAAAATAAAAACAGATGACGTTATCCTACCGATATGACCTCAATAAATAGAAAACTTATTGGTACACTGTCAGAAAGGATGTGTTAATTTTTAACACATTGTTTTGTGTTATCCTATTTATCCTATTGTTAATTTAACACATTATATGTAATTTTAACACATTATGTGTCATTTCATGTTGATTTTGTGTTCAAATAAATAAAAGGGACAACACAAGATGTGTTTAAACAACACAATATGTGTTGTTCCAAAAAAAACACAGATCTGTGTTAAGTTAAAAGTGCAGTGTGTAATTTTTAGAAGGACCTCTTTACAGAAATACAAAATAATATACAAAACTATATTATCAGGGGTGTGTAAAAAACCTTTTTATAATGAACCGTTATGTTTTTATTAACTTAGAATGAGACGTGTTTATCTACATACACAGAGGGTCCCCTTACGTGGAAGGCGCCATTTTGTGCCGCCATGTTTCTACAGATCCTTTAACGGACAAATTTTTTTTAATAGGTTGTCTCTGTCAATGTTTTTCCGGTGGCGGCTACCATAGCTTCTCATATTTTTTCAATTTTTTATTTATATAGCGCTTTTCACAAAAGTCAATTGTTTCAAAGCAGCTTTACATAAATAGAAGCAGTGAAAAGCACAGAAAAACGACAGATAGCACAACAAAATACATGATAGCATGAGCAGTTAAATTTGCTGCGGCTATGACTCAATATTATAAGTGCACATATTACTAAAGCAACGTATAGAAGAGGAAGCTAAGTAAAGCCCAAAAAGGCTGCCTCCCCGGGGTGAAAAACCCCCTAGGAGAAAAAAACCCCCGGGCTTTTATCCGAGGAAAAATAAGTCCTAGGAGGGAAAAACCCTTGGGAGAACGTAAATGGAGATTTAGCGGAGATTAAGCGGTTCTGCCGGTGATCGTTGGTCAGGTATCAGCTGGGCATAACGTTGAAGGACAGCCAGTAGATCAGAGGTGTGCCGACTTTCACATCTACCGGGACTGGGTCTGTTTGTCTCGTTGTCCTCGGGTCGAGGACGAGACAGGGAGAGAAAAACAAAATCGTATTAGCGTAGCGGCCGTTCATATGTATTGAAGTGTCACACAGTGATGTGGTTTAACTCAGCTTAGTTCCAGACAGACTAAATATTGCGGCATAATTATGTTATCCACAGTTGAGGATTTAGCAAATTGGGGGCCCAATGCGAGGGTATATATGGTAAATAAGGGTCACCTTCCGATCTTTAAGAGAAAATGAAACCTGACGACCCGTTTGACTAAGGCCTAAAGCCCCACTGTCGTCGTTAATGCAGGTTCAGTGGCAAACGGGTCTATATTGTATACCATTTACAGGACCAGGAGAAAACGCCAAAAACATCGCAACCCGACCATACGTGCTAACCTGTTTGACTAAGGCCGGAAGCCCCACTGTCGTCGTTAATGCAGGTTCAGTGGCAAACGCATTTCAAAAGCGAGGGGTGAGCGGTGGACTGAGCCGTTGGTTGCAACTGGCAACCTCACCACTGAATGCCGCTAAAATTTACACACTGCACCTTTAAGAACAACACTTTTAATGACTAAATGTCAGAAAAAAAGTCAAGAATTAGTCCCTAGCTGTCACTGGGGAGGTACCCTTTCAAAAAATACACCTTTAAACATAAAAAGTTCATAATGGTAACTCGGGTGTAAAGAATGCAAATTAGTATCTCAAAGGTATTGGTACAATCATACATATTAGGAAAAATATTAGGACATTTTAAATTTAAAGGGTCCTGCCCCAGTGGCAGCTAGGGAATTTTTTTTTTACATTGTACATTAACTCTTTCCCCGCCATTGATGTGTTTTAAGAAAACGTTTTCCTGATGAGTTTTTATGGTTATCTTTAAAGCTTTTTGCTAAAAAGTGTGTATTTTTGAAGAAATTACCCATATTTAAGAGTTCATAAACAGAGAAAAAAATAAAGATAGGATGAAACTACTAACTATGAATTTTTTTCCCATTTTGTTCGTTTGTTTATTGTTTGTTTGAAAGCAGAGGGTTTGTTCTTTCATTTGATATATTTGTATGTTTATTTTTAGAAGAAAATTTCCTGAAAGGCATTTTGCGAAACTTTTTTGAAAATTGGCGGGCTCTTTAAAAAAAAAAAAGAAGACGACTTTATTTTGTACAGATTTTCCTTCCTAATTATTACTAATATCATTCTTCATAATTTTACATAATTTTAAATTGGTGATTTCAATTTAAGATTAAATTGTGTATCGATGAACTTGTGTTCGAATATAGCCATATATGCTGGAATGGCATTAATCATATTTTATATTTAATGACCAAACTACCAGGGCTTGTAAGAACCCTGCACATTTGGACCACCACTGGACACACCCTCTTAAATGATTAAAAACCATTAAAATGTTATAGTCATTAGCTTATATGTTATTGACAAGGGTCAAGGTCTTGTGTGTGCTTGCATAAATAAAAGCACATGGTCTGGAAAAAAAGATTGCAGAAACTTAAATTCAAGAATCCAAAAACATATCGCTTTCCTATGCATATCAACAGTTTCAACATGCTGTTGCGATAAATTGTTCAAACAATCACAACGTTGTGACACACAATGCTCACAAGAACCCATCTCTCTGAGCAGACACCTGTGACATTTAAAACAAAACCCTGGAAGTTCATCTAAATCTTACAAATCACACTGACATATTCACAAGCCGACACGGAAATCCATTAATTTCTCAACACAGTTTTGAGCTCATAACAATGTCAACATAAGGAAATAAGTGTTATTTTATCACATCTTGTCTCATCCATTACCTTAAAGTGACCTTACTTATAATTGATTCTTGTTTACACTGCACATTGAGCAGAAACATTTGTTTACCAGCATCTTTTAAGGACGTTCATCTGAATGCGGAAATGTTGCTTTGTAAATCTCTTTTTCTTCCACGTGCTATTTTTAGGAGACACAAAAATGCCTTCCGGCGAATAACGCATGAATATGGATGACACGCTGCGCTGTTGAATGCGGTTTTGGGCAGGAAAGCTGCAACAAAAACACCAACATGCTTGCAGGTAATGCGTATTCCTCTTTCCGTAAGTCCTCGACAAGAAATCTTCCATTACAGCAATTAGGAGACAGATCCTACATATGGTGTTTGTTCACACAGTAGTATGGAGTGACAGCGGTACACTCAAAAACCTTTCACAGAAGGATTACGTTTTTCAGGATTTACTTTCCTAACAAATCCCTACTAAACTAATGCTAGTAAATATATACAGCTCTGTACAAATCAAACAGGCGGATTCCTTATTAAAATCTATGAAAGATGATTCTGTTTATTATAGATTTGGAGCATAATGCATTAGTTTACCAATTGGAGCTGTCATCCAAAGGTGATAGAAAACATGTAAAACTCATCATTCATGATTTACTTTGATTTATCGTCAATTAAAAATGGCATTGTTGTCATGAATAAATCAAAGTAACAAAGTTATCTGTCCTCTATGTACTTTAGATGTTATTGAATGCATCTCTATGTATATAGCTTAAAATTTGGGCCAATTTGGGGCTTGGTGAGCATGCATCTTCGAAGACAAGTTTATTTTTACGATAGTCAATTTTTCAAGTCTCCTTCAGTGTCAGCTCATATCCTTGAGAAGGAGGCCAGAAGAGAAATGATTTACTAATCAGGTCTTTTGTGGACGAGTAGTCTAAGTAAACTCTTCATTTTAATATGTCATGACAGCGGTGGACACTAGAGGACGATGTTGCAATAAAAGACACATTACAGTCTGACATGAACCTCATTGAAATTATTAGAAATCATTTAAAGATAGAAATAAATTAAAGTTTTGGCCTTCTGAGAAAGAAGTCAATGTCGTGCAAAATTAAAATGTTTCATACTTTCAATAAAGCCTGTATATAGATATGGTTTCCCAGACAGGGATTATCTTAAACCAGGACTAGGCCTTAGTTTAATTAGGAATTATAACTAGTTTTAATAAACATGCCTTACTAAAAACATTACCTGTGTGCATTTTGAGGCAAAACAATGTATTTTAAAGGTGCAGTGTGTAATTTTTAGAAGGATCTCTTGACAGAAATACAACATAATATACAAAACTATATTATCAGGGGTGTATAAAGATCTTTCATATTGAACAGTTATCTTTTTGTTACCTTAGAATGAGATGTTTTTATTTACATAAACCGAGGGTCCCCTTACATGGAAATCGCCATTTTGTGCCGCCATGTTTCTACAGAAGCCAAACTTTTTTACTAAGTTGTCTCCGAAGATGACATGTTTGTACGGTGGCGGCTACCGTAGCTTCTCTATAAGTTTCAAAAGCGAGGGGTGAGCAGTGAACTGAGCCTTCAATTCGCAATTCGCAAACTCACCACTAGATGCTGCTAAAATTTACACACTGCACCTTTAAGATATGTCAGTGCAAGCTGTTTTTAGTTTGGACAGCTCTTACATTAGTTAAATATCTGTCTGGGAAACCGCCCCATAATGTAAAAAGTCATATATTTTCGTAAATTGTAACAATAATTTTTAGTGCTTGCAACTATTACAGGCTAATGCATTTTCCAAAAAAAATAACGTTAAGTCTAAAAGTTTATGGGTCAGTTTCCCAGGGTTTAGATTAATCCAAGGCTTTAGTTATATTAGGACATTTAAGTAGTTTTTACAAACAAACCTTACAAAAAACAATACTGTTATGCATTTTAAGGAAAAAAAACAATGGCACTGATATACACTCACAAAAAGGATTATTAGGAACACCTGTTCAATTTCTCATTAATGCAATTATCTAATCAACCAATCACATGGCAGTTGCTTCAATGCATTTAGGGGTGTGGTCCTGGTCAAGACAATCTCCTGTACTTCAAAATGAATGTCAGAATGGGAAAGAAAGGTGATTTAAGCAATTTTGAGCGTGGCATGGTTGTTGGTGCCAGATCTGATCTGGGCAGGTCTGAATATTTCACCATCTACTCAGTTAACACAGTCTCACCCCATTTCGTCAATATTTGACGACACTTGACCATTCGTCAATATGTGACGCGGAGGGTATACCTTCAATACTATTACGTCCGTTGCATTCTCTTCTCCTATTTTCTTACCAATTTCGCGTCGGTTTAGGGTTAGATTATGCAAAATTAAACCGTGTACGCGAAATTAAACAGTGTACGCGAAATTAAACAGTTGTCACCTGGCGTTGGGGTTAGAAACAGTTGTCACCTGGCGTTGGGGTTAGAGTTAGGTTTGGGTAGGGATGTCATTATGTAAATCTAACCCTAAACCGACGCAAAATTGGTAAGAAAATAGGAGAAGAGAATGCAACGGACGTAGTAGTATTGAAGTCCCCAGTTCGTCAAAAAATGACGCGAAAGGTATACCCTCCGCGTCACATATTGACGAATGGTCAAGTGTCGTCAAATATTGACGAAATGGGGTGAGACTGGGTTGACTCAGTTACTGGGATTTTCACACACAACCATTTCTAGGGTTTACAAAGAATGGTGTGAAAAGGGAAAAACATCCAGTATGCGGCAGTCCTGTGGGTGAAAATGCCTTGTTGATGCTAGAGGTCAGAGGAGAATGGGCCGACTGATTCAAGCTGATAGAAGAGCAACTTTGACTGAAATAACCACTCGTTACAACCGAGGTATGCAGCAAAGCATTTTTGAAGCCACAACACGCACAACCTTGAGGCGGATCGGCTACAACAGCAGAAGACCCCACCGGGTACCACTCATCTCCACTACAAATAGGAAAAAGAGGCTAGAATTTGCACAAGCTCACCAAAATTGGACCGTTGAAGACTGGAAAAATGTTGATTTTTGATTTCTGTTGAGACATTCAGATGGTAGAGTCAGAATTTGGCGTAAACAGAATGAGATCATGGATCCATCATGCCTTGATACCACTATGGAGGCTGGTGGTGGTGTAATGTTGTGGGGGATGTTTTTTTGGCACCCTTTAGGCCCCTTAGTGCCAATTGGGCATCATTTAAATGCCACGGCCTACCTGAGCATTGTTTCTGACCATGTCCATCCCTTTATGACCACCATGTACCCATCCTCTGATGGCTACTTTTAGCAGGATAATGCACCATGTCGCCAAGCTTGAAAAATTTCAAATTGGTTTCTTGAACATGACAATGAGTTCACTGTACTAAAATGGCACCACAGTCACCAGATCTCAACCCAATAGAGCATCTTTGAGATGTGGTGGAACGGGAGCTTCAAGCCCTGGATGTGCATCCCACAAATCTCCATCAACTGCAAGATGCTATACTATATATATGGGCCAACATTTCTAAAGAATGCTTTCAGCACCTTGTTGAATCAATGCCACGTAGAATTAAGGCAGTTCTGAAGGTGAAAGGGGGTCAAACACAGTATTAGTATGGTGTTTCTAATAATCCTTTAGGTGAGTGTATGTTAAGATAAGTAAGTGCAACATGTTTTTAAATTAAGGCAGCTCAAACATGCATTTTAGTCTAAGCCCTGTTTGTTAGATGTTTATTTTATTCAGTTATAATATAAGTGTGTGTTGTTTGAGCTTGTTCTTTTCACACCGAAACGTAGGCTGATCCATATTGCATCAAAGAGACCGAGTTAAATAAATCTTATTGACTGATCTACTTTTCACAGTGACACTCAGACCTGCAGTCAACAAGCATCTTCCTTGTGACACGATCAAAGGCCTCGGTAAAAAGTCGCCTCAGCATTTCATGGGCTACTTAGATAGACTGCATCCTTTACATATGGCCGTATTATTTCACTCCATCTTTTCTCGACTTCCCCTCCTCTGCATTCATACACTAACTGAGATCATTCGGGATACGGGGGGATGAGATGGCTGATCCGAAGTGACGTGCCCGGACAAGCCCCCACTTCCCCCCATTCCTGGACTTTCTTCTCGGCACTGGGCAGGCTCGCGTTGAGCTGTTTTTGTTCACGGGAGCTCATGCGGATAATTCGCGGGGATGGAGCGGACACAAGGGATGGGCTGTCACAAGGAGTTGGCTCAAGGGGTGTGGGAAAAATAGCAACGGCATCTTTCTGTGCTGAAACGCGGCTCTTGATGATGAACATTAAATATGAATGCATTCATAAGCATGAAAAAAAATGAAGCACACCTCTCTCTCTCTCCGCCTTTCGATGTTCTCAATGCTCATTTCTAATTTCTTTCTTCTTGTGTCTCTCTCTTCTGATTCTTATTTGAAAATTGCTGGAATAATCCTACTGACAAGGGGCCTTCAGATCCTAGCCAACATGCTGAATTATTTTGATTCTTTATTAATAAACTGAAGTAGAATTAAACTGTTTCCCACTGCAGCACAGACGGGTGCTGTGTTTGGAGCCAATGAGATCAGTCGTTGAGATTATTTGTGCACTATACGGTTGATAAAGTGTCTGTATAGTGGGTGTGAGTGCATTTTAAGATGCACAATGAGTTATGCTGTTTATTAGATGATCCAGTATCTCATTCATACCATAAAAATTTGATATTTGCAATAAATAGATCTGCATTTAAAAAGGAAATAAAGGCAGAAGAAAACAATGTAGGCTCCTGCATGTTAAAGGTAGACTTACCAGCTTTATGAATTTTCATGAATAAATGTATATATATTATGTGTGAAGATTCACAGAAATAGTTTACCCAGAAAAAACATTGTTCATCATTTTCTACTCCCAAAGTGCTTTTTGTATCTTTTGTCATTTTAAGAGTTGTTTCACAGCCACCAGAGATGTCATGTCCATTTAAACTAAGGAAGCACGTGCTCCCTTGGATTTTTGTGCCAAGTGGATTTGCATGCAACCTCAAAATTAGTGAAACATCTTTTCATTTGTTACTTTGTCTAATAGGCAAAATATGACCAGTTCTGCACTTTACACTAAGATTTCGCTGTTTTAATCATGAATTTAATGAATTATACAAATCCAGACGCAAGAGAACTGCGCTGGTGCCATTATTGTGCATTGTTGTGGACACGTTGCTACTGGTGCTGCATTTTTTTATCTGATAAAATAAAAAAGCCATCACAAACACTTTTAAAAAGCCTGCAATGTTCAGTTTACCCAAATATGATGGTTCAAAGTCAATTTTTTAATGTTTATATCTTGATTCACCACTAGAGGCAGTGTGGAATCACATGTTTATATTCTCTGATATGGAAAAATGCATTCATCTAATAATTTTATATGAATATGTTGTATAGGCTAGGTTTTTTTTATTACTCTTTTCCAGCTATTGACGAGTTATCTCAATATTCAAAACGTTTCCTTATTTTTTTCTACTGAAAAACAACAGCATATGGTTTGGAACAACACAAAGGGAAGTAATAATTACAGATTTGTCGTTTTCGGGCGTACTGTTCCTTTAAGCAATTCAACCTGAAGCAGAATTTTTTTTTGTAAAATGCGAGTTCAATACACTTTGCTCAGCAAGCATCATCTCAGACAGATATTTGTACTGCAAGTATGTACAGCTCTTGGTTTTGCCACAGCTGTCACTTTGCACTTTCCATGCGTCTTCATTCAGAACCCAGTCATCATTCTCACTGTGATTTTTGTTTCACTGCGGTGTCTCTAAAGAGAGATAGTCTGGTCGACAAGATACACAGGCAGTCACATGCAAACGCCTCCCTCTCCATCTCCAGCATCCCTGTGATTCCTAACAAGTCCCTAGGCCTCTTTCTCTACGATCCAGAGATCCCAGAGGAGCAGCAGGTGTACAAACCCCCTCGCTCACATCCTTACGGTCCCGACGCTTTCTTCCCAGACTGCGCATAAGCCATGAGAAGTCTGGACGTATGTAAGATTGGGGGTTCGTTGACGCAATGATTCAACCACAGAGGGTGGACTTGGAAGTAGAAGGAAAGAAACCAGCCTCCCAAAAATAGTCCTCCCCGGGCCATTGTGTCAGAGGACAAAGTGACATTGCGAAGATCGCTTACATCTGTGTGTAACCTCGCAGTCACGAACGCCCCCTGCCCAAGTTCTGAGCAGACTCCACTGTCATCCTCCAAGGAACAGCCATTTTGGAAAGCTCTCCCGGCACAGATGTTGCATATTAAAAAGTGGGACTCTTCGAGAGGAAAGGAGAGTGGTGGGGGATCTCTCGGTGGGTCTCACCTGCGCCGTCATCCGCAAAGCCAATCCATGAGAGAAAGCTGCCTAACCAACCAAAGACAAAGTGACAACAATGATAAAGTCGTCTCATTTCCTGTCTGACCCTGAACGGGTGAAGATGTGGACAAATGACTTTACTCATAAGAGTGTTTTGTTTACTGCTTTTCCTAGGTCTTTACTCTGTGACTTCTTTCTTTCATATCTAGATCTAGTCCACAAGTAATGAGCCTTCTTATAATGTGAACAGCAAAATATCAAACCTATGTGCTGGTTGAGCATCATCACAAATACAAAAGTGACTTGGTTCTTACTTTTTACTATAACACCTGATCATTAAAATATTCCTCAAAGGAATGTATGGATTGTTTTATAGATCCTAATGTTTTTAGGCACTTCCTCTGCTTTGAAGCACCTTGGGTAAGAACAGGTTCATGTCCACAAGATGGTGATATTGACCAAAATACAGCCTGTTTTTAGTGGCCGGCCTTAATGGAAAATGATATGCTGTTTTCAGTGCAAAAGTGAAGTTCATAGAGTACAAGCTTGGAAGGCAAACGTATGATGTGATTTAGTGGGGAATACAAGTTCACATTTCACTTTATCACTTCCAGAAAAATAGTTAAAGTTATGTATTTAAATGTTTTTGTGCTGCCCTAGAGATTTGTGGGATATGTTTTTAGATATGCAAGCTGCTCACCTCCATAAATCTAATGGAAAGTAAAAAAAAAAACAAAGACGAAAGATTCCAACCGCAATTTCTTATATATAACATTGACAAAAGATATATGTTAAATTCCAAACTTGTTTTCTTTAAAAATGCTTTAAATGTTATATACTTTTTATTTTTCATAACTTACTGGCAAACTCATAAGCATAAATACTAGTTTTATTTAATATTTTAAAAATTTGGTTAAAGAAAAAAATCATTACTGAGAAAGGAAAAATAGACATTTTTGCTCTAACATAATTTTTTTGGTTTGAGGAATATTTATATATTTTTGCAAATATACAAAAATAATTTTGTACTATTTTGCTGTTTTATAATGACGTTGCACTGTAAAAAATATTTTCTGCCTTAACTTTTTTTGGTAACGCTTTACAATAAGGTTCATTAGTTATTATTAGTTAACTACACACTGAAAAAAATGAGTCATTGAATTTAATAATTTTTTAAGGTAAGTGGTTGCAATCAATTTATTTAAGCTACATTTAAACAAAAGTTTTATATTTTATTTTACTTTTTTGTTTAAATGTAGCTTAAATAAATTGATTGCAACCACTTACCTTAAATTTTTTTATTAAATTCAATGAATCATTTTTTTTCAGTGCATTAGTTAACATGAACTAATAATGAACTGCACTTATATAGCATTTATTAATCTTTGTTAATGTTAATTTCAACAATACTTTATTAAAATCTTGTTAACGTTAGTTAATCCACTGTGAACTAACATGAATAAACAACTAAAAGCTTTATTTCTATTTACTAACATTAACAAAGATTAATAAATACTGTAACAAATGTATTCCTCATGGTTTGTTCATGTTAGTTAATACATTAACTACACTGTAAAAAATACTTTACTGCCTTAAAAATTTTTGTTGAATCAACTTGGATTTACAAGTCATTTCAACTTACTATTATTTATCTTGACTAGAGATGAGTTGTTATAACTACAGGTGAGTTGTTATAACTTATAAAATTAAGTTGACTTTTCTCAACTATATTTTATAAGTAGTTGCAACTCACCTCTGTTGACATGACTTGTAAATCTGAGTTGATTTAACAAAAAATTTTAAGGCAGTATTTTTTACAGTGTAATGTTAACTAATTAATCTTATTGTAAAGTGTTACCCTTTTTTGTTTAATCAACTAAGATTAACTACAAACTGAAAGTCATTTCAACTTACTATTATTTATCTTGACTAGAAATGAGTTGCTACAACTTATAAAATTTAGTTGAAATATGTCAACTTCATTTTATAAGTTGTAGCAACTCAACTCTTGTCAAGATAAATAACAGTAAGTTGATATGACTTGTACATCTGAGTTGGTTAAACAAAACAAACAAACAAAAAAAGGCAGCAAACATTTTTTTACGGTGTGTATAAATTGATTATATTGCTGGTTTGTGACCCTGGACCATAAACCAGTCATAAGCAGCTTGGGTATATTTGTAGCAATAGCCAAAAATGCATTTTATGGGTCATAATTATTGATTTTTCTTTCATGCACAAATCATTAAGATTATGTTCCATTAAGATATTTTGCACATTTTCTACCATAAAAATATAAACACTTTTTTTAATGGATGCAGTGCTAAGGACTTCATTAATTTGGGACAATTTTAAGTGCTATTTTCTCAATATTTAGATTTTTTGCACCGTCATATTCCAGATATTCAAATAGTTGTATATCACAATTTTGTCCTATCATAACAAACCACACATCAACGGAAAGCTTATTTATTTTAAGCTTTCAGATTATGTATAAATCGATACAAAAATCTACCCATATGATTGTTTTGTGGTCCAGGGTCACATTTGAGGGCAGCGACATCTAATAAAGTAAACTAAAACTGATTAACTAAATAAATCATTAGAGCTTCTTTTCAGGATACATTTTTGTGTATCTTATCTTTAATATATAAAAAATTCTTTACACTTATCTCTGTCTATATAGCCTCTGTCTGTCTGGATAGAAAATTGGAGAAGTATATAATACTGTAACAATCTGCCAGTGTGTGTCTCCTGTGTTGTTTGTAAAGTCTCTGAGGAATAAGGGTGTAGAGTTGGGGGTCAGACTGGTTCAGTGGCTTCATGCCCAGATGCCCAATGTGAGGGGCAGGGTTCAGGTGTGTGTTGACCAGGGCTCTTTGGGGCTGTGAGTAAGAGGTTGTGACCTGCTGTGCTCACCAAGGGTCCATGGTGATGTTTGCCCTGTTGCTGTGCTGCTGTTTCGCTCTCTGCCCGTAAGACATTTAGAAAAACTTTGTATTAAAGGGAGTGCTACATTATAATATAAGCATTTACTTCATTGCATTTTAAAAGGTGCCAAGATGTTGTTTATTGAATTATATATGTTTTCAATTGATGTGATTGATAATCTTAAATACCCAAATGCATCAGAGGATAATCAATACATTTAACTGACTGATAATTATTTATGTATGCATCGATCTGTGTGTCAGACAGAATTGACCCGTCATTAATGTTTATACTCCAATAGTTTTCGTCTCGTATTCAGGCGTCTACCTTGAAAGATTCATAACCACACTATCAATACAGCCAGGACAATTTATCATCCATATTTTACAAGGACACCACACTCCTTTATCCTAACCCAAAAACTTCAACTGGGAAACGGATAACTAGCATTACCCCCAAACTTTTAGACTTTTCCCTTTTTGTTTTCATTGTGGTGGTTGGAATTATACTGAATTTATTGATCACAGCTTCCCAAAAGAGTAAAGTTCCAATTATTTTTTTATTGAATGTTGATTCTTTGTTCTCAAAGTGGAGTCAGGCATAAATATTGGGCATAATGAAACTTACTAGTTTGTCAAACTAATAATGTTTTCAGACATACAGTAATGATACCCCGTCTGCCATTGGTTAATGAAACGGATGACTACAAACCCTAAAAATCTATATAAAAATTCAACACGGTGAATTTCTTATTGTTTACTTTGCATGTTGTGACCCTAGACCAAAAAAATTGTTGGCTTTTGTTAAAGGAGTAGTCCACTTTATAGATGGGGCCCATTGACTTACCATAGTATTTTTTTTCCTACTATAAAAAGTCAATGGACCCCAACTTTAAAGTGGAATACTCCTTTAAAGGAAAACACCGCTGTTTTTCAATATTTTACTATGTTCTTACCTCAATTTAGATGAATTAATACATACCTATCTTTTTCAATGCATGCTCTTAATCTTTGTACAGTGCATCGTGAATGTGTTAGCATTTAGCCTAGCCCCATTCATTCCTTAGGATCCAAACAGGGATAAATTTAGAAGCCACCAAACACTTCCATGTTTTCCCTATTTAAAGACTGTTACATGAGTAGTTACACGAGTAAAGCCCGGTGCACACTGTGAGATTTCAGCCAGGATTTAGCTGTCTGGGACAAATTTTGAAATCCTAAACGATTTCTGGAATCCCAGGCTAAAATCTGCCGTCTTTGATCGGTAGTTTGACATGTTCACAGACAGCCGATTAATGACCGTTGCGATCAAAATTACCCTCCGACAAAATTCTGGCAGTGTCAGAAATTTTGAGATACAATCCTGCTGTGTGACATCTCCCTGCGACAACCGGCAGCTCAATAACCAATAGAAGCACAGAACCCGATGACACAGTTAGTGCGGCGACAACAAATCAACGCAGACAAATGTAAAAAAGAACCAGGTAGACTGTACAGCTGGAGGAAAAACTTGTGGAGTTATGGAAACAATAAAGAGTGTTTGTACAACGTGTCATCGCCACTGTACCATGATAGGATAAAAATGAAGCAGCCTGGAGAGAAATCGCGCTGGAAATTCAAATGCCAGGTACTCATCTCCTTCGTTTTTTCTTCTTTTATGCTCGAGACAAGTCATGATTAAAATGAACAGTAGATGTTGTTTCGGTTTGTTAGCCTTCGCTTCAGCGCAGTGGCGGATGCAGAACGTGACATATGGGTGGGCATGGATTAAGTCCGGGTGGGCCTGAATCTATGGGTGTCACTTTTGAATAAGAAACTATAACAAGTCTATAAAATTCGTCAAGACTTCAGAACACTAATTTAAACAGCATACACACAGACCCGAACTGCACGTCACATTTTTGACATTATTGATATTTTAAATTGTAATGCAACGTGACATTAATTAAGCCTTTTTGGTAAAAAGCCTACAAAAAAAGAACCTGCACACAGTGACAAGAAATAAAAATGAATTAAAGTGTTTAAATAAATACGGCTACTAAATGCTTAAAATGAAGCTTCTAACATCATATTCTCTTCATGCAAATCACTAAAAATATATTTTCGTTCTCACATATTTAAGTTAACTTACTAAATAAAGAAAGAAAAAGGAATTGCTAGAATAATGTTAGACTCTGAGGTTAAACGAAATGACAAATAAATAAACATTTAATATACTTTTTGATGAGCACAAGAGCAAGCCTACTCGTGAAGAGCGGAGCCGAGGAGCGCGCATATCAGACGTGAACAAAAGGAATAATGGGTTTAATTATGCGTTCACTTCATTTCCTGACAGTTTCACTTGTTATTGAGGATATTAATGATGCCGAATTACATACAATATAATTACCGAACTAAATCTGAGAGAATGCAAACACATTACAATATTTTTTTCCTCCGCACGACGGGCAGGGCGCATAATTTTTTTTAGCCCGACAGGAATTCGCCATAGCCCCGGGACTTCGGGGTAGTAATTTTGCGAGTCCTGCATAGGTTTGTTTTGTTGAAAGACTTTCTTTAAAGTGAATTTCGTTTTGTATAAATTGTATCTTAATATTAATCAATGTTTAATCAAACAATTGCCTCGATTTAATAAATAAGAAGCAAACCAAGAACGTCTGTGGTGTGGATTGAAGTGAACCCACTATATTTCCGCAGCCTACACGTCTTTCTGCTTTTAATGCATTTCTTAAATGAATGTCTCAATTACACAGTAGGCTATAGGTTGTTATGATAGGCTATTTGTTGCTTAAAAGCAATAGGCTATATTGTATAAAGTGTGGCAAAAAACGTGGCGTGACTTATAGTGCTAGTTAGAGGGTTAGAGAGCTGGTATGGCTTTCGGTATAGGCTATCAAACAACATCACTGTGATCAGATGTTTTCTTTCTATTTTTTACCCCGCTGTCATATTTGTTGTGTGTTTATGTTATTGAGAGGAAAGCGCGGAGCACATATTTATAACGTGTTGTTATTCAAAATACGTTTTCCACTTGCTTGCAAAAAAGTTCTCAAAGTGATCATGGCTGAAAGCTGCTCGGGAATATTTTTCTCATTAACCATAATGTAACGCAACATTCAACTGCTTTATAATAGTTTTTAGTTATCAGGCTTACTTATAATTTTACTGTTTTTAACATAAAATGCAATAGATAAAATACACCACATAAAGTAGTATACATGTCTAACTATACAGAGTAGTATTTTTTACATTTCTGATGGGGGCGGGCCAGCTGTCAATATAGCTCCGCGCCTGCTTCAGCGTGTGTTTTCCCAGCCGTCGTCAATCGATGACGTAAAACTGCGGATGCGTTTGTTTGCGTGCGTCCGATTTTTAAAAGTATTTAAACTCGTACAGTCTGACATTGATGGAAACTGAGATCATATAGTGTGACATGGACTTAATTACGATCTTAATCGCACAGTGTGGCAAGCAACAATCCTAAAAGACTATTTAAAATCGCACAGTGTATACCGGGCTTAAGTATGGTGGCACAAAATAAAACGTGGAGATTTTTAAGCGGATAAAAATGAGAACTATATTGTATGGCGGAAGAGCACTTAGTTTGCAGCACTTCGACCTTGGGCGCAGTAATATTGGTGGAAATTTGAATGAGAGGGGAGTAATATAGTTTATAAAAAAGCAATATAGTTTTCATTTTTTATCGCCACGTTTTATTTTGTGCCACCATACTTTTGTCTCGTGTAACTACTCATGTAACAGTTAATCCCTGTTTGGATCCTAAGGAATGAATAAGGCTAGGCTAAATGCTAACACATTCACGACACACTGTACAAAGATTAAAGGCACAGTATGTAGGATTGTGGCCAAAACTGATATTGCAATCACAAAAATTGTGGCTAAAACTGGTACTGCAATCTCACAACTGGTGGCCAATACACAACATGACAACATAAACATCAGTTGAGGGCTGCAACTCCACTTTTTAAATGACAATATACTGGCCAGACCACTGTTGTCAGTGATATAAGTATTTGAAATGAAAATTATTTCTTAATGTCTAGTGACATATCAGTGCCATTTTATGATTAATTGATATAAATGTCTTACATACTGTTCCTTTAACTGTGCACGCATTGAAAAAAGATAGGTATGTATTAATTCATCTAAGTTGAGGTAAGAACAGTAAAATATTGAAATATGGTGGTGTTTTCCTTTAAAGTAGCAAGGGAATATTTGTAGCAACAGCGAAAAATGTTTATGCCAAAAATCATTAGAATATTAAGTAAAGATCATGTTCCATGAGGATATTTAGTAAATTTCCTACCGTAAATATATATATAAAAGTATTTATCATTAGCAAAATGGGTTGATAAGGACTTCATTTGGACAACTTTAAAGCCGATTTTCTCAATATTTAGATTTTTTGCACCCTCAGATTTCAGATTTTTAAATAGTTTGCCAAATATTGTCCTATCGTAACAAACCATACATCAACAGAAAGCTTATTTAATCAGCTATAATATCCATCTATAGACTTATATGAAATGATAAGTATAAATGTATCAGAGCCATAAACGTAACCTTAACCAATGACATATTTGTGTTTTATATGGTGTGAAAACCCTGTGGAAGTGTAAAGTGAAAAGATCCCCTGAGGCAGAATTAAGTGAGAGGTCAACAGAGGGTCACATTTGAAAGTGTTGTACCAAAGCACTATTATATTTTTACGTCTTACAAAGTTGTCAAAAATAGTCCCTAGCAGTCACTGGGTCTGGTACCTTTTTAAAAAGTACACATTTGCATCTGAATCTCATATTTATACATCAGACCATTTTTTTCTAAAAGTGACGACTGTGCTGATCAACAAAAAGTGAGATTGTTTTGTCACCCTTAAAGGGACACTCCACTTTCTTTGAAAATAGGCTAATTTTAGTGTTTAGCTCCCCAGAGTTAAACACTTAATATTTATCGTGTTTTTTTAATCCATTCAGCCGATCTCCAGGTCTGGTGGTACCACTTTTAGCATATCTTAGCATAATTAAAAGTTGCGATTTTCTAGGCCGATATGGCTAGGACCTATACTCTCATTCTGGCGTAATAATCAAGGATTTTGTCGTTCCATGGCTGCAGCAGGCGCAATGATATTACGCAGTGCCCGAAAATAGTCCCCTTGGTAACTTTGAATAGAAGGGGACTCTTTTCGGGCACTGCGCAATATCACTGCACCTGCTGCAGCCATGTTACGACAGCAAAGTCTTTGATTATTACGCCAGAATGAGAGTATAGTTCCTAGCCTAGAAAATCACAACTTTTAATTTTCTGTCGGTCTTAGTACACGATGTATCTACAGAAGAGTCAAGTTTTAAATAGGAAAAATATCGAATCTCTTTGGTTATTTTTTAGCGCGATGCTAATGGTCTAATCAGATTCTATGGATTATGCTAAGCTATGCTAAAAGTGCTAGCGCCAGACCAGAAGATCGGCTGAACGGATTCCAAAACTGTAAAAATCAAATATTTAACTCTAGGGGAGCTGGAAATGAGCCTATTTTAAAAAAAGGGGGAGTGTCCCTTTAAAATAACTATTTATAAGGTCTAATTTTATCACATGCAGTTACATTGTGGTACTTGGCCTGAAAAGTTTAAGAATGAAATATGAAATATTCATCCCCTCTTAGCAATTTCTCTCTGTTTTCAAGTAGTTTAGCATACAAGAAGGACAAAGGCAAACTGGACGCGACTATTTATTATTTGTGGACTGATTCTCTATTTAATTGATGCAGTGTACATTAGATGTCCAAAAAGCTGCCCATGTCCACTAAGAAGCACTGAGTTAAGTTCACGCAGTCAGACAAATGATGACAGATTAAGGTCTTGCCCTTGCATGGAGCGCTCTGCTCAAATACATCATTACTGAGACAAACCTCATTTGTTTAGCTCTGCCGCCAAAACAGGGGCTTTAGAGTTAACATTGAAACGTATTACAAAGATACATAGTTGATTTTCCAGCCTCGTTAGCCATTGACTTTTCACTCCCTGCGTTCATTTTCTTTTGAAACTTTCTGAAGTCATTCAAGGACATTGAGTCGCTAAAGTTTAAGCGTTGGCCCGTATGGGCACCAGCGTGCCAACGGGGGTGAAGGGTACGTCCATAATGCCTCTTAAACTACCGTCTCGCTAGCAGACTGGCAATCTACTGTACGCTTAGTCTAGCATTGCCGAACAATTGCAGACTCTAGCCAAATTTGTCTACCATTGCACCTGGCCCTCAATAGGCACAATTTGGCTTTCTTTTGCACCCACGCCGTGTGACATATTGCCCTCGAGCACTGTCCATCTGACCAGGGAAAGGAGTTTTCACGCTAGGCTAATTGTAGAAAAAAGTCTTATAAAGCAAGATTTTATTGCAATGACACCCCGCTGTGGGAGATGATCGGTGAAAGACAATTGAGAGGTGCGGATATACCACAGGGCTGTTAAAACTATAGCCTCAAGGTCCTTACTACAAAATTTTAATGCGAAGTGTTTTGATGTGTTACCAATAAATCACTCCCGTCATGGTACACTGTAGAATAAATGACTTGTGGGATCCTATTTAGTTTATTACAAGGTATCTCCCGGTGTACTTCCCAGCCCTGTTGTGTATTTACATTTTGTTTTAGTTTGTGATTACTACAGGTGATGAACAACCATGCCATCCAAATTGAAAGTTGCTACAGCTTTTTATACTGTACTGTAGTAAGCCATGTCGCCCATTTGCTTAAACCGGTGACTTGCCAATACCAACACAAAGACATGCACTTTAATGTTGGAAAACAGACCAATAAAGATAAAGCACTTGCACCATTTCAACTCGTATTGATCCTGGAAGCTAAGGGCTTAAGGTTATGGCACCGTCTAAGCTCAATCCAGGCATGAAATGGTCCCTAGATACCGCTCCCATCCGAAACCAAGGTCTTAGCTGCTGTGTGTTTCTCCAGGTTGTACGGATCTGTCCTTGAACTCCGCTGGAGGGGAGAAGACTAATTTTCTCTTTAAAAAAGTTGTGAGGAAAAAAATGATCCTCCAGTGATTCGTTTTAAGGTGATATAAAAGACGATAAAGGTACAAAGCAGACGGCGTCAAGTTTGTTTTGTACCGTTTCGTGTTTCGCGCATCGATGAGTATCCCGGCTAACTGTGGAGCAACGCATTTCCATTATTCAACCTCATTACCGCACGGCAATAAATAAAAACATGGCAACTAAAAATAAAAACAACTTGAGAATCCATTAAACGTTGACTAACAGAACTAACAGAAGCAGATGTGTCCTATTTAGGCTAATATCAACTTTATCTTCCATGTGAGTGGGTAAACTAGTGATTGATAGCATCTGACAAAGGTACAGCTGTAAAACAAACCAATACTCTCCTGGTATTGTGAAAAATGGCAGGCTTAATTTCTTATATTTCTTTATTCAAACACTATTGATTGAAAGGGCGATCAGATCTCGCCCTCTTAGATGTAGATTAAGGGTAACCTAACATGAAAGGTGTGCTCGACTTTGATTATATTAATTTGCAACATATACTTTTGGGCTTTTAAACAACATGGAGCTCAACATATTGCCCAACAGCCTGGGTAAAAAACCATGTCAAGACTTCAGTCGATCGCTTATTCTAGTATCCAATTCAATTCAATTCAATTCAATTCAATTCAATTTTATTTATATAGCGCTTTTCACAAAAGTCAATTGTTTCAAAGCAGCTTTACATAAATAGAAGCAGTGAAAAGCACAGAAAACGACAGATAGCACAACAGAATACATGATAGCATGAGCAGTTAAATTTGCTGCGGCTATGACTCAATATTATAATTGCACGTATTACT
Organism: Misgurnus mizolepis; assembly: GCA_025389145.1. Taxonomy (NCBI): domain Eukaryota; kingdom Metazoa; phylum Chordata; class Actinopteri; order Cypriniformes; family Cobitidae; genus Misgurnus; species Misgurnus mizolepis. The sequence goes on along the minus strand of JAIFKI010000012.1, from coordinate 35,484,620 downwards.
AAAGCAACGTATAGAAGAGGAAGCTAGGTAAAGCCCAAAAAGGCTGCCTCCCCGGGGTGAAAAACCCCCTAGGAGAAAAAAAAACCCCGGGCTTTTATCCGAGGAAAAATAAGTCCTAGGAGGGAAAAACCCTTGGGAGAACGGAAATGGAGATTTAGCGGAGATTAAGCGGTTCTGCCGGTGATCGTTGGTCAGGTATCAGCTGGGCATAACGTTGAAGGACAGCCAGTAGATCAGAGGTGTGCCGACTTTCACATCTACCGGGACTGGGTCTGTTTGTCTCGTCCTCGGGTCGAGGACGAGACAGGGAGAGAAAAACAAAATCGTATTAGCGTAGCGGCCGTTCATATGTATTGAAGTGTCACACAGTGATGTGGTTTAACTCAGCTTAGTTCCAGACAGACTAAATATTGCGGCATAATTATGTTATCCACAGTTGAGGATTTAGCAAATTGGGGGCCCAATGCGAGGGTATATATGGTAAATAAGGGTCACCTTCCGATCTTTAAGAGAAAATGAAAAGAAACATTCATGTTTCTTTTCTTTTGGCCTTTTTAGTAGCCAATAGTTTAAGCAATGGACGCCAATTGTATATGTATTACAAAGGATTTCGTTAAAACTTTTATTGATGGATATAAATTGATATATGTTACCCTTGGTCTCCATTTTATGCCTTTTATTCATTGGACAAGGAAGAGAGATACACTATAAGTAAGTAAGACATACACTACAAAAATACTCCTACTGTAGGCTATTTCCAACCCAGCATTGGGTCAAAAAATGTTGAACCCTTAGTTATGAACGAATGTAACCTATGCTGGGTTGTTTTAACCCAAAATGCTGGGATGTTTTAACCCTTTGTTGGGTCAAATATAAACATTTTGTGGGTTAATTTAACCTAAAGGCTGCATTCACCCATCAACTTTTTCCAAATAGGAATGGAGGCAGAAGAGTATCTGTTGATAAAAATAAAGACGCTTTAGGGGTGATTAAAGAATAAAGCTTACGAAAACCGAAGACAGACTTTTCACTGAAGTCACACAGATGACATGTTGTCCTCAGACATGTTTGCGAATTTTTTTTTTCAAAGTTACAGCGTGCGTCTCCCTCAGACAGTAAATGAAGCCTAGGCGCACAAAAAAAAACAGCTGGGGCGCACCAGATAACACGTCATTCGCGTCACTGCAGTCACGTGACTTTAGTCTCGTGCACGCAGTTCACAACAGACACGAAAGAGAAGACAATGCTGGATAAAGTCGTAATTTTTGTTATTTTTGGACCAAAATGTAGTTTCGATGCTTCAACAGATTTTAACTGACCCTCTAATGTCACATGGACTACATTGATGATGTTTTTATTACCTTTCTGGACATGGACAGTATACCGTACATAGATTTTCAATGAAGGGTCAACAAGCGTTCGGACTAAATCTAAAACATCTTAAACTGTGTTCCGAAGATGAACAGAGGTCTTACGAGTTTGGAACGACATGAGGGTGAGTCATTAATGACATTATTTTCATTTTTGGGTGAACTATCCCTTTAAGAATAACCAATTATTTTTTTCACAATATGTCCCATAACCAATGAATTTTGTTCACCCTCTCAGAGAAGAACACCAGCGAACCAACTAAAGAAAGACATAAAGGATGTAAAGGCACTTTTTATGACAATTACTTTTAGGTCAGAGCAGTTAACCCCGCAAAATTATCCTTGGCCACCTCTTCATTCGGTCTTCGAAACGAACCAGCGAACATACTGTATAGAGTTTTTCTTTTGCCCCTGGCCTTTGCCAACTACCATTACAGAGAGAAAAAGGGTGCTAAGTGTGTAACAGAGGAGGGCAGGTGAAAACTAATTCATGCCTGAGGCGATCCGTACAACACATTTCTCCTCGCCTGTTTTTGACAGAGCTGTGGTGAAACAGATCAATTTGTGTGTAATACAGTGAGTGGAAATGCTATGGGGCTACGTACACAGTCGTAATTCAATACAAACTTGAAACTAAATCGTTTCTTTTGGGTCTGGACGCATGATGATGGGTTATGACATCATAGGAAATTACAGTATATACGTTAATGAGAGCTCAGTTGTTTTGGTAGACATCAGTGAGGAATTTATCGGTTTTGCAAGTCTCACTAATGTGTCAAGCATTTTATTATGAGCTCAAATATTTTTTTAATTTACTCTACCTGTATTTTAAGAAAAACATCTGACACAAAGTTGAACTGAACACAGTAAAAAATGTGCTATAGTTATACAGCTGTTTGCCAGTAACTTACTGTAGAATTAAATGGATGTTATTTACATAACGGTAAACTACTGGGAGCTGGGTTGTCACCAATCTACTGTTAATTTACAGTTCTACCGTTAAGCTCCCATTTTTAGCGGTATGTTACCGTATTAATACCCTGGAACTAATTTCATTTGGAAACCAATTGCTTGAATCATTTCCATTTAGGATGGAAGGATGCAAATTTCTACAGTATTTTATTGTTTTTGTTGAAGGTCCCATATTTAGTGGTATGTTACCGTATTAAAAACCTGGAACTAATTTCATTTGGGAAACCAATTGCCTTGAATCATTTCCATTTAGGATGGAAGGATGCAAATTTCTACAGTATTTTATTGTTTTTGTTGAAGGTCCCATATTTAGCGGTGCGTTACTGAATTAATAACCTGGAACTCATTTCGTTTGGGAAACCAATTGCTTCGAATCATTTCTATTTAGGATGGAAGGATGCAAATTTCTACAGCATTTTACTGTTTTACTGCGGTATATTACTGTATTAATACCCTGGAACTCATTTCATTTGAGGAACTAATTGCTTTGAACGCTTTCTGGTTAGGATGTAAGGATGCAAAATTCTACAGTATTTTACTGTTTTTGTTGAAAAATAGCATTTTCCTGTAAAATTTTGCAGTTTATTCACAACAGTTTTATACAGTGTAGCAACAGCTTATTCAGTAAGTTAAATAAAACATTAAACAATAACTTTGTCTTTGACAAAGTCTTTGTCTTTACCGAATAAAACTATAAAAATTACAGCATCATGCAAAGCATTCTGGGAACCAGAAATCCTCATCAACCTTTTAACCTTCAGATTTTGGTTTCAATGCTGTGCATGAGGCTGTTATTTTAGTTTTATTATGTACAGATAATGACTTGTTAATGTTTAATGTTCATTTAACTTTGAGCAAACTGTTGCCAGTAAATACTATAAATTTAAATCTACAGTATGTTACTGGCAAACAGCTGCTAGTAATACTGTAATTTCTACAGACATTTTTAGTGACTATTTCCATTGTTTCCTGGGCAACACCTCAGCAATGAAATTTCCTTTTATCCTCAGTATATCAGGTCTATAGTTCAAATAGATGGTGAAATGACAGATATTTCTTGCTCGAATGTAGGATCCGAGTAACCCACTTCTAGCCAAAATAAATTTGAATTTCATTACATGTCGTTTTTGCCAAAATAACTTGAGATCTTGAGAAAGTCAACAGTGATTACAAGTTGTTTGGAGTCATTTACTTAATTATTTTATTTTTGGTCTATAGTTAGACATCTATTACATTTTCAAGGACTTGTTTAGTCTAGACATCCGGGCTGTGTTTGGACGGCTATTAGACGTCTTTTAAATGCAAAATTGCTTGCTGGGATCTGTCCAATGTCAAAAGTAGTGTTGATGCAAACTACTATGGAAATAATTGAATAAAAGATCCAATGCGGGAAATTTCGGGCAAGGCAGAAAATAATTCTACCAATAATAACAAAATCCCAAAGCCAAAAATGAAAGAGAGGATACAGCATTTTATTTTTACGTTCTCCATTTTGATTAGTAGGCTACGTCGTCTTTGTTTTTCTTCCTTTGACGTCTTGCTGACAACGATAGATTAACGGTGTGCATTATATCTGAAGATCAAAAATTACCACAAAAGGGTTGATCGTAAAGATTGCAACATTCAAATTTCGTTTTGATAGCTTGTCATGGGTTTATTGCAAACAAACAGGATATATAAATATACAGCATAAACATTTCTCAGCATTTCTCCCATTAATATGCTATTAGCTTCACAAAATGTCACAGAAAATGGCATTCGTCTCTGCCTGTAAGCATTTTGCGATGATTATTTTTAAGTGGGCCTTTTAAATAATGCACACTTTTTTTGCCACAGAACTTTGACGTATTATGTTGATAGCGGCAAAACTGAGCTTTTGTGCTCCTGTTTTGTTGTGTATTGACTGTGTGCCGGTCTTTACAAAAACACACCGACTCCCCTCTGTAGCGAGAGAAAACACAAAACTGTGCTGACTGGGTGATAGAATTCTACATTTTGGGGAGCTGAATCGATGTAATTAAAATTTGCCTCCGCTTTGTGCCTCTTCTTCTCGTTTCAAAGTGGGAACCTCAGCAAAGTTCTTGTTTTCCCCAAGCTTTCAAAATTGCATCAATTCTATCATCGCCGGCAGCCTGCTTGCGAACTTCACAGCCCGCTGTTTGTAAGACAAAACATCTGTTTAGGTCAGCAATATCACGACTGTGATGGGTTGATGATCTGTTTAGTTTCCTTCTGTGTTACTCAGACTGACTGTGCGCCGGGGGTTCAAGTATGCGTGCGTGTGAGTGTCTGTGTGTGTCACAGTCATCTTTTTGATAATTGGCCTCTTTTGAAAGTATAATACAGTGATGATTGTTACTGGTAATCATCTAAATGTTTAATTCTTTGAATAAAATGGACAATAAAATAGCTTTATTAGTGATAATAATTAGGTATAAAGGATTATACTTTTGTATTATGGACATGTTTAATTACTCAAATAGTAAATCTATAAGATCAGACTTATGATCTGCCAAATGTTAAAACTATAATCTTTTAAAGGAATAATCTGAGCCATGTCTAGGAATAAATATAGAGCTACACAGTCTCAAGAAATTATGTACCTATAGTCACATAATTTAATTTATTTTATTCTTTTTTGTGATACTGTCACGAATTTCCGCGGTTTTTTTTTATGATTGTATCACAAATGTCTTTTATGTATCATTGTCACGTATTGGTTACTCAACTGCTTTTTCCTATTTTCAAACCATTGTCGCTTCGGTTTAGGGTTAGATTCGGTGTTTGCGTTAGGATGTCACTTGAAGTATTGGTTTATACATTTTTTTTCCGATTTTTTATATTTTCTGATTTTTAAACCATTGTCGCCTGGCGTTAGGGTTAGAGTTGGGTTTGAGTAAGGATGTCATTTTATGTAAATCTAACCCTAAAATGAAGAGACAATGGTAAGAAAATAGAACAAAACAGTTGAGTAACCAATACGTGACAATGACACATAAACAGAAATTTGGGATACGATCACGAAAAAACGCGGAAATTCTTGACAGTATCACAAAAAAAGAATAAAAAATTACGTGACTATAGGAACGTCATTCAGTGGTGGGCTCTTTTGGCTTAGGTGGGCCAATAAGCAACTACCAAAACTCTCTAGCAACCACTTGGGAACTAACTAGTAATACCCAAGCACTGTGTAGTGATTTTTACATAGAGGACCACCCCCTATGCGTTTTTAAAAAATGTATAAATCTAGTTTGGTCTAGGTTCTTGATACACTGTAAAAAATGAAAGTATGATCTACTTAAAAAATTACTTAAGTTTGTACTGTAACACCTAAAAATGTCAGAAATTGAAGGTGAAAAACAAACAAAAAAATGACTTTGATTGGTAACACCTAAAAATGTAAGCTTTTCCAACTTAAAATTCACACCTAAAGTAAGAAAATTTAAGTTAAAAAATATATAATTTTGAGTAAAAGGTGAAAGTTAATCCACTGGCACTTTTGCAGTGTACAGTACTGTGCAAAAGTCTTAGGCCACTATGCTACCATTAGATTTGTTGTTTTTGCAATGTTATAGTGATCATATATAATTGCTAACTCAGTCTCTTTAACAGAATACATCCAGAAAATATAAGAAATGTGTAAATAGTATTAAAACCTGTATAAAAATTTAAACTGATTTGTCAAGTTTTTAGGGTAAACTCCCCTTCCACTTAAGCAAGAAACTGATCTAAACCTAAATAAAATTAAATCCTAATTTCTAATTTTAAAGAAATTAGTATTTTTACTTCATTCTGCTCAAAAACGCTCAAAATGCCAAGAGATGTCACACTAAACATCAACAATGCCTTGACAAGACATTTAGTCCTGAAAATGTTTTTTTTTTAATGCTTTCTTTGCTTTTTCCTACATCTATTACTGTAAACTGCTTTGAAACAATTAACAATTGTGAAAAGCGCTATATAAATAAAATTGAATTGAATTGAAATTGAATTTAAACTTTTGTACATATTTCCTCTATTTTCTGTTTGTATCTTAATAAAATAGATTAAACATAAATATGGAGGGACATGAAAACTTCTAAACAACAAATCTGGAGGAGGTGGCCTAAGAATTATGCACATTAAGTATGATTTGTAAATCAGTTTTAAATGAGTTTCTTTTTTTAATAAATAAACACATTCATTATTGTAAATGGTTTAGCTAAAACAATGAGCAATATATATTACAGCATTTATTAATATTTATTATTGAATGCCTTTGTCTGTAAAAACCACAATACAACTGTACATTGGTTGTTTACGTAAGTTTGTTGTACATTTACTAATGTTATCAGATAATTTACCATTTAAAAATGTATTTGTAAATGCTAAAAAATAACATTAACTAAGAATAATAAATGCTGTAGAAGTTTTGTTTGATGTCAGTTCAAGTCAACTAATGTAGTTAACTAATGATACATTTTATATATATATATATATATATATATATATATATATATATATATATATATATATATATATATATATATATATATATATATATATATATATAGGATACATGAAAGCTGGATAAATAAGCTTTTCTTTATGTATGATTTGTTATGTTAGGGCATTATTTGAAATAACTATTTGAAAATATGGAATCTCAGGGTGCAAAAAATCAAACTACTGCGAAAATCACTTTTAATGTTGTCCAAATGGTCCTTGGCAACACATATAACTAATGATAAATACAATTTTGATATATTTACAGTAGGAAATATTTCTTCATGGCACATGATTTTTACATTATATACTAAAAATATTTGGCATAAAAGAAAAATTTATAATTTTGACCCATACAATGTATTGTTGGCTATTGCTACAAATATACCCTGGCAGCTTATGAGTGGTATGTGATCATGGGTCACATGTTTGTATTTAATTTTGCATTGTTAAGTTCTTTCTTTGTTTTTAATTCTTTCTTTTTGATTCAAGCTTTTATGAAGAAACATTAGATTCCAAGTCAAAGGTTTTGATTGTTAAATCTATATTTGCTCATGAATTCCTTTCCGTGGATCTCAGTAGACGTTCTGTATGGTCTACTCCAGCACAATCTTTGGCCTTCACACCTGTCCTGTACCGGGGTGATTTATAGCTTGTGTGTTCTTCGCATGTTGGACCAAAGCTCAGTTTCCATCAGTAGCAAAGTCCACGCTATCACCGTGGCGACTCTAAGTTCTCTCTCTCTCACACAGCAGATGCTAAGATTCAACATAAAAAGCCTCATCTTTCTGAAGCCCAATGGTTGTAATTAGCATCCGGGGCTGGGTTGAGAAGTGAGCGCCTGTCAATGTATCCTGTTAAGTGGGTTCAAAGGGATAGCGGTTGCTGCCGTTCAGGGGCCTTCGGGTTCCGGTTCCTTGTGACTTCTCGTCACGTTCCTTCGGCCTTCAGTTTCATCACCCCGTATAATTATGATTAGACTTTTCGCCTCATAATCGGTCAATTACGGCGTAACACAATATTGATTTGTTCCAGGAGAGGCCATTACAGATGCGCACGCTGGAAATCAGCTATAAGCGCTCTAATATGATAAATGTTTTAATCCCAGGTTTCGTTAATGTGCCGTCTCAAGCTGCTATTAACTGCCACAATAAATGGTTAAATTAAACTAGTTTGGCTTTTAGACGTATGAGCTCCTGGACTGGCTTTCTCTAGGCATTTCTGCTTTGATGTTGAAAAGCCTCCTCTGTGTATTATTCTGCGGCTTGAAATTCATCACATTTAACACGAGACTGATAAATCATCACATTTGCTTTGGGATAACAGCCATTAGATAAACGCGCCATCTAAAGCAATCACTCTGCATAAACAGAAAGACAACAGGGTTTCATTTATCCAGATAACAGCTGTGAGTATCTAGGTTTTTTTGCTGAAGATGCATTTAGCCATTGAGCTTAAAGGTCTTGGGTTCGAACCCCACGCTCTTGGAAATACAGCTAATACACCTTTGTACCTAAAAAGAGCATATTAGTAACTCAATATTGGTACCAAATGTATAGATACCTGTACCTAAATGGTACATATAAGAACCTTTTTAAAGGGTACCATCCTTGGGTTCGAACCCATGACCTTTTGAGCTGTTAACGCAATGCTTACCCCTGAGCACAGGGGCACAATGATAAGACCAATCTGAACCCAATGGGACATCATCCATGTTCACCCGTGTGCAGAAAGCCGCATGATATATCTGTGGGCCGCATGCACGTGCATTGTTTCACGCCCAGTTACAGGAACAAACAGAATGGGAGCATGTGGCCGCGTATCAAAAGCCCTCCTGTGCCCCGGCTGAGTATGTTGCCCGTGTCGGGCCGATAAGCTCCATACGGAGGGCAGTGTGCCTGGGACCCCAGGGCCATGCAGTCTCAGGTCAGCAGATGGGCTTGTGATTATTATTTCCAGGCCTCTGTCTTACCTGACCACTTCCCCCCGCGCTTACCGAACAGCTGGTTCACCGGCTTCGCCGCAATGCTCCACGGACGGCCATTTTTCTTCTTGTTCTTCGCTCTGTACATAATATAAATCTTTACCGTGACCCTGCTCCTGGCTCCATCCACCTGTGTCTTACCTCAGGCGATATCTCCCTGTGAGGATTGCTTTGTCTTTTGCTGTTTCTTCTACTTCTCCTCCAAATCTTGGCTGATAACTGAGCAGAAAGAAAGTAAACTCTTTTTTTTGTTGTTGTTGCCCTGAACAAGGCGACAATACAACTTTTTTTAATCCAGAAAAGCTTATTCAAGCAACATTGTGGCTACATGAAGGGTCCATTTCTGGAGAGAAAACCCTTGAAAGCAGAAATGATGTTTGCTGTCACTTCTGTATCGTGGATGTAAATATTTAATACAAGAGATCTTATGTATAGACATTCAATGGTGATGAAGGATTGTCCAAGCTCTCTATGCTGGTTTATGGCTTTTATTAAATATTTTATGCAACTTTTTCCTGCTTTAATGAAAACGTTTTGCATGTTTGCTCATGTATCGTATTATATTGTTGTTTTAAAATGCATAGGCTTCTGCTGTAAGTTTTTTACTGATATATTGGGCAAAACCTGCATTTTAAGACCCAACTGTCAATTTCGTCGAAATTATATGAAATTACCTAAAAATTGTTGTGGCGAAATTTAAACATCGCTCTATTCAACCTGTGGTCAGCATGCTAGAGATTGTGCACTGTATAGAGACTTATTAAGCAATTTCTCTTGCTTTCTGTCTGTTTTTCGCTACACGGGACTGTGAGAGGCAGACTGTAGTTTTTTGGATGAATACCCTCTTTATGTGGACCAATTTATCACGCCACAGGGAAAAATGCTCTACATCTACATGAGCACCTGGTGTCCAGACCCTTTCAACAGATAAAGAAGAGAGATAGAGAGAGAGTGAGATTTTACTCTCATGCATGGCTTTACAGGTTGACTGTCTAGTTTGTTACGAGTTCCCAAGCGTACCCTTTTGCCAGCTCTAATTAAAAGCCCTTTGACAAGACCGTCAATAAAATGTATTATAAATGACACGTAAAGAAGACATAAACAATTTAAATGCGGCAAAGATGAAAGATCAGAAACGTTTGGCGTAAGAGAGCTGTTAAACTTTAATCGCATTTCCATAGCAACGTGCGGCATGCGAGCGCATGTTTACGTGCAAGCTTAACAGGCGGCTGGTGCAATCTCAGGCCTTTTGTCTTTTCAAGAAATACAAAAATATACAACAAGGCAGTCGGGATCAAAAGTGTTTATGTGCTTGGCCAGTCGGTTTGGGACCTATTAAAAGAACGGTTCTGAGGAGAAACACAACAAGGAAATATTTTAGCCGACAAACAGCGTAGCTACTAGTCTACAGTGCAGCCTCTAGACATCTAATGCCAACTAAACGTTCTGAAGAAGTGAACAAGACTCAAAAATAGAGATAGGGAGAAAGAAAGATAGAGACTTTATTTATTGATAAGGTAAGAAATGACTGTGTGGTAGCAGCTTTGAAATGTACAACTTTCACTGCTGATGCTTTCACTGCAAAAATGACTTTCTGACTTAGTGTTTTTGTCTTGTTTTCAGTAAAAATATCTAAAAATTATTAAATCAAGATGTATTTTCTTGATGAACAAAATGACCTAGGAAAATAAGCCTAGTTTTTAGACAAAAAAAAACTTTAAGTAAATCAGTGCTTAAAACAAGCAACAAAAATCTGCCAATGGAATAAGAAAAAATTAACATAAACACTTAATTCAATAATTTTTTTCTTATTCCATTGGCAGATTTTGTTTGCTTGTTTTAAGTACAAATGTGCTTAAATTATATATTTTTTTGTTTAAAAACTAAACTTATTTTCCTAGGTCATTTTGTTAATCAAGAAAATACGGTAACACTTTACAATAAGGTTCATTAGTTAACATTAGTTAATGCATTAACTAACATGAACTAACCATGATCAATGCATTTGTTACAGTATTTATTAATCTTTGTTAATGCTAGTTAATAGAAATAAAGCTTTTAATTGTTTGTTCATGTTAGTTCACAGTGCATTAACCAACATTAACAAGATATTAAAAAAGTATTTGTAATTGTTGAAATTAACAAAGTTGTACGCACCAGAGAAAGCATCTGTGTATAGATGGCACCAATGGATAGGTCTATCAGTAGACCCTTAACTAAAACCCTGCCTCTTATTAAATGGTGTGGCACGTCAGTTGACCTTTCCAATGAAAATTGTGAAGTGACGACACCAAATGATTGGTGCATTCCTTGACCATTTGCAAAAGCCCCATCTCCGATAAAGACACAAAGCACCCATTGCTGCATCCAACGCTATCTCACGAGAATTCATGCATATTTTACGAGTTGGCTAATTTGTATATATTTATACGACCACATTTGTAAGTTTTGTACGATTTGAACAACCCGATCTCACAAAGTTCCGTGGTATAGTCACTGAATATTTTGCTCATTTATCCGTGTCATTGTCATGGATCTTTGCATTTTTTCGGACTTTCTTTTCTGTGTCAGTTTCACGTATTGGTTACTCAATTGTTTTTCCCATTTTGTCGCTTGGGTTTGGGGTAAGATTTGGGGTTTGGGTTAGGATGTCACTTTAACTATTGGTTTATGCTATTTTTTCCCGGATTTTTAAACAGTTGTCACCTGACGTTAAGGTGAGGGTTGGGTTTGGGTTAGGATGTCATTTTATATAACATAAAGTCGTCTAACCCCAAACCCAAGCGACAATGGTAAGAAAATAGGAAAAACTATTGAGTAACCAATATGTGAAACTGACACGAAAAAGAAAGTTCGTGGTACGGACACGGAAAAATGTGGAGACCCGTGACAATGACACAGAAAAATGAGCAAAATATTCCGTGACTATAACATGGAAATTCGTGAGATCAGGTTGGATTTGCATTGACCCCTGTGACGTTGGTGGTAAATGCGTGGTTAGGTGCGGGGTTAGGTGTTCGGTTTTGTTGTTGTTTTTTTCATGAGAATCATACGTTTTTGCACTATTAACTTTGTACAGTATGACTTCCTAAAAAGTTGCCAACTCGTAAAATAGGTATGAATTCTCGTGAGATCTGGCTGGTGCATCAGTTGACCATTCACTAAAACGCCACCCCTTACATTACTGTTGTTTGTGAACAGTAAAACTGAAGTATAAAACAGTCAAGTTTGCTTGTGAACTGGAAAAAAGTTTTACTTTTTAAAAAACAGTCGTTTCTGTAAAACTATATTTAAAATTATTCAAACTTACAGGATTTGCATAGACTTCCATTTGGAAAGAGCAAAAACTTGACACATGGCAACAGTTGCTAAGGCCAGATGCATTTTACGGCAATACTTAAAAGGGTCAATTGATTACAATCGATACACATCGATCCATTACACAACATCATTTACTGGCAGCCAGTTGCAGGGTTCTCGGTTCCCAACCATGTTAGGGTTTTCCTGCTCACATTGCCATCCCTCCAATTTGCACTCCAGAGGAAAAAAACAGCATGGAAATGAATTATGGAAATTTTGATTGGAAAGTTGTACAGTGTTCATGTTTCATTTAGCCCGGCTGAATCCCCGAGCAGTGTCGCAGCCCTGCGAGAAACCAAGTAGGGAATATAACATCGAGCACCTGCAGGCCGACTCTATCCCAGTCGAAAAGGCCGCAATTTATCTGTGGTGTCCGCCTGATGCATGCGCTCAAGCAGGTGTATTTTTTAGCCGGCTCCGGGGTATCTTTTTATGCTGATCTCGGAGCAGCTTCACCTACCCGTGTTTCGAAATCTCACCATCAGGTATCCAATCAGGAGAACAGGTTTCAGATCAGGACCCCTGCCTGCTGCCCCCAGTCCTTAAACCCAGCTGGTACTCAACAGTCGCTGTGGGTAACACCCCTCCATTATCATTTATTTCATCTGTACCGTAGTTTATCTTCTAGGCTTTTACTATTTCACCATTTGTCGTTGTTTTGAAATATGCTAACAACTCGGAGGAGAAAGTACGCCATATCAATAGGATTTATTTTCAATTCTCTTTCATTCTGCTTTTATGACGCAATATAAGATTTTTCATGTGTGCTAATGATGCAAACGTGGAAGAAACGCTAGCGTCTCAAGAAAGATCTCATGTGCTGCCTAATTATTGTTGATCATTTTTCATAGCAAGTGTGCTGCAATTGTTTACTCAAAACGACTTGTTTCATCAGTCTACAAAGACCTGGTGAAGGTTTGTTTGAGTTTTTCAATGAATGATTTACCCTCAAATGAAATTTCGGTCATATCTCGTTCCCAACTTGTATGAACTTTTGTCTTCCATGCAAGGAGTGCTGGCTGCCCTGTACATGTAATGACAATGAATGGAGACTAAAGCTTTCAAGCATCCAAAAATTACATGAAATGGACCGCATTTATGGTGCTATTTTGTCATTTTAAGGCTTGACAGCCCAGTCCCCATTACTTTCCTTTTTAATGGTAAAAAGAAGCCAGGATGTTCTTTATAAATTCACTGTTGTGTTACATAAATCCGGAATGACTTAAATATGCAATTGAATAAATAATAACAGAGCTATTGCTTTAAAAATTGCTTATGTGAAATTTAAAGCCAGGAATTTGATTATGATTACTGTATTTTAAATGGACTATTGTTACTTTATCCTTCTAGTTTATAGTTTGTGGATTGGGACAGAAATATATATATATATATATATATATATATATATATATATATATATATATATATATATATATATATATATATATATATATATATATGGGTGACGTCACGGACACTACGTACATCTTTTTTACAGTCTATGGTTGTGACGAGCTTCGTTTGGTGGGCCCTCGAAAAATAATCCACTGGCCCCAACTGGTTGGTGTAATTTTCAAACCCTCACACTTAATTTTTTTTTCAACCCAGCGTTAAATTAACCTATAAAATGTTTATATTTGATCTAACAATGGGTTAAAACAACTCAGCATTTTGGGTTGAAACAACCCAGCATAGGTTAAATTACAACCCGACACGTTGGGTTTGTCCCTTTTTGACCCAACACTTGGTTGAACTTGAAGTATAATTGATATGCAATGTCTTGATCTTAAGTGAGCTGTTCATGCAAGGAATAATTTCAAGTTTTATAAGGAGGAACTATCTGAAATTTGGCATGCAAGTCTGATCAGCCATGCTGGTTTAAGTCATTGCCGCCAGCGAAAGCAAGATTTAGGTAATTTCACATGGTTCACAAACTTTTAAGGAACTGTAGGTGTCATTTGGAGGTCAAACCTGCAAGGCTAAATCAGGTGTTGTTTAGAATTTTTAAAGGGATTCTTTTTTAGACTAAATGGTACTTTAGGTACAGTATGTGAAAATACATCTTTAACAAATCCAACAACCATTGTATGTATTGTGATGTTATACAATATTTGACCCTGGACCACAAAACCACTCTTAAGTAGCATGGGTATATTTATAGCAATAGCCAACAATACATTGTATGGGTCAACATTATATATTTTTTATATGTTCCATGAAGATATTTTGTATTTTCCTACCGTAAATATATAAACAAATTATTTATCATGAGTAATACTGTATGTGTTGCTAAGGACTTCATTTGGACAACTTTAAAGGCGATTTTCTCAATATTTCGATTTGTTTTGCACCTTCAGATTCCAGATTTTCAAATAGTTGTTTATTGGCCAAATATAATGTATATATTATATTGGCAATGTCAAATATGACAAATACATTGTCCTATACTAACAAACCATACATCAATGGAAAGCATATTTATTCAGTTTTCAGAAGATGTATAAATCACAAAAAATAACATTTATGACTGGTTTTGTGGTCCAGGTTCACAAATTTAATTATAAATGATGTTTACCCGAGACTTTTACTAAATTTTAAAAATACATTTACATTTTTCCAGGTTTTAGGACTACACTGCTAAAAAATTATTTCCAAGAAAAAACATTCTTAGTATTTTTGTCTTGTTTTCAGTAAAATATCTTAAAATTCTTAAACTAAAATTCATTTCTTGATGAGCAAAACAACCCTAGAAAATAAGTCTAGTTTTTAGACAAAAAAACAAAAACAAACAAATTTAAGTGATTTTGTGCATAAAACAAGCCAAAAAATCTGCCAATGGGGTAAGCAAATTGTTCTTGAATTTTTCTTGAATTTAGTGTTTAAGAAAAATGTTCAAGATTTTTTTGCTTACCCCATTGGCAGAATTTTTTATTTTTTTGCTTGTTTTATGCACAAAATCACTTAAATTTTAGATTTTTGGTCTAAAAACTAGACGTATTTTCTTGGGTCGTTTTGCTCATCAAAAAAAGGCATTTTAATTTAAGAATTTTTTGATATTTTTACTGAAAACAAGACAAAAATACTAAGAATTTTTTTTCTTGAAAATCTAAACTGATACAAGTCACATAGCAATTTGCTGAGGTTAGACTCAATTTACTTTCTTACTTTTACTTGATTTTGGTCAGCATTTCAGATATTAACCTTTGCCCTGGGAGGGACACGGTTAAACTCTCTCCAAGCAAAGCTTTTGCAAAGCATGCCACTAGTTTGCACAGAAACGCCATAACACAAATATGGATAGTAAGCTTTCAGCCCACATTATATCATAACACCCAGGGGTTTGTTATGGCCCTTACGTAAGCAAGGAAGCTAAAGGAAAGAACGTACGAGTCGCAGTTGTGTGTACGTTGGAGCGTGAGGCTAATGGTAGTCTGTGGAATAGAGATGTCTGGGTAAAATGGCAGTAGTCCATGAAACGTCTCCAAACAACACCCCTGCGGTTTGGTGGAATGGATCGGCCCATCGCCGCCGTAAAAAAGACAGCTTCTAAAAGCCCTCGCATAAAAAGCGCCTCAGCAAATGTCCATTTAAATCATGTCATCACGTCTGCACCCGGCTGTAAATATTGAGCGGGGAAAGCTCCAACAGACGTTAAGGCAATAAACATGTCGGATTTTTGAAAACAAGAGTTGCTAGTCACTGATGTTTTGTCACGGCTTGGATTTGTAGGCACTTTTTTCTCATTACCTGCGCAGTGCCAGAAGGCAGGTGTAAAATTGATTCGAACTGTATTTTGCAGACAAGGCCCTGTGTTCTTCTGAAGCTGAGTTATGATTTCACACAGATGTAATGTTGAAGCGATGATTTCATTTTACAGAAATTTTATGCCTTCGCGAAGACGTCCTGCCCATAAAACAATTGTTATCGATGCACAATGTGATTGAAATGTGATGCCATTACACAGCAATGAGCTACCGCTACAGAGACGCCGTTTTATTCGTAAAAAGAACAAGAGAATGCCAAGATTATTTTCATCACTGTAATAAGGAACCAAACGTCTGGTCTTGAAAAAAATGGCAGCAGTATTACTAATGTACTGCTCGTACTTAGAATTAAAAACCATCAGTGGCGGCTCGTGACTGCTCTTCTGAGGGGCGCAAATTCAAAAGTGTCATGTCTGTTGCTAGTGTTTTCAAAATATGTGTTTGTTGCGTCATGTGAACCATGTGCATCACGTGTTTTGGCAAAATAAGTGCCTGCTGCACACGCCACAAAGTCGTTTATAATAAAAGAGACGCTCACGTTCACAAAATACACGCAAGACACTCCCTAGTCCCTTAACAATAAACTCTGATTGCGCATGAGTATGCGAGTATCTGGCAAACGTGAGCGTCTCTTTTATCATAAACCCTTAAGACGCATCTACAGCAGGCACTTATTTTGACAAGACACGTGATGCACATAGGATCACTTGATGCACAGAACACATACACGAACCACACACATGACGAGCTACATACATGTTGTGACAAACTTCGCCTCGTGCGCCCTCGAAAAAAGAAGTCACCGGCCGCCACTGAAAACCATGGAGTGTTAAAACCTTTAACCATAAAGTGGTAATGTTCCTGTAGCACAGTTGGTAAAGCATTGCATTAGTAAAAAGGTTGTGGGTTCGATTCGGTGGAAACACATACTGATTAAAAATGTATAACTTGAATGCACTGTGAGTCACTTTGGATCAGCCAAATGCGTAAATGAAAATTTTGGCTCGTAACCTGTGGCGTGCCTTGAAAGAAAAACCACAGAGTAAATAAAATAAGCTATTAAAATCTGAAACCACACCACCTCTCGGGAAAGCTTCCGCCTCTCTCAATTTCCAAATACCGCTACAACCTGAATGAATTCTCGCAATTGTGTTAGGGGCGGGGCCATGATCGGTGGCTCCAGTGTGTCATTGAGCCACCGGTTTAGCCCCGCCCAAGTAATCCTGAACTCAGAAATGTGGAAAAACTGTTTAACTGTGAAACTCCATAATTTGTATGTTTTTGTAGCATGTTTCAGGAATACATTTCTAACATTAATAATGTGTTTAGAAACAATTCTCTGAAGTGACTTTATAGCTATGGCTCATTAAAGGATTAGTCCAATTTCGTAAAAAAAATCCAGATATTTTACTCACCACCATGTCAATCCAAAATGTTGATGTCTTTCTTTGTTCAGTGGAGAAGAAATTATGTTTTTTGAGGAAAACATTCCTTTTTTATCCTGAATAAATTATAATTGTAACGTGATAAAAACGCTATGAGAGACACATGGAGGGAACAGACTTCGACAGAACACCGGACATCTTCTCTACTTATTTTCTATTCTAATTATTAAAAGATTTTCAGATGATTTCCTCGCTCCATTCTGTCCGTTTAAGGGCTTATTGTAATCATAAACACCTACGTTTATCTTCAAATGATGTCTTTGACGATGGTATTCTATAAAAATGAAAGCCATATTTTTTGGCATTCTTATTCTGACACTTAACAGCACAACAGGACATTTTCTAGTGAGTTATCTTGCTCTTTTCACTCGTGTCTAATTCATTTCCACTGTTTTTCTGCAACCGCATTGCGCGCGCAGCTTGCCGTGACGTAACTGTGACGTCTACTCTAAATTGGTCTATAAGAGCACATTTTGATTTACTATCCAATAACTCAAAAACACATTTAGCGGTATAATGTTATATCAACTATTAAGGCACAAAAATAAATAAAATGCTTGCTCAGCCTTTCTTTGATAACAGTCTCTGTTGTTCAGACAAACACACGGTAAAGACCAACTGCAAGCTGAACAGGAGGCAGGCCTTCAGGCACCCAGCCTGTTCTTTACCCACGGGCGTTTATGAAAGCATTCGCGCCTCCAGCTCTGGTCCCCATCCACTTCCACTCTTTCTCTGTCCGTCACACGTGCCCGCTGTAGAAACCTGGCAAACGGCGCCGTGCCTCGCCGAGTAAGATTTATACCTGGAGCTTGACCCAGTTCTGTTTGCATCTATATTAGCGAGGACAGAGGGTTGGGTATAGGGAGAGAAAAAGGTCACAGAGAGACCAGCTACTCCACTGATGTATCAAGATGATGGAGCTGGCTAATTTAGTTAGCAACAGTTGTCTCCTTCGCTGCCACAGATGGTCTGCAGTCGCCTCCGCTCAGGGCGAAGGTTTAAAAACGAACACTTGAACTGAGGAATCACAGAATAGAGTTGTTTCTTTAGTAGCTATGTGCATGTACGTGTAAAATTGCTCGCTGAGGTTAGCGGAGATACAACACAGCCGCAATCAGCGTGTTACCATACTTTTGATCACGGTCAAACTTTAAAAAAGCTTTTATATCTTTGATCATATTAGTTAAAGTGTTTATTTTTTTTAACTATAAGTACTTTGGTTTCCCATCTTAAAATGTTGACAATTTAAATGAGAAAACTATCATTTTTGATAGATTGTCTTAAAGATGTGGCACCGGGACTGGTCTGGGTGTTTGGTGACTAATTTTAACATTTTGAACATTTAACACTATAATTGTATTGTGAAAAAAACAATATTATTGTTTTATTAATTGTATAATTGTTAGACATTATTCAAATGTCTAAATGAAAAATTACCCCAGAATTAAAACACTTTACACGTATAGTAAAGTACAATATAAAAACAAGTGTATAATGCATTTTTTTACACTTTATAAAACATTTTAACACTATAATTTTATAATTATTTATATAATATAATTATTTTATATAATTATAAATTTTTACCCAAAATAGTGTCACAAAAAACACCCATTCAGGTCTTCATAAAAAATTATATTGTAAAGTATGATATAAAATTTTTTATAAAACTTTTAACACTATAATTATATTGTGAAAAACATGTATAAATGTTAGACATTATTTAAATGTCTAAATGACAAATTACCACAGAATTAAAACACTTTACACATATATAAAATCAAGTGTATAATGCATTTTTTTTACACTTTCTAAAACATTTTTAACTTAATAATTGTATAATTATTTTGTGATTTTTTTTACGCACATAAAACATCCACATGTCTAAAAAAACACATTGTAAAGTATGATATAAAAACTTTATTAAACACTATAATTATATAGTGAAAATGTTTTTTTTATCCAAAATACTGTCACATAAATCACTTATCACAAATGTCTAAATAAAACAGAATTAATACACTTTACACATATTGTAAAATATGAAACTAATAATTTTAGTATAGTAAAAAAACAGACTGATCTCATGGAAAGTCATTTTATAGTCACGAAAAATCTGATTTATTTATTTGTGTCCTTTTTAAGTGTCTTGAGCACAAATGTCTTTTTCGTGTCACTTGCACAAATTTTTATAAATAGTTTATCGTGGCCGTGGCACAAATTTCTTTTTCGTGTCATTTATGTATTGTTTTTTCATAGTTTTTCCTGTTTTCTTACCATTGTCGCTTGGGGTTGGGGTTAGAATCACTTTCTGTTACATTTTAGAGATCCTAACCCAAACCCCAACTCCAGGCGAGAATAGTTTTAAAAGTAGAAGAAAAACATGTACTGTAGAAACCAATACATAAAAGTACATCATAACCCAAACCCTAAATCTAGCCCCAACCCCAATTGACATTGATCGTCGTGCTCAAGGCACGTAAAACAGCTGAATTTTGTACCATGGACACGGATAAATTAATAAAAAAATTTGTGACTATAACACGACTTTCCGTGAGATAATGTTGCAAAAAATGCTCTCTCTTTCTCTTAATGGCATTGTGAAAATGTTAAAGTTAAAACAACTTGGTTTTGCAAGTAAATTCAACCTACTATTTTAAGACCTTTTGATTTGTGATAAGTTGACATAACTTATAAAAACAAGTTTATAAAAACAGACTTAATTTGTTTAGTAAAAGTAAAATAAAAATATATATTGATTTTGATTTGATAAAAATGCTGCCTTTTTACATTGTAAGCACTTAGTATTACTGTACCTCACTATAATGCATCTCTTGTTTCCTAATTTTGTAAGTCGCTTTTGAGAAAAGCATCTGCTTAATGTAATGTAAATGTTTATATTAGACAGCTTAAATGCATTTTAATCTGGGACTGTAAGCCATCTGATATAAAGACTTTTTTACAACATGGTGGTAATATTACCAGGGGTCCTATAAATATTGTTTGGAATCCAAATAATAGCCCAATAGTAGCTAAACATGAAAACTTTATTAAAACGAAAAGCATAAAGTCCCCATGTTAAAATGTTTTCAGTAAAATTAAAATGTATATGTTAACAGTATGTGACTGTGTACGGAAATGATTATTATTATTTTTTTAATATTTAATATGTAATCTTTGTAATATAACCTTCATAACAAGTATGTAAATCCAGTCATCACATGGTTTTATATGCCTGGCTCAAAATGGTTAATTTGGTACAACGTACTGGGGGTCCCTGCTCCCCCTCTCTATACATTAATTCCAAAAAGAGAGTAGCATCTTAATACCTATATACATTTTCCCCACCATGTGATATTTTAATACCATAATCTTTTTCTATCTAAAGGCCTCGCTATTGCATTTTAAAATCATCCATAATAGTCGACTGAAGAGCAATGAAAATCACAATCTTGACTGAAAACAGCGCCGCCTTGAATAATAACAATGACTAAAAAATATGTTTGGGCACAGACTCATTTACATGATAGAATAACCTTCCAGAGGGAAAGAAAGCAGAAAAAACAAGAGGATAATATATGCGACGTGTTTGTGGTCATGCACTTCAGTTGTTTATTACCGAGAGAATTGCATTAAATCACCCCACAAGAGGAGTGTGTCGAGGGGGAACACAATGAAGCGGGCTTGTGAAAATAATGAACTCCTGTGGGGATAAGCACACCTCACAATAAAGCCCTAACCACAAATTAAGTGCTTGTTGCCATCATGCCTTTGTAGCACACAGGCTCAGGTATAACCTGCGTGCCACGTTGTTGTCTTTGCGTTTTCTAAAGAAAAGACAAAGATGAATGAAAGACACTGTGGACTTTCCCATGCCAGCTGGTGGAGAGCTTGACGTCTTTTGATTCTTCTCTATATCCCTGTTTATACGGCAGTGTGAAGAGCTTGATGTTGGCTTGCAAGCTCAGCTAATGTATTTTTTACATATCTAATGAAAAATATATTCTAAAGGCTGTGGTTTAAACCTACAGAAGCCAAAATATTATTGCTTAGATGGTCCCCCGGAGACTCGACTGAGTTGTCAAATTTAACTTAAAATAGACACAAATGTTCCTGTAGCTCAGTACATAAGCAGCACAAAGGTCATGGGTTTAAACCCCAGGGAACACATATGCTGATAAAAAAGTCACTTTGGATGTAAGCATCTGTCAAATGCATAGATGTAATGTAAATGTATAAAAAAATACATATGGATAGCATGGATAAATCACTTGGTCTTGGAAATGTTTGATTTTGACTCTGTGTCTCTGATCTCTTTTGAAGCTCTAGATGAGACGCTATGAACTTTTTTCTCATTAGAAAAAATCTAAGACGCAGGTATGCATTTGCTCTTCAGGTAATCTCAACGGTAGAAGAAACAAGTGAGATATTAAAGAGATCTTGTATTTTATTCTGGCCTTCAGGCTTAAACATTTATCCAGTACACTGTAACAAATTTCTGTAGTTTTCACAGCATTATTACTGTAAAATGAGCAAATGCTTACTGTAGAACTTGTATACAGCAAGTTGCTGTAGATCTGCAAAGCATCATGGTCTTTTTTCAATGGCGGGTAAATTCTACAGTAAAAATATTTTTTCTGTGAATCACAATACAGCAATTTCTAGAGGATTTTTTTCTTCAGCCAAGGAAAGCTACGAAATTCCACACTTTCATCAGAATTTTTACTTCAGAAAGGTAAATTTGCTAATTTAATTTCAAAGTTTACTCTTGTAAAGTCACCTGTTTGTTCAACTTTAAGAGTGCACTGAGAGAGAGGAGTAATGAGCGGCACACTTCCTAGTAAACCCGTCTCGTGTGTGCATTTTGCAATTTTATTACCACAAATATATATTTCTGCATGATTTCGATATATTTTCTAGTCTGGCAACATTTTATAACGTCATTAGTTTAGAGAAGGATAATAATTTAATAATAATAGTAATTGGCCGTGTTTCAATGCGAAGGCTGCAGCCTCCGGAGGTCGCATTTCTCGGCTGCATACGTCATCAAAACTGTCTTGTTTCAGAATATTAACAATTATAAAGTTGACTGTTATTCTAAGTTAATAGTAAATTGTTTAATATGCTTATGACTTGCGAATCTAATGGTCAGTTAACTTAAATAACCCAGGGTTGATGACGTATGGACCCTGCATATGCGAGTGCGACGACCTCCGCAGGCTGAAACCAGTCTCTCGAGCTGAAAGAAAACGCAGCTGAGGAGATATGAGGTAAGACTTATCCGGCAACATTACATTTATAACGTCTTTAATTTAATTATAGCGTTAGCATTGTGAACCAAAATTAATTTAAAAGTGTGTATTTTTGTATTTATTGGCGCGATATTCGTTTAAATCTCTCGTTTTTTTTCTCTTGCTCGCTTACGTTGCTGCCTGAGGAAACGGACATAAAGTTAAGCGGGCCGATTCGAAAGAAAACACAGTAACACACATTTTTCATAATTTCATGATTTTTCTGAACTTCATTGGAGGTCAAACTGCAGAAACTATAACGTTAGATTGTTAATAGCCTAATTTGAAGTGTTATACCCGACTTTGGGGAGCATATTGTATAAATATTTGTCTTATCTGGCGACATTACATTTATAACGTCTTTTTTATTTCATTAAAGAGTACCTAACGTTAGCATTGCTGAATTCAAAATAGTTTGAAATTGTGTATATATATTATACTATTATAATATTCTCGCACTGTATTAAGATATTTCGAGATCTTACTCGTTCTTTTATTCACCTCTTTTTTTTCCTTTCAGACTGCAGACAAGAGCCATCGACCATCGTTCCAGGTACATAAGTTACATGAACTGGCATGCATGATGATTTTCAAATGCAAGCAATGTTGTTTATTCTATGATTTATATATATATTAATATATCAAACATGTTAAAGTGCACAGAAACCATGCAACAGGAAGAAGCTGTTTTTCTCTTGGTTGATGCAAGTTATTTTTGTACAGTATTGACACACTTTTTCTCTTATGAATATTGTACTTGTGATTTCTAATCGTTTTTATTTGTTTGTTTATTTTGTGTTACAGGAAACTTCCACCTAAACAGATGCTGAGGCCCAGATTTCCCTGCCAAGCACTCCAAGGCTCATCATGCTCTGTAAGATCCCAGCACTCGACATAAACAATAGATGCCAGTTTTAAGGGTTACTTCATCTATAAAGCATATATGTATCGAGTCACTGTGTGGTGTGAACAAAGTTTTATGTCATCTTGCACATACATTCCAAAAATCTCTAGTGGTTATTGATCTAATAGGTAGTTATGTAGGGCTAGTGTTTTCAATAAATTTTGCTTATGTAAAATAGTAAACCATATCAGATTGAATACTGTGCAATGGCAACTTTTATTTAATATTTTTTAGGAGAGTCCATTCTGGGGGCAAAAAATGGATGCTTTCCATCGAGGGCAGAGTTCTCCTCCAATTGAGTGACCGTTGTGATTTCACTTCTGCTCTAGCCATGTATGATGCAGCCACTACATTGGAATTTATCCAGAGGTAAGCACTTTTATATATAGTGTTTTTTATATAGTTTTGACTAGGAATGGGAACAAATATTTGAGTAGTCATTCTTTAACCAACTACCCGATAAGTAAAATACTTTTTAAAGTGTTTATTTTTGTTTATCAACTGTTGTGCTATTGTTAAACATCAAACATTTAATTTAACTCACCATGCAAATGGTAGAAAAGCAGCACAGCTAGTCTAATGCAGTGGCGGCCGGTGACTTCTTTTTTCGAGGGCGCACGATGCAAAGTTTGTCACAACATGTATGTAGCCCGTCATGTGTGTGATTCGTCATTTCAAAATATGTGTTTGGCGCGTCGAGTGAAACAATACTTTTCCATTCACAAATCAACAAATATTTACCATAAATTTCACTGTTGTATCACTAACTGTAAACATGGTATTGTGGCAGAAATGTAGGATATTTATGTATAATTTTATAATAGTATTAAAGGCGGAGTGCACAATGTTTGAAAGCCATTGTTGATATTTGAAATAACCTAAACAAACACGCCCCTACCCCAATAGAATCTGGACCTTCTTTTAAAAGACCCGCCTCACACATACGCAACCCAGCAAGGATGTCGGTTAGTAGACATGCTCCTTACTGCTGATTGGCTTTAAGTGTGTTTTGGTAGTCGGCCCGTCTCCTTTTCCAAAGCGTTTTTCAAACATTATGCACTCCGCCTTTAATGTAGACAGTTATTAAATAATAAATATTAGATTTTACCCCACAAACCACCAACAGAGCATATAAAAAATAAAAATTGTTTATTTAAAGGTGCAGTGTGTAAATTTTAGCGGCATCTAGTGGTGAAGTTGTGAATTGCAACCAACTGCTCAGTCCACTGCTCACCTCTTGCTTTTGAAACACATAGAGAAGCTACGGTAGCTGCCACCGGACAAACATGTCATAGTTGGAGACAACTTAGTAAAAAAGTTTGCCGTTATGGGCTTCTGTAGAAACATGGCTGCACAAAATGGCGGCTTCCATGTAAGGGGACCCTCTGTGTATGTAGTTAAAACGTCTCATTCTAAGGCAATAAACACATAACGGTTCATTATGAAAGGTCTTTATACACCCCTGATAATTAAGTTTTGTATATTATTTTGCATTTCTGTCAAGAGATCCTTCTTGAAATTACACACCGCACCTTTAAAACACTGTGAAGTAAACTTTTATGTATATGTCATCAACCCATCTGTCTTGCTTATAAACTTTTACATTAATAGTCAATTTCTTTCACTACAGGGTAGAGTCCAGCCCAGGAAGTCAACTAGTTCAGGTCCAGTTTTAAAAGAATAATAGTTCTGAAAAAAAAACGTCTTGGAGAAAAACAATATTCAGGTTTGAAATCCTGCTGTAAATGTAAATCATTTAATTTTTATGCATTTGTAATTTACCAGAAACATTTTAATACATATTGATTGTTTTGTGTGTTCAGAAAAGTGTTTTTGTATGAAGTGTTGAAATTAAATGAAATATTCACAGAAAAATGTTAACATATTAAAAAAAATGTATGTGTTCAAAATAGTTTTGAGATGTTCACAGAAAAAATTTAACATGTTGAAAAAAATGTATGCTATGCTATTTTTAATTTATGAATTTTTGTAATTTAAAGTGAGAAAATAAATGGCATTTTTGTGACAAACAGTGTCTTCATTTTACAGTACACAAAATAAATGCAGTAATCCCTATTACAGTAGTAGTTATGAAATACAGTACTGTGATTTTTACTGTAAAAGAGTTCACAGTAATTTTAATTTTACTGCAGTTACATTTACAGTAAGAATACTGTGAAATGAAATACAGCAACTTACTAGCTAATTGCTGCCAGCAAGTTACTGTATTTTTCACAGTATTCTTTTTACAGTGTACCTGAACAACTGAGGAAAGTCAAATCATTTCAAAGAACTTTTTCACCCTCAAACCCGGGGACCAATCCAGCAAGCTTAAATCGATACAGAAAACATGAACTTGAGGGGACGCGTGGAAACTCTGACCGCAGATGAAGATTAACCACCGGTGTCTCGGACACATTCTGCCTGTCTTCATCTCCGCTGGCTTCGGCTACCACAGTATACATCGATCACCGACGATCAGACAGTGTTTTTCTAACCAAGCAAGCAACACAGGACGACATGTACGACATGTATTTTCCTCGGTAGTCCTAGGTGAGCTTCTGTATCATAAATCATACCAGACAAAGCCCAGTTTGACCTCTAAATGGGGGAGATATCGCAGTATTCAGATTCTCAACTGTGAGGGTTGCTCATAACCTCGAGCGTTTTGCTTGCCTTGGATTGAGCTTTGAACAATGTTTGAGTTATCCCAAGGGTCGAGAGGAAATAATAAACGATCCGTGTATTTGGCCTCATGGCATGCACACTAAGGGAGACTACAGTGCTCCTGAGATAGGGAATCCACAGACCTGTGTGAATGTGAAAATGATGCAACTTAAGCAAAAGTATCCATTTGATCTCCATTTAATCTCACTGATGTCTAGATGAAATAATTGAGTTGTTTAAAAGATGTTTTATGTGATTTCCTATCAGCAGAATCATCACCAAATTTTTTAGTTACCCCACACCCCAAAATCCCAGTTTAACCCCTGAGTATCAACCGATACAAGCCTAGAACTGAAGAGCTACAATCAATGTTGTAAAACTTATATCAAAAATAGATTCATCTCCCTCCAAAGTGTCTGTATACTGTTTAAACCATAGGTCTTCAACAGGGGTCTGGGGCCTCTTGGGGGTCTGTGGTGGTTCTTGAATTTAATAAAAAAAAAAAAATTTAAAGCAGGGGTTTAAAGCTATTTCATGCATTCGGCCATATTACAACTGTTTAAGAGTTGGATTCATCATGCTAAACATAGGCAAAGTGTCAAAAAAGACATTGGACATGTGACAGAGTTCGTACAAGTTTCGGAAAGTCTTTTTTAACTCTTTCACCGCCAACGTTTTTTTAAAATGTTGCCAGCCAGCGCCAGCGTTTTTCATGATTTTCACCAAAGTTTAATGCCTTCCAGAAAATTTTCTTCTTTAAATATATAAACATACAATATACCAAATGAAAGAACAGACCCTCTGCTTTCAAACAAACGTTTCATCCTACCTTCAGTGGTTCTTTTGGAATCAGCTTTTGAATATGGGTAGGTTTCTGCAAAAACACCACATTTTGAGCAAAAAGCAGAGATAATTCCATTTTTGTGACGGACTTTTCATAGAGATCCCATTCAGAGCGATCTTTAAAACAGACACGGACATGCAGCCGCTTGCCATAGGGCAATACTTCCGGGTTTAAAAAATAATAGCGGTATTGCGGAAAGACAGAAAATCTCGTCATTGGCAGGGAAGCGTTTTCTCTTGATTGACGAGATATCTCGTCAATGGCGGCGAAAAAGTTAACATTAGAGAATTGCTTTTTTCTTTTATGGGAAATTTCATTGCAGAAAATACACTGGAAGTCCTTATATGGGCACTTTAACCCTGAAGTTGACACAAAATAAACCAAGTGTGTTGTTGTTTGTGAGGGAAATTTAAGTTTGTTCACAATGGATATAGTTTGTTTATCCGGGGTATCAGAAGAGTGTGTTGTTTAACGCTGGATTTCGTTGAAATGCGGCGGCCCCAACCGGGTTATGAGTTGCAGGCGGTAAGTAAAACTGCATCAAATCTCTGAGTTTTGTTATTAACTGCACTCTAAGAGAGGATGTGTAAATTTTTTACAAATTGTTTTGTGTTATGCTTTTAACACATTATGTGTAATTTTAACAAATTATTTTGTGTTGATTTTGTGTTAAAAAAACACAAGTTGTGTTAAAAGTAACACAAAATGTGTTGTTCCAATAATAACACAGAGATGGTTGGATTCTGAGACAATGCATTTAGTGTGTTGTCCCAGAATCAACACTAATGTGTTCTAAGAGTGTGCATATAATGTAAACGACATGAACATGTAGGGAATCATAAGTTGCCCAGATATAGTGGTATAATGCTTTGTGTGTGTTGCTTGCTGGTGACTCGCTCCTCCCGCGGTACACCCGTGTTTTTTCAGAAACTATCGGTTGAGCAGATCTGTCTTTTATAAAATTGATAAACTAAAGACTTTTTGGAGATATAAAGATTAGCCGAAACAGTGTGTGTTATGTGAGCTTTAAGTTAGGCATTAAAGGGATAGTTCGGCCAAAAATTATATTAAACCAATGATTTACTCACCCCCAATCAGTGCGGTGTTGTTGTAGAAATATCCATATTTAAAACTTTATAAACTAAAATAACTAGCGCCCCCATTTTAGTCGCGAAAATGTGTTTGTCTGAAAAACAATGGACATATGCAACTCGGACAGCTTGGGGGTGAGTAAATTATGGGTTTAATATCATTTTTGGCCGAACTATTCCTTTAAAAAAAAGGCATTATGGGTTATTATTAAAATAACTAAAATAATAAAAACTTTATTAAAATGAAACTTGGGAACGTTATGAAGTGATGTGATAATGTGACGTGAACATCATTGAAAAGCTGCAAAAGCTGCAAACAGTTTTTGCAAGTTCCCGCAATTTTTGCAAGTTTACGCAATTCATCCCATAAAATTGCATAAATATCCTGCATGTTCCATCACATTTTTTTTTAAGAAAACGTGCCACAAGATCAAGGATTTTTGCCCGCAACAATCACAAAAAAAGCGTTTTTCTGGAAGGACTGATTAAGGGATCCTTGGCCCAAAAAGGTTGAAGCCGTCTGGTTTAAACTTCACCTTACCAAGCATATCCATATTTTATGAATTCATGTGCTCCACAGGTACAGTAAAAAATTCCCATATCTTAGCTGTGTGCAAAAATTAGCTTTTATGTGTTAATTAGTTGCTTGATGTGCCTTAACAACCAGAGATCAGAGTCAACAGAGCCATTTCTCTCTGTACCTTTGATGATGCTTCGGAGAGGATGGAGGGGCTGCCCTGAGGATGATCTTTCCCATCAGCCCTTCAGCACCAAGAGGACACACGCTTGGATGCCATGCAGTGTGTACATCGGTCCTTCTTGGCTAATCTTGTTCTCCAGCAATCCTAGTTTATTAGATGAAAGGTACTTTCTGTAATATTACCTCAATGTTTCCTATAACTGTGGAGACCGCAGTCTATAGAGCTTATTTTTTTGCTTTTTTGCAATGTGAGGTAATGGTGGGTTACGGAATATGGAACGAGAAATCCGTTTTTTGTCCTTTACAGGTTTGGATTCTTTTTGGAGACGGTTGGTCCTGGTCAGAGAGTCTTGGTAAATTATTGATCAATGAGACGAATGGTGAAAGCACAGCTTACCACTATGTCAACTCTCCAACCTCTTTTTTTCTCCCTCATCCAGACACATCAAGCCCAGTTTAAAAGCTCCACTGTGCAGAAAAGCCTTCAAGTTCACTTCAATTATTCAGCATCCCTCCCCCATCATGAATTATTCAGGTAAAAGCATGTTCTTGTATATGGTCGTATGCGGAGCTAAAGACACTAGCTGCTCATTGGTGAGATAATGAGCGGATCTTGGCATCACATCACTTTTGTATATGGAGGTATTTAAAGAGTAGATGTACCAATGTAATGTGCGGTTGCAAGAAATAAGACACTGCTACCGTCAAAACCAAGATTGTGCGCATTGCTTTTCGTATTACACAACCAATTAGCCAAACTTGCTCCAATCAGAAACTTCAAACTGTCTAATTGTACTCGACTCTCTTGATACAACATTGTTACGATGCAGTCGTAAGGCTAAATCCCATCTGTTGATGCAAATATCTCATCGGCGTCTGTCGAACCATCCGCTCTGGTGAAGCTAGCTCGAATGTTGGCTTCTGTTAAGAAGCATCACTCCACTTTATCTTGGCTTCATTTTAGAGAGAAAGCAGATGATATGATAAATTATCGATAACTCTCCCATAAACCAAAGACTTTTTGGCCGTGTGGTGCTTGGCGTGAGCGACGGCCCCTAATCATTCATTCTCAGCAACTGTTTCCTGGCTCAGGGCCGCTTTGCTGGCCTCCATAGACTCGAACCCTCACGAGGTATTTGAGAAGACTATTTAAATATTTTCATATTTAAATATTTTCAAGAAAAGGAGAAACATCTGAGTTGATACTTAGATGAAACATAACTGAGGTCACCTAAGAGCAATCTGTGAGTAATAAATGTCCCATATGGTGCGTTATCCTGACTGAGTAGAAGCAGGGGGCTGTGATAATGAAAACTGGGTGCACGGAGATCTATTGGCCTTTTCCTCTCTTCCCTCACGCTTGCTTTGACAAAAACCTTTTATAAGACTTCACAGCAGTCACTTTAGCAGGGTTAGGCACCATGAACCAGGTGGATGGATTTGCAGAGCAAAGGCCATTTAAGCAGAACATTTCTAAGTTAAAGGGCATTATGGGTCACGGGCACTAAACAGCTGCACTTTGAGACTCTAAGAGGAACTGAAAACCAATGAAAAATGAGAAGTTGCCAGTAATTTCAAATAAGATTCCCTAAATGATCTCAATAATGCCTTCAAGTTTGCTATTATGTTACACGAGTCTCCAAAACATTACTCAAACTCTGCCATCAAAGACATGTCAACCAATCTGTTGTGCATTTCCCAAAAGCATCATTAGCCAACCATGGTCGCAAGTTTCATCGTTTCAGCACAGTTCAACGGTTCGGGTGTTTCCTGAAAGTATCGTTCAAGCGGTTTGAAGCATAGTTTCTTGTTATTATGACATGGAGACTGGTATCGATCATGCTTTTAAACAAAATTAGCAAGCAACATGCAGTGCATGCTTTATCCATTTTTCTAAATATGTATAAAGTAACACGTCTTTTAGTTTGTACGCTGTTTTTGAAAAAACATTATCTTTTGAAATTAAGTTTATAAAATGGTACTTTCGCCCCTACTATTCGGGTGGGATTAGTTTTACATAGGGAGGTGGGGTAAAGCAATTTTTATCAGAGCTTCCCAGTGATTTTAGTCCCATCCAAATGATCCATGTCAGTAATCATTATGGACAATGTCAGTTCCTGAAAACCACGACACAAAAAAAGTCAAATTTACTTCTCAGAGGCATTGAACTGTTTTTGAAACTGACGTTCTTTCCCAAACTATTATTAAACACAGTTTTTCGAATTTTTTTCTGTGTCATGTTGTTTGCACATGTGATATTAGGAAGCAAGGTAATGTGCACGTGATGAAGAGAGAGGTGACGTGATACGTAATCGAGTTACCCCCCACTTCTGAATGTTTTACTGAATTGACCATCAATATTACAGACGTCCTGTGGTAAAATACATTACACCATCTACCCCCGTAAAACTAATCCTGTCAGAATACAGGTTTAGTGAGCTAGTCAGGATGTAAAGCACTTCAAATGTCAGGTTAACATCAGTTTATCGAAGAAAAATCAATACACCAGTTTCATGTCCAGTTCTTTGAATTATCACCATTTTTATGTTCAACCCAGCAGTCGACCAGCGATTGCTTCTGGCCCTTCTTGCGCAGCATAAATACTGTACGCTCCTGCGATCGGTTATTATTGTGTAAATGGGCTTTTGATGCACAGCAGGACTATTGGTATTGACGTGCTTAAAGATGTAAACACGATTGTACACACTCAGTCAGCGAGTGTGTATTTGTGTGCATCTCCCGCTGTTTTTAAGAGGGGATCGGGGTGCATAAGAGCGCACACAGACAACCCCTTCAGTTCTGAGAGTGCACAGTTTAAAAGGATTGAAATCTCTAGGGTGAGAGAGAGAGAGAGAGAGAGAGAGAGAGAGAGAGAGAGAGAGAGAGAGAGAGAGAGAGAGAGAGAGAGAGAGAGAGAGAGACCTTCATTAGGCAGTCGTCCCCAGTCAGGCCTGTAATCCAGCTAGATGTGGCTGCCAGTTGGCTGGGCAGAATCTGCCGACTGTTTGTGTGTTTACGCATGGATTCAAGCATGGGTATAAAACACACTCATGCATGCTCACTAACAACACCGTCTATTATTAACAGCATTCCTTAGCACTGTGCCTCAGACAGATTCTCATTCACGAGGAGCCCTGTTGTTTTATGTTTTTTATCAAGAAGTGGGACTTTGTGCCTAATGTTCATCCAATACTTTAGACATTCAAATAAACAACAACATACATGATAATGGTCCCAAAATAGTCCCAAGCCGTCACTGGGGCAGTACTTTTTAAAAAGGTCCTAATACAGTATGTACCATTTAGGTACCAATGTGAATACACTTGAGGTTCTGATCAGTCGCTCCAGAAAAATGAGATTATGATTCAACGAATTATAAGCCAAAGTTCGCATATTAATGCGGGGACTGCATTTTTTCAAATACGCCGCACTTTCGCAGCATAAATTGCAGATTTCCGTGAGCAAAATATGCGGGGTCAACCCAGTCTCACCCCATTTCGTCAATATTTGACGACACTTGACCATTCGTCAATATGACGCGGAGGGTATACCTTTCGCGTCATTTTTTGACGAACTGGGGACTTCAATACTATTACGTCCGTTGCATTCTCTTCTCCTATTTTCTTACCAATTTCGCGTCGGTTTAGGGTTAGATTTACATAATGACATCCCTACCCAAACCTAACTCTAACCCCAACGCCAGGTGACAACTGTTTCTAACCCCAACGCCAGGTGACAACTGTTTAATTTCGCGTACACTGTTTAATTTCGCGTACACGGTTTAATTTTGCGTAATCTAACCCTAAACCGACGCGAAATTGGTAAGAAAATAGGAGAAGAGAATGCAACGGACGTAATAGTATTGAAGTCCCCAGTTCGTCAAAAAATGACGCGAAAGGTATACCCTCCGCGTCACATATTGACGAATGGTCAAGTGTCGTCAAATATTGACGAAATGGGGTAAGACTGTGTTAGCGGGGTTGCGTGATTTAATAATCCTCGCATTTTCAAAGCAAAAATTCCATATATTTTAGCCAAAAGTTGAAAAATTGAAAAAGGGCAGCCATATCCCTGTTGCCATGAGAACGTTATGAAGTGACATGATTATGTGACGTGAACAATCATTGAAAAGTTCCCACAGTTTTTGCAAGTTTCCACAATTTCATAGCATAAAATTGCATAAATATCTTGCATATTCCATCACATTTTTTAAGAAAACGTGCCGCAAGATCAAGGATTTTTGCCCGCAACAATCACCAAAAAAACACTCTGCATTTTTCTGAAAGGACCGACTAATATGTACTAACAATATGTATTAATATGAACATAGGTGCAAAGGTTTTGAAAGGTTATCGCCCCAGTGACAGCTAGGGACCATTTTCTGACAATTTTTTCCGAGACCTCCATTAGATTTCCTGAGTTATGAAAGAGCTTTGACCAACAATATTGTGTTGTTTAGTGTAGGCAAAGAGTTATATTTACCACTGTCAGACAAAAGGTACAAAAATGTTATTTTATGTCAATGGGTTCATTTTTGTACCTTTATGGGTATACAACACATTGAAATGTACCTTTTGGTCAACAATATTATACCCTAAGGACCTATCGTGTACCTTAAAGGGACACTCCACTTTTTGTGAAAATATGCTCATTTTCCTGCTCCCCTAGAGTTAAACATTTGATGTTTACCTTTTTGGAATCCATTCAGCTGATCTCTGGGTCTGGCGCTAGCACTTTAAGCATAGTTTAGCATAATCCATTGAATCTGATTAGACCATTAGCATCGCGCAAAAAAAAAAAACTCAAAGAGTTTCAATATTTTTCCTATTAAATTTGACTCTTCTATAGTTACATTGTGTACTGAGACCGACAGAAAATTTAAAGTTGGGATTTTCTATGCCGATATGGCTAGGAACTATACTCTCATTCTGGCGTAATAATCAAGGACTTTGCTGCTGTAACATGGCTGCAGCAGGCGTAGTGATTTTACGCACTGCCCGAAAATAGTCCCCTGCCACTGAAAGTTACTAAAGGGACTATTTTTGGCTGCTCCGCAATATCATTGCGCCTCCTGCAGCCATGTTATGGCAGCAAGTCCTTGATTATTACTCCAGAATGAGAGTATAGTTCCTAGCCATATCGGCCTAGAAAATCACAGCTTTTAATTTTCTGTCGGTCTTAGTACACCATATAACTACAAAAGAGTCAAGTTTTAAATAGGAAAAATAACCAAACTCTTTGGTTATTTTTTGCGCGATGCTAATGGTCTAATCAGATTCAATGGATTGTGCTAAGCTATGCTAAAAGTGGTAGCGCCAGACCCGAAGATCCGCTGAATGGATTCCAAAAAGGTAAATGAGCATATTTTCAGAAAAAGTGGAGTGTCCCTTTATTTTGTAATCTTAGGGGTACAAAACAGTTAACTGTACCTTTAAAGGTACACAATAGGTCCTTTTTTCTGACAGTGAATTATAATAATAATCACAGTTTGGAAAAGAAACATGGTGAAAACATTCGTGCAAATAGATATAAATAACTTAAGGAGATTTGATTAATCCTAGTTGTATAGCTATTAAATAGGATCCTTTTTCTTATGTGTACAACACTTCTCTTTTTGTCTTTCTCTTTTATATGTGCATAAGAGTGTCATAGATTATAATTTTGTGTGTTTCGTGTATATAACCTCATTCGTGAACAATATGCACCGTAACTGGGTAAGATTTTTCAGATTATAAATGTTCCTCTATACCTATATTTATAATGTAACTTGCTGCGGGCACAATGTTCCAGATATTACCAAGCCTTTCTATTTAGCCGTGTTTTAAAATAACTCAATATGCAGTTTCTCAAATCCTTCCTAAAGTCTGTGTGCTTGGACTTAATTGTAAAATTGTAGTATAAGCTCTAACATTATTCTTTAACTAAACACAATTATTATTTAATGCTTTAACAATACAGTTCTAAGCTAAATTTAAGCACAGATCACACAGATGTGTTTCCACATGAATGTCCTGCTTTCTTTCTAATGATACTGCACTGAAAGTGCTGCCTACCCTTGAAACTCATTTCTTTAAATGTGACCCTGGACCACAAAAGCAGTCATAGCAAACAATACATTATGGGTTAAAATTATATATTTTTTAATGCTAAAAATCATTAGGATATTAAAGGAACAGTATGAAAGAAATGTATATCAATTAATCATAAGATGGGCCTGATATGTCACTAGACATTTAGAAATAATTTTCATTTCAAATACTTATATCACTGACAACAGTGGTCTGGCCAGGATATTGTCATTTAAAAAGTGAAGTTGCAGCCCTCAACTGATGTTTATGTTGTCATGTTGTGTATTGGCCACCAGTTGGGGGATTGCAGTACCAGTTTTAGCCACAAGTTTTGTTATTGCAATACCAGTTTTGGCCACAATCCTACATACTGTTCCTTTAAGTAAAGATCATGCTCCATAAAGATAATTTGTAAATTTTCTACTGTAAATATATCAAAAATGTATTCATCAATAGTAACAGTGTTGGGGGTAACGCATTACAACTAACGTGCACTACGTAATAATATTACTTTTCTAAAGTAACGAGTAAAGTAACGCATTACTTTATAAATAACACAATTAGTTACTTTTTTGGGTAGTAACTTAATATTGTAATGCATTACTTTTAAAAGTAACTTTCCCCAACACTGATTAGTAAAATGTGTTGCTAAGGACTTGGAGAACTGTAAAGGCGACTTTCTCAATATTTAGATTTTTTTGCACCTTCAGATTCCAGATTTTTAAATAGTTGTATCTCGGCCAATTAGTTGTCCTATCTTAATGAACCATACATCATGGCTTATTTATTCAGCTTTAATACAATGTATAAATCTCAAATTAAAAAATCAATCTTTTGTTTTGTGGTCCAGGGTCACCATTTTTTTAATGTATTTGTTTGTAGCCAGAAAAGCTACTTTATGCATTGGCTAGCTCTGATATTTTGGAGCTTTATATCAAACATTTAAAGGCTTAAATCAAAAAATATGCTTCAGTTATTATAAATCCAAACAGCTTCATCTTACAATAGCCCTTTCAAATGTGCACATCCAAATGTTTTCCTGATATACTGCTTCATGACAATATTAGAGAGTACGGTAATAAAAAATAAAGAGAAAGGCAGATGCAATAGAGACCCAGGCTCAATAACTTATCATGAGCGCTCTATTGGGTTCATGTCAAAGGATTCAACCCCCACAACTTCTGTTGTCAGGAGAACAATGGTGGGCATTTCGCAACTTTACCTGGTTGGTTTAAAGAAAAAAACTGTTACCAGAATAGGATAAAACAAAGAAAGCAGGCCAAAGCTGAACGAGGGCAACATCATCTACCTCTCCCATAGGGACCTGCATTATAGGTACCCTCCTGCCCAACCCCACCATTTTAAAACGAAAACTTTGGTGCACTACAAAGGCACTGCAGAAAAGGCCCAACTGAGTGTAGCAAACAAGAGCATGGACAGACTGCCTAAAAATAAGGAAATTGTCATTTAAATGTTATTAAACAAAATGGCCAGAAGCAAATGACTCAATATTGACTTCAGCGCTATACGGGAAATAAGCTTACAGAGGGCCACACTTCATTTTTACCTTAGTACTTGCATAATAAACATTTAAATTTGAAAGACAAGGTTGAGTTTAATGTTTAATGAAGTTGCATTGTCTTTGATTCAACAGTATATGGGTCAATGACGTGATGTTAATCATTTTGTGTCCTTATGGTTCAATTAAATGTAAAAGGGTTAAAATTTCAAAATAAATTTGCTGATTTTTGCATACATTCTCTTTTTTATGGACCAAGTCTAATTTCTGGTTTTATTTCATTTTGAAAGAATATTTGGGGTATAATTGCAAAATGTCAATGTGGTGTAACCAGTCTGTGTCAATTGGTGTAACAAGTATTTTTTTTAATGAAAATATAAATATATTGATAAAAAATGTGGAATAAAATATAATCATCTAGTTTAGTGCAATATGATTTTTTTACATACATTTTTACATCATTTGTCAAAGATTATTTAGAAAACAGAGCTGTTTTCAGCATGTGTATGGGTACCATACCAGGTATGGGATCAGAGGAGTCGGATTGAATCGGGTAAGTAGCTATTTGAGAAGCAGGCAACAATTTGTGGAAATCGGTGATCAAAAATCTATATTTATGGACATAACATGTGGAGTACCACAGGGATCGGTCCTTGGCCCAAAACTTTTCATTATTTACATTAATGATATATGTAGATTATCAAATATTTTTAAATTAATTTTGTTTGCTGATGATACAAAAATTCTTTGTATGGGGACAATTTTCAGCAGCTTATGGAGGCAATAACAAAATAAATTATTAAATTAAAACAGTGGTTTGATGTAAATAAATTATCATTAAATATGGCTAAAACAAAGATTATGCATTAAAATTTACATTTAGAAATAACTAATAAAATAATATTTTAAAATGATTTTTTTATGATTATGCTTACATGCCATCAAGTTGGATAAAATATTTAATATTTCTCATTCTTTGGCGCAATTGGCGGTTACACCATTTGACATTTTCAGGACCATCAGTCTTAACTTTCATAAAAATGGTGCAAATGTAATTTTGTATTGCATAAAATTAACATTGCATTAAAATGTGCATTGAAATAAACCTGATGCATGCTTTTAAAACAAGTTTTTGTCACTGCCGCATATGTTTATTATATGAAAATACAAATTTTAGTTACACCAAGATGAATAAAAGTGCAGAAATTAACCTAGAGAGTCATGTCACGGTTTCATATCCTCAATCTGTCTGAAGGGCCAACCCCTCCTGTTGCATTATGGGTAAATTTCTCCGTTTGTCATTTGCATTTGACTCCAGACATGTCATCAGGTGCTCATCACCGTGCCACGTCAGGCATGGAGAGGCAATAACAGCGGAACGGCCGTATATTTATTTATTTATTTATAAACTGACAGTGGTGCAGAGGTACAGGAGTGTTTATCTCACTGGACCGATGCCACAAAAAAATGTGACAGAGCTCCCCTGAGGTGTGGCGTTAGTGTGTATTTGGGATAGCTGTCGGAGCTGAGAAGGACTCGGTCAGAGGGAGTTTGTCGTGGCGAGGCAGTCGGATGCAACACTGAACACACGGGTGAGAATTGTCGCCCCGGCGATGCCTGTGTAAAAATCACAAATGTTGATACCTGGGCGGCAAGACATGTGACATGGAAACCCGGGAATAGTTATTTAACAGATGAGAGAGGGGGCCGATCGTTGCCCTGTCAGACAGATGTGTTATTTAGAGGCCGTTCTGTTGCTTATCGTGTGGCGCGAGCACTCAATCGTGCACAGAGCCACAGACCTTGAAGTGATGGGCAATCATATAGCCTCCGGTGAAGAGAAAGAAAGTATGAGCGAGCAAGAGAGAGAGAGAGAGAGAAAGATAGGGAGAGATAGATTTTTAGATTCACCTTTAAATAAAAAAATACATGGGACATTAATCTACACATTAAGACAATAATTATATAAAACATAAAAAAGTAACGTAGTCATCAATAACAGAATGATGTCCACCTGCATCATTTATCTTCAAAAATTAAGAGACTGTCGATAGATTAGATTTATAAAAAATGAAAATGAATAAAAAGCCTTGAGAAAATTTTTTATGTGTTACCAATTGAGGTAATTTTTTAAGTTGATCCAGCTTTTTGCTTTTTACGTTGTAGGGGAGAGTGGGACACAACCTAACGCTTTTTGGTTTTGGCTCAATCATTAAAAAAATATTTGAGTTGGATTTATTATATTTTTCCACAAGCAACACACACATCCTTGCTACAAATAAACATTTGAAGTTTGTTTCTATTACTTACCATTTTTGGACAATTACACCAGAAGTGCAAACGTTACAACCTACCCCATAGGTGGGGTTAATGGTAACAGGCAGGGGGTTAGTTGTAACACTTGCTAAAAATTAAGTTTGCAGGAAAATATTTCAATACTATTTTGTCTATATACTTGAAGTGGATATTGTTTATATATCTGTCTATAATAGACAGGTATCCACACTGTATTCATTCATCCAGCCCTTTTCTAACAATAGTTCAATTATAAATAGATTCAAATGTTTAAATATGTGAGAAAAAGCAGCACAATTTTTTATATGTGACCCACTCTATAATAATCATACTACAGTTACAAAAATCTAATTCTGAGATAATGAGCATCAAAGTCTGATTTTAGCCATTCATTTCATTATGATTTCAATCTTTGACGTGACCTTATTCAATCAATATTAAAGATATAAACAAAAATAAATTTGACACACAATTTTTAAAAAGACAGGCACATTTATTTTGTTGGCAGCCATTTATTCGTGTGTAGCCTATTTAAAACAACGGCAAGAATTACGTTAACGTTAGCGGTTATGTAAGTGCTGAGGGGTTAGTTGTAACACAGCGTTACAATTAA
Organism: Misgurnus mizolepis; assembly: GCA_025389145.1. Classification (NCBI taxonomy): domain Eukaryota; kingdom Metazoa; phylum Chordata; class Actinopteri; order Cypriniformes; family Cobitidae; genus Misgurnus; species Misgurnus mizolepis. The sequence continues at coordinate 35,445,248 of JAIFKI010000012.1, read as the reverse complement.
CCCCTCTGGGAGAAAATATATGTTTTAAACCCACAAAAGAAGTTGCTAAGAGCTGCAGACATATTTCAAAACGATGCTATATTTTAGTCAACAAAATAAATTTTAACATGACATAGCATTGGATTTGGTATCTTACACACCCAACTCAGAAACCGAAAAAAAACCTATGATGAAAAAATTTCCTTACATGCCACCAAAACACTCGTTCATCAAAAACTCTCTGGAAAAACATTATACATTTCCAATAAATTTGCAGGAGACCGTCTTTGGCAGTGTGAAAACAATAATAATAATAAAAAAAAATTGCTCAACCTTGTGCAACAATGTAAACAGTCCGTGTTACAACTAACCCCGCGTTAGTTTTTGCCCCGGCGCACAACTACATTTAATATTTTTGTTTTCAATTTTATCTCTATTAGTCAGAGATAGATAGATAGAGAAAGGGAGCAAGAGACATGTGTAATGGTGTACTGTTGATGATATGATCACCTGTAATGGGGCATGTTGTCACTTTATTGGGTAAATCGTCACTAAAAACTGGCATTAAAAATGATGTAATATTGAAACAATGAAGCAATTATGAAACACAAAGCACCAAAAAGATCAAAGAGAGTTTACAATCTTACAACATTATTGTTTTGGTAAACAAATTTTTTTGATAGAATCTTAAATACACATAATAGTAGAAATTCAGAAAATGTATTGGACGTATGGTATGGTAGGTTTGATTTTGTACTTGCTATTGCTAAAATATTATGATGTTAATGTTAATGTCAAAATGTTAATATCACAATGCTCATTTATTAAAAACTGACATACATAATTTTTATTTAAATTACAAATATTTGCAGTAAATATACAAAAGCACTGCTAGAGAATACAAGCTTGTGTGCAATTACATTTTATAGACTCAAAATCTTATTTTTCTATGTGACAACTAGCCCCAATCTCTCCTATTGTTTATTGTAGATAAAACAAAAGTTGCGTGTTGTTGTTAAAAAGGTATCATTGTACTATAAGGTTGTATTTGTTAACATCAGTTAATGCATTAGCTAAAATGAGCATTAATTTTTTAGCATTTATTAATCTTTGTTAATGTAAGTTTATGTCCAATACAATTGGTTCATTGTGCATTAAGTAATCTTAACAGTTGCAATCTTTGATTTTAAAATGTATAAGTTAATGCTGAAATTAACAAGAAGATTAATAAAAGCTGTAGAAGTATTGTATATTATTAGATTAATGCATTAACTAATGTTAACAAAAACACACTAATATACTGCAGTTTTAACCATTAATCAATTTGAGCTGATTCTGTCACAAATTTTGATTAAAAACGACACAGATCCAGTCATTTATCAGTCAGCAGAATATTCCTCATATTTTTCTCTCACATCGTCATGTTTCCCCGCAAACTTTCAGCCGAGGAACGACACTTCTAATCAGGTTGCCTGGGAACAAAAAGTGTTTAATGTCCTAATGGAAAGACGGAGTTCCACTTTTAAAAAGCCACACATTACTTGTAAAGTGACTCCTCGGTGTCGTTACCTGAGCGCAGGCGGTTTATTTTTACCTCCCTTCTCCCCTCCTCATTCTTTAGCCGCTTCGGGAGATGGCGTTAGTTTGGCTTCATCTCTGACAAAAGATAAATGAGCTCGGGGTCTGTGGTGATCCACTATGGCTGCCAGGGGGTTCCAAAATAGCAAACTATTTTTCATAACGGGCCAAGTGATGTGGAGTAGGATGCAGCAGTCGGGCTAACATTTACCATCGTATATACAGAGATTCAATTCTTTTCCTTATCGTTAAAGTTAACTTGAGAAGTTAAGGTTGTCTGTTGCTCTTGAAGGATGTTGGGTTCTTGTGCTTTGCGAAGGGGAACCGGCTGCTTTATCCGTCTTTGCTCTCGAGGGGCTCGGACGAGGTGTAGATGAGGCTTGGCTGTGAATGAAGGGAATGTTTTAATGCATGTGGTACACCTGTGCTATGTGAAGTGACTCCAGACATTTACAATACTGAAATAGCATCCCAATAAAATACAAAATACATCAGATACTAATTATTTAATGTGCGATTCAATAACATTGAACGTTAGATCACATCAGGAATCGATAAAAAAATAGATAAAGTTTAACTTGTATGAAAAGCTTGCAGGTGCATTTTGTGTATACTAGCATGTATACAGATACTTGTGTCAAGACAACATTTGTTGTTGCATTTACATTTACTATCATTTATGCTTGTGGCTGACACTTTTATTCAAAGCACTTTTATCCATTAAAGGTAAGATTAAAATTCTGTGACCATTTACTCACTCTCATGTTGTTACAAACTTGCTTCTATTTCTTTGTTCTGATAAACATGAAGGAAGATATTTTGAGAAATGTTTGTAACCAAACTGTTTGTGGACCCTATTTACTTCCATAATAGGAAAAAAGAATACTATTGAAGTAAATGGGCTCCACAAACGGTTTGGTTGCAAACATTCCTCAAAATATCTTCCTTTGTGTTAATCAGAACAAAGAATTTTATACAGGTTTGTAACAACATGAGGGTGAGCGAATAATGACAGAAATTTCATTTTTGGGTCTATAATCTTTAATCAGTTACGGGTGTTCCCTGGGATCGAACCCACAACCTTTGTGTTCCTGATGCAATGCTTGTAAAATTGTAGTGAAATTCAAATCAAAGAAAAACACATTTTTACTGGCCACATGCCTGTACTGTATACATTTTTTAGATTTTGTAAAATGTTTTTTGAATATTTTTTGTTATGATGCTAACCACACAGTTGAAGGTACCCATAGTATTTGTTTTCCATAGTAGGATCAAGAGCTTGATATTTTTTCGATGGAAATGTACAATTTTTGCATGCGGAACTTCTCAGTGCAAGGGGAAGTAACTTAATATTGTAATGGATTACTTTTAAACATAACTTTCCCCAACATGGTACATATTAGGACATTTTTAAATGGTTCTGCCCTAGTGACATCTTGGGGCCATTTACACATAAGCCCAATTTTGTCATCTTTACACTGGCTACTAGTCAAATATCGCATACAATTTAAAATACTATTAATCACCTACAAAGCCTTAAATTGCCTAGCACCTTCGTATCTTAGAGAATTAATATCAGAATACAATCCACCACGTACATTGCAGTTGCAAAATTCTGGTCTCTTAACTATTTCTAGAATATCAAAAGTGTCTGAAGGAGGCAGATCCTTTTCTTACTTAGCTCCTGAGCTCTGGAATGATTTGCCAACTGATGTCCGTGAATCAGACACAGTCGATCACTTTAAGTCTAAACTTAAGACTTTTTTCTTTAACAAAGCATTCACATAACTCGTCTGGGAAATATACTAATGCCGCAATAGCTAGCCTGTCTATAACTGAGCATACAGTATATTAAAAGACGACACGTGTGACACTTGCATTACATGCAAACGACCCCTACACTAATAGGATTTTGTTTCTCTCTCCCTGTCTCGTCCTCGAACCCGAGGACATTGAGACAAACAGACCCAGTTCCGGCTGCCGTGGAGGTCAACACACCACTGATCTACTGGCCGTCCTTCAAAGTGATGCCCAGCCGATGCCTGACCAACTACCACCGACGGAAACCGTTAAATCTCCTTATCCATTTACATTCCATATATATTTTTTCCTCCTAGGACTTTTTGTTCCTCCCTGAGGTCTTTCTTCTAGGGTTTTTTTTCAACCCCAGGGAGTCAGCCAACATTGGCTTAACTTAGCATCCTCTTGTATATGGTACATTATTAATATGCTCGCTTGTAAAGTTTATTCATAACTACTTATATTGTCTGTCGATTTCAATGTAAAGATGCTTTGAAACAATTACCAATTGTGAAAAGCGCTACATAAATAAAATTGAATTGAATTGAAATTGAATTTATTGACCATTTTTATGCTAAGGTCATGGGTTTGATTCCCATGGATCACACACAAAAAAAGTATACCTCGAATTTATGTGCTTTGAATAAAATCATCTGTCAGATGCATAATTCTCAATGTACTTGACCTAAAAAATTTGAGAACCATCGTTTTAATCCATTCCCACTAAAATTCAAGATACGTCTTACGTGCGACTCAAAATGGTGTTTGTCGTGCTTCCTGGTGCCGTTTGGCACTTTCCCTGCCGTGTGTTGTAATTAATGTGGTGTTGTAGAACAGCTCAAATCCTTTGATAACCTCTGTTCTGCGTCTCGGATCGGGCCATTAATCATCCTCGCAAACATGAGAGAGGGGCATGCTGAAAGAAAGCGTAAAGAGAAAAGAGGGGAACGGTGTTTTTACTCCGCAGGAAAATGTCCTGTGTCAACACGAGCAACAGTGTAAATTTAAAAGAAAGTTTCTCATTTAAATGAGAGGCACTTTGAAGAGGCACAAACGAGGACGGCAGCCTCGTCCTGCGTCTTCTGCGTATTCGAGTCGCTGTTGACAGCTGATGCGTGATCAAACACCGGATTTTCTTTCCCCGCAATCCTTATTTGTGCTTTTCTCTCAGATGATACTTTTGCAGACCACGAGCGTCTCAACGCTCAACATTTGCAAAACCCTGCCCTCACAATCGTATACTATCATAAAAGATGTTGTTGTCCTTCTGCAAAGTGTGTTAGGCTAAAGATTGTGTAAAGAATTAATCGCTATAATTTCTTTTAAAATGATAGAAAACAGTTCGCTTTCGCTTGGCAACAAGTTTCTTGGTGAGAGCCTTTAAACATGCTTTTAACAATAACTGCATGTCTTTTCATGATTGCATCAAGGTTTTCTTTACTGAAAGAAATATATCGCCTTCAGCATCTTCTAAAAGCTTTAGGTCAGTCGAGAGTGTTCACGGGTAAAATCGGTGCATTTGTAGTTTCAGTGTTATCAAAACATGGACAATAATATTGACTGAGTGAGGTCATGTCAAAGATTTGAAACTTACTCATGTCATGGCTAGGACCGATCTGAGATAAGTTTTGCCTTCAGTCTGTGGTTAATATTTTCTATTCATCATGCACAGTGTCATCCATTTCATTTAGATCAGAAGCACAGACTTACTGTTGTTGATTTATTTGTAGTCCGTGCTGCTGGTCTCATTGAGTTAATGTTTGGAACAGGTCTGAGATCAGCTGAAGAACAGCAGTGAATGACAGCACTTCAGTGGAGGGGGGAAGATGAGGTGAAGCATGCCAGACCGGGCACACCTGGGCCTGCAGGCAGATGGTAAGGGTTGGGAGAGGTTATGCAAAACCGTGCCCAGCCATATGTCTTTCAACAGTACAGAAACTTCTGGAAGCTGCGAAAGCTCCATCACGGCTGCGACCCGAACGAGTGCAGGCTGAGCGTGTTCCAGCATGATCCCAGACCAGGTGTTGGGCAAATTGTTTCCTCACGGCTTCCTGATTGGAGAACGGTTGGAGAACAAGAGGAGGGCCACGGTGGCCACATGGATGAAATATTGACCTTTAACTGGGAACAGAAGCTTGATGGTAATATTTGCTTTGGTTTTCTTTTTTATTTTGTGATGCTTTTATCATTGCTAGCTATAAATAGATATAAATGTTTAGCTTTTCAAGGTTATAATGATTTGAAAATGGAATTGTTCACATGCTATGTGATTACTTTCCTAAACCTTTTTTATATTCATGAACCATAAACTTGAGGTAACTCTTTTGTCAGACATTTGTTCATGTTGTTGAAACTAAATGATGTTTTGCAGAGTCTGAATAGTTTTACTGAGGCCGAATGGTGTTTTGAGAGTCTGAATGGTTATAATGAGTGTTGAAGATTAGGAATGGTTTTGGTGATGCAGAATGGTGTTGTTGAGTCATAATGGTGTTCAAGAGGCCGAATAGCTTTGTTGAGTCAGAGTGGTGTTGAAGAGTCTGAAAGGTTATACTAAGACCAGAAGTTTTTATTTAGACAGAATGTGTTGAAGAGTCTGAATGATTGTACTATGGCATAATGGTTTTGTTAAGTTAGAATGCTGTTAAAGAGTCTGAAGAGTTTTACTAAGGCCAGATAGTAGGGTGACCACATGCCATTCTTCCCGGATGAGTCCTGGCCAGGATTTCGGGTGTGTCTTCCGGAAGTCCTATTTGTCGACCGCATACATCATAGATGATTATTATTATTATTACAAAAAAGCAACCGTTATATTTTAAGGTTAGAATGAAACTACAATTGTATGTCTTATGTTTTTAACTGAATGGCGTATGCAGTCAACAAATATGACTTCCGGAAGATACACCTAAATCCTGGCCAGGACGCGTCCGGGAAGAATGGCACATACGGTCACCCTACAGATTTGTTTAGGCAGAATTATGTTGAAAAGTCTAAATGGTTTTACTGAGGCCAAATGGTTTTGTTGTGTCAGAACGTCGTTCAGGAGTCTGAATGTTTTTTTTTCTGAGGCCAAATGGTTTTGTTGAGGCAGAATTGTGTTGAGAAGTATTTGCTTTTACTAAGGCAGAATGGTTTTGTTGAGTTAAAATGCTGTTAAAGAGTCTGAAGAGTTTTACTAAGACCAGATGGTTTTGTTGAGGCAGAATTGTGTTGAAAAGTCAGAATGGTTTTACTAAGGCCGAAAGGTTTTGTTGAGTTAAAATGCTGTTAAAGAGTCGGAAGAGTTTTACTAAGACCAGATGGTTTTACTGAGGCCAAATGGTTATGTTAAGTTAGAATACTGTTAAAGAGTCTGAAGGGTTTTACTGAGGCCAAATGGTTTTGTTGTGTCAGAACAACCTGATCTCACGAATTTCCGTGGCATAGTCACAGAATTTTTTGCTCATTTTTCCGTGGCATTCTCACGGATCTCCTCATATTTCCGTGGCCCTGCCACGGACTTTCTTTTCCGTGGCATTCTCACGGATTGGTTACTCAACTGTTTTGTCCTATTTTCTTACCATTGTCGCTTCGGTTTAGGGTTAGATTTACATAAAATGACATCCCTACCCAAACCCAACTCTAACCCCAACGCCAGGCGACAATTGATTAAAGTTTAGAAAATATAAAAGAATACATCAAAAAAAAAAATAGTATAAACCAATACTTAAAGTGAAATACTAACGCAAACACCAAATCTAACCCTAAACCGAAGCGACAATGGTTTGAAAATAGGAAAAAACAGTTGAGTAACCAATCCGTGAGAATGCCACGGAAAAGAAAGTCTGTGTCAGGGCCACGGAAATATGAGGAGATCCGTGAGAATGCCACGGAAAAATGAGCAAAAAATTCCGTGACTATCCCACGGAACTTCGTGAGATCAGAACGTCGTTCAGGAGTCTGAATGTTTTTTTTTTCTGAGGCCAAATGGTTTTGTTGAGGCAGAATTGTGTTGAAAAGTTTTCGGTTTTAATAAAGGAGATTGGTTTTGTTGAGCTAAAATGCTGTTAAAGAGTCTGAAGAGTTTTAATAAAACCAGATGGTTTTGTTGAGGCAGAATTGTGTTGAAAAGTCTGAATGGTTTTATTGAGGCCGAATGGTTATGTTAAGTTAGAATACTGTAATAGAGTCTGACGAGTTTTACTAAGCCCAGATAGTTTTGTTGAGGCAGAATTATGTTGAAAATCTAAATGGTTTTACTGAGGCCAAATGGTTTTGTTGTGTCAGAACGTCGTTTTAAGAGTCTAAATGTTATTTTTCAGGGGCCAAATGGTTTTGTTGAGGCAGAATTGTGTTGAAAAGTCTAAATGGTTTTACTGAGGTCGAATGGTTTCGTTGTGTCAAAATGCTGTTAAAGAGTCTGAATAGTTTGCTGAGGCCAAATGGTTTTGTTGAGGCAGAATTGTGTTGAAAAGTATTTGGTTTTACTACGGCAGATTGGTTTTGTTGAGTTAAAATGCTGTTAAAGAGTCTGAAGAGTTTTACTAAGACCAGATGGTTTTGTTGAGGCAGAATTGTGTTGAAAAGTCAGAATGATTTACTAAGCCCGAATGGTTTTGTTGAGTTAAAATGCTGTTAAAGAGTCTGAATGGTTTTACTAAGACCAGATGGTTTTGTTGAGGCAGAATTGTGTTGAAAGGGCAGAATGGTTTTACCGAAGCCGAATCGTTATGTTAAGTTAGAATACTGTTAAAGAGTCGGAAGAGTTTTACTGAGGCCAAATGGTTTTGTTGAGGCAGAATTGTGTTGAAAAGTCTGAATGGTTTTACTAAGGCAGATTGGATTTGTTGAGTTAAAATGCTGTTAAAGAGTCTGAAGAGTTTTACTAAGACCAGATGATTTTGTTGAGGTAGAATTGTGTTGACAAGTCTGAATGGTTTTACTGAGACCAAATGGTTATGTTGAGTTAGAATACTATTAAAGAGTTTGAAGAGTTTTACTAAGACCAGATGGTTTTGTTGAGGCAGAATTGTGTTGAAAAGTCTGAATGGTTTTACTGAGACCAAATGGTTATGTTGAGTCAGAATGCTGTTAAAGAGTCTGAAGAGTTTTACTAAGACCAGATGGTTTTGTTGAGGTAGAATTGTGTTGACAAGTCTGAATGGTTTTACTTAGACCAAATGGTTATGTTGAGTTAGAATACTATTAAAGAGTTTGAAGAGTTTTACGAAGACCAGATGGTTTTGTTGAGGTAGAATTGTGTTGACAAGTCTGAATGGTTTTACTGAGACCAAATGGTTATGTTGAGTAAGAATCCTATTAAAAAGTCTGAAGTGTTTTACTAAAACCAGATGGTTTTGTTGAGGCAGAATTGTGTTGAAAAGTTAGAATGGTTTTACTGAGGCCGAATGGTTTTGTTTAGTCAGAATTTCATTGAGGAGTCTGAGTGGTTTAACTGAGGCAGAATAGTGTTGTAGGAACCGTAGATGTTGAACAGTGAGGATAATTCAGACAGGGGTGCGGTCCAAGTGGGAACAGAGCCTGTGGAATCTGAGAGTCATTCACACCTATGTATGCCTGGCAGACAATCTTTAGTGGGCCTGTGACCAGGAGTTGGAGCTGTTCAGCTTTCCCAAGTCCAAAATGTTGTGTAAGAGCAATTAGTCTGTATAGTGCCTAGCAGTACTAGGCTGATTTAGAAGAACCTTAAGAACGGGAGAACAACAAATGAATTACAGATCCAAAATCAATAGCATGTACAAAGTTCTATGGTAGGTCATGGCCCAAGTCCCCCCAATGGCTCTGAACTTGGGTCACAAACCTGCTTTTACAATAATATATCCCACTTTGCACCCTCTGTGTTTCACACAGCTCCCTTTTTTTGCTCTTCGTTTCTGTGCATAAAACCTGATATCCAAGAAATCAGATCAACTCCTCGGTTATGTAGACGATTCTGTTCCATAGGCAACTCTGGTTTTGTGACAACAATGTTAACAAGAGATTCAGGCCTGGCAACTGTACACCTCATCAGCCTTGCAGTATGTCATTAGAAAAATAGCAAAACGGCCAAATTGCTAAAGACTCAATACCCTGTACCTGCATAAATACACACAATAAAAAATATCTATGACATTTTGAATTCTGCCTGATCAACGGCACAGTCAAAGCATTTCCAGTAAGCACACAAGGACACTCTAATGCCCATATTCTTTAACTTTGAGCTATTTTTAGCCCCATGATTCAAGCTTAAGCAATCTCTGAGCTCCATAGGCTTTTATTCTTGACTAATTTTTTATGGTAGATTTCTGTATTATGGTAATACAGAGTCTAGAAAAGGAGTGAGCTTACCCATACAGCCAAGCCTAAATTATTTTTTTCAGTATGTGCCCATTGAATCAGGATTAAGAAATATATGTGTACTTACCTTGTGCATATATGGTAAATATGTTGTACTTGCAGATAAATGTGTGGTATTTACTTTTGAGTATCTACATGGTAATTATATGGTATCATTAATGTACTTACCAGTGGCACATTCTTGGTAGTTATTATGTAACTCTAGATAAGTACAGGGTAATACCAGATACATACTTATAGTGTAGGTATTCTGTAACTAACAAGAAACATTGCTGTACTTACAAATGAATATACAATATAAATATTTAGTACTTACATGTAAGTGTGAGTTACACTATAAGTATTTATCTGCTATTACCCAGTACTTATCATAGATACTCAAAAGTAAGTACCACACATGTGTCTGTAAGTACAACATATTTACCATATATGTACAAGGTAAGTACACATAGCCTACTGTAAAATAAAGGAAAATCTTCCAATGTTGTAAATTTGAAAACCTTTTAATGCATAGATATACCAACCAAATGTACTAAATAAACAGTGAATGACCACTGTTTTAGATAACTGTGACTGTTCCAAACCTGAAAACTCCTCCCCCTGAACACAATGCCAGCATCTGCTAATGGTCGTGCCAGCCCGGTCTGAAATGATTGATAGGTAGAATTACATCAAGGTGACTTCTTTCCCTCTCCATCAGGTTGTTTAGCTTGATCGATAATAAGAAACACGTTTAATAGGCAGAGCTGAATGATAACAGCCCATTTATCAGTGCAGTTAGCATCTCCTCCCCGCGTCCCCGAGATGACACTGTGCCATAAACTTACAGGATCATTATTATTCATTTTAACAGCCAAAGATGAGAGAGAAACAGTCTGAGTTGAAACGTGGCCTAGCGGTAGACACATGTGCTCGAGCTTTCATATTCGGGGAATATGTTTAAAAATGCTTGGTTGTTTCAACCAATTCTTGGGTCAAATGGGGTCATTTCCAAGGTTAAACCCAACAGTTACAGTAGGTTTGTCCATATTTTACCCAATCATACAACAGCCCAGCAGTTTTTACATTTATTTGTGACACAGTCTTTGACAACCAAGCTAAAGTCATTTTTTTGGGTGATTTACTGTTTTCTACATAAAATCATCGTACATAATGTAAATAAAATTCTGGGTAAGGTCAAATTAGTGACTTTGATGCTCCTAATCTTATTCCCAGACGGCAAATAACTCCGGGCCAGATTCGCACCCGATCTGCGCCAAAGCCAGCAGCTCCGGTGCACATCAAGCCCGGAGTCGTCTGTTGTCTGGGTTAGATTATGATATTTTAGCCTGGATTTTCACTTTTACATATATTGAACAAATAAAAATCTAATTTAATTGAGGTACTGGGGATGTGACAGACACCTTAACAGATCTGGTGTTTAGCAGAGGTGAACTGAGAGGAAGGATTTACTATTTGGCGCTTTTCCTTGCAACCGCATCACAGCTCATTGCCTCAAGGCAGAGATGTCGACTGCAGACTACAGGAAAAGCCCTTTAAATGAGCAGAAGGTTGAGTTGTTCATGCCCGTTACACGAATGAAAGACATCCTCTAGAGAACAACACACACAGCCCGGCCCTCCGAAGGACCTGACCACTCTGATGAAATAATCACTTCAAGATAGATTTCCTATGGCTGGGGTAAATCGAACGAGACCAGCGGGTCAGTTTGGTTAGAAGGGCAATATGACATGCAGAAGGGCTTTGCGTAATTCCAGTCGAGATGTCCGACGTTCCCGGGCATCTCAGGATTGTGTGCGTTTGTGCGCGTCTCCCAAGTGGTATTATCTGGAAATCACAACAGCTGCGACCTGGCGCCCTTTTATACGTCCTGTTCAGTGACTGTTTGGCCAAATGGCCCCTTGCATGCCCAAACACACACATAACAGACGTTGCCTAAGGGCTACAGCGAATCCCAGCTTCCATACAAAGGGCTGCCTCATGTGCCGGGCCACAAATGATAGATCAAACATTACTGTTCTTTGAGTCCAGTACTCTCTCTCTCTCTCTCTCTGTCTCTCTCTGTCTCTGTCTCTCTCTCTCTCTCTCTCTCTCCCTGTTTAATCATTAAAGGTAATATGTTCCAGTAGGGAGAAGATCCCACTAGTCGTTCAGAAGAATGTTGTGTTGTTTAGCATGTCCGCAGCACAAGAGCATTACAGGAAATGATTTTAATTTTAAAAAACCAAAAGCCATTTTGACCACAAGCTGAACAAACAGATTCTGAACCAACAAAATTCAGCTAATTTAGAGTTACTAGTTCATGTGTCTCTGCAGACTTATTGAGTTCATTAAATACAGTAAGGCATAAAGATGTAATATTTTATACATGTGTTTATGTTGCTCAATTGGAATTGCATTGCATTAGCAATACAAAAGGTCATAAGTTCGATCCCCAAGGAACTCACATACTGATAAAACATGCGGTTTAGACTGTAAGATGGTTTGGATACATGCATTAATGTAAGTGCATAAATGCATATATTGTGATAGTGGTGCATGTCCTAAAATAGGATTTAAAAAAAATTTGTTAGATGCTTTAAAGGGACACTCCACTTTTTTTGAAAATATGCTCATTTTCCAACTCCCCTAGAGTTAAACATTAGATTTTTACCGTTTTGGAATCCATTCAGCTGATCTATAGGTCTGGTGGTAACACTTTTAGCATAGCTTAGCACAATCCATTGAATCTGATTAGACCATTAGCATCGCGCAAAAAAAACAACAAAGAGTTTGGATATTTTTTCTATTTAAAACTTGACACTTCTGTAGTTAAACCGTGTACTAAGACCGACAGAAAATTAAAGTTGTGATTTTCTAGGCCGATATGGCTAGGAACTATAGTCTAATTCTGCCATAATAGTCAAGGACTTTGCTGCCTTAACATGGCTGCAGCAGGTGTAGTGATATTATGCGCTGCTATTGAAAGTTTCTAAGGGGACTATTTTCGGCTGCTGCGTAATATCATTGCGCCTCTTGCAGCCATGTTATGGCAGCAAAGTTCTTGATTATTACGCCAGAATGAGAGTATAGTTCCTAGCCATATCGGCCTAGAAAATTGCAACTTTTAATTTTCTGTCGGTCTTAGTGCACGATGTAACTACAGAAGAGTCAAGTTTTAAATAGGAAAAATATCAAAACTCTTTGGTTATTTTTTAGACGCAATGCTAATGGTCTAATCAGATTCAATGGATTATGCTAAGCTATGCTAAAAGTGGTAGAGCCAGACCCGGAGATCAGCTGAATAAATGTTTTTTCTCTAGGGGACCTGGAAATAAGTATATTTTCAAAAAAGTGGAATGTCCCTTTAATCCAAAGCGATTTACAGTGCATTTAATCTATTCATTTTTTATCAGTATGTGATCGAACCCATGACTGCTAATGCAATGCACAGCATTTTATTCAAATGCTCCCCCTTTGCATTCATTAAGTCATTTCAGTTTTCCTAAAGCATATACACTACAGTACATCTATATAGCGCATTCATAGAAAATCCAGCATCGGCCTTACAAAATTCCTCAAGGTGCATAACATTTAGTTCCAGATCTACTCAGTTTCACTCTCTTCGAATTGAAGCAAGCATCTCCGTCGGGCCAAACTATAAACCACGTTAGCTTTATGAGCCGCCCGTATGTGTCTGTACTGCTGAGTTCAGATATCAAATATAAGCAGACAGGCCAAATCCCAGGACGAGGCAGCAAATAGCCAAAACCGTGGCACCTCACCTTCATGAGATGATTATACAAACCCAGGGGGAAGGTGATGGATTCTTCGCCTTACCCGGCGTGAGAGGACCAGATGCTGGAGAAAGATTCTGGGCGTCACCAGAAGTAAAATATGAGCGCTTGGTTCAGCAGCTTGGATAAAGTTTTCGGGATTTCGAGTTTAAGAAACTTCTTATATTCGGTGTGAGCAGGAGTGGGCGAAAAGGAGAAGAATGACATCTTTGGGCGTTTGGTTGGTGGTTTGTACGTTTTATTGCCTGGGTCGGAGCTGTTAGAATTAGCTCGGCGTTATGTATTTTAAAGTTTTAAGGATGAGTATTTGATTGCTCTGTGGTTGCTCTTTTTTAGCCTATGACACTTTAGCCATTAGTTTTTTTTTACATTTATTACAATTTTATTGAAAGTGAATTACATCACAACAAGCTATACATCTGAGTATGTGTGTTCCCTGGTATTGAACCTACAAGCTTTGCAGTGCTAATGCAATGCTTAGCCAATCGAGCAACAGAAATTCATAAGTAAAATGTAATGAAGAAATGTTCCCATTTATTCTCACCGCTGAAATAATTGAGATATGTAAGGGATCTTTTTGTCTTTTTATTCCTATGGGCGATTACAGATTTCTGTTGGTTACAATGAAGATAAAAACATTGTTGAGACAAATTCACTTATATTCTTTTAAAAGACTCAAGGTAATTTCAAAGTCAAAACATGTAAAGACATATGGTGGAGCGAAATGCCTTTCATGAAAGGTTAGAGCTGCATGAAGGAATCTCCCTAATAGTAAAGAAAAGAGGTTCGTTTTTATCAAGGTTATTCTTGTAAGACGTCAACAGGGAATGGGAACATTGGGAACAGGAAACCCGGCTGAACCGTAGCCTGAGATTTCACGTACAGCCGCATGATATATGCGACGTTTCAAAGGTGTTCTTTAAACACGCTAAAAAAGACAAAACTTCAGCCTTTCGCTTTCTTTCCCAGTTGAAAATGAGCTTTCCCCAGCCATTATCTATTATCATTCCTGTGAGCCATTAGCTAATGCATAGTTTATTTAGAAAAAGAGGCATTAGGCAGGTATTGAAGGCTAGGGGGAGCGGGAAGACGGATCTAGTGGCGCTGGTGAAGGTAGCAGTGTGCTGCTCTTGAGTTATGGACATCCAGCAGAGAGGAGTCTCTTCATTAGAGCTGTGATTAAAATTGATAGGAGCCTGAGGAGCCAGGACTGGGCTCGGCTCCCTCGAGCATAGCTCTCATTCTCTGCTCGTTTATTTGGGACTTTGAGCTGATCAATAAACAGTGGCTGGAGCTCAACATGAGGTCTGGCTGGGAGGAGATGGGGGGAGCGGAGGGTTGTGCAGGCAGGGCTGAGGCGATATGTTTTGTTTCACATATACACAAGGAGGATAGTGAAGAGAGGCCTAAACCACTGCAACATAGGTGAGTGTACATGTGGTGTACCGGACAGATTGATAGAAAGATAGACAGACAGACAGACAGATAAATAGATATAGATAGACAACATGATAGATACAGAAAGACAGATAGAAAGACAGACAGAGAGATAGATACAGATAGACAAAATGAAAGATGCAGAAAGGCAGACAGATAAGACAGACAAACAGATAGTAGATACAGATAGACAACTTGATAGATGCAGACAGACAGACAGATACAAATAGACAAAGGATAGATGCAGAAAGAGAGACAGGCAGACAGACAGATAGACAAAATGATAGATACAGACAGGCAGACAGACAGATAAGACAGACAAACAGATAGTAGAAATAGACAACTTGATAGATACAGACAGACAGATACCAATAGACAACATGATAGATGCAGAAAGCCAGACAGACAGACAGACAGATAGTAGATACAGATAGACAACTTGATAGATGCAGACAGACAGACAGACAGAGAGACAGACAGACACATTTATAGATACAGATAGACAAAATGATAGATGCAAAAAGACAGACAGGCAGACAAATGAGACAGACAGATAGTAGATACATATAGACAACTTGATAGATGCAGACAGACAGACATACACAGATAGATAGATAGATAGATAGACAGACAGACAGACAGACAGACAGACAGACAGACAGAAAGATTTATAGATACAGATAGACAAAATGATAGATGCAAAATGACAGACAGGCAGACAAATAAGACAGACAGACAGATAGTAGATACAGATAGACAACTTGATAGATGCAGACAGACAGACATACTGTACACATAGATAGATAGATAGATAGACAGACAGACAGACAGACAGACAGACAGACAGACAGACAAATAGATACAGATAGACAATTTGATAGATGCAGACAGACAGACAGACAGACAGACAGACATACACACAGATAGATAGATAGATCGATAGACAGATAGATAGATAGACAGACAGACAGACAGACAGACAGACAGACAAATTTATAGATACAGATAGACAAAATGATAGATGCAAAAAGACAGACAGGCAGACAAAAAAGATAGACAGACAGACAGATAGTAGAAACAGATAGACAACTTGATAGATGCAAAAAGAGAGACAGACAGACAGAAACACAGACAGATACAGAAAGACAAAAGGATAGATTCAGAAAGACAGACAGACAGATAGATAGATACAGATAGACAAAATGGTAAATGCAGAAAGACAGGCAGACAGACATACAGTGAGATACAGATATACATCATGACAGACAGAAAGACAGACAGATACAGATAGACAAAAGGATAGATACAGATAGACAACATGATAAATGCAGAAACACAGACAGACAGGCAGGCAGACATGCAGACAGACAGACAGACAGATACAGATAGACAACATAGTAAATGCAGAAAGACAGACAGGAATGCAGACATGCAGACAGACAGACAGACAGACAGGCAGGCAGACAGACAGGCAGACAGACAGTGAGATACAGGTAGACATCATGACAGACAGACAGACAGAAAGACAGACAGATACAGATAGACAAAAATACAGATAGACAACATGATAAATGCAGAAACACAGACAGGCAGGCAGACATGCAAACAGACAGACAGACAGACAGACAGACATACAGTGAGATACAGATAGACATCATGGCAGACAGACAGACAGACAGACAGACAGACAGATACAGATAGACAAAAGGATAGATACAGATAGACAACATGATAAATGCAGAAACACAGACAGACAGGCAGACATGCAAACAGACAGACAGACATACAGTGAGATACAGATAGACATCATGACAGACAGATACAGATAGACAAAAGGATAGATACAGATAGACAACATGATAAATGCAGAAACACAGACAGACAGGCAGGCAGACATACAAACAGACAGACAGACAGACAGACATACAGTGAGATTCAGACAGACAGACAGATACACAGACAGACAGATTAGAACAGACAGTTTAAAAAGACATATAGGTAGGTAGATATATAGGTAGGTAGGTAGACAGACAGACAGGCAGACAGACAGACATAAAGACGGGTACACCCATAGATAGACAGAAAAACAAACAGATAGATAGTTAGACAGACAGACACATAGACAGAAATACAAAAAGACAGACAGACAGATTTAAGGTGTAGCGCTTCATAAGTAGCATAAAATGCATCATAAAATGTAGCTTAATACGTGTAATAAAGTTGGACTAAAGCAATCTGTTATTCTTGAATGACTTAACAATTTTTAAACACAGTTTCACCTTTGTTGTTACAGTTTTAACAGTAATTTCAGAATTGCAATATTGTGCCCGCTTGCTGTTCAAGCTCAATACGCTGCTTTGAAAAGATCCATTCTCATTATTGAACGTGCAATAATCAAACTTCTGTGAGACCAGGTCTCGCAAAATTGATCGGAATTATTGCGTTAATTAAAATGTGTATTGTGAAAAACTCCACATGGACCAAACACACTTATGTAATTACTTTGGGGAACATGAATTAATTTGGAAGAACTGGACAGAGGCCAGATTGTGGAGCTGGGTTATTGAAGCTCTCCCCGAATCTATCCAAGCTCCTCTTTGTATATCTGTGCCCAGATTCCCTAATTAGTGCAGGCAGGGAGAGCTCATCACAACAGACAACTGACAGATAAACCCAGATGGTGCTGCACAGGTTTTTGATAAATTGCTGGGCCATCTTTTCTTAACAAACCGAATGGAGACAAAGGAATGAAAGATCAATTTATTCCTAATAAGTGTTTATAATGATCCAAATTATGTGCATGCATTTTACCTCTTTAAACATATGTCTGTTTTAAACATATGTCTGTTTGATTCCGGTGTGGTAAAAATGTTTTTATTTATTTATTTATTTATTTATTTATTATTTTACTATTTTATTATTTTATTTTATTTTATTGTTTATCTTATTTTATTTTATAATTTTTATTTTATTTTATTTATGTATTATTTATTGTGCAAATAATGTCGAAAATTTTAAAAGCAACCTACACAATCATGGACAAAATGTGCTTTTGTGACAACCTCTCCGATGTGACAACTTGCCCCGGTAATGTCTTTATAAGGAATATAAAGGAAAAACATCAGACACTTTCATGCAAAGCGACTTACAATATCTATAGTGTATACATTTTATCAGTATGTGTGTTTATTGATATTGAACCCATGACCTTTGCATTGGTCACGCAAGTAAGCTACAGGAACACCGACCGTACACATTAGTATTTTATACTAAACAAGTCTTTTCCCCCTGTGCCACAGTGAAAGCTTAGGCGCATCTCATTTGCTTTTTTTTGCAATGTCAAACACCACACCATTCATATAAAGCTGCTTGCGAGCTTAAGCATTCATATGCTTGCACGCCGTCTTCTCCATCATTTGCACGCTCTGTGATTCTCGATCCTCATATGATCTCCAAAGCAGAAAAGTTTTCGGTTAAGGTGCAACGGTGTAAAATGGGGATGCATCAGATCGCAATATTGATGAAAAGCTAGTGCATATATATATATATATATTTAAAAGAGCTTTCTTTCTCCTTTAAGGCCCTCTTAAACACATGCTCCTAAACTCACACAAATATATCCAGAAGCTATCAGTGGGATCGCTCTGAGTGTCTATAATGAATAATTGTTATTACAGCACTCGGGAAGACGGTGTCAATCAGAACGGCGAGGCTGTGGAAAGACGGAGTGAAATAAACATGAAACGGCGAGAGAACTCAAAAGGAAGTTATATAAAGCTCTCCTCCTTGAAGCTCAGCGTCGTACCTCTTTACCCTGCGCGCTTCTGTTCTATAATGGCACAAAGCAGGGGATGGGAAAGATGTTATCTTTTTCATCTTCCTGCCTTTTGTTAACATGTAGAAAGAGAAAGGGGAGAGGCGGAGGGTGAGGAAGACAACGCCGAGGGTGTCTGGGATTGGGCTCGGTCCCTGTTCACCCAATTAAAGGAATTTCGCGCTCAAAGCCCCAATCTGGCAACATGTGTCCTGACATTTGTCTTCCCGCGTGTTGTGATATACAGCTCCGTGGAGCTAAAGGATAAATTAGTAGCCCGCCCAGCTTCAGAGACCGGTTGGTAAAATCAGATGGGTCGAATTTGTCAAGAATCATGGAGGAGGCGACACGTAAAGCTCCCATCCCATAAAACCTCAGATAGCCAGAAGATCAGTAGATGTAGGAGATATATGCAAGTACTTACTTGATGTCTCTCTTTTGCTTTGAAAACTTTTGAAGATGTTATTGAATTTTCTTTGGTTAAGCATATTGTTTAGGAACGCTTAACATCAAATACATCTCATGTGTCGCATATCTAAATAAGGGAATTATATTTACATAATAGTTAAGTATCAATATCAGTGACTGCTCATCCAAGGGGTACAAATTCCAAATAAGTGTTCAGAGTGTCATATGTGTTGCATGTGTTTTCAAAATATGTGATTGTTGCGTCATGTGAACCATGTGCATCATGTGTTTCACAAAATACTCGCAAGATAACTCCCTTAACAATAAACTCTGATTACTCTTTTATCATATACCCTAGACGCGTCTGCAGCAGGCACTTATTTTGACAAGACACACTCGATCTCTCGATGCGCAGAACACATATTTTGAAATTACGAACCACACACATGAACGGCTACATACATGTTGTGACGAACTGCGCATCAAGCACCCTCGAAAAAAGAAGTCATCGGCCACCACTGGTCAATATATCATTAAATATTATTCAAGTCCACCTCGGTGGTGTGCTGGCCAAAACATTTTTCAATTGAATATTTTGAATACATTTTAAATGTTTAATAAAAAAAATGGTTTCAGTTTGGTTTGATCGCTAGGTCACTATTAAGATACCAAATTTTGTTTTGGGTTGTACCCATTTTACTTTATAATGTGGATGTACAACAAGAAAAAAGCATAGGGTGAACCTTGAATGTATCCACTGGGAAATGCTTGGGTTGTGAAGTGTGGTCTTTGTATGACAGATTGCTGGTGATGCTATATGTCAGACGAAATGAAAATTCATGTTAGAGGCGGAGCAAGTTCTCACATTTTTATGAAAAATGACAAAGGTGAACATTTCTGCTGGTGCACCCCTAGAGTCACCGAACAGCATTGCAAAAATAATGACATAATGTTTTCTAAACACTTTTTTTCATCTTTTATTAGTCAGATAAGCAGATAACCACGCCACTCTTATCCTGGGATTCTAATCCTATGTCAGCATTTTACCCAATATGACATGATAACAACTTGTAATACTTTATAATGTGTCAACAAAACAGTTTGTCCATATTTTACCCAACCATGGGGTGACCATTTTAGTGTATATATATATATTTTATTTAAAGGAAAACACCACAGTTTTTCAACATTTTACTATGTTCTTACCTCAACTTAGATTAATTAATACATACCTATCTTTTTCAATGCATGCACTTAATCTTTGTATAGCGCATCGTGAATGTGTTAGCATTTAGCCTACCAAACACATCCTTGTTTTCCCTATTTAAATACATGAGTAGTTACATGAGTAAGTATTGTGGCAGCTTTTTTTGTGCCTTGAACACAAATGTCTTTTTCGTGTCTCTCGCACAAATTTCTATAAATAGTTTTTTGTGTCCGTGGCACTACTTTCTTTTCTTGTCATTTTATGTATTGTTTTCTCTTTTTTTCCTATTTATTAAACCATTGTCGCTTGGGGTCGGGGTTAGCATGTACTTTTATGTATTGGTTTCTACATGTTTTTCTTCCGCTTTAAAACTATTCTGGCATGGAGTTGGGGTTGGAGTTGGGGTTTGGGTTAGGATGTCTAAAAATGTAACAGAAAGGGATTCTAACCCCAACCCCAAGCGACAATGGTAAGAATATAGGGAAAAAACGATTAGAACGCGTCGTGAATGTGTTAGCATTTAGCCTAGCCCACTGATCTATATAAATGACTGGATTGCGCATGACGTCACACTTGTGAAGCCACCGCGCCGCCATGTTGGTATACCCAAACGTTCTATTAAATCAATGGACGTTATCAGATTTTAATGACAAAACATCACTTTACTCGTCTTCGTTTTTATATGTGAACTTACCCTGTACATTATTACAACACAAACGTCCAAAGCATGTAAATAGTTATTTACTGAAAGTTGTACACTTTGCGTTTTAATCAGTTATTATAAATTCATCTTTATTACAGTATCAGATCAGCAGACAGACCGCAGCATATTTAGTATTAATGACAATAAACGTGCTCATTCTGAAATCTATATAAATAATCATGCTTTGTACCGTATGTTCATGCAATAATTTGCTAGTTTTGTAATTATGTTATCTAAACTTATTTAAAGAAATAACGCTGACCGTCACAGTGTAGCTGAATGTCAAAAAAAACTTTATTTATACCCGTGTCATTAACAAATGCAACAGACACACTCACCTTAACGGTTTTTTATAAATCCATTATCCTGCCCGATTAAAACATAAACATTGCAAATAACACCAGAATTAACAAATAATTAACGTACACATATCCTAAAAATTAACCTTGTGTAACTGATACGCTGTAAAGGGGGTAAATTTTAATCATGATTTTGAATGGAAGTCAATGGCGCTCTCTGCCGGTTGGGTATACCAAGATGGCGGCTCGAACTCTGCGCTGGCTTCACGTCACGCAGTTACGTCAAGGGTTCTATGCGCAATCCAGTCATTTATATAGATCAGTGGCCTAGCCCCATTCATTCCTTAGGATCCAAACAGGGATGAGTTTAGAAGCCACCAAACACTTTCATGTTTTCCCTATTTAAAGACTGTTACATGAGTAGTTACACGAGTAAGTATGGTGGCATAAAATGAAACAGATAAAAATGAGAACTATTTTCTCGGGCGCAGTAATATTGATGGAAGTTTGAGTGAGAGGGGAAGTAGTCAGGAGTGATGATGTTACTGCGCGCTGAGGTCAAAGTGCTGCAAACTAAGTGTTCTTCTGCCATACAATATAGTTCTCATTTTTATCTGCTTAAAAAATCGCCATTTTGTGCGACCATACTTACTCGTGTAACTACTCATGTAACAGTCTTTAAATAGGGAAACATGGAAGTGTTTGGTGGCTTCTAAATTCATCCCTGTTTGGATCCTAAGGAATGAATGGGGCTAGGCTAAATGCTAACACATTCGCAATACGCTGTACAATGATTAAGTGCACGCATTGAAAAAAGAGAGGTATGTATTAATTTGTCTAAGTTGAGGTAAGAACATAGTAAATATAAAAAACTGTGGTGTTTTCCTTTAACCTACACTGACTTTACAGTATATTAGCCTGTTTGTTAAATGTACTCTAAAAGTCTCCACTAAACCGGTGTAAAGATGTTTCCCCTTATGACACCGATGTGACTCCATTCAGTCAGTCTCTGAGATTAATCTGAAATTACACACACACACATAAACAAACAAACACAACAAACACTCTTCCTATCCCACACAAATACATGGACACGACCTTACCAAGACCCACACACCTCTGGCCTAGCATATCCAGAGCGTGTTGGAGATAGTAGGCCATCTTATGCAGCTTCAGGGATTGTGTGTGAGTGTGTGCGTCTCTCGCAAGGTGAGTTGCAGCTAGAGGAGAAGGCAGGCTCGCGGTCAGCAGGGAGCGACTGGGCCACGGGGAGAGACTCTTAACTTCTGTCAGGTACAAATAACCACGCCATTTTTCACCTCCTGATTTTGAGAGCCGCAAGTCTCCCCAGTCATTTGAACTCTACACACATCCCATGATTCAATTCTGACTCCGGACACTTTGAGAGGTACAAGGTACATGTATGTTAAATATGATAAAAACGGACGGTTTCTAATAATGGCATCACATTGACAAAAATAAGCAAAAAACATAAAGCGGTGCTGTTTGTTTTAGGGTGTCCAGATCAAGTTATTTAAAAAAATGGTACAAGTCAAAAGTTTGGGCTGAATTTATATTTCACGTGATCTTAAAGGGATAGCAGTCCCCAAAATATTTTTTTTTTTACTTACCCTAAGTTATGTCAAATCTATAGGATATACCCAACGTGATCTCATGTAAAGTTGTGTTATAGTCACCAAAATTGAGATAATTTTTTTTTGTGTCGATGGCATGAAATTCAGGTTTTTTGAGCCTAGAGCACAAATGTTTTTTTTTTTCGTGTCACCTGCACAAATTTTTATAAATAGTTTTTTGTGACTGTGGCACGACTTTCATTTTATGTATTGTTTTCTCATTTGTTTCCTATTTTTAAATCGTTGCTTGGGGTTAGATTTGGGGTTTGGGTTAGGATATACTTTTATGTATTGGTTTCAAATTTTTTTCCCTCCTATTTTTAAATCATTGTCGCTTGGGGTTGGGGATAGATTTGGGGTTTGGGTTAGGATATACTTTTATGTATTGGTTTCTAATTTTTTCCCTCGTATTTTTAAATCATTGTCGCTTGGGGTTGGGGATACATTTGGGGTTTGGGTTAGGATGTAGTTATATGTATTGTTTTCTACATATTTTTCTTCGGCTTTTAAAACTATTCTCGCCTGGAGTTGGGGTTAGAGTCGGTGTTTGGGTTAGGATGTCTAAAAATCTAACAGAAAGTGATTCTAACCCTAACCCCAATCGTCAATGGGAAGAAAATAGGAAAAAACAATGAGAAAACAATACATAAAATGAAACGGAAAAGAAAGTTGTGCCAAGACCATGAAAAAGACATTTGTGCTCAAGTAACAAATAAAAAGCTGATTTTCGTGCCATGGACATGAATAAATTAATCAACTTTTTCGTGACTATAACACGACTTTCCATGAGATCAGTCTGGATATTCTTCTGTGCATCACCAAAGGAGATGTTAGGCTGAATGCTGTATTTTAATTTATTTACAAGAGCATTACTGTCACTAAAATAAAAAATTTAAATTTGGACCAGATACTGAGACCAAAAAGAAGCCATCAGCATGAGACTTATTCAGTATTGTTTAAAAACCATCCCATAATGCACCACATGAAACATATAAGAGAAGTTTGCAACTACACTGTGAAAACTCTGTGTGGCACCTACATTTTTATTAAGTTTAAATAACTTGAAATTAACAATTAATTCCAACTTTCTTGACTAGTGAGGAGTTATTATAATAATATAATAATAAAAATAAAGTTGAAATAACTGAAGCTAATAAAGCTAGTCAAGCACGTTAAAATTAATTGTAAATTCAAGTTGATTAAACTTAAAAATGTAAGAATTTTTTACAGTGTAGTTTTTCTCTACTTTATTTGTCATTGACAATTTAATAGTTGAAATTTCTTGGCATAACTGTGAATACCTATTTTATTTCTATTCAAAATGATCTGAATACCAAAATGTCAGTGCAACATCAGGATTTTCTGCCTGAATTCAAACAATCCACTTGTTAATATTCCAGTAGCAATTGTTATTGCAGAGGACTTTGATATTGTAAGCATCCCAGAGCTGCTAGATGGTGCTGTTTGGTAGCATTGCCCACCTGCACCAGAGAAACATCTTTATGTGGACGTATATGCTTGGTTTCTTTATTGTAAAGTGTATCCTATTGACTCAGTCTCTTATCATTATGAGCATGATTTTAGTTGGAACAATGTAGAAAGCAGTAAAAGCGTTGACTTTGTTTGAGAAAGGCTCTTTTGTTTTGCCCAGGAGAGCTTATGTTTGTGTGCGTGTGTGTATGTCAGTGTCAGACGTCTGTCTGCCATGGCGCACATCAGTCATTACTTTGAACTATCACAAACGTGTCACTCCATCTCTGGGTTTGATGTGCGCATCAGATCAAGATTTTACACACAATCCAGCCGCTCTGTGTTCTGCACCAAGCACCAGCATTGCTTTGTAAATAGAACGAGAGGAACAAACAACACACACACATACACATTGTTAATGAAACAATACGGCTGTAATTATTATGTTACATTTTAATAATGGACTTTGTGGTGTGCGGTCTTCACAAAGGGAGGTTTAAAAATCCAATTTTGTTTTTATTTCTGCTGTAGCTTTAATCAGAAAAGGGTCCACTAGAAAGGGTTTTCGAACTTTATGTCGGCAGGGACCCCCACATATAATGAAACCTTAGTGAGGGACCCCTTACCTAAATTATACATCCATATATCCAAATTTTTGTATAAAGTAAGATTTAAACTGTGTTAGATAAATACTAAATGTGATATTATTAAAACAGCAAATGTTTATAAACTTAAATAATTGCCTACTGTACAAAGTAGTCCTTGTTAGGGATGCACCGATACCACTTTTTGGGAATACGAGTACGAGTACTTGCATTTCAGTACTTGCCGATACCAAGTACTTTATAAAAAAAACATGATTTAAATTTAAAGGTAACAGCTTTAGTCATATAATTTAACAAAAAAACAAAGGACTAGTTTTCCAGTTTGTTGTAAACTCTGCCTCTTTGGACAATACGAGGCATTAACCCTTACACGTCACTCAAACATAGACATTTCCCAGACCGTGGTATCGATTCCAGGTATCGGGGGACTTTTAACAAGTACGAGTATTTTAGAAAATGTGGCATCAAGGCCGATACCCGATACCAGTATCGGTGCATCCCTAGTCCTTGTACATACAGTAGACGACTCTGGGCCGGATCCACACCGAATCCGCACCAAAGTCAGCAGCTCTGGTGCAGATCTGGTGCAGATCCGGGCAAAAGAGTCGTCCACTGTCTGTACAAGGACTACTTTGTAGGCAATTATTTAAGTTTATAAACAGTTGCTGTTTTTATAATATGACACTTACTATTTATCATCTGTCTGGGTAACAATTTTGTTATTTTATCTTTTTTTAAATGTTTTGGAGATAAAAAATAAAATAAATATATTTCAACTATATTTATAAGTTATAACAATCATCTCTATCTCTACAGTGTAGAGATAAAAATTTGTTTAATTTTTAATGTTACATTTTTGAAATAATGAACAAAAATACACTAAATGCATTGAATAAAATGTAATAAACTAAAATATATATAAATTTAAAAAATATATATATATATATTTATTTATTTATTTATATTACATATAATTTAGAAAGATGTTAAAATTATTTTTTAACAAAGTTTATTCTCTCTTCGAAAAAAAACGAAACGTCTAAACCTTTACCAACACAGCGAAAGAAGTTTGTATTTCTGTGGCTTTCAGAAAAGATTATGATTCTTGATTTAACTTAATAAGGTGTAGCTGTCAAGACAACCTGCATCTAAGTTAAAAATGTATTTTCAATATATAGTAAACATGCTCCGCAAAAACAACATTGCCTTTTGTTAAAATGTCAAGATCATTTTAAACAAACAAAAACTGCACTTTTTATCACCCACAGTCCATGAACCGTATTCGTTCATGTTTGATTTGGCTGTAAACTTTATCTGAAGGGTATCCTGTCTAGGGGCTCGTGCTGTCCTCTTCTTGTGCTCTCTTGATTTGAAATATTGTCTTACATAATGAAGGAGAAAAATAGAGCGTCTCTGTACTCCTGCGCCGGTGTCAGATTAATCAATCATTTTTAAACACAGGCAGGCACGGAGAGTCTCCTGCCCTGCATCCGTCGCATCTTTCCCCTGCTCCAGTCTAGCACGGCGGCGGCAATTCATCATCACTCAAAAAAATGAAAGCGCCGGCGTATCAGACTCGTCCTTGCCTCTTCTTGGTTTTAAACACAGAGGTGGGGGCTGATGGGTTTTGGGGGGCCCGACGGTGGGTTATGATCAGTGATGTAAGAATGGAGAGTTTTCCCTCGGCTCTCTTTTACTTTCTTATGCTATTTCTCTTAGTCTTCCTGTCTTTTTGTCTTCTCTGCTCTACTTTTCCTTCCCGGCAACTTGGCGACATTGAATTTTGAAAGTGCGGGACGTGGAAGGCCGTAGGTCACGATGGCTGAAGGTCTAGGGGCTGGCATGCAGCTCGAACAGGGGAGAAGAGGAAACGATTCATCCTAACTTTTCCCAGTGGAAACGGCGTTCCATTAAGCGTTTTCCATTTGTCCGGCATGGACGGTGGATTCTCAGAGGTAAAGTTTTGAATGGGCCTTTTCTAAAAGTGCACTGAATTACAAATGCATTTTGGCTCAAGTTGGATCGCCTGCATGCAGGTTTAAGGCCCAAGCCTTGCAGGTGAGGAGGTCAGCCTATTTTCACAGAAGACTGATAAGTTTAAGATCAAGTCTAATTCTCTGTTTGGCAGGCCGTGGCCATGGTGTGTTTTGTGGTATCTTGTTTGTTGTTTTAACTCGACTTGAGATTTTTCTGTGGTCACACCTGTGCAGGTCAAAGACTCGCGCGGGCTTGCGTTGGTGCTTCATCTTAAACTCCAGCACACACAAACGCACATACGCTGACATTTAAAATCAGCCAGTAGATGTTCCCACATTATCCCTGGAGTATCAAGCCCTTCTGCTTTTTCAGTAGGGAAATGTCGACCTACGGACTAATTATCCCCATGTAATGCACAAACATGGCAGGCTGTTATTGCACTTTTTCTCGCTTCTCATCGGGTTTTCAAGCAGCCTCGCGACTCCAAACGTGTTTGTTTGTTTGTTTTTCCCCAATAGTGAAGTTCACAGCCCAAGCCAGTAAAGTTAGTATTTTACACTGTGATCAGGATTGACAAAATAACCTGTAACGTGTTGTGGCATTTGTATCTGTGTTTATTACGGATCGTTGGAATGCTTGATTATGATTGGCCAGTCGCAACATTTGCAGGTTTGTTATTCCCAGATAACAAAACTAATAACACACGCTAACTCGGATGCTGCAAATAATTATGACAGGTACTGTTTAATGTTACACAAAAATGAAATATAAATATGCATTTTAAAGGGACACTCCACTTTTTTTGAAAATATGCTCATTGTCCAGCTTAAAGGATAATTCCGGTATTTAACACTTTGAGTCTCATTTCTGGTTTGTTTTGGACGAACTACAGTGATGGACACAGAAATTTTGACAATGGGTCGTGTCTTGAGTTTTTGACTCGTTTAGAAGCGTCTCTTGACTGCTTCAGAATGGAAGTCAATGACCATGCACAAACATGCCATTAAAACAACACTTAACGTTCATTTTCAAAACTGTACTACTCACCGAGTAGTTTGTGGTGTTCGTTGATGATTAAAAACAAATATATTGGCGCAATGTATTATTTCAATCCGTGTTATTTGCTATAGTGGAACTATTTTTTCAGATAACTCACAACCGCATATATACTTCCGCTCTATATTTGAGTCTGAAGCGTTAGCACACTCGGCATGCCTGTCACGCGTCCTGCGACAACAGCATTAGTGAAACAAAACACAAGAGCACTTTTAATAAGGTAGCCTTACATTTTTTCTAACAAACAAACACTCCCGTATCAGAAATTAACAGCACAGTAAATACTGACAACGTAAAGGGTAGGCTATTTAAATAAAACAACGAAAATTAATGAACGAAGTTCAACAAACTGTAATAAAACGGTAGCATACTTTCCAAATTAAGTTTATTTATAACACTTACACCATCCAATATGTTTTTTCATCAGCCGAACAATAAAGAAGATATTTGCAGAAACCCCAGTGCTCTGTCATGCAAGTCAACCGATCCGCACACTTTAAGAGCTAAAGCATATATATCCAATACAACAGTAATCCCCCATAACTCCGTGTGACATATTGACGTCTTGTGAAGCAAATCAATCAGTTTTTGCAAGAAACTGGACGTTATTTACAACACTATTAGCGTGAATGCCAAAGCAGGAAGCGCGCTTTCCGTTTGAGGCGATCTCTTCCACTGGTGGCGTTTGGTGGCTGTTGGCTATGGATGTTGGTCTCTCTGCGCCACCTATTGAGCGGGAGCGTGAAGTGCACTTCCTGCTTGGCAAAAGCTCTGCATTAACGCTGTGAAATATTAATATATATATATATATATATATATATATATATATATATATATATATATATATATATATATATTCGAATCTCAAAACTGAAAATCGAATGTCAACCCACGGAACAAATATTCAAATATTCTGGTCCAGCCCTACAAATATGGGAAAATTTTCTTCTGAGAGAAACCGAGCGAAAAAACTGCAACCACATGTAAACAGACCATTTTCTGTTTCCCAGTGGCGGAGTGATATATCAGCGAGCAATCAGTCTTACAAGAGAGATCAATGGAATTTTACAAAATGCCAAATAAAACACGACAGAAACTGTATTTCGCTTCACAACTTGTTTTTAATCATCAACGAACACCACGCACCACTCGGTGAGTAGCACAGTTTTGAAAATGAACGTTAAGTGTTGTTTTAATGACATGTTTGTGCATGGCCATTGACGTCCATTCTGAAGCAGTCAAGAGACGCTTCTAAACGAGTCAAAAAGTGAAGACACGACCCATTGTCAAAATTTCAGTGTCCATCACTGTAGTTCATCCAAAACAAACCAGAAAGGAGACCCAAAGTGTTAAATACCGGAATTATCCTTTAAGCTAAATATTTGATTTCTACCGTTTTGGAATCTATTCAGCTGATCTCCGGGTCTGGCGCTACCACTTTTAGCATAGCTTAGCATAATCCATTGAATCTGATTAGACCATTAGCATCACGCTAAAAAATAACCAAAGAGTTTCAATATTTTTCCTATTTAAAACTTGACTCTTCTGTAGTTACATCGTGTACTAAGACTGACAGAAAATTAAAAGTTGTGATTTTCCAGGCAGATATGGTTAGGAACTATACTCTCATTCTGGCGTAATAATCAATGACTTTGCTGCTGTAACATGACTGCAGGAGGCGCAATGATATTACGCAGGGCCTGAAAATAGTCCCTTGCCATTGAAAGTTACTAAGGGGACTATTTTCGGCTGCTGCGTAAATACACTGCGCCTCCTGCAGCCATGTTACGGCAGCAAAGTCTTTGATTATTACGCCAGACTGAGAGTATAGTTGGAGCTGGAAATGAGCATATTTTCAAAAAAAGTGGAGTGTCCCTTTAACAATATAAACTAACTTCACCACTGCCTCGGATACCCAAAAGTTTGTTTCCACCACAATAATGCAAGTATGTTCAATATAACACTGAGCATTGACATCTGTGTACTTGCATAAAGTATGGCCTTTGAAGGAGCATGCCTATGTAAGGAATAGACAACAAAGCACCTCACTATGTTTTGGATTGGAAGACAGCAACTAAAACTTGGCATTTATAAGCAATAGCTTTTGCATTGAAGTGAAGCAACATTTGTATTTCTCTATCCCCCTAGACTCTCCTCATTATGACCTCATGCACAAATCGTTCAAGAATACGCAACGTTTTTCCACATTTGATTCACATTAGTTTACGTATTAGCCGGGCTATTGTGTTCGGGCATGTTTAGTCATTCCATGAAGATCAGCATATGTTGTAGTTTGGATGGTTGTGTGCCTTTTAGGATTAGATAGCAAGTTTTCTTTGGTGATAACTACTGTAGCATTAATAGAAAGGCAACATTGGTTGTCCAGCTAAACCAGCGGTCATAATAATGGCTATGCGGGTCCATCAGCTAACCAGAAGCAAGCAGACTGGGCAACCATGGGTTGACATTTTATGATTCTTCAGTTTTTTTATTGTGATCTTTGAGGTGGTCGGGTTCTTATGGCCTTGCCATTTATTGGCGTATTGAGACCAGAGGATAAATAAAGCAGCAGGACACAAGCTAGGTGCTTTCGGAGAATTGCACTGTGTTTGTTGCGGAAAAAAGCTGAGTGTGTAATATTGTAAATGAAACCTTACCCTACCCTCGCTTCTTCTGAATCTCTCCCTGGACTGTTTGGTTTCGTGTTAAACTCCAGAAAAGAGAGATGATGGAGAAGAATCCAAAGTCATATTTTCTCATTATTTTGTTTACGCGCCGAGGAAGGGGCCAAATGTTTGGAAGTATGGGTAAACTTTGTTCCCAAAGGAAGGTGAAGAATTGCACAAGAAAAAAAATGACACAATAAACAGTTCTTGAATTGATCGGTAATATAATTCAAGTTGCTTTCGGAAATGGTTTCAATTGTTGATCACCTCAAAATCTGAACGGATGATCTAGGAAGTTTTACAAATTATTGTTACGAAGAACTTTTGGCAAATTTAATGTTTTGTCACTTAAAATCCCTTACAAACATTAAAGCATGGTTTTACTACAGTTAAAGGGGACATTTCACAAGACTTTTTTAAGATGTAAAATAAATCTTTGGTGTCTCCAGAGTACGTTTTAGCTCAAAATACTATTTAGATTATAACATGTTAAAATGTGGGTGTGTCCTTTTAAATGCAAATGAGCTGATCTCTGCACTAAATGGCAGTGCCGTGGTTGGATAGTGCAGAGCAAGGGGCGGTCCCCTTCTGACATCACAAGGGGAGCCAAATTTAAATGATCTATTTTTTCACATGCTTGCAGAGAATGGTTTACCAAAACTAAGTTACTGGGTTTATCTTTTTCACATTTTCTAGGTTGATACAAACACTTGAGACCCAATTATAGCACTTAAACATGGAAAAAGTCTGATTTTCATGATATGTCCCATTTAAAACAACAACAGCAAAAAATGGCCAATTATAATCAATATGCAAAAAAAAAAAAAAACGTAATGTTAATTTTTGTAACAGTCCAGACATTGTTAACATTATGTTTATGTGTAATTTGAATGCCCCTTATTAAAATAAAGCAATGAACTTATAAGGATTTTCAGAGGGCTACAGAAACGGGATGTTACCAAGACATAAGAGAAAACTGGAGGTGTAGACTTACCAACACAACAGTGTGTGAAAATCCATGAAAATCACATTTCCAAATTCGTCGGATTTATGAGAGCGCCGTAATTACTCCAAAATCAATACGCATTGTAAGCTAATGAAAATGGTCTTTTGAAAATAAAAGCCATAGGCGCTGATTATCTCCCCAAATGGAGGAAAAACATCTAACCGCAAAAAACGAGGAAGTAACAGGAAAATGGATCTATAATGACCATCCTGACAGACACCCTTGGTGTTTTTAGCCAATGTAAATGTAATTGTGTTGTTTTGTCAATGCTCCGAAACACAGCGCTTTTCACCGCTCCTAATTCAGTAAAGACCATGTGTGGTGGAAACCAATGTGACCGAGCCAATGCCGTAATTTAGGCCCAATTATCCAGGTGAGGAAAGTGCGGTCTGGAGAGCTCCCAAATTACACAACCTTAAAAGATGACGGTGGTGGTCGTGAAACCATATTTTGGTTCGTTCGGTAGTCACCGGCTTCTTTATTAAATATATTTTACGAGAGCTATTACAGTGTTGTGAAACACGATAGCAACTGTACTGGAAAAGTGGTATATATTACACACTATAGTATTTCTGGTATATGGTAGTATTTATAACATTACAGTATAAGTGACTCCCATAAAGAATTAAGAGTATTAAACAAATATTAAAAGATTAAATTATTTGCACTCACAGTGACTCCAGACACCAATTACACACAAGAAATACAGCACAGATTTATCTGCTGTTGTTGTTGAACTGACTAATGAGAAGGAATGAGACGCATTATTTGCCTGACAGGCTTGTTATCCAGAGTAAACAAGAAAACATGTAGCCAATCATACCAAGAAACACTCAGACATCCAATATGCATCAAATATGCAAGGCCAAGAAGATTACGTATGAGATGATCTCACCCCAAAAATATTACAACATTAAATAATAACAATAAGTAATGATAACAGCAGCCTTTGGGTAAACAAATTCTACATGATTTGTTGATTAAAGCATGGATTTATTTTCAAAAATTAAATGACTGGGCATTACAGGTGAGCAACACCAGCAGACAACATAAAAAATAAATAACAGCCACATTGTCATCACTTTGTCAGGAGCAGATCAATATAGCAAATTAAAGAGTCAATAAATTCAACCACAAAATATTACACGTTTAAACTGAAGTACAGAAAACATCTACAGGCCACAGCACCGTGTGTTTTTATAATAGATTTTGGGCTACTGTTTTGTATGGACACTTTGGTCCCTATTTTAAGCTCATGGTCTAAATCACACAGTCTAAAAGGGCGTGTCCGAATCCACTTTTGCAAATTTAACGACAGGAAAAATGGTTTGTGCGCCTAGCACACAGTCTAAAATGGTTGTTCCTATCTCGTAATGAGTAATGGGTGTGTTTTGGGTGTAACTTAATAATAATCTTTTACATTTTAATCTTTTAATTTTTCATATATAAAAACTTTGGGTGCTGCTGCACACCCATGTGTGTGATTACTAACGCGCTCATTAAAGCCTTAAAATAGCAATGCGCCAACAATGCGCCTGCCCATGGGCGCAAAATTGGCCGCAAATGCATTTGCTATTTAAACAATGTGGCGCTAAACGTGAAAATGATAATTGCACCGGGTTGAAACTAGCAAAAAACACTTGCGTCGCGCATTGCGCTGCATTGCGTGGGGTGTATAATTGGGCCCCTCGTTTTCAGACCATGGGCGCATAATTTTCCACAAACGCTTTTGCTATTTAAACAACGTGGCACTAAACGTGAAAATTATAATTGCACCGGGATGAAACTAGCAAAAACACTTGCGTCGCGCTGCATTGCGCCACATTTGCTATTTAAACAACGTGGCGCTAAATGTGAAAATGATAATTGCGCCGGATTGAAACTAGCAAAAAACACTTGCATCACGCATTGCGCTGCATTGTGCGGGGTGTATAATTGGGCCCCTCGTTTTCAGACCATGGGCGCAAAATTGTCCGCAAACCCTTTTGCTATTTAAACAACGTGGCGCTAAACGTGAAAATGATAATTGCACTGGGTTGAAACTAGCAGAAAACACTTGCGTCGCGCTGCATTGCGCCACATTTGCTATTTAAACAATGTGGCGCTAAACATGAAAATGTTAATTGCACCCAGTTGAAACTAGCAAAAAACACTAGCTTCGCGCATTGCGCTGCATTGCGCCACATTTGCTATTTAAACAATTTGGAGCTAAACATGAAAATGATAATTGCGCCGGATTGAAACTGGCCAAAAACACTTGCGTCGCGCATTGCGCTGCATTGCGCGGGGTGTATAATTGGACCCCTTGTTTTCAGACCATGGGCGCAAAATTGTCCGCAAATGCTTTTGCTATTTAAACAACGTGGCGCTAAACGTGAAAATGATAATTGCACCTAGTTGAAACTAGCAAAAAACACTTGCGTCACGCATTGCCCTGCTTAGCCACATTTGCTATTAAAACAACGTGGCGTGAAAATGATAATTGCGCCGGATTGAAACTGGCCAAAAAAACTTGCGTCGTGCATTGCGCTGCATTGCGGGGGGTGTATAATTGGGCCCCTCGTTTTCAGACCATGGGCGCAAAATTGTCCGCAAACACTTTTGCTATTTAAACAACGTGGTGCTAAACGTGAAAATGATAATTGCACTGGGTTGAAACTAGCAAAAAACACATGCGTTGCGCATTGCGCCACATTCGCTATTTAAACAACGTGGCGTTAAACGTGAAAATGATAATTGCGCCGGATTGAAACTGGCCAAAAACACTTGCGTCCTGCATTGCGCGGGGTGTATAATTGGGCCTCTTATTTTCAGACCATGGGCGCAAAATTGTATGCAAACGCTTTTGCTATTTAAACAACGTGGAGCTAAACGTGAAATTGATAATTGCACCCAGTGGAAAATAGCAAAAAACACTTGCGCCGCGCATTGCGCTGCATTGCGCCACATTTGCTATTTAAACAACGTGGCGCTAAAAGTGAAAATGATAATTGCATCGAGTTGAAACTAGCAAAAAACACTTGCGTCACACATTGTGCCGCGTGTATGATAGGGCCCCTCGTTTTCAGACCATGCGCGCAAAAATGGGCGCAAATGTATTTGCTATTTAAATAACGTAGCTCTGAACATGAAAATGACAACTGTGCCAGGCTTAAACTAGCAAAAAGCACTTGCGTCAAGCTTTGCGCTGGGTGTATGATAGGGCCCTTTTTCTTTAAGCAAAACAATTCTTTAAAAGTGTTGTTTTTCGTAATGCCATTTTTTTGCATTTCATCAGCTCATTTGCATTTTAAAGGACATTTTTGCTCAGGCCTACAAAGTGGAAATTTTAACATGCTATAATTAATTATCTGTTGAGTATTTTGAGCTAAAACTTCACATTGTACTCTGGGGACATCAAAGACTTATTTTACATCTTAAAAAAAATCTCATAAAATGACCCCTTTAAGTACAATTTCTGACCGTTATTTGTTTTCTCTGTATCCACTGAAAAATAATTATGCAGGGAAAAGCACAACAATTGTTTCCACCAAGAGATAAACCATTTTAAAGAAATGTTACTCTGCATGTCAAAGTTGGTTCCTTATCAGAAAAATAAGCAAGTTAAAACAACCAAATGAGAGAAAGGCTCTTGATGTCTTGTCATAGCTTGAACTTGGATCTTGCTATAGTTAGTTAACAGTTAGATTTTACTTGGCTAGAGGCCATCATCAGTACAGAGTAGATCTCCAAACCTTGTGAGACGCATTTAGAAACAGCTGAATAAAGCTTGAATCTGACGATTTTTTTGTGTAGTTATTTCAGCTGGTCATGATGGGCCCGATAAAACACTATTTACTTTTAATTTAACTTACCAAATAAAAATGACATTTAACAATATTTTTACCACAAAGTATAAATTATGATATTTACAGTACTACAAAGTAATTTTACAACAATGGCAAAGTGTTTAACTATGAGACTTATGAGTACTTTCATGGTGCCAATATCAATCCCACAATCCATTGACTCGCAGCTTACATTTAAATAAACTTAAAATGCTGTCGACTGGTAGACATATTTTTTTTATAAATTATTCAGACTTCCTTTATGAAGTTTTGTTTTTAAAGCCTGCATATATGCTTTTCTTACAGCATTCTGCATAACATTTCAAATATGTATACATCTGATCTCAGGTAACAATCTCCAGTTTTAGGTTTTTTTTCAAAGCAATATAATTATTTATCACATTGCAATCGATTATAACACCAGTGGTTTTAACCTTTCAGCACAACTAAAGCATTTCCATTCACTCGTGCCAAGCGGCGAAGTCGATTTGCGCTCGTGATATCAAAAGTACAAACCATGCCAAAGTCCACGTGCAGTTCTGTGAGGGGGCGTGGCTTTTCAGCAGCTCTGATCACATGCAGTAGGCATGATGTTTATAACGCCTGAGGGAAACAACGCAACTGCGTTGATCAATCATTTAATTGAAGATGGGCTCCTCATAATTAACATTATTTAGTTTTAAAACAAGCTTTTATAAAAGTTTGCTTTTCCTTGAGGCTTTGATAAATTACAGACAGAGTCCAGAACAACTCAATCTGCTGTGAGAAATGTGAAACAAACTAATATCAGCCCAAAGGTATTTAACTAAATATATGTTATTTAGTATAATCCATTTTACATAGCAACTCAAACTTAAATGTATAAAAAAATAAAATAAGGGAACAATTGTTATAAGCTACCAATATACTGTACGATCGAATTTGGGTCGTATTTGGGTCGTTTTGTGAATAATGAAGACCAGACGTGTAAAATAAAATAAAAATCTTTATTATAATCAATTGTGAGACGGTGATTCAAATATAAGTAACTACATATAGGCCAGTATTATTGTTTAGAAAGGAGCTATGTACAGGTATAATAGTCAATAAATGCATTATATGTTTAATAGTTAATGCATTGCATAATAATAAATAAATAACAAATTCATGCAAAATGTCAATATTCATGCATGCAGAAAAATATTTGGAAAGCCAAGTTATTTATAGGCTTTTATATGTATGTAGCCTAGTAGACATTATTTTTTCTCACATAATCCCATAACAGTAATAAAACTGTATTATGGTGCTTTCATGACTTTATGTTATAATGCAGAAAATTTGCGCTCATATAATTTAAACATAGGCAAAAAAGTGTGTCTCCAGAACCCAGTGCGCACACATCCATTCATCGCCCATTGACAGTCTCTCCCTGTTCATGTGTTTGACTGAAGCTCTCACTAGCGCTGCCAGTGGACAATCAAACGTACACACCCACCTCTGTCTACACTCGTCTGTCCAACATTTCTTACTTCTGCTACAAAATACATAGCTACATCAAATCTCTCAGCTCTAAACCTCAAACCGGCGCATCGTCAAACACCAGCAATAGCTCAAAAAAGACCTCTTACAATACAACATGGAGTCCCCTCCAGATCCAGCGAGCGACCCGGGCAACGGCGTCTCAGAGCCGGTTACCCCGGTCAGGGAAACCCCGGTAAACCTGGAGACCCTCCGCAAAGCTGAGCACCAAGCCCCGGTGCGCAGGCAGAGCTGCTCCAGTACCAACAGAGGTAAGAGACGCGGATTATTTTGAATCGATACGATACGGATTCTCCGTAATATTGATGCACAAAACTTCAAAGTAAATTCGTTTGGAAATCAACTTCAATGGCGCGCCGTGCGTAAAACAGGATTACGAATGCGCTTGTTTATTGCAAAGCGCGTAATAAATGAGAATAGAAAGCATTTGTGAAACGTATCTGATTTAAAATATGCTTTACTGAGTTACTGTCGCTCCTCATGGACGCGACTGAAGATCCTATTGTTGGATATGTGACAGCACACCGAAAACCAAAATTATGGAAAAATGCATATTTTAAATAAAACAATAATTGAAGTGAAAGTTTAATTGTGCTGAATATTGTGGTATGCAATAATGCAGGACATAAAAGCGCAGTTATTTCACTGATGCCACGCTCATTTCTTTAGTCTAACTTAAGTGGACTGTTTAACTGAGGCTATGTGAAAATGCTCACGAGGAGCGCAATGCTTTCATACTTGTTTAAGTGTATTTGTTAAGGTATAATACTGTTTATATTTCATTCATTGCTTGTCAGCATGCTTTTGCATGGCTTTGATGTCTGATGTGAGGTGCAGAATGGCATTTTTTTTTTCGGATAGATCAAACATTTTACGGATTTCTACTTTTGCAATTTAAACGTGCTGATTTAATATTTAACTTTTATGGGAGATATGTCTGAATCGGAGTTGTTTTACAGTAGAGACAGTAAGCTTTATTAGCCACTCCCCCTCCACTGTCTCCATTCAACTCGGCTCCTTCAAGTTCAGCGGAAAATAAATCAGCGAATATACAGACGATAAAAGTGTTTAATCGAGTGAAATACCGCGATACGAACTGCCTTTTAACAGTCGTCCAAGTTGTTATTATTCTATGCGTCGGGTCCACGGGTATATTTAGAGTCTGATATAGTGCACGCGGAATGTAAGCTGGTTATGTAACAAGTTTAGCCATAAACAGAGAGCAGCGCGCGCGCGACAGAGGAGGGGAATTCATTAGATATCTCTGCAGCTTTTTTTCCCGCGAACTCGTATTGAAGTTCATTGTTTGCCGCCAAATGTCAGTTTCAAGTTCAACTCAATTTGTAGGGTTATTAAGGACTTTGTTTCACTTTGGTTGCATATGGTTCTTTCCCAGCACTTGGAGTTATGTAATAGGCTAGCAGACGAACGGGCAGGTATCCGGATGGAAGTTTATAGGCAAGTTTAAGTCAGATTTTTGACACAGGAAGGAGACATTGAGATACTCCTAACCTGCTGACCTACTGTATATCCACTCCCACCCTTTACAGCAAAGGACTAAAGTGTGTAAAGTAGTAGTAGGGGAAGACAAAAGTAAGCACTCCTCATTGGTGTTATGTAACTGTCGTGTGAATGGCCAGCGGATGAGAAACAAAGTGTTCACAGTGTTTACTTTTACAGATTTTGCAGTAACAAAGTCAATAGTGACTGTGTAGAAAGTAAAGAAGTTTGAAGAAGAAAGGCTGAGATGATTATTTTGCCACCCAGACAATATCAGAAAAAATTGTCAAAATATGCACCGCAGCTAAAAGGGACGGTGCCCTTTCAAAAAGTACAGCATTAAGAGGACATAAAGAGTTCATATTATTCATATCTGTATCTAATAGTAGGATCTATTTAAAGCCCCATTGACAGCTACAGTAGGAACAATTTTTTTTTCTAATAATACAGAGAAAAACTAAAAAATGTGTATATACTTGCTGATACCCAATTTTTCTTTTTGGAAAAGATAAATATCAATATTACACCGCAGTATACGTTTTACCAACTGTGACAGTTAATCATATTTTGCCTGCTTAAACCGTTTTAAAAGTGTGGTCGAGTCAGATTTCCATAATTACGCACAGTAGGACACCACATGCGAAACTGGTTTATAATTAGTTTACCACAAGCAGTTTGTGGTTTTGCTTGTGGTCCGTGCAGTAAGTTTATTTTGCACTTTCTCTACATTGGCTGTGATCGTGGTTGTCAGAAGCAATCTCAGCGCAGGGATGAATTAAACCACTTTTTCAGAGGGTCTCCCGAAATGAAGCACACCATAATACTTTGATCTCAAGAGAAGGGGGAATAAAACTGAGGCGTTTGGGCATTTGGAATGATTGGTTTAATTTATGAAAAATTATTAGAACTGTGTTACTTAATTGAAATACGCCTTTTACAGATTTTATTGAAGAAAGACATTGGGTCATTCAAGATTTTATTTGTCACACACGTAGTTAGGCTATATGGGTTTAAAATTATAAAAAAATAAACGACTGAATAAGAAAAGAATAAACAATATATTTACAATCAGAAGAAGGAAAAATAAGTAGAATATTTTGAATTGAAGACTTGATTCATTTTCAGACATTTCATTTAAAGGGATAGTTCACCCAAAAATGATCATCATTTAATCACCCTCATGTTGTTTTGGACCTGTATAAACTTCTTTGCTGTGCTGAACACAAAGAAAGATACTTTGAGCAATGTTTGTAACCAAACAGTTTTGGGGCACCATTGACTTCTATAGTATTTTTTCCTTTGGAAGTCAATGGTGCCCCTGCTTTCTGCTTGATTACAAATATCTTAATTTGTGTTCTGCAGAACAATAACATTTTTACAGGTTTGAAACAACTTAATCCAGCAAACATAGGTCGGACAGCAACGTCGTCTCCCCGGCCAAAAGGGGTTGCGGCTGGAGGGCACAACATGCCCTAAAATGCATTTATATACGCTTGTATACATTTGTATATGTCTATATTCGTCTGAGGTTGCGTGTATTCAAAATTTTATGTACGGGTTTTATGTTTTAACGTCGACGGGTCGTGACGGAGGGACGTATTTTCAAGGGTAATCAGATGTCCAAATGTTTGCTGGGATGAGAGAGTAAATGATGACAAAATTTTCATTTTTGGGTGAACTATCCCTTTAATGGGTGCATTAGTAATATATTAATTCTTTATATAGTTTGCATGCAATTTAAGGAATGGAATAATTTTATAAAATCTTATTTAAGCAAAGGCCTATAGTTTTCAAACTTTATTGCACACATCTAAAATGATTTAACACAGGACAGTAAACGATCGGCCGTTGTGGCCTAATTTTTTTTGGTGTCAAACATCTGAAGCATTCTCTAAATTACAGTGCATCATTCAGATGTTGTATTTAAGTTTGTCCACGGAAACCGACATCTGGACATTTAGCAAGGAACACATTTTCCATTTTCACTTTTATACACAATACCCGTCTGTTTGACCATACACAGTCTGACCTTTCTTTCTTGATTTCTTGCCACTTTCTTGCTTGAATTTTTGCTGTGCCTGAGCGCATTCACCAGTGAACTAAGAGTAAGTCACACATCAGCTTTGACCTTCTGTGAGGTTATAGGCAAAGCTGAAAACTGGCACTTGATATTTTAACCCCCAGGCGCTGACACTTGACATCTTATTTCAGAGGGGTCTTTTGTGGGATAACGGGGGTCAGACAAACAGACACACAAATACTTAAATCATTTCAGAGGGTAGTATTACCTTCGTGTGACATCCTCCAAGGCACATGGATAACATTTAAAACAATAATAATGAGTTGTTTTTCGGAGAGAAAGGTTCAGGCTTATGTGATGTAGCTTAAGAGCTTTGGATCTATAATGAAGGTTTTTGCTTCAAACGCTCTGCCTTGACACCAACATAAAACAGTGATTTTTCCTTGGAGCAACATGCACAGACTTTCATACTGTATGCAATATAACTAAAAAAGTAAAAAAAAAGTGTATTGAGAAAGTCAATTTTGATATCAATAAGATCTACAGTAAATGCATTTGGTAAGTTTTAATAAGTTAAAGGTGCAGTGTGTAATTTTTAAAATAATCTTTTGACAGAAATGCTAAATAGTATACAAAACTATATTGTCAGGGGTGTATAAAGACCTTTCATAATGAACCGTTATGTTTTTGTTACCTTAGAATGAGACGTTTTTATCTACATACCGAGGGTCCCCTTACATGGAAGACGCCATTTTGTGCCGCCATGTTTTACAGATCCCTTAACGGACAAACTTTTTTTACTAAGTTGTCTCCGACAATGACATGTTTGTCCAGTGGCGGCTACCGTAGCTTCTTTATGCGTTTCAAAAGCAAGGGGTGATCAGTGAACTGAGCCATTGGTTGCAATTCACAACCTCACCACTAGATGCCGCTAAAATTTACACACTGCACCTTTAAAGGGATAGTTAAGGAGCTTAGATGCAAAAGCCGCTCCATCAAAAATGTCCTCTCAGCATGTATTATGTTCATTAAATACCTTATTTTCAAATTTGCTTAAACTCCACCTCAGGTCATTCATAAACAGTGCTTTGTTGGCAGAATCTGTAAAACGTCCCGTTGATTTTTTAGCAAAGTACTCTAAGTGCACGGAAGATGAATTGAATGAACGATAGCACATGAAACTACCGTGGATCACATCTAAACTTTGGTCCCTTGTGAGAACTTGGACCTGAATACAACCTAAATATGGCAGTAATATGGATCAGAGTGCCCCCTAATGTGTGGTTCAGGTTCTTCATTTTTACATCTTGACTTTCTACATTCGCAATGTTTCTAGTTGCATCTTTATTGATTTTGCAGCTGTTTATTATTTCTTGCTCAGAGAAGTGAAATTTTTTTTCCAAAAAAAGCTTACATGCACTTAGAGGGTTTTGCTACCGAGCCCCTAAGGTGACATTGGAGTTGAAAACAAATAAAGTTTAGTTTCATGTGCTCACGTGAAACTTTCATGTGCTTACGCGAAACCTTCATGTGCAGAATTTTTTTAAAAAGTTTAGTTTTGCGTGCTCACGTGACACTTTCGCGATAGTTTCACGTGCGCACACTTAACTAAACCTTTATTTAATTTTTGCTCCATGTCCCCTTAGGGGCTCCATATTTTGCAGCTAAAGAGGGTCATTTTTTTATTATTGTTTAAAATGTTTCTTTATTGACATTAAAGTTGAAATTTCCGAACATAAGAACCTAATAAAAAATGCTTATTTACAACATGCCAGACGCACTTAGAGGGTTTTGCATCTAAACTTTTCAGTTAACTCTGAAAGTGTTACCATTTTCTCATTATTTACTCACCCTCATGTTAAACGTTTTATCTTATGTACCTTGAATTTTTGGGAGAACTATATATTTATATTAATATATTATATTATATATATATTAAGATATTATGATCATTCAGGTTGATGTCACTTGCTTCCCCCCTTACAAGCTGTGTCTATGGCACACCTCTG
The DNA here is from genome assembly GCA_025389145.1 of Misgurnus mizolepis. Taxonomy (NCBI): domain Eukaryota; kingdom Metazoa; phylum Chordata; class Actinopteri; order Cypriniformes; family Cobitidae; genus Misgurnus; species Misgurnus mizolepis. The sequence goes on along the minus strand of JAIFKI010000012.1, from coordinate 35,402,626 downwards.
CAATTACACATGCATTTTCTCAAATCACTAAGGGCTTTACATCCATCAAGCTTGAGTAGATTTGCAGTGTCATTCGCTCGGTTTAATGTGCTCTTCCTGTTAACTTTCAGGCAGTGCCTTTTCCCGTTTAGTTTCGAGCTCATCCGCGGATGCACATGTGCAGAGCGGCGCCGTAACTTAATTTCTCAGTTATTGGAAGACACTGTCGAATGACTGTGGGGTCTGCCATCTGTGAAGTACTAGCCTATAATTACTTATTAGTTGGCATGGTAGACAACAATATTTTGCTTGCTCCCAGCCTCAGTGTCAGATCGTAAAATCTGTCACCTGGCGACGTGCAGATTGACTCCCTCCAGCGAGGGGGAGATTTCGAGCCAAGCTGAGATTTTATTTCAACCCGGCAATTAACAGATATCGTGCATTGACACCGGTTTTTAATGTCACGCCGCCCAATGCGATTAACCCGGATAACTGTTCAACATTACATCGCCCTACCTGTTTTTTTAACAGCATCGCTTACTCCTGGCTGGGCAAAGATATGCAGTTTCATGCTGTTTTAATGGACCAGACACCTCTTAATGGAAGTCTGGCCGTGGCTGTTGTTTTTGTTGGAAGGTCAGCGTTTTGCGGCTAAAAATCGTAGCGTGGTGCGGGGCCTCAGTCTGCAGGCTTGTAATGTTGCAGGCTGTGGGCAGGGGTGGTGGCGTATGTTTACCCGGCGATGACAGAAGACGGATGGGGTGTAGAGGAGCGGAGGCCTCTAAACAAGGTTTCTGTACAAAAAACGGCCAGAGTTGGAATGTTATTTTTTCTGAAGAGCCTGTGACATTCTCGAATACCTGGATAAGGGTTTCCATGTGATTTCAACATGCTTATTGAGGAAGTTGTGTTTTTGTGCTGATCTAGAATCAGTCGCCTCCCCAAATTTGCATCTGGAAAAATAGGGTGGATCTTTAAAAAAGGAAAAGAGCAGAATTGATAATGTAATAATCAAAGGACTAATGTAATACAATATTAGAAGTGCATGACATATAGACTTTTTTATTTAAAGGGATCGTTCAACCAAAAATTTAAATTCAGTCATCATTTACTCTATATAAATGTCTTTGTTCTGCTGAACACAAAGGACAATATTTGTAATCAACCAGGAAACAAAAGCACCATTGACCTCCATAGAAGAAAAAAATACCGCTATTGAAGTCAATGGTGCAGGGTTCCCACAGGTCCTTTAAGTTTTTGAAAAATTCAAGCCCTGGGAAGTTTTTGAAAATAAACATAGATACAGGTCATTGAAAGTGCTTGAATCTATTTTGTGCATGAAGTTTTCTGGAAAAAAATCCATTATTCTCTGTGTAGTGTAGGGTATCGTGCTAAACTGTTCACTTTAAATGCTTATATCTTCTGTATGCGAATGTTAATTCATACAAAAATGCTTTTTTGCATAGTTGTGTTTAACACATGAAAACGTCTCGGGTTACGTATGTAACTGTTGTTCCCTGAGAAGGGAACGAGACGCTGCGTCTCCCTTGCCATACTTCCTGCGTCGCTGTGTAACGCCGTCTTTGGCAATATTTCAGAAAGCGATATACTTCTTGACTCCCGCGTCACCCTGTCTTTGTCGTTAAGCTTCACCATTGGTTGAATTTGATATACACATTCAGACGCACTTACCCCTGGAGGCTTCTCAAAGTGTCACCGCAGTGACGCAGCGCGAGTTCCCTCGAAAGGGAACTGTAGCAATGTATCTTAACAGGTAACACGATGTAACCTTGAAATGTGTCCCCACATTTAGTCCTTGAATTTGAGGATATTGGACCTGGAAAGTCCTTGAAAGGTATTTGAATTTGAACTTAGTGAACTAAGATGTGGGAACCCTGATGGTGCTTAAAAAGCAGAACAAAGAAATTACTACAGGTTTGTAACAACATGAGGGTAAACAATGACAGAATTTTCATTTTTGGATAAACTGCCCCTTTAAATCAGCATAAAGACATTGAAGTACTACTGTGGTTAATATTTACAATTTAGATAACTACATTTAAGCTTTGTGGTGATACGTAAATGCATCCTTTTCTTTTTTATTAATATTATAACACTGATAATTACATTGTGCTTTTTTGTCATACTGTAAAATATTTTAAAATGTCCTAAAGCAGCCTTTATTTTCATTTATGCAAAATACTAATTCTTGTTTCGATTATGAAGTGAATCACAACATTTTATAGTATGTGTGGGCCATTTTTTAATAATCATTTCTAATAATGGAAGGCTGATTTCAGTTCAGTTGAAGTTCAACTGAAGCCAAACTGATGCCAATCAGACGCCAGGCCAACATCCTGTAGAGAAAACACAAGATGATGATCACTATTTGGCAGACTCCCTCCTGACATAATGATGGCTTCCCCCTTCTTGTTTTTGATCATCAGAGGTGTAATGTATCACACCAAGATGGGTGTCAGTACGATGTGTTTGCTCACAGGGTTAAGCCATGCCATTAATGTATTTTCTGTGTGATCTGCCATAAATAAGCTGTTAACACTTTGATCCATTAAAATATTCCTGTTGGTAGAGCCATGCGTAAGCTCTGCAAAAAAGGTCATGGGTTCGATTCCATGATACAGAGTTGCTGAACGAATGTATAGATACAAGAGAATAAAAATGCATAAATGTAAATGTGGTGCATCGAATTTCCACCAGTGCTGTACTAGTTTTAAAGATTGATCACAAGTATGGATTATATAAGATAAAGACGTCGAATGATAGATCTCAGAAACCCCATTTCAGCCCTTTCACATGTGGATGGGTTGAGGACAGCTTAGCTCAAAGTCCAGTTGAGTTTATCTAGTCACACATTACATAACCGTTACAGTAAAGATATATTAAATTTGTAGATATCACACAATAAGACTTTCCATGCAACTAATCTGATAGCATGTTAAAATTCGCATACTCTTTTCAAAGTAAAACACATTTTATAAACATTTTACTGGTTTTACTGTTCTGTTGAACTGCTTTCGAAGTTCTTATGCTTTTCAGAAAACTAGGTCTTAAAAGTTCCTCGCCATCTGCAAATATTTTGGCGTGTTTATCAAATTTGGGCTACCTTGGGTAAAAGTTGACAAGAACTGTGTCCCACATCTCCTATATTGATCATTCATGGATAATTAATGATGTGGTGTCCAAATTAAACCAAGTTTAGCCTCTTTGAACTAAATTCGCAAGTTTTGCCCCGATGGGAGGGTTTATTTTGGAGTTCAAGTCACCGGTGGCCAAACTGGGGCTGGCAAATATGCCCTCAGCTGTCACCGAGCACCAGATTTTCATGTAACGTTTCCAGCGGTCGGGGAACATCTCAGATCTACGTCCCATTTACAGAAGTCAATATCTGAGACTGTTTAAATAGTAATGAATTAATGCACTCCAGATGCATTATGGGAAGACTTTAAAGAGATCTAAATTTACTGTAGCAAGGGTTGCTGTGACCTAACTAGGCCTGCGATGTCATGGGGCTCGAGGATAGGGGATGACCAAGGTTGATGATTTTTTTCACTATGGGATTAAAGGGCCGTTCACATTATAACGATAACTATATGAGCGTCAACATTATAACGATAACTTAATGCTAATTCGCTCACTCGCGGGGCACTCGCGCAAATACTTGCCTTTAATGACATTAACTTTTATTGGATATTTCTTGTAATAAAAACTGCAATTGTTTACATGTCACTGAATATGTAAATATGCTGTACTTGTTGCATTTACACAGTGGGTAACCATGCAGATGTCCTCAATACGGTGGGTTTCATTTAAAACAGTGAAACAGTTTGTCTAAGTTAATCTAAATTAATATCTTACCTTTTTTTTTATTAAAGTTAATATAAGTTAATATTTTACATTTTGGTGTAGTGAGTGTGGTAGGAAAAAAGCATACGTAGTAAATTTCACAACAACAGCATCACCGCTGGATACCTGAGGAAATTTAATTTTATAGACCTCCTGAGCTTTTCATTTGAAGTGCGCGTGCACTTGAAGTTCAAATAGATTTGATTGGCTGTCAATGGTTAATCGTTCATCAGGTGGGGAAAAAACGCTCAGGGGTGCGTTTCCCGAAAGCATCGCTAGCCAACTACTGTCGTAAGTTTCGTCGTTACTGAAAAAGTTCAACGATTTGGTGTTTCCCGAAACCATAGTTCAAATGAACATTCGCAAGTTGCATCGCAAACTTTTGTGGTTTGAACGACAGCTCTTCACCTGTCGTTAGAAGCATCGTTCCTTTTTATTATAACATTTAGACTTACGTTGATCATGCTTTTGAACAAAATAAGCAAAAAAAACATGTAGTACAATGTATATCCATAAAACTGTATTTGACATCTTTAGGTTTGTAAACAGAATTAAAGCGCTGCATTTGAAACTGTGCATGTGCGCAGATCTACGAGCTTTAAGACCCTAGGGAATCCCTGGGAGGAGTGACGTATGAGGGAACTTGCGCATGAATTAAATATCTTGAAAATAAACAACAGATAACTAAATCACAATAACAAAATCAGTCTTCCGATGCAATTTATGTTATTTACAGCAGTAATCTGACATTAACAATAAGCTGGTGTGTGGTGGGCGTTCTGGCGCAATATGGCTGCCGTCGCATCATCCAGGTGGATGCTGCACATTGGTGGTGGTTGAGGAGATTCCCCCATTCATATGTAAAGCGCTTTGAGCACTGGAAAAGCGCTATATAAATGTAACTAATTATTATTATTTATTATTATTAAATCGATTTACACAGATTAATTAGTACTTCACCACCCACGTGACATCATCAACTATGTTGTTAAACCAACATGGTTCAAACGAAGAATGTGCGACAAAGTTACCGTGAAACAGTTGTGACAAGGTAGTTTGTTTCTCCAACTATGCATCGTAATATGGTGGTTCAGCAGCTACCTGGTCACGACTGTTTCCCAAAACCACTTTTTGTCGCACATTCGTCGTTTAAACCATGTTAGAGTTTATGATGTCACATGGGAGGTGAAGTACTAATCTGTGCAGATCGATTAAATGTCAGATTACTGCTGTAAATAACATTCTATATTGCATCGGAAGACTGATTTTGTTATTGTGATTTAGTTATCTGTTGTTTATTTTCAAGATATTTAATTCACGCGGAAGTTCCCTCTTACGTCACTCCTACCAGGGATTCCCCATGGTCTTAAAGCTCATAGGACTGCGCAGTTTTTAAATGCAGTGCTTTAATTCTGTTTACAAACTTAAAGACGTAAAAGAAAATTTTTATATATTTAGAATGATGGATATAGAATGTACTACATGTTTTATGCTTATTTTGTCCAAACGCATGATCAACGTAAGTCTACATATTATAATAACAAGGAACGATGCTTCTAACGACAGGCGAAGAGCTGGCGTTCAAACCACACAAGTTTGCGATGCAGCTTGCGAATGTTCGTTTGAACAATGGTTTCAGGAAACACTAAATCGTTGAACTTTGTCAGTAACGACGAAACTTACGACAGTAGTTGGCTTACGATGCTTTTGGGAAACGCACCGCAGAAAGTGATCCCAACAATATCGTTCGTTGTATCTTTATCGTTATAGTTATGGCGTGAACTCCGCTTTTGTCTTTAATATAAAACGATTTTCAAAACTACATTTTTTGTTATAGTTATAATGTGAACGGCCCTTTAGGGAACATAAAGCACAGCAGCTATTGTATGCAGCTTTGTTATAGCTCAAGCATGTTGTACATAAACTTAAACATCCAGAATGACGCTAACAGAAAATCTCAATCTCACCTTGTCATCAAAGTGTGTATTACTTGTGAAAACCGATTCATTCGTATATAGTTACTTGTCATAAAAAGTGTGAAGATTACCACCTAGAAGTTCTCAAAATACATTTGAGGTTTTTAGAATAAGCAGAGACGGGCGGTGTTAACTTCACCAGCAACAAAAAGCTCAATATTAGTTGTGTAACAATGAGGAACCTATATTTGTTACAGAAAGTCTATATTTTTAGGTTTTTTGAGTGTTTCGGATTTAGGCCTGGTCGTACCTGAACTCAAAATTATCCTTCATTTAGCATTATTGAGAAAGTAATTGTCTCTGTTTCCACTTGTTCGTCGTACTCTCCTACTGGAGGCAGCGGTTGTGTAATGTTGTCTGCTTTTCATCTTAAAAATGTTCCCCCACAAGATGTGTTTACCATTCTCATAAACGCAAGTTCAGAGACACAGGAGAGACATGAAAAAGTCGGCCGTTTCCTGAACTCGACTTGACATTTTCTGATTCCCTCCGGTTTCCAGTTTATGTACGTGTCTATTTGTATCAGAATTACGAGTTGTTAAAGTCACAAAGTCTGGCTTAATACACATGCGTTTCTCTTCATTTTCTTCCTGTGGTATCTCTCTCCTGTGGTCTCGTGAGTTAAGCGAGCATCTATTCTTCACCTTCCTGCATCAAATTGAATTTTTAGTTCTCGTATCCTGCGTGTAATTTTCATTTATTCATCCATTTCTGTGTATAATTGATTTTGACTCGTCTTAACGCACGTTCAGATGACTGAGTTAACCGTCTGCTCATTAAAACAATTCCGAGTCCCCCAACAAATAAAAATGGGGCTGATCAGAAAGATAAGGCGTGTTTTGAATTAGCGTCAGTCAATGTACTTGATTATTCATATATGATTAAGAAGCAGAGACTAATCCAGTAAATAAAGGGGAAAATCAAACCGAAATTCTGTCCCTTCAGGTGCGGCAAGCTCTTAATCAAATTATCTTCGCATCCGGGCTTGCCGTTTTCTTCAAACACCCCCTGTGACTCTCAATGCAGATTATAATCAGCTCCTATTTCCAGTCTTTGATTAAAATCGCGCGGGCTCGGACAGACTTTGTTCTTCCTGTGCCGATTCAGCCAGCTAATTATTAATATTGGAGTCCTACTCTCTCTATATTTTTTTATTCACCAATTACAGTGAGCCAGTGGACAAGAGTGGTTAAACAATGCCCATAACTATTAATCACATTGGATATGAATCCATTAGTCCATTCTTATTTAAATGTCTTACAGTGTTTGGGAGGGGACAAGGTCCACGTTTTGTCCTTCTGACCTTCAACTTGTGTCTCTCAGGTCGAGGTTTGGTGTGTGGTTCTACCATCATTCTTTTGGCTAGATAGGAAATTATTAAAAACTTTTATTCAATTTTTAACTATTAAATGTATAGATTTGGTTGTAGCAAAACCAAAGCGTCAGTAGTCGATGCCACAGTTTTGAAACATAACAATATTTCACATGTTTAAAGGCGGGGTGCACGATTTTTGAAAACACTTTGGAAAGGAAGTCGGGCTGACTACCAAAACACACTTGTAGCCAATCTGCAGTAAGGGGCGTCTCTACTAACCGGCATCGTTGCCTGCGTTGCGTATGTGTGGGGCGGGTCTATCAAAAATCAAAAATCATTTTCAAAATAATTTTTTTTTGTTTTTAGGGTGACTATTACCATCTGTCTAGGGACTACAGGTGAAAAATAGCCATTTGGCTAACCCTGGCATATTGGCTTCAATGTCTATTAATATGCACTGTCCCTGTAATAAATAAAAAAAATAAAAAAAAAATAACAAAAAAGAAGGTCCAGATTCTATTGGGGGCGTGTTTGTTTAGGTGATTTCAAATGTCAACATTGGCTTTCAGAGATCATGCACACCGCCTTTACAGGGGACATTTCACAAGACTTTTTGAAGATGTAAAATACATTTTTGGTGTCCCCAGAGTTCGTATGTGAAGTTCTAACACAAAATACCCTATAGATAATTTATTGAAGTATGTTAAAATTGTCACTTTGTAGGTGTGAGCAAAAAAGTGCCATGTTTGGGTGTGTCCTTTAAAATGCAAATGAGCTGATCTCTGCACTAAATGGCAGTGCCGTGGTTGGGTATTATCCCCTTCTGACATCACACGGGGAGCCAAATTTCAATGACCTATTTTTCACATGCTTGTAGAGAATGGTTTATCAAAACTAAGTTATGGGTTGATCTTTTACAAATTTTTTAGGTTGATAGAAGCACTATGGACCCAAATGTAGCATTTAAACATGGAAAAAGTCTGTTTTCATGATATGTCCCCTTTAAGTAATCTATATTAAAAAATAGATCTCAAAATCTGACCCAAAAATGAAGTCATTATTTACTTACTGTATGATGGTAAGCATACATGTGATGGTACCCATTGTGTTCCAGGATAAACAAATACTATGGAAGTCAATGGATACTGCCAACTGTGTGCTTACCATCATTTATTAAAATATATTTTTCTTTATTCTTTTAAATACAAAATTGCTTACAGGTTCAGAACAGTAAATGATGTTAGAATGTTAAATTTTATGTGATAGTTCACCCTTTAAACATAAACATTAAGCATTGTGATCCAAATCATTTAATTTATGATGTGTCCCTGTCTGTGAAATATCAGTTAATATTAGAGATATTATCAAGGTTACATTTTTACAGAATGTTCTTTATGTAGGACCATTATTTGTAAATCACAAAAATGACTTTAGATAGGTTTTTACAAACAGGGTCAGATATGATAGTCCTGAAAGGACTGATTTCAGGAAAGCGGCTGAACTTTTGGAAACTTTGGATTGTTAACTTGTGACCAAGTCTTTCTCGCATGATGTCATAAACAGAAGATGAGATTTCTCTTTCATGCAATGAATAGTTAATCTGAACTTGTGGATGGATGACCAAGGGAAGGAATTGATGGAGCAGTGATGAAGATCCTAATCCTCAGTCAGATGGTCGTACTCACCGGACCCCGGCAGTGATTGAGAACCGGGCTCTCCCGCTGTCACGTTTGCCGAACCAATCGCGTCCCTCCATCTTCGTGCCGAAGTTTATCCGGCTTATCGATCAGTGTTTTACCACTTTATTTTCCTAATGTAGTGCCGCGATGCAATAATTAACCCCGTGTCAGGTTATTAAAACCCTATTTTTATGTGACAGACAGAAATAGATACAGAAATAGGAAGATGGAAGCCATCAGTTAACGTTCAAGGATTTTGAAATGTGAAATTATTCCTTCCCAAGACCCCATTATAATTACTGCATTAATTTCATATTAAAAGATTGAAGTTTTTGCCACGTGTCTAGCAGACGTATTGGAATTGATTGCATTTTAACGAAGAAAAAGTTCGTCGAAGCACAGTGGTGCCGAGGTCGTGAGGAAATTGTTTTCAGCTAACTTCCGCGACACATCTGTTGGCTTTCGGTTGTGTGGGTTGGTTAAGGTTTCATGCTACATTGGTATGAACAGAAAATTGACTTAGCTTGATATGAATCTACATATTTGGCTATCTGGTCATCGGCTTTCATTCAGCCATTTTAATTTCCCCATAAAGATCAATATAACATTGATATCTTTAATATTGAGTAAGGTTTTGAAACTAGTATGAAATCAATAATTGAAATCAAACTTTGATACTTCTAGTCATCATTAAATTATGATACTTTATACTGTTGGGTATAAAACAGTATCTTTATACAACAATATACAATCTATAGCAAGCCTTTCCTTACCTTCCTATGGCTTTTTGTAGCCAAACGCCACAATTTCAAGTCTACATTTATTGTGTTTAATGGTACATACTTGTGTAAGGACATTTGGCTTCTGCAAACAGGCTTGGTTTAGTTTGGCAAATCATTTGAACATAAGGTTGTTTTGACCGGGTTATAAGGTCGTTTAATGGCCAACACTTAAGGAGAAAGCTTGAACGCTGAATGATTGTTTGACTTTTCACATTGGTACGGTCGAAATTACACCTGTGCTCTGCCCCGCAGACCCACTTTAAGAAAACGGGTGGCGTTGAAATGATTACGTGCCAGACTATTTATTAGACACATCTGTCATTCGTATCAGCAGGAGTACATTTGCGACTTCCTTCCCTCGTGAGGGCGATCGACCCTTTGGCGTGACGCTGACATGCGTGCGTGGCAGTTTGTCTGCTTTTCCTGAAACGCACAATCTGCGGTTTTAATTGATATAGAGAATTCTCATTATATTTCAATTTGCATGCGGGGTCCCGGGGAGCGTCGGGAGGGGTCCGGCGAGGTTTGTTAATTGCTAGCTGGACTCAGATTTGCTCTGTCTCTTACCTGGCTGAAAGCCACTGTGACTTCTCAAGGAGCCACTTCATCTTTGTCAGGGCCGGGTGGAAATTTGCTGCACGGATCTAATTGGACAAAGTACCTCTCAAAACCTCAACAATCACTCACGGGTCAGATTAACAGAGCCGGTTCCCAGTGATTCTCGCGCGCTTTCGTCTTCTTATCGGCCCTCCGTTGTGCACTCAGTCACTCAAAAGCACGAGAGATGAAACAAATAAAAAAGATCCACAAGAGATGCATTACTTCAATCTGTCAAAAAGACAGAATTAGTTGTCATTGGTGCAGACTGGAACACATGTACTTCGACTTCAATGAAGCTAATGAGTCATGAATGGAGCATGTAAATGATATTGCGCCTGACCAGACGCTAGTCATGCTTGGCACAGATTATCCTGTTTTATGTGGCATACTTATTTGGCACAGTTTCCAGTACCCCTGTGATATCTCCGCAACACAGAGTTTACTAATTTTGACATTTGGTGCTAAATTCTTGGGTTTATGGTTTGTGGGAACTGCACTGAAGAATAAGACAGCGTAACACGATTACCAGGACGACCGTCGATGCGGTGCAAGCTACTGTGAAGGTAAATGAGAGATGCTAAAAATGTCAATGAGCCGATGGTGTAGTGGGCAGTGCTCCGACATATGGTGCAAGCGCACTTTCATTCCAACTTCGAATTCCGGCTCAAGGTCCTTTGCCGATCCCATACCCCTCTTTCCACCCTGTCCTCTCCTGTCATACTGTTTATCTAATAAAGCCAAAAATGGCCCAAAAACATAACTTGACTTACTATACCCAGCCTAGGGGCATATTTTTGGTATCCGACCCAACTGTATTACTTTTCTTTTTATACTAAACTTCAACGATTCCTCTTGCACAGACGGCTCAGACTGGAAACCGACACCAGGAGTAACCAAGAATTGACTAATAAGTACCGTCAGAGCACAAAAGCTGGCAGCTGGGATGCGATGCCTCTGTACGTACTCCAGGCTGGTGATTTGATCCCACGTGGGAAAGGGAGTGGACGGGAAAAGATTGATGACTGTGTCCTGAAACAGACAGATAATACCTGATTGAGCCCTAAAGGCTTCGGGCCTAGCGCAGTACACGCTGAGCTATAGGTGAGCGATACCCTGCCGACACCCCCGAAACACTCTGTGCAAATTCATGGGACACATTAAAGGATTATTCCCAGGGAGGTTGTGCCAACATAGCCCAGAGCATCGCACATCTCCTGATCCGAGCGCTGTTCGTACCTGGGAGAAAACCCACATGCGCTACAGTCTGCGCCGTCATTTGTAACAGAGCTGCAAAGTGCGTTAGGGGAATGGACGGCACAAATATAAAACACAGAAGCATGCAGACTGATAGACATGTGCAAACTGATAGTCTTAATCTTTCTAACATTTGAGAGATATCTGTGATATTTTTTTTAATTGATTAAAATTGTATAGTTTGTCCTCTTACTGGTATCTGAAAACGATTAGATTTGTCAACATATGAAAAAGCACAAATGCAAGAGGCATTAAACTGGTCTAACTATATTTGTACACAGTAGATGTCCCCCAAAGATATTAAGATATTTTGTGGTGGTTCTAGGTAGTTGTTAGAGTTTTTTGGTTGTTTTTTAGGGTGTTGCCAGGGAGTTGCTGAAGTATTTTGAGTGGTTTTTAATGTATTTTTATGCAGTTGCTTGAGTATTTCAGGTGATTTTAGGGTGTTGCTTTGCAGTTGCTCTAGTATTTGGGGTGGTTTTTAGTGTATTGCTATGCAGTTGCTAGAGTACTTCTGTGGTTTTTAGGTTGTTGCTATGCAGTTGCTAGAGTGTTTTGCGTGTTTTTTACAGTGTTGCTATGTAATTGTTAGAGTGTTTTAAGTGTTATTAGGGTGTTGCTATGCAGTTGTTAGAGTGTTTTGCGTGTTTTTTTACAGTGTTGCTATGTAGTTGTTAGAGTGTTTTGGGTGTTTTTAGGGTGTTGCTATGCAGTTGTTAGTGTTTTCGGTGTTTTTGGGGTGTTGCTATGCAGTTGTTAGAGTGTTTTGCGTGTTTTTTACAGTGTTGCTATGCAATTGTTAGTGTTTTAAGTGTTTTTAGGGTGTTGCTATGCAGTTGTTAGAGTATCTTGGGTGTTATTAGGGTGTTGCTATGCAGTTGTTAGAGTGTTTTGCGTGTTTTTTTACAGTGTTGCTATGTAGTTGTTAGAGTGTTTTGGGTGTTTTTAGGGTGTTGCTATGCAGTTGTTAGTGTTTTCGGTGTTTTTGGGGTGTTGCTATGCAGTTGTTAGAGTGTTTTGCGTGTTTTTAGGGTGTTGCTATGCAGTTGTTAGAGTGTTTTGGGATGATTTTTAGGGTATTGATATGTAGTTTTTAGAGTGTTTTAGGTGGTTTTAATGGTGTTGCTATGCAGTTGTTAGAGTGTTTTGTGTGGTTTTTAGGGTGTTCCTATGTAGTTGTTAGAGCGTTTTGGGTGTTTTTAGGGTGTTGCTATGCAGTTGTTAGAGTGTTTTGTGTGTTTTTACAGTGTTGCTGTGTAGTTGTTAGTGTGTTTTGTGTGTTTGTACAGTGTTGCAATGTAGTTGTTAGAGTGTTTTGGGTGTTTTTAGGGTGTTGTTATGCAGTTGTTAGAGTGTTTTGTGTGTTTTTACAGTGTTGTTATGTAGTTGTTAGAGTGTTTTGGGTGTTTTTAGGGTGTTGATATGTAGTTTTTAGAGTGTTTTGGGTGGTTTTTAGGGTGTTGCTATGCAGAGTGTTTTGGGTGATTTTTAGGGTGTGGCTATGTAGTTGTTAGTGTTTCAGGTGGTTTTAATGGTGTTGTTATGTAGTTGTTAGAGTGTGTTGTGTGGTTTTTAGGGTGTTGCTATGTAGTTGTTAGAGCATTTTGGGTGTTTTTAGGTAGTTTCTATGCAGTTGTTAGAGTGTTTTGGGTGGTTTTTAGGGTGTTGCTATGTAGTTGTTAGAGTGTTTCAGGTGGTTTTAATGGTGATGTTATGTAGTTGTTAGAGTGTTTTGGGTGGTTTTAAAGGTGTTGCTGTACAGTTGTTAGAGTGTTTCTGGTGGTTTTAAGGGTGTTGCTGTACAGTTGTTAGAGTATTTTGGTGTTATTTATGGTGTTGCTATGCAGTTGTTAATGTTTTTAGTGGTTTTTACAGTGTTGCTATGCAGTTGTTAGAGTGTTTTGGGTGGTTTTTAGGGTGTAGCTTTGCAGTTCCTGTAGTATTTCTGTGGTTTTTACGGTGTAGCTTTGCAGTTGCTCTAGTATTTCTGTTGTTTTTATGGTGTAGCTTTGCAGTTGCTCAAGTACTTTAGGTGGTTTTTAGGGTTTTGCTATAGTTCTTAAGAGTGTTTCGGATGGTTTTTAGGGTGTTGCTTTCAGTTGCTCTAGTATTTGGGGTCGTTTTTAGGGTTTTGCTGTGCAGTTCTTATGAGTGTTTCGGATGGTTTTTAGAGTGTTGCTATGCAGTTTTTAGCATTTCAATTGTTTTTAGGGTGTTGCTATGCAGTTGTTAGAGTGTTTCTGTGGTCTTTAGGGTGTTTCTATGCAGTTGTCAAAGTTTTTTGAGTGGTTTTATGGTGTTGCTGTGCAGTTGCTTAAGTGTTTTTCGATGGTTTTAAGGGTGTTGCTGTGCAGTTGTTAGAGTTTTTTGGATGTTTTTAAAAGTGTTGCTAGGCAGTTGCTTGAGTGTTTCAAGTATTTTTTATGGTGTTTCTATTAGTTGCCCGAGTATTAAGGGTGTTACTAGGCAGTTTCTTGACTGTTTTGGGTGGTTTTTGGGATGTTGCTATATTGCTTGAGTTTTTACATGGTTTTTTGTGGGGTTTTGCTAGGCAATTTCTCAAAAGTTTTCGGTGGTTTTAAAGGTGTTGCTATGCAATTCCTCAAGTTATTATGGTAGTTTTTATGGTGTTGCTATGCAGTTTATGGTTTGTTTGATGATTGCTTCTATGATATGGCTTATGTCCCTTGAATTTAACCTTAGGTTTGTTCGCTTACATTAAAGTGATAGTGCAACTCTTGACAATAAGCTACAATAAGCTATCATTTATGTCTCATGTAACCATAGTAATGCTGATGTTTGCTTTAGCAAGGACCGCTAATCGCATGTCATGTGTAGTTAGTCTAAGACTGAAACAGCTTAGTAATAAGTGACAATCAAAAAGACGTTTGTAATTGAAGTAGGAGCTTATCTTGCATTTACAAGTCATTTTTTTGTTGTTTTGAAAAGGAAATGTCAAGCTTTGATGTACACATCGGCGGAGGTGGTATATGAAGTATTAAGGTGTTTGAAGTAACTCCCACAAACATTTTTCTTTCTCTGTTATTTCTTCCTTTCATTGAAAACCACAGCTGCTTTGTTAAGACATCAGAGCGGGCCAGCGGCCAGAGGAATGTGGAAATAACTCTGTGTTGAAACCAAAGTGTGTATGTGTGTATGTGTGTGTGTGTACTCACCTGAGGCATTGCTTTGGTTATCTCTCAGCGGTGTAATCTTCATACTTTGACAATGTACCAGCTTGACCTTCCGAAAGGATCTGAAGCCGTTTTACCTGACCCTTTGCTTAATGCTCTTAAAAAGCTTCCTTGAAAACAACGAAATTGGCTTTCAAATAGCTTGTTTCTGCGTGTGGGTCTTCACGTGTTTGTGAAAAATGCATCTTGCCTGAATGCCACTCACTTTTTTGTGCATCTGACCAATCGCATGTTGAGTTTTGACTGCATAAATTAAACATAAGTGTGCAAGCAACTGGCCTGACCCTCTCCCATACATGCTTAGTTATTATAGCGGACTTAAGCAAAAACACAGAGTTCGAGATCATTGCTGTCACACCAAAATTTTACCACATGACAAGACAATAACACCCATAATGCATTGCATGCGTACAGTAGCAGAAAAATACACCAGAGCCCTGTTTTTCCCAGCACGTACAGTTGATTGCCTGTGCCGGGGCACACGTGCGGGGCAGATGGCAGAGGGCTGTTGGATAATAGATCTCAATATTAACTCAAAACCATGCTGGGTGTGTTGGTGGATGTCGCTTGGTAGAGTAAGAGAGAAGCGTTGACCTTCTGTCCTGTCATTTAGCCCCTCATGCCCCCCTGCGCTGCGCTCAAATTACTTTGTTTTACCCAATTAAAGGAGACGGCTGAGCATGGCGACCATGGACATTTTTCGCTCTGTGACACGCGCGGCAATCTCACCTGGACACGTTGGACGTTAGCGCTCTGTCATCGGGAGATACGAGGAGAAGGCAGAAAGTCTCCGAGATTGATGCGGTGGCACCTTACTAAAAGCAGCGTAAAAACTGTGGTGGTGAAATGTCTATAAAACAATAGAAGAGTTGATGTGCTTTCTGGTTTTAAACTCCCCTCGTGCCTGCATGGGTGTGGTCTTATTTGTGATGACATACAAATGCTTTGTAAAGCCAATGCTATCATTCCTTTTTCAAAATCATTGCTTCTTAATGCAATATGAATTGTACGGCGAGCCAACCACCAAGATTTCACCACTGTGGAAGTCACTTTTGTTTCTTTTCATATCTGATGACAGAAGCACGTAGCACAAAGACAATGCGCTGTAGTCATGTGTGTGTAAACTGTAGACGGGGTGTTTGATGGCAGTGGGGTTTAACAGCCATGCGAGCACAGATTATGTGCTCGAAGGGGCGGACGCCTGTGCCAGCAGTGACAGTTGGGCTGGGATTTGGTGGGGGGCTCAGCCGTGCGGCACGGACCCGGCACGGAGGACCCATTGGGTCCGATCTTCATCTCCCCCTCGCAGCATCTCCTTGCAGGGACGCGGGCTGGCCGGCCCGCCGGGGGTAAACGGCCCCTGTGTGTCTTGATGAAGAGGCAGTAATTGCAGGAGACTTTTGAAAAACGATGCGCTCTTTGAGGACGAGCATCTTTTACGTCCATCCAGCTCCGGCTTGGCTGGGGTTTTGTCGAATTCCAAATCTTTGCTGTGATGCCCGCACTGTCACGCCAGGGGCCCGAACGTCTGTCATTTGTTTTACTCTCGACTGAAAGTTGATGGTTTACCAATAAAGCTCTTGAGTGGATGTTTTGATGGAGGCATATGGAGAAGTATTCTTTATTTATGGGTACGGTGAGAGAGAAAGTATTGTATTAACAACCATAAATCAGTTTTATTTAAAACATTTGTAAAAACAGGATTAAGGTCTCCGTCACAGTTTGCCATGTGTGATTGACAGAAATCTAGGCTAAAGTCTTATAATCTAAGTTTGATTTCAGTCATTGATTTCACATTGACATGATCTTAGTAAGTCAATATTAAAGTCAAAATGAAATTGAAATTAAAAACTTAAATTTTTTTGGACTATTTAAAAAAAAAAAATGTATCTGTGAGCTTCATTCTTTAAAAAAATAATAATGTGCACTCATAATCTTTAATCAAAATGCTAATCTCCTCCCCTCCTCAAAACGGCCTCTCTTTAGGGGGCGTGTACACCAAAGCATTTAAACGCAACTGAGACGCCAGGGCGATGCCACCTGTGTGTGCTTGCCAGCGTTTTTCAGCTGGGCGCTTTGGTTACTATGATACTTTTGTTTTGTTTATCAGTCATTGTAAGATGTGTTGGTTGGTTGTTGTGATATTTGTTCCGCCCCTCCTCCACTGTGATTTGATGGTTGAGTGAAAAGTGACATTGACGAGATAAACATTTCAACCAAAAGTGAACATTTTACAAGTCTGGGCGCTTAGCGCTGAACGTAAAAATACGGCAAGCGCTGGTGCGGCGCCGTTCAAAAGGAATGACTCGGGGGCGGGGCCCGGGAAAACATCACATTGATTAGCTGTTTATAAACATGACCCAACTTCCAATCAGTTCTCGATGGACAAATTCAAGTCCCGCCCTACCTTTGTTCTCATTTCAGAAGCCATTTGACTCGTATATACGTCACGATGCGGAAAATAAGGCTATCACTACTTTAGTTTCATTGTTTTTTTAAAGATATCAAAGTTATATTTTCACAGGTTTTTTACGATATCTTGATTATGATGATTTTATGTAAAAAACAGTAAATCACAAAAAAATTGAATAATTGTTAAATATTATGATACAGTAGTTATCCCATGACCTCATGTATATTAGTTATATGCAAAGATATTTAATATTAAAGGGCACCTAATGTCCGATTTACGATTTTACATTTCCTTTGGTGTGTAAGTGTGTATTAGTACATGTTAACGATTTATGCAAAAGGTACAAACCCCAAGGTAAACCATGACGCGAGCTATTGTTTCCAATGTAAATCTCTTTTCTTGGACTACAACAAACACACAGATTAACAGTTTACTTCCTTGTCCGGATGACGTGGACAAGACATGATCATAATTCCTCTCGCTTTGACTCACAGCTTGTAAGTTAACTCCTGTCAGCATTGCATTGTGAGCGAATCTTTCAAACATGGTAAGGAGCGTTACATTTCCACCTGACGTCAGAGGTATTCAGGCCAATCACAACGTACAGATTAGCTGACCAATCAGGGACACAGCTCTTTTCAGATCGATGAGTTTTGTACAAAATCAATGCGTTTGAGAAAGGCAGGATATCTGGAGCAACAAAAATGTACGATATGTGGAAAATAATGTGTTTTTTAACTATAAACCACACAAACACATTGTATTATAGCAAATGCACAAAATAACGTTGTTTTTTAGCAATGAAATAGGTGCTCTTTAACACGATGCATCAGTCGTATTTATATTAATGGGGGAAATTGCAACCATGGGCGTAGATTTAGGGTGGGACACTAGGGACATGTCCCTAGCAATATTCAGGGAAGACTGAATTGTCCCTAGCAATAATTTCGACCAAACAATTAATCTGTATTTATATATAACCACTAATGTCCTTCTTATTCTTGTGTTTTCTATTTTTTACTTATTATATTTTTTTTCAGGAATCATTTAAATGAGACTAGAAATCTTTTGCAATCCCGTTCTGTAAAAATGACGCTCTATGTGGTACACAAACGGTTAACAGCTTTCGTTCTCTGCAATGCCCGCCTCCGTAACTCACATCGCTAATATGATTGGCTTTTCATTTCTTTAGTCCCGCCTCTCTAATCACATTGCTAATATGATTGGATTAGCATTTCTTGAGTCCCGCCTCTCTAAATCACATCACTTTATGGGCTTGTCTTTACTCGCTACGTGTGATAGGATGGTTTCACTTTGTACAACGCGCCAAAGTTCACTCAAGACGCGCGTGATTATTCGGGCTACAGGTAAGTGAGGAAGAAAGTATTATTATACCCACTGTAACTGTTTCATGCACAAATTACGCAACAAGTTGTGTCACATAATGATTCAAGGACAGTGTTTTCACCAATACACGACAATCCCATGTTAACCTGAGGAGTTGCAAACTTTTGTCAACCTTTTATAAATGGGGTAGCAAGGTTATTTAGGGGGTCACTAATCCATGAAAGAAAATAACCCCAACATGGTAAAAACATGAATTCATGTCATGATTGCTGAATACTTTACATTACTGCACTGTGGTCATTACTTGCACAGATGTAGACATAATGTAAGGTTGCATTTTAAACTTAAAATTATTTCTTTCACACTGATTAACTGTCTGTTAATGAAAAGAATATTTAATGTGAACTACAAAAACGTTAATAAACGTTGTTCAGGAAACAGCATGATATAGAACGTTTCAGCAGTAAAAACATAAACAAGCGGCTGTCGCGGTCCGCATGTAACTTCCGGTAAACTCCGCTAAGAATAAATAACAACAAAGTTCTTTAAACGTAGTTTATTTATATAACAAGCAAAAAAACAACACATAGATTACCTAGGAAACCAAAACATTTGTTATTTTCGACAAGGCATTCATTCAAGAGATCAGTTTAGTAACTAGTCAGATCATTAAAAAAACGAAACCGGAAGTAAGGTTCGGATCCAGACGTGTATCACGTGCGTCCGATGAAACCGTCTATACATACCAACTTCAACACTGGGATTTTTTTGGCAAAATTAAATTAAGAATTAAATATTAATTGCATATTCTTCATTGTTATAAAGTAAATATGGTTATATCTTACAATGTGATTTTCTTTTTTTTTTGACAAAGACTTAAACAGTTACTGTTTATTAGGCTCTAGGTCATAACTAATTGTTTATTATAAATTTGGGATGGCCGGGGGTGGCGAGTCAGATGTTACTGAGTAAAGTGCATACTGAGTTGTCTGTTGTTTGTGTCAAGTAAACGGTGATAAACAGTTTTTGCAATGCAACCATTTTATTTATGTCCCCACCAATGCCAGAATCAAACCTACGCCCTTGATTGCAACTATCCAGTAGTCCCGCCTTTGAGTAAAAAGAGCCAATCGTCAATATAAAAGAATGACATCATCTAGGGGAGGTAATTTGTGCATGCGCAGTATCTGACAAGTCTTGCTTCGGCAAGACCAGGAGGCGTTGCAAATATGGCGGCGCAGTGACGCAACTTCTTTTAAAGACTTTATTATATATTAATAATGTATTAGTAATATATTACTACAGTATTAGTATTCACTTAACACATTTCAGCCTTTTCAACCGATTTGTCGAAACAACGTTGGTTTATTTTGTTTTTTTTTTATTGATTGAAAAACAATTCGGTCTGTGCTTGTAATAAAGTGTATGGCTTTGCATTTAACACACTCATATTTAATACAGTTTCAAGCAGTTTTTCTAAATTATTATTGTAGAATAAAAAGAATTATGTATTATTTCTAAATATTTTATTTATTTATTTATTCTGCACGCCATTCCAGCATCTATGGCTATGGGAAAACTGGTGAATCCATACACAAGTTGATCCATATACACAGGTTGGGGGAGGGACAATTAGGTGAAATGTATCTCCAGTTCACCTAACCTACATGTTTTTGGCCTGTGGAAGCAAACGGGAGTACCGGGAATAATGCAAACATGCAAACTCCACACAGAAAGGCCAGGACCGGGGCTCGAAACGGGGACCTTCTTGCTGTGAGGCAACAGTGCTACCCACTGGGCCGCCCCATGCTGAATTGCTGTATTCAAACTGTATGAACGACTTCAGTATTTAAAGCTCAATCCACTCAGGTCTGTGTTTGTTACATTTCTGTGTGCCTCAGCGTTTGCCACTCCTTTACTGTGAGGTGCTTTTTGATGTAGTCCATTGATGTGCGAGTGTGTGCGCCTCTGAAGTGTGCTGGAGAGGTCTAATGGGGAAAATAAGCATTTTCTGTTAAAAGTGCCTCCACTTGACAAGCGATATATTTCTAAAGTGTCATAAATCTCCTGTGAGTGCTAACCCTGAAACACTCGCCAAAAACAACAGCGTGGATGTTTAAACGCGCTTTTAATAATGTAAAGCATTTTTCTTATGACAAAACTAACCATCAGAACAATCAAATGACCCATTTTGTCAAGTTTAATGTAATGGTTAATTTGTGTAAAACCACTGCTTTGACCCAACTAGCTGAAATATTGGTTATATAAATGATTTTATTGGTGCTGGTGAACCCCTGTT
Organism: Misgurnus mizolepis; assembly: GCA_025389145.1. NCBI lineage: Eukaryota > Metazoa > Chordata > Actinopteri > Cypriniformes > Cobitidae > Misgurnus > Misgurnus mizolepis. Next base: position 35,381,924 of record JAIFKI010000012.1, on the reverse strand, counting down.
AATTTACAGATGTGTTGCTCTCCCCCAAAAAATTCAAAATTTTTCTGAACTAACGGCTTGCAAACATGGGATGCTCTTGACCTTCGAACTCCCCGCGTCTTTGCACATGTCAGACGGGAGCTTTGCGGCTGGTTGTCCTCTTCACCTCATTCCGGGCCAACATCGCCACTCCATTAGGAAGTCAAGTGTGTCCTTGGAAGTCTCCTCTCTTATTCATCCCAACTTCTTCCGACTTCCCCGCTCCGTTTTTTTCCTTCTGAAAGTAGGCCGAAGGTTATTACACTGAATTTGATATAACAGCCCGACCGATTCAGTGGAGCACCTTGTCAGACGCAAACAATAGATATATAATGTGAGGTAAGGAACGCTGTGATATTCCCGGAGAATGCTCCCCTTAGAGATGTGAACATTTGTCTGCATATATTTGCACAGAATTCGAGCTGCAAAGAGTGGAGGTCATAAAGAAAACGCATCTATTTTCATACCAAGTTGAAGTTAACTCTTCCTGCAGAAACAAAGTCGCTTTTATTGTTCTAGCAAAACTTGGTTATATAAATCTAAAATGAGTCTGTACTATTGTTAGTTTTGCTCGTGGTTAGAACTCAACTCCGAGATGGTCGGCTTTCTTGCGTAGCGGTGCGTCTTTGAGGCCGAACGAACAGATGTGGATGGCTGTATAATTAGTAAAAGGGTGGCAGCGAGTTTTCTAATGTCAAACAGCAGAGCATTCAAAAGGTTTTAATTTAGGTTGACCCACCATACGTCTGGCGGGCTGTCTGGTGGTTGTTGCTGGCAAATAACAGGTGTTCAGCTCGGTTTAAGAGCGCAGAGATGTCCAGAGAGGATCTAACATCACAGGTAGAGCTGAGAAATGGTTGTCGCTTTTAAGAACTTGCCAATTCAAAGAGCTGACTCTATACCTGAATGGATTTATATACATTTAACTTTTTTTTGTCTGGGTCATGTTGTGTATGATTGAAAGTCAACATGAAATAATAAATAAAACATTTAATTTTCTATCAATTATAGGGTTAAGTCAGCATTTCATGTCGACTTTTAATGTAACTGATTTTGAAATCTAATGTAGCTGTATGAAATTTTGCTAATGAATTTAATAGGGTAATATCACACTTCCGGGTTTTGTGGGCAGGACTTGTCAACTTTGTTGCAGTTAGGTTAGGTATCTAACATCTTGTTAGGCAGTGGTGGAATTTGTTATTGTATTTAGGTACATTTTCCTTAAAGGATTAGTCAATTTTCTTAAAAAAAATCCAGATAATTTACTCACCACTATGTCATCCAAAATGTTGATGTCTTTCTTTGTTCATTCCAGGATTTTTCTCATTTTAATGGACTTTAATGGACCCCAACACTTATTAGTTTTAATGCAGTTTAAAATTGCAGTTTCAAAGGACTCTAAACGATCTCAAATGAGGCATAATGGTCTTATCTAGCGAAACGATTGTCATTTTTGGCAAAAAAAATGCACTTTAAAACCTTTTAAACTTCTTGTCTATCTCCGGTTCTGTGACCCGCCAGCGCAACCTCACGTAATACGTCATCACGTCAAGAGGTCACGAATGACGTATGTGAAACTACGCCCCAGTGTTTACAAGTGTGGAGAAAGAGGACCGTTCTGAAGTTGTTGTATGTGGAATGATACTAATTAATGTTTTTTTGTCAGTTTATTGTTTAAAATGGTCCACAAATGTGCGTTTCATATATGTAACACGTGACCTTTCCACGGCATTACACAATTATGTGAGGTCGCGCTGGGGCGTCACAGGAATGGAGTAAGACAAGAAGTTGTGGTTTAAAAGTGCATATTTTTTATTTTTCTTGGCAAAAATGACAATCGTTTCGCTAGATAAGACCCTTATGCCTCGTTTGGGATCGTTTAGAGTCCTTTGAAACTGCAATTTTAAACTGCTTTAAAACTGTTACATGTTGGGGTCCATTAAAGTCCATTAAAATGAGAAAAATGTTGGAACGTTTTTTCATTAAAAAACATAATTTCTTTTCAACTGAACAAAGAAAGACATCAAAATTTTGGATGACATGGTGGTGGTGAGTAAATTATCTGGATTTTTTTAAAGAAAATATACGAATAATTTTTCAACAAATTATCTGTATTTTTACTTTACTACATTTCTACAACATCATCGTTCCTTTACGTACCTTTCTCAAAAACTTTTCTGTTCAATCTGGACCGGCAGAACTGGCATTACGATCCACCGGAAGTGGAAGTACACAAAGATCGCTAAAAGCAGAATTATGTATCAGCATGATAATCCCCTATACCGATAATCAGTATATAGAAGGTCAAATATTAAAAATCATAAACTTTAAACATGCAATGTGTAAAAATTTAGAAGGATCTTTTGACAGAAATTGAATATAATATACATTATTACTTGTAAAGGTCTTACATAATAAACAGATATGTTTTTATTACCTTAGAATGAACCGTTTATCTACATACACCACGGGTCCCCCTACATGGAAGTCACGCCATGTTTCTAGTAGCCCTTAATTGACAAACCGTACTATAGAGCGTGTTTTGTCACTACTGAGTGCACCTTTTAGTTAAATGATAAAGATACAGAGGAACGATATCCTCATGATCACTTTCTGAATTTTTTATTCGATAATGAGCTCGAATGACTTGCACATTTAATAAAAAACTGCAGCTAGCAAGCTAGAATAAACATAACGTTTTAGCGTCCGTTAGCATGGATGCTAATATAGATCAATATCAATATTTTTATCTTATAGTTGTCACTTTTAGTGTGAACAGGCATTTATAGGCTATTTTTATTTATGGTACAAAGCAGCATAAACTAACCAAACATTTTCTATTTAATTGTAAATATCAGCTGTCAATTTCCTTAATTAAATTAAGTTTTGTTCAGTTACTTCAGCGACGGCTTTCTCGTGCGCTACAAAGTTTTGTTTATTTCTTCTTTCCGCAAACATTTAATACATTTAATTGCCCAAATCAAATTATTTCATGCTACGTTTTTTTATTATGTTTTTGGCAGGAGTTCTTCTTGTACGAAAGCATTTAACAAGCCCACAAAGCCATCCTTATCTTCAATTAAAATGTCACACTTAACATGAATTTTATTTGAGTGCTATTCCCATTAATTGGACAAATGCACATGAGTGTCTGTGGGGGAAAGGTAGACCGGGAGACTAAATTATTCAGAATTCACAATTTTTGAATTAGGATTCATTTGCGTGGCTGCTCTCGCCCGGCTCGATTCGGCTCTTGGTCTCGGCGGAAACGCGGGCTCACATTGTCTTCATTAAAAGCCATTAAGGAATAGGTCAGTTTTGTCTGCTCGACTGGTTTGAGCGCAGTACAGCGGATCGTCTGGGTATCTGTTTAAGGTCTGGTTAAGCAGTCAGGCAGGAAACAAATGCTGTCAGATTTTTTTATACCCATACGTGTGTCTGATTATGTGTCACATTTTTTGCATTTGTTGTGCGCATGAGTGTGTGTATGCTTACTGGATGATATAATCATTTTTGCAGAAAGTGGACTCACATTTCTGTAGACTTTTCTAATAAAAAATCATAGCCGTATAGTATACTTAAATAATAATAGTACTATAATTATCTATCTGAAATTGGTGATAAATTGGTTTACATAGGGCACCATATGGGATACGGCCCTGTTGTACAAGCTGTCCAGAGAGAGACTTGACACACACTAACAATAAATGTGAAATTAATTTTTCAGGGCAGGTTGGCCACCTGTCTGCTAAGATAGATACTAGGAACGGCCATTTGGTATGGGCAGAGAGAAAGGGCGCCTGTGGGAACCAGGTGGGCATAAATTTTCTCCCATATGCCACCCGATTTGGATTATTTTGGATCTTGGTGGTACACCGCAAGGTCAAACCTATCAATGAAATTATTGTGAATTACAGAATTCTTGTGCAATTCGTAGCTATGGAGCGAGATTTTACTGTATATAGTGCGTCCATGTGGTCATGCGTCAGACACATTCAGTCTACCTGCTTTTTTTACACGGCATGCTAAGTTAAACATAGTTGAACACATTTCAAGTTTATTTTGTTCCATCCCATCAATTGGAAAATGAAAGTCACAGTGGTGTCCAAGTGACACAGGTCACAGCATTAAAAGTAACTACCCAGAGTGCAATCGTAACCAATCACAAACTTAAAAGAATGCATGCATTGAAATTATATAATCATGATGGATTGTTGCTGTATTACATAACAGTTGATACATTACAGATCGGAGTTTCATTCAGCGTGCCAGGTCAGTATGAGAAATGTAGTTGCGCAAGGGCACAGATGGTACGAAGCCAATTGTTGAAGAGGTCACCAATGACCGGCCGTAAACAAACAGTCTTGAGTCATTTTAATGCTGTAGATGATAAGAGTTGAAGCATGCGGTTTCAGTATGAGCTATGAGTGAGTCAAAATACAGACTGAGAGACACCTGAGAGAGAGAGAGAGAGAGAGAGAGAGAGAGAGAGAGAGAGAGGCAGGGAGTATGTCAGATAGTGTCACATATTGGTGAGTGGTTTCACTCAACCGTCTCTTTGATTCAGGGTGCGAAAGAGAAGAACTCTTTACAGTCATTTGTCATCCCTAATCATATGGCGTATTGAGTTTTTCAGAGACGAGCCGTGACAAGAGTTTACCGGCACATCTGGGATGTTTGAGCCGAAAGAAACAAATCCATCCGTCGTCCCACTAGGTGGCCCGATTGTGGGAAACATAGGAATGTAGCTGAGCCTTATGGTTTATTTTGTGGATGGTGCATCAACTAACTGTCTTCGTTGAATTTACAAATGTTTTGAAAATGATGTACGATGGTTTTTTAGGGGTTTTAAAGGGCGTTGTGCTTGCAGTTGCAACTTGGGTTTAAGCTGTATTGTAATATGCTTGATATTTGCAAATCTAAAGGCATCCCCTTTGACGCATCACTGCTGAAAATAATTATAATGCTCAATACAAAAATGTAGATTGCACTAGTCTACAAGGAGAATGCCTCGGAAATGAAAGTAGGAAAATTTTACCAATTAAATAAGTCATAAAGAAAAATTAAGTCCTGTGTGTTAATTGGCTCTAGTTTCCAAGATACAGCTTTAGGACAAAATTGCATCAAAATAATTCATTTTGTGCGATTAGTCTCTTTTCTGGAAAATGTGATATAGCAAACAAAATCATTATACATTTTTCATTTTTTTATACCAATAATGTAACTTTCCATTTATTTATTGACCAAATTGTTCCTTGGAAAGTTAGGCAAAGACACTTTCACAAGCCACCAAATAAAAACTGCACAGCAAAAAATTACTTTCTTACTTAGTATTTGTTTTGTCTTGTTTTCAGTAAAAATATCTAAAAATCTTTAAATTAAGATGCTTTTTCTTGATGAGCAAAATGACCTAAGAATATAAGTCTAGTTTTTTAGACAAAAATATAAACTTGCACTGCAAAAAATGATTTTCAAGAAAAAAAATCTGCCAATGGGGTGAACAAAAAAATCTTGAACATTTTTCTTAAACACTAAATTCAAGAAAATTCACGAAAAATTAGCTAACCCCATTGGCAGATTGTTTTCTTGTTTTATGCACAAAATCACTTGAATTTGATATTTTTGGTCTAAAAACTAGATTTATTTTCTTGGGTAGTTTTGCTCATCAAGAAAAAACATCTTGATTTAAGAATTTTTTGATATTTTTACTGAAAACAAGACAAAAATACTAAGAATTTTTTTCTTGAAAATCATTTTTTGCAGTGTAGTAAATTAGTGCTTAAAACATGCAAAAAAAAATCTACCAATGGAATAAGAAACATTTTCTTGAAATAAGTTTACTTTTTTCATAAACAATTCAAGAAAAATTAAGTGTTTAATTTTTTAATTATTTTTTTAATTCCATTGGCAGATTTTTTTTTTTTGCTTGTTTTAAACACAAATTCGTTTAAATTTTATATCTTTTGTCTAAAAACTAGACTTATTTTCCTAGGTCATTTTGCTCATTAAGAAAATAAATTTTAATTTAAGAATTTTTTGATATTTTTACTGAAAACAGTGTGTATGATGCGTAGATCTGGTCAAGACAATAAAAGACCAATTAACTAGGTAGTCATCTTTAGTCTCAAAGTAAAGATTTATGTATAAACTTTCCTATGGTGCCATTTTCATTGTCCTACTTTACTTTGTCGAGAAGTTATGAGGCATTATGATCATCAGATCATGACTTGAAGGCAACTATAGACAGTTTCAGCAGCAACAACATAAACAAACGGCTTTTGTGGACTAAACGCAAGTCGTACGGTTAACTTCCACATAGAGTCATATTACAGTAGTTAACTTTTGATAACACGGGGAATTTATTAAAAGTTATTTTCATTCATAAATCATATCTAACGCATATCAAATATTACACTGAGCTAACGTTACTGTATGCAAATTTAATGTATACAATGTTAGCTACAGGTCCTTGAATTCTTGCCTGGCTGCCAAACCTCTCCGCACAGTTGTGATCCATGCTTGTCTGCCCTCGTCTTTAGCAAACCAAAACATTTTATTTTCACCAAGGTATTTGTTTCAGAGGTCAGTTTAGCCACTAGCCAGACCGAAAAATAAATACAGACCGGAAGTTCACTTCGGTTCAGGCGCGTAACATCAAATTTTTTACAGTGTAGATGTGGATATGAAAGAAATCAGATGTTTATCACAGAGGACAGAATCATCCACGAATGAGAGGAGCTGCGAATAACCGAAAAAAAAAACTTCACCGCGATGCTCAGAGAAAGTTGCCCTCTTGCTTGTCAGAGTTTAAGGAAGTTGAGAATTGATGGAGCCTACAGGCGCTACAGCTAATTTTAGTTGAAATCACCTAAGTGGTTTGGTTAATTTATCCCTCACCCCCATTGCCTCTCATCCACCATCTCTCCCCTCCCTGTTCCGATATGTCCACATAGCGTGAAGGTACCAGGAGGTGACAGGAAGAACAGAAGGGTATTTTGTGCACAGCTGACTCTCTGAGTGCACCGCGTATTTATAACCTTCCTTTTAGACGCTGAGGCTTTTTTGACCCGATGCCATGGATGCAGAATCAGTTCACTCTCTTTGTCCTTATCTGCATCGCAATGCACCAAAGCTCTAATTGCACGTTGCATTATAGTCAGATTTGTATTACAGTACATTCAGAAGTGTAGGGGCGCAACAGTAGTGCATGAACGTTTGAGCCGTTAAGTGGTTTTCAGGAGAACATTGACTTTGAGACGTTGACCTTGAATGAATGTCTTTCATTGCCATTTTAATTTTTTGGTATAAACTTATTTAGGAAGTAAGGGAATGACTTGAGCCAAACACATGTAATCCACGTAATCACCGCAGCTCAATATGCATTAAAGGAAAAAAACACAATTTTTCAATATTTTACCTCAACTTAGACAAATTAATACATACCTATCTTTTTTCAATGCGTGCACTTAATCTTTGTACAGCGCGTTGCGAATGTGTTAGCATTTAGCCTAGCCCCATTCATTCCTTAGGATCCAAACGGGGATGAATTTAGAAGCCACCAAACACTTCCATGTTTTCCCTATTTAAAGACTGTTACATGAATAGTTACACAAGTATGCTGGCATGAAATAAAACATTGCAAGTTTTTTTAAAGCGGATAAAAATGAGAACTATATTGGATGACGAAAAGCACTTCATTTGCAGCACTTGGACATCGGGCGCAGTTTTATTGACACAAGTTTGAGCGAGAGGGGGAGTAGTCAAGAGTGATGATATTACTGCGCGCTGAGGTCAAAGTGCTGCAAACCAAGTGCTCTTCCACCATGTTAACCATGTTTTAACCATGTTTTTTGGATATTTTTTGGTAATCTTTGTTTAACTATAGTAACCATGCTTCCCCTACTGAAAATACCAGCTAAAACCAGCCATGTCTCCCAGAATGGTTTAACTGGGTAAGCTGGTGTAGCAGGTTGGTTTTAGAGTGGTGTTGGCCACATTTTATCTAGTCTTATCTGGTAAGGGTGGGAGTTACCCGCAATTTTATGTTTTGAACAAAGATGGCAATAAAAAGGCAAAAGTTACTTACATGTTGGCCCTGTCCCAAATGGCACACTCCAGGTTTGTGGACTTCCTCTGAGTCCACACTTAGATGACATCAAGTAGTGCAGACTTTAGGGACAGTGGCGGATCTAGACCATTTCAACAGGGGGGGGGCAATCTGGGGCCAGTTGTACTGTTAGAGGGGCCAGAATTTAGGACTTATTTTTGTCATATCATTTTCTGCACTGCACTAAAGACATTAACAGGCCAAATACCATGTTTATGTCACTGTCTAATTACGGATGTAAAAAACAACGATCACAAAAAAAAATTGTAAAAATAATTTCACACCCTACATTTAGGGGAACCACAAGGGGGTCCAAGCTTGTTGTCACAGGGGCACTGCCCCCCCAGCCCCTCCCTAGAACCGCCACTGCTTAGGGACCCTTGATGCGAGTCCACAAGTGTGCACCAGAGTCGTATTTTGGGACAGACTCGAGAGTCACATTGGGAATATGAAGAGAGTTGCCCATCAGTGTGAACTCCTCCCATCCATCGTCCGATTGCTCTTTCCAAGGATTTTTGGGTTGGTAAAGGGTGCAAAGGGTGCGCTGATGAGCACACTTCAGAGCGTAAAAATGACAGATGGGACACCCTACGGACTCGTAGACTAAGCGAGCACACGCAATTTAAAGCCACGAGACCGAAAGTCCACATGAAGTGCGCCATTTGGGACAGGGCCGTGAAGGACATTTTACCGTCAGACTCAAAAGATCTCACACAAGTGTAGTATTTCGAAGTAGTTTTTATCTGTTTTGTCTTTTCTAGATTTTGCAAAAAGCACATATTTACACCCTTGCATTAGGAAAAACTAAGTAGTGATGATGTCATAATCAGTAATTGTTACTATGTGAATAAAAACCCAAGCTTGTGATTCCCCTCCACACGTAAATTCAGCTCTTGCAGTGCTAATAAACAAACTACCTGACAGCTCAGACGCACAACTAACGCACACTGTTCCTTTCACCAGGATTTGTATTATCATTTTGTTTAGCGCTATGTAATTGAGTTTTGAGCTCTTATCTTATTTGCTGAGTTTGCTGTACCGAAGCCAAACAAAAGTGAGAGACTGTTCTGTATGTGTCTTTTGCATGTGGGTGTGTGTGATTATTAGGTGCTATGTAATAAAAGTGCTATTGGTGAACATCTGTATTTGGTTAAGTCCGTGAGGAATGATAGCAGGCAGTTTTATGTTGCAAACAAAATGAACCTGTACAATTGAGATTACTGTTAGACAGTCAATAGCATTCATCCGCTTTCACCCCAAAAATGTGTGGCAAGCTGACAGAAACATTTACGACTCCTCTCATTGTTACAACGGTGCTTTCTCTGCTTTATTCATCTTGCTGCAGGACTGGATGAATGTGATATATTTGCAGAAATGCACGCTTCTGGCAGCGTGGCGGTTGCGCTTTGTTGCCAAGCACCTGGTCAAACCAAAGACAATGCGCAGCTTATGGACTCTGTCTCTCCCAAGACATCATTTTAAGTGATGATATCATAGAAAAAGCCCAGGTTAAGAAGGAATCCATACGGGTAGGACTTGAAAGGCGAAACAGAAGTGTTTGTTCGCCCGCAGATCTATAAGCATTACTAAGCCTTCTCCGTTTCTTATCCCCAGACACTGAAACGGATTTGAATACTAACTAATCTTTCTCCTTCATTTTTGCCTTTCACAATTAACTTGTCATTGTTTTCTCATCATACGCTTTTTCATCCGCACTGAAAGAGGTGCTCAGCATCTTTGATATGGTCATTTCGTCTGACTGTTTTCTTCCCAGAATAAACCCAAGTCAAATATTCAAACCGAAGCCAAATCCGTTCAAGCTCACTTTAGTCATTTAACCAACGTGATTCCCGTTACACAAAGAGACCTCTCGGCAAGTGGGAAGTCACTGGCCTAACAATGGCTGCCGCAGATGGAGAACATCGGAATGTAGCTGTCTGCCGGAGAATAGTGCAGTGCAGAAAAGGACCACTGGGAAACAAGAACCGTCTGGCGGTTTGTGCTCTTTTAGTCTCTACCTGGGTTGGATTCAGACCAGGGTTAATTATAGAGGATCACTTTAATTGCACGTCACCTGTCAAGAGCAGGGAGGTTGTCAGGATGTCATACTGCAATGCTTGGTCCGACAAAGGCATGAGGAACGGCACCGTCTCCTAGCCAAAGTTTTTTGTACATTCTTGACATTACATGTTCAGTATTGGCAGCAAAGGCGTACATTGAGGTTTTATTTGTACACTGCAAAAAAAATTCTTAAATGAAGATGCTTTTTCTTAATGAGCAAAACAACCCAAGAAAATAAGTCTAGTTTTTAGACCAAAAATATCAAATTTAAGTGATTTTGTGCATAAAACAAGCAAAAAAAAATCTGCCAATGGGGTAAGCAAAAAAATCTTGAACATTTTTCTTAAACACTAAATTCAAGAACAATTTAAGAAAACTTTCCTTACCCCATTGGCAGATTTTTTTGCTTGTTTTATGCACAAAATCACTTAAATTTGATATTTTTGTCTAAAAACTAGACTTTACTCATCAAGAAAAAGCATCTTAATTTAAGAATTTTTAGATATTTTTACTGAAAACAAGACAAAAATAACAAGATTTTTTTCTTGAAAATAATTTTTGCAGTGTGGGTTGAAATTAACCCCCAAATTTTTGTATTTAACCCAACAAGGGGTTAAAACAACTCATCATTTGGGTTAAATTACAACCCAGCCACTTGCTAGGTTTGTCCCTTTTTGACCCAATGCTGGGTTGAATATAACCCAGAATTTTTTGAATATATGTTTTCATTAATTACATTATAAATATTAGGGCGTTGTAATTGCTAGTTTTTATTATGGGGGGTACCACCCCCCCTCTCCCCCTGGAAACTACACTTCTGATTGGAATTGAGGAATTTTGGGATAATTTAATAGCAAGCGACAAACTTTACCTTTTTATCCCTGCTTGAAGGATTAGTCAATTTTCTTTAAAAAAAAAATCCAGATAATTTACTCACCACCATGTGTTCCAAAATGTTGACGTCTTTCTTTGTTCAGTCGAGAAGAAATGATGTTTTTTGAGGAAAACATTCCTGGATTTTTCTAATTTTAATGGACTTTAATGGACCCCAACACTTAACAGTTTTAATGCAGTTTAAAATTGCAGTTTCAAAGGACTCTACATGATCCCAAATGAGGCATAAGGGTCTTATCTAGCGAAACGATTGTCATTTTTGGCAAGAAAAATAAACGCTGGCTCGTAACAGGACCGGAGGAAGACGAGAAGTTGTGGTTTAAAAGTGCATATTTTTTATTTTTCTTGCCAAAAATGACAATCGTTTCGCTAGATAAGACCCTTATGCTTCGTTTGAGATCATTTAGAGTCTTTTCAAACTGCAATTTTAAACTGCATTAAAACTGTTAAGTGTTGGGGTCCACTTAAGTCCATTAAAATGAGAAAAAATTCTGGAATGTTTTGCTAAAAAAACCTAATTTCTTATCGACTGAACAAAGAAAGACATCAACATTTTAGATGACATGGTGGTGAGTAAATTATCTGGATTTTTTTTTAAGAAAATAGACTAATCCTTTAATAATTTGGGAAAAAGTCTGCCCAATATCTATTGATTGTAGAAAATGATTTAATTTATCAATACTTTTGTCTTGTTTTAATTTATTAAATATTTAAATATCCTTAAAACATACAATTGCATTTGTATGAGAAAACTTTTTCTTAACCTTATGAAATTGTGCTAGTTTTATACCCAGAACATATTGGGTAATGACAATAGGGTATATTCTTTCATTAATTCACTAAAGAAGAGCTTTTTGAAAGCAGTAAATTGATTTTATTGTAAGGACGTTTAGAGGTTTCTTTACTGTAAAACAGCGAGATGACAGTTTTACCAGGCACATTATAAAACCAAGGATTTTTCAAAGTCACATCCTCTGGAAAAGTTAAAAATAATGCCTAACTTTCAAATCTCAACTTCAGGTACAGCCTTCACTTTGATAATCGTTTGCTTTCCTTATACTCAATGGGCTCACACTATCTAGTCAAGTCATTGCGCTGTACGCTGTCCCAGAAAAAATGGAACACTTGGCGTTTCTAAAAGTTTTGTTCTACCCGTCCGGTTATTTTTACGATGGCCCATTTCTGCTATTGTTGTGGCATTAGCTTGACCTCGCGTAGAGCAATTTCTCCCCAGTCAAATTAGCTCTCGCCACTCAAAGCAATGCCATAATATAACGGTTTGACGGTTTTTGCTTCGGAAAGATGAAGAAATGGAAGGCCAAGCCACCGGGGTTAATAAAATTCCTCCTCTTCAACAAGTACCCAGGGATACAGAGTGTCCTTGAAAACGACAGCCCCATACTTTTCCCTGGCACCTTCGAGCACTCCAAAACCAGTGTCTCTATCCATTCGCTTACTTTGTTTTACATATGTTTAAACCGACTGCTGTGAGGTATGGGGCGATACGCAGTGCTTTAATATCTTTCAGCAATGTGTCGGCAATCTTTGGAAGCTCCTCATTAAAACAGACATTGTTCTACCCGAACCCACGTTTTTGCGTGAGGCGTTTATCACAGAGGTGAAAGAATACCGCCAGCATGTTAAGTACAACAGATCGATTCCCTCTTGTCAGGTTTTTGCCATTACCGTGAGAACTTAACTCCGTCTTCATGCAAGTCAATGAACACCTGGAGCAGGGCTCCCAGTGGCAGCTTAATACATGTAGCGAGGGAGCTGAGGTGGGGGAAAGAAAAAGACGGGGATACGGTGCCCAAGCCCTTCAAACCCATGTTTGACACGAGAAAGATATAGGGAGCCTGGTCGCGGAGCTGCGCGAGAGGCCCCTCTGAGGTTTACGCCACCTGTTTGTTTTCCTCTGCAGTTGTTAAACGCCTGGATGTGCCCAGCCTCCTGGGATCGGAGAGGTTTAAGATCCAACACAAAAAAACGTTGACAGAGGAGGCCTGGTTGTCGTAGTAACTTGGGGATTATGATTTATTAATCTGCAGTCTTTTAAATTCCATGGCGAGGTTACCCATCTCAGCCTCGGGGGAGTAATCTTGCTACAGAGAACAATTGTGAAATGTGCCGTTTTTGTCTTTAACTGCCGGAAAGCGTCAGCTCCATTACTCCACTCAGCTCCTGCAGCTGCAAGAGAAATGCGCAGGAGAGATATGCGCCGAGGAGAGGGTCATCCGCACCACTGCTGCGATAAAGTTTAAAATTCGGCTGAGGACTTTATTTCTGTCCTCCGTAACAAACCATGTCTCTGATTTCCTTGTTTTATTTTATTTTGTTAAAGACTGGTTTGTATTAAAAACGTACATGTTGCTCATGAAATGTTATTTATAAACAACATTATACGGCTGCCAAAATGTCTAAGGCTTTAACAACAATGCATCACTTGCATATGCGTTGTAAGTCAAATTGGGGGATTTTGTACATTTTTTTTTTGTGACTCGACTAATGATAGAGTGAATATATCGCAGTGGCTGATATGTCAGCTGATATTTGGATAATTTTTATTATCGGCATCGGGCCTATAAATCTTTTCAATCAGCCAGGGAAAAAATTATGTTACTTAAATTTGATGTTTGTAATCAAAAGACACTCAGATGTCTGACAGACTTGCCTTTTAACATGATGTTATGTTCAACAAGACTCAAAACTTAATTCAAACTGTACCGTGAGTTACCAGATCCACATTTATCATAACAAATGTTTATTTAGTTTCACCAATTTTCTGTTTACATTTTACATTTGTGTTATATAGGCCTCAAATCAGCCATATTGCTTTCTCAATAGTGTTATCGGCATCGACCATTCCTGTACGTTCACACGGCCACAGAGCTTCCAAAGTTACCGGAAATCATTCATTTACAATGAAAGCTGGCTTCTCTCAGCTGCAAGGAGCGTCAAATCCATCGGCGTCGCGCTTTGGGTGTTTTGCGCGATCAGAGCATCAATTAGAAAGTTGAAAGAAGCTCAACTTTATGTTAATGAGCTATGACGCGTTCAGCGGCAAGCAGCGGCAAAACGCCCGCAACCAATCGGAATATAACCTAGCCGTTCTTCGCTGGTTAATTCCGGAGAAACATCCGATGTAAAATTTCGTTCCTACCAAACATTATTTTAGAGAAAACAGACTTCAGAGCGGCCAAAGCATCAAAATGCTTTCCCGTACTTTATGACAAGCGTCCTTTACCGGGCGGCCTGAGCTTCTTTGGCTCAAGTCTGCGGCGGTGTGGACGTACAGTTCGTGATGTATTGTTGTTCGTGTTTTATTTTTTGCACAGATCCATAAATGTCAAAGCCTTCCTTATGTAACCATGCCTTTTACCCACAAAGCATCACCCAATCCACATCAAATGTGGCACAATAAAGTTTATATTGGGATGCTCTCTAAAATTATAGTTTTGGCTGTTTTGCCATTTAATTGATTGTTCAGAGGGGTAGAAACAAAAGAAAAAGGGGCAACAAAATCAGGAAGTGATTCAAGGCAGACCTACACTCAAGTCTTACGAATTTAGATCAAAGGTTGACATTTGACAGCATACAGGTATGTCTTAACCACTAGACCGTAAGAACTAAGATGTATATATTAGACACCACCCTTCATAAGATACCAGCTCTATAGCTGTTTTCACTCCAACTTTCCTTTGAATTTTACTCAGTGCTGTTTTGAATACAAGTCAGCAACTTGAAGCTAAGTGGCTCTTACCTGTGATGAGAGGATTAGGCTAAAGTCAAACTAAGGCGTCATACAATAATGGCCTGAGGTTTTAGTTCCTCCGCAGTAGTGACAGATCCAGCAGAAAAGGACGGTGCCAGACACTTCTTTGGCAGTCCTTCCCTACTTGACTTGGCTTCACGGATGCTCGTGCGATCA
The DNA here is from genome assembly GCA_025389145.1 of Misgurnus mizolepis. Lineage (NCBI taxonomy): Eukaryota > Metazoa > Chordata > Actinopteri > Cypriniformes > Cobitidae > Misgurnus > Misgurnus mizolepis. The sequence continues at coordinate 35,366,916 of JAIFKI010000012.1, read as the reverse complement.
CAGCCAACAAGGCGGTTAAAAAAAGCCCCTGCGAGTAAATGCGTTCTGCAGAGGCTGTCAACGTGTCTGCACAGCTCCTAAGTCTCAGTATAAAGTGCTAAAATCATCAGCGAGATGTTGCGTCAACGTCGTAAATGCAACGATGCAACTACAGCATGTTGTCGCATTTCTGGGCTCTTTGCTTAAAAGGCTTATCAAGTCCTTATGATGGATATTATTTTGTCTTCCATGTCATCAAAAAAATCGTGTGGAGCAAAAAAAGATTTGGATTGAGCTGCAAAATTTTGGCCTGTCATCTGCAATCCAGATTTCCTTTAGACAGATCATGTGACAGATTGCGGTATATCATTTCCACTACATAATGTGGGTGTCATGTTGTGTGTGTCTTTATGGAGCTACATGGATGTTTTACTTTGAAAGCTGTTTATCTTTAGAGTACGTTGCGGTTACCAGATTTCTTGTCAGGCAGCCAATAAGGAGCAGAAATTGCAAGTCAACGCATCAGCTAGGGAGCTGGGCAATAATCCTGTACATCTACACCAAAACCACATTCATATTAGCTGAATGTTTGTTTGCAATGAACATTTAGATTAGAATTTGTCAAAATCATTTTCTTAATCTTTTATTTTTTGCTTAATCTTTTAATTTACTTGAGAAGCAGAACCATGTAGGACTTCATATACTGGTAATAATACAGATATTATAAACAAATTTTAAATTATTTTTTATCCTGTTGTCAAATTGTTGTATAAACCAGGGGTTTTTAAGAATGTGGTTCGGGACCCACACAGTGGGATAATGCAGTGAATGACACAAAAACAGTTTAGTCCAACTAATGACAAACAATGACAGAGGTTTTGATATGATATACCATAAGATATTTTTAAATATTGCAATAATACTTAAATTTCATTAATAAAATGACAAGGAAAATAAAAACTACTCGATTATAAAAGAGAAAAAACATATGCGTTTCCTCATATTTCCATTTAAAAATGTAATGTTTATGTTAACTCTTTCACAAGTTTTAATCATCAATTAACAGCAAACAGCTGTATGTCCATGTAAGTTTTGAGGATCGCCCTGCATCTGATCCCTGTCAAAAGTCCTTCACAAAAAGTGAATTATCTCAGCCTTTTGCTCAAAATTTGGTGTTTTTTAAGAAACCTACCCATATTCGAGAGGTGATAAACAGAAAACAAATGAAGGTAGGATGAAACATTTTTTTTAAAGCAGAGGGTCTGTTCTTTCATATATTGTATGTTTATATATTTTAAGAAGGACATTTTCTGAAAGGCATTGAACTTTTGTAAAAATCATGAAATATGCTGGTGCTGGCTGGCAACTTATAAAAAAAACACCGGTAGGGAAAGAGTTAATTGTCCCAGCCTATATTATACCTATTTAGGTGGGTTCCATAATAAAAAGTTTGAGAACCCCTGACCTCACTATCTTTTATTACATTTTTGTGGTAACACTTTACGGTAAAGTTGTATTTGTTAACATTAGTAAATGCATTAGCGTTGCCAAGTCCTCTGCTTTTTTCGAGTTCAAATTGGGGATACTGCTTATTTCGTTCATTAGTTATTGGTATTTGGACTATGGAAGTCATTGGGATGCTTTTGGGCTAGTTTTGAATGTCCATTGGGAAGGTTTTTATACGCAAAGCTGGCAATCCTGGCTATGTGCTTGCAACAGACATTCAGTTCGAATTATATATAATGTACATGAAAACAAACATTTTATCAGATTGCAATGTTTAGGGTGCATGTAAACTGCATTGTTGTAACCTTTAATCGGATTGACAAAAGTTTGTGCATGTAGCCAATGAGCAATATATATTTTTTTGCATAATTTATGTGTGTGTGTATATATATATACACACACACACATTAATGTTTGTATTTAAGAAACATTTACATGTATATTTATATATATATTAAAATATTTAATATTATAAATATAAATAAAAAATATACCTAAATAAAAGTTTTTCTTAAATTCATAGATTTATGTGTGTGTATATATATATATATATATATATATATATATATATATATATATATATATATATATATATATATATATATATATATATATATATATATATATATATATATATATAATGCAAACTCAAACTTTTATTTTGTATGTGATTAATTGCGATTAATCTTTTGACAGCCCTATTTTAGTATATTATCGTGGTAACACTTTACAATAAGGTTCATTAGTTAACATTAGTAAATCACATTAGTTAATTTGAACTTATAATGAACTGCACTTATACACCATTTATTGTTCATTAGCATTTACTAATATTTGTTAATGTTAGTTTATGTCAATCCAATTGTTTACGTTAGTTCATTGTGCATTAACTCGTGTTCAAATTAAAAAGGTATTAGTAAATGTTTTTGAAAATTAACATTAACTAAAATCAATAAATGCTGTAGATGTGATGTTCATTGTTAGTTCACGTTAGCTGAAGCATTAAGTAATGTTAACTTATACAACCTTATTGTAAAATGTTACCGATGTATGCTTAAAAACTAGAAAAAAATCACCTTTAGCTAATAAGAAAAATGTAAGACCTGTTCTCTGTGTTTTACTACCTTATGAAATTGTGCTTCAAAAGTAAACGTATTTTGTTTAGTAAGTTGTCTGTAACTTGTTTTCCACTAAAATTGCTGTTGTAACATTTTCCAGTCTCCAAAAAACCAAAATCATAATCACATCTTAAACACAAACACAATATATCATGTTCCCTCTTGTATACACAACGACAAAATGATATGTTTAAAGAAAACAATATTGTTCATGATGTTCGCTGCAATCCTACCTGTCTCAGTGTTATAAATCACTCAGGAAATGATTGTAAGGTTTTTCCCTGTAGTGGTGTAATTCATATCGCTCCATAACAACATCCTGTCACTGCTCATATTGTGTGCGGTGATTGATAATCTGGCTCAGTTTGCGCGCTCATACGAGCGAGTCATGATCTAGATATTGCAGTTTGCGAGACTGTTTGGGCCATTAAGATTATTACATAATTGATATATTTCACCCGCCGGCATGTTATAATGTGAAATGTGTGATAGAGTGTTGCTTTCATACGAGCTGCCTGAGATTTACGCAAAAGTGTAATACGACTGAATGTTCTGGAACCCACCGAACCAAAAACTTGCTGTGCCACTGGAGTTCATCTACTGTATGTCTTACTTATGCGTTCGACTACAGGAAGCAAGTTTAAAAGGTATAGCATTCAAATGGACATATTTACAGTGGCCCCAAAATGTATTTGGACATTTGTATTTGATTTCTTGAGCCACATTACAAAAAAATTATTGGATTTCTTTGGATTGTTTTTTATGTCGTGTGTTGCCCAACAGCACCAGCAATGCAAAAAGGTCTGATTCCCAAAATGCATATACTGATAAAACCTATTTTAAAGTGTAAAACGTTTACCTTGACACCAGCGTTACTTGTTTACAATGACATCTAATGCAGTGACTTTCAGAAGGGTGTTAAACTGCATGGTTAAAAATAAACAAAAGTTATTGAGCTAAATACATAAACAAAGAGTGCCTCATTTTCAAGCTTGTCAGGATTTACAACAGTAAGTTTACAATAATAATTAATAAGTTGAGCTGTTGGGTATTAGTCAGTCTTTTTTAAAACATATTAAATTAAATTATTAAAGTAACCTGCAATTACCTGTTTCAGACAGAGATGGCGATAGAGAGGCAAATGTTACAGCCTTAGGTATTCACAGACTTTTTGTAGCCAATGTATATATTTTATTTTTGGATCATTTTACTAGTCAATAGAGTTTGAGGAGGTTGCATACCGGACGAGAAGCGCCGCTTATTCAGCGCCATGAATCTTAAAACAGAATACATTATTTTCAATGAATGTACGCACAACGGCGGCGGCCCCTGACGGCGGCGGCGGCTGTCAGCAGCTGTCCACTGTGACTCTGGACAGTGCTCAAATCCCTGTCACGCCACAGAGCGCCACTCACATAGTTTAACATTAAATAAAATCATATTTGTCCCGAATCATTAGCAATTAACATTGCCTGCTAACGTATATTTTGCATATTGAAGTAGACCCTATCTGACTAAGCTTGCACTATATGATGTGAACTTCTGGTTTACGATACCTCGGAGTTGTCCTAGACGTGACGCAGTTAGGGTGGCCATTCGTGCCAGTTCCGCCGGACACGTCCCGAACATGTTTTCGGGTTCGTTCTCCGTAAGTCGTGTTGCTCGACCGCATACGTCATCAAGATTCTCACATTTCAGTTAAAAATACATTAGAAAATGTAGATTTATTTATTTTAAGACATACAATCATTGTAGTTTTATTCTTACTTTGAAATGTAACAGTTGCTTTTTTGAAATGAAACCCGAAATATTAAACCTTGATGACGTATGAGGTCGACTAACGTGACTTCCGGGGAATGAACCCGAAAACATGTTCGGGACGTGTCCGGCGGAACTGGCACGAATGGCCACCCTAGACGCCGCGCTACGCTTCTCGTCCGCTGTGCGACCCCCATTAAAGGTCCAGTGTGGGGTTTTTAGCGGCATCTAGTCGTAAGATTGCGAATTGCAACCAAACTCAATTTCGAAATGTATAGAGAAGCTACGGTAGCTGCCATAGGACAAACATGTTGTTGTCTGAGACAATGTAGGGATGTAATGTGCTCTGTAGTACAGTTTGTCCGTTTAGGGCTACTGTAGAAACATGTCGGTGACTTCAATGTAAGGGGACCCGCGATGTATAGAGATAAAAACTTGTTATTCTAAGGTAAAAATAAACAATCCAGTTAATTTCGTAAGTTCTTTATACTGTACACTAGAGGTCTTCACGGGTCCACTTAGTTCCAAAAACCTGAGGTCCGACCTGAGACCTGAGCAGTTTCGGGTTCAAAAGTGTCACGTGTGCCTCGGACAAGGGTCGGGTATAAATATAGCGGCATCGAGTCTCGAGTCATTTAAAATGAATGTTTTTTCCGAACAAACCTCAGAAGACCCAAACTTTTTGCGTGCATGCATCAACCCTCTGTTTGCCAAGAGCAGCAGTGGCTTAGTGGTTCATGTAGGTTGTCTACAAACCGGAAGGTTGGTGGTTCAGTCCCCGGCTCCACCGGACAAAGTGTTGAGGTGTCCTTGAGCAAGACACCTAACCCCAGCTGCTCCCGACGAGCTGGATGGCGCCTTGCATGGCTGACACCGCCGTTGGTGTATGAATGTGTGAGTGAATGGGTGAATGTGAGGCAACTGTAAAGCGCTTTGGGTGGCCATAGGTTGTTAAAAGCATTATATAAATTCAGTCTTTTTACAATTTTTACCAAAAGTGCTTGCGACATCGTGTGGCTGGCGGTAGGTTCATTTTCATTGAGGCAGACCTGTCAGTCAGTTTTGAATGCACATTTTAGCAGTTACCTTGGTGTTGTCTTCAGAAAACAAAGAAAAAATAAATGGAGCAGTGGGCCAAATTGGATGCGAGGCCAACTGGGTTTCTGTCTGACAGGTGCGTGCATAGATGCAGACTGCTCACACGTCTGTGCCATTCACATTCGGATTCCAAAAAATTGCCACTGGTTTGAGTCGGACTTGGGTGTAATTTTCTTGGGTTTGTCCTGGGTTGGGTCTTTCTAAAAAAAACATTATGCACGTCGGATTCAGGTAAAAAGTGCTTCAGGTCATTTCGGGTCAGGAACATATCTTTGAACCCAAGAAGAGCTCTATTGTATACCACTGATAATATACTTATGTATATTTATGTCAAGAAATCTGGCTAAAAGTCCCACATTGCACCTCTAAAGGATTAGTCTATTTTCTTTAAAAAATCCAGATAATTTACTCACCACCATGTCATCCAAACTGTTGATGTTATTCTTTGTCCAGTTGAGAAGAAATTATGTTTTTTGAGGAAAACATTCCAGGATTTTTCTCATTTTAATGGACTTTAATGGACCCCAACACTTACAGTAACAGTTTTAATGCAGTTTAAAATTGCAGTTTCAAAAGACTCTAAATGATCCCAAACGAGGCAAAAGGTTCTTATCTAGCGAAACGATTGTCATTTTTGGCAAGAAAAATAAAAAATGTGCACCTTTAAACCACAACTTCTCGTCTTCCTCTGGTCCATTTAGAGTCCTTTGAAACTGCAATTTTAAACTGCATGAAAACGGTTAAGTGTTGGGGTCCATTAAAGTCCATTAAAATGAGAAAAATCCTGGAATGTTTTCCTCAAAAAACATAATTTCATTTCGACTAACAAAGAAAGACATCAACATTTTGGATGACATGGTGGTGAGTAAATTATCAGAATTAAATTTTTTTGAAAATTGACTAATCCTTTAAGTGAAGTCGGTACATGATACAAACCAGAATCAAACTTTCCTTTCCCACATGAGCATCACTGCTGTACGTGTCTGGAGCACATTTGCTAACTGTTAAGTGGTGACTTCGACATGAGCAGAGCATATATTTGGAGGGTATTCGAACATATGTGCGGACAGAGTACCGCACAGGCAAAGTTAAAACAGGAAGCAGCCCCCTTGGTCGGGGTGGCAGCAGATGGAAGTTCAAAGAATGAAATGATGCAGGAGTTGTTTTGTGCAGTCAGGTGCCAGAGTCGGACTCTGAGGAGCAGGAGAGAGCCGCTCAGAACTGATGTAAGAAGACAGCTGCTTCACTGCTCCCAGAACAGTCTCTACAAGGTCATTTTAAGCAGGACCACTATCTCTGGGGATTGTGGCTAGAACATGACACTTATCAAAGATGGGGATTCACTTGAATGTTGTCGGAAATATATAATATAACAAATGAGATCCCACGGGATCATTTCTTTAACAGTTTATCAATGTTTTATAGGCCTTTTCTCATGCATGCATGCATTTGCACAACACTTTTGCTCTATTCTAAATCTTAGTGAGCTCCCTATGCAGGCTGCATTTTAAGGCATCATGGGTACATTTTGATAGCAAGGTTTATTTCAATAAGTAGGCAATTTAATTAAGATGTCTCTTAGGATATCTAGTTTTAGTTCTATTCTGAGGCAGCATCATATTTTTTATAGCAGAAAAGGCAATCCCAGAATGAAGTACTGTATAGTTCATGCTAAAAAGGATCAGAAACAATATCTAGGTATGTTTATTTATTTTTATCGGTTCGTTAGATTGAAGTCATCATTGCGGACGTAAATTTTGCCTGTAGCATGCAAACATGCTTCTTTACAGTTTGAAAAACTAGTTTTTAAATACTTTTCCAGACATTGTCTGTCCTTCCTTTAAAGTATCCCATTGTACTAGGGACTTTTTTCTCTTCATGCATGGGAGGAGCGGCACGATTCTCTCGTTAATAAATCATGCCAGATGAGTTTATCATGGAGATAAAGGAACTCCTCTGGGCTCCGCTGGGCAATGCTGGGTTTCTGGGCGCTACAATAAATGATGAAATGCCACTGTCACATACATCACATTTATAGCGGCTAACTTTTTCACTTCGCTGCCGTCAATAGAGACACGACAAGCTGGTTTATGAGTACAATGTTTGCCATGTCTGGTTTAACAGTCATGCCGCTTAAATGCACATTTGATTTCTTCAGAATCAAAGGCATTTATTTGCACCTTCATGCCATTTTTTGCATATGAGGTGACAACGTTTTTACTTCTTATTTTAGTGTTTTTCAAAAGCATCGACTGTGTTTGATTAATTATATTTTTACGCAAGCAACACACACATCTCTGCTACAAATGAACATTTGAAGTTTGTTTCTAGTACTTACCATTCTTGAACAATTATACCAAACGTGACAGAAGTGCAAACGTTACAACTTACCCCATAGGTGGGGTTAAAGCTTTACAATTTGTATTATTTCAGTTATTTTATTTTTAATTCAAATAAAAGTCATGTGTTTTCCAAGATCTGTTTGAACTGAGTGTCCGTGGTATAATTGCTGCCCGAAACAAAGACGTCTTCTCTGTGCTCTTAACTCTTGAGAATGACTTTGAAGTGAGGAACTCGGAGTACACCGACGCTCCGACCCCACTACTGTGTTTCAGGGAATATGGAGCCAGTAATGGGGATCTCAGCTAATGACTTGGGAGAACAAAACCCGGTCTCTTAACATCCAGAGCCTTATTATTTTTAGCTCTGGCCAGTGCTAAGCTTATCCCTATTACAGGGACCATTCTTTGTGCTATTAGATGTGGAAATTAAAGTGAAATGACTTAAGGGGACGATTGGCCATACAGCAAGTAGGCTAGTCTGCCCTTCAATAAGGCTCAATTTGACATAAATGTATGTGCTAACCTTGCTGTTTCCTTCAAGAACTTTAAAAATCGATCGAGGAGGGGCTTCCCACAAGGGTATTTTGGATAATTTCTCTATTATGCAATGTTTTATTCAATTATTTGATCAAGAAATGAAAAAACTGTATTGTTTAGGGAAAAGATTAAACAATCAAATACATGTGTTTTATGGATGGTTAACTGTCTTTGTGTAAGACGTCTTATGGGCAGTTTTACACTGTACGTGACAATTGCGAGTATTGCTCATTTTCAATACGAGACGTGTGGAAAGCGGCAAAACGGGGGCGGTTACAGATGTGAAGCGGTGTTTGTCCGCACACCTTGCTCGTGAACCCAAAATCCTGCCACTTTCATGGCCATGGCTCTTCATGACAGGTTCTAAACATATTTTAACTAAATGCTGTACAAAACGCTTTTACTACACAAGAAAAGCTTTATCCTTGTGGCGATTCCTCTTTCTATCTATCTATATCTATCTTGTCTATCTTGTCTAACAATCTCGTCTATCAATCTTGTCTGTCTGTCTGTCTATCTATATCTATCTATCCATCCATCCATCCGTCCGTCCGTCCGTCCATCTATCTTGTCTATCTTGTCTAACAATCTCGTCTATCAATCTTGTCTGTCTGTCTGTCTATATCTATCTATCTATCTATCTATCTATCTATCTATCTATCTATCTATCTATCTATCTATCTATCTATCTATCTATCTATCTATCTATCTTGTCTATCTATCTTGTCTATCTATCTTGTCTATCTATCTTGTCTGTCTGTCTTTCTTTCTGTCTGTCTGTCTGTCTGTCTGTCTGTCTGTCTGTCTTGACTGTCTGTCTTGACTGTCTGTCTTGACTGTCTGTCTTGTCTGTCTGTCTTGTCTGTCTGTCTGTCTTTCTGTCTGTCTGTCTGTCTGTCTGTCTGTCTCTGTCTTTCTATCTATCTATCTATCTGTCTGTCTGTCTGTCTGTCTGTCTATCTATCTATCCGTCTATCCATCCATCCATCCATCCATCTATCTATCTTGTCTATCTAGCCTGTCTTTCTTGTCTATCTAGCCTGTCTTTCTTGTCTATCAATCTGTCTGTCTGTCTGTCTGTCTGTCTTGTCCGTCTGTCTGTCTGTCTATCTATCTTTTCTATCTATCTTGTCTGTCTGTCTGTCTATATATCTTGTCTGTCTGTCTGTCTGTCTGTCTATCCATCCATCATCCATCCATCCATCATCTTGTCTAACAATCTCGTCTATCAATCTTGTCTGTCTGTCTGTCTATATCTATCTATCTATCTATCTATCTATCTATCTATCTATCTATCTATCTATCTATCTATCTATCTATCTATCTATCTATCTATCTATCTATCTTGTCTATCTATCTTGTCTATCTATCTTGTCTATCTATCTTGTCTGTCTGTCTTTCTTTCTGTCTGTCTGTCTGTCTGTCTGTCTGTCTGTCTGTCTGTCTTGACTGTCTGTCTTGACTGTCTGTCTTGTCTGTCTGTCTTGTCTGTCTGTCTGTCTTTCTGTCTGTCTGTCTGTCTGTCTGTCTGTCTGTCTCTGTCTTTCTATCTATCTATCTATCTGTCTGTCTGTCTGTCTATCTATCTATCCGTCTATCCATCCATCCATCCATCCATCTATCTATCTTGTCTATCTAGCCTGTCTTTCTTGTCTATCTAGCCTGTCTTTCTTGTCTATCAATCTGTCTGTCTGTCTGTCTGTCTGTCTTGTCCGTCTGTCTGTCTGTCTATCTATCTTTTCTATCTATCTTGTCTGTCTGTCTGTCTATATATCTTGTCTGTCTGTCTGTCTGTCTGTCTATCCATCCATCATCCATCCATCCATCATCTTGTCTAACAATCTCGTCTATCAATCTTGTCTGTCTGTCTGTCTGTCCATCTATCTATCTATCTGTCTGTCATGTGTATCTATCTTGTCTGTCTTGTCTATCAATCTTGTCTGTCTATCTATCTATCTTGTCTGTCTGTCTGTCATGTTTATACCGTGGTACAATATGTGACCCTGGACCTCAAAACCAGTCATAAGTAGCACAGGAATATTTAAAGAGTTTGGTTCTAAAAACGAGATAACTTTGTTTTTTGTCAGGTTTTTTTTGTGCATTACAATTAATATCAATCAAACCGTAGTTGGTTTGTTTTGATTTAAGCCGTCATATCAAAAATAAAAACAACAAAACACAGCCAAGTAGCACAATAAAACACAATAAAAACATGATAACATAATAATAAACATGTTTTAACCAACCTCTTAATTTGGAGCAATAGCCCACAAATCATTATCGATATTAAAATTATCTTTTTTATGCCAAAAATCATTAGGATATGAAGTAAAGATCATGTTCCATGAAAATATTTTGTACATTTCGTACTGTAAATATATCAAATATGTATTTATCATTGAATCTTTTAAAATCCAGATTTTCAAATAGTTGTATCTTTGCCAAATATTATCCTATCACATAATGCATCAATGTAAAGCTTTAGACCCTTGTAACTAGTTTTGTGGTCCAGGGTCACATATTACTATTTTACTAAATTGGGCTATAACTCCTTACTTTAAAACATGTTTTTTGTCACACCGCTCACTTCTTGGTGACATCCCTAATTTAAATGCGTAACTGTCTCAAAAGTACCACAGTGGAGTATATTTATTAGACTTTATTTGGCGTGTGCCAACAGGAGCTGGCAGTGTCAGAGATATTGACCTAGCTGAGTGCTTTTACATGCTGAGGCCAAAGCTTTCTGTAAGTGACAGAGAAAAAGGTGATGAATGATGATCAATGGCTGTCAGTGTGGGAGCACCCTTAGACAGGTGACTTTACGACACAAGAAAGCTCTCTGTAAAATCTCTCCTTGTCTGGAGACGGGCAGATGAGAGTTGACAGGACTTAGCGGTGCTCTTCGGAGAATAGGTTGGCTACACGAAGGCTCGCGGCATCATGCATCTGCAATATTTATGGTCTGTGTTGGATTCAATTCGGCAGAATAGATTTATTTCGTTGTTGTGCAGGATAGCGTCAATATAACAGAATAATAATGACATCCAGAATGAAAAAAGTAGCTTCATACGTTTAAATTTAATAACAAACCATCAACAGAATTGAGTATCTTTTGAGTGTTTTTTAATTAACAAGTTTTTAAAGAGGTTACTTAATGCTTGCATCGTGTTCAATGCTTGTATGAACAAAAAAATGTATTTCATAAAGTAAAGTTTTTCTGTTCTTCTCTCAAAAAAGCAAGAACACAGGGGAGAGAAAGCAGAGAAGAGGAGACCTCTAGACACTCGCCAGAAAGCTTTGAATATATATTTAGTACAATGTTTATGATGCCAAAGACCAGGGCTGGCTTCTCATTAACAGAAAAAGCAAGAGGAGAAGTTGGGGTTGCATTAGTCTGTTGGGTTTTCTTTCAAACGGTTCCCATATTTATCCCCATCAAGCCACCATGACTGCATGCTCCCCATGTGCATTCTGTGAAAAAAAACGTGCTTAGTTAAACGCCACCAAATAAATGCAAAAATGTGCGGTAAATTTGACGAGATCAAAAGCGAGGGGCGGATGTTGAGACGCTGGCCGGTGTTCTGAGCCTTGCATAATTCATGCTCTCCAAAGCGGGCCTTTCTTAATGAGGGGCTGGTGGCTGTTTTTAGATGTTCAGATGGCGCGTGGAAGTGTGCGATCTGACCCACTCCGAAGCTGTGAATCCTGGGGTGCTCCGTGCTTTTAGATAAAATGGAGCCAACAGGCACCTTCTCATCATCTAGGGCTGGTGACTGAAAATCAGGGATTTGCTTCATTTGTGTAATTTGAACTCAGTTATTTAGCAGCCAGTAATCACAGCCAAAATTACAAACTTCATTCCAGCCGAATGAGGAAAATCGCATGACATCATTGTGTCATTTTGTCTGGTTTAGATTTTGTGCTTTGTTTATTTGCTCACTTTTGTGGAGTTTAAAACAATTGGATTTTAGTTTTCACTCTTTGAGAATGGAAACAAAGCACAAAGATGAATTTTAAACATAGTATATCCAAAAAAAATGTCTTTCTTGATTTAGGGGGCGTGCACACCAAAGCTTTTATACCGGCGGCTGGCGTATGTTTTCAATTGTTTCCAATGGAAGCGCTGCTTTTTTCAAAAACGCTGAAAGACGGCGCTTGCCGTTTTTTTTGCGCTCGGCACTGAGTGCCGAGAGTTGACAAATATTCAATTTTGAGTGAAAAGCTCAGCTCGTCAATGTCAGTATTCACACGACTGTCAAATCACAGTGTAGGAGGGGTGGGACAAATATCACAACAACCAACCGGCGCATCGTACAACGACTGATAAACAAAGCAGAAGAATCACAGCAACCAAACCAGTTGGCTGAAATAAAGCTGTTCGCTGGGCATTTCAGCCATGTAAAAAAGTTTTTTTGAACATTTGTAGCAATTGCGAACAATACATTGTATGCGTCAAAATTATCCTATCGTATAGTAAATTTCCTATCGTAAATATATCAAAACTTTATTTTTGTGAGTGGATGCAGTTGCTAAGGACTTCATTTAATATCTCAGCCAAATATTGTCCTATCCTAACAAACTATGCAACCTGATCTCACGAATTTCCGTGGCATAGTCACAGAATTTTTTGCTCATTTTTCCGTGGCATTCTCATGGATTGGTTACTCAACTGTTTTGTCCTATTTTCTTACCATTGTCGCTTCGGTTTAGGGTTAGATTTACATAAAATGACATCCCTACCCAAACCCAACTCTAACCCCAACGCCAGGCGACAATTGATTAAAGTTTAGAAAATATAAAAGAATACATCAGAAAAAATAGTATTAACCAATACTTAGTGACATACCAACGCAAACACCAAATCTAACCCTAAACCGAAGCGACAATGGTTTGAAAATAGGAAAAAGCATTTCAGTAACCAATCCGCGAGAATGCCACAGAAAAGAAAGTCCACGGAAATATGCGGAGATCCGTAAGAGTGCCACGGAAAAATGAGCAAAAAATTCCGTGCCCATCCCACGGAACTTTGTGAGATCATGTTGCAAAATACATCAACAGAAAGCTGTTTATTTTACTTTTGGATGATTTTTAAATCTCAATTTAAAAAAATTACCCTTTTGTGGTCCAGGGTCACATATTATTTGTGGAACTAGGATAGGCGGGTGTTGGCGACCGACAGTCCTATTCCCAATTTACTTCATTGTATGTGGGATGCAGTCTACTGAAGCTGTCAGTTATTTACGTTTTGTCATTTTTCTTACATAGCAGTCGGTAAACTTTTAAAGAGCACCTATTACATTGCTAAAAAAAATGGTATTTTGTGTATTTGGTATAATGCAATGTGTTTGCGTAGTTCAAATAAACACATTATTTTCTGTTTGTTGTAATTCGCGGTATTGTTTACTTTGAGATTTGTGCCTATTTCATATTGTTTACATGTATTAATACGTACTTACACACCAAAGAAATCGTGAATCGGATAATTGGTGCTCTTCAATAAAACAAATGTAAGTTAAGGTTTGAAACAAAATAAGTGATTAAAGGTGCAGTGTGTAAATTAAGCGGCATCTAGTGGTGAGGTTACGAATTGAAACCAACGGCTCAGCCCACTGCTCACTCCTCGCTTTTGAAACGCATAAAGAAGCTACAGTAGCCACCACCGGAAAAACATTGTTGGAGACAAAAATGTTTGTCCGTTAAGGGTTTCTGTAGAAACGTGGTGGCACAAAATGGCGACTTCCACGTAAGGGGACCCTCGTGCATGTAGATAAAAACAACTTATTCTAAGGTAATAAAAACATAACGATTCATTACAAAAAGGTTTTTATACACCCATGATAATGTTGTTTTTATATTATATTGCATTTCTGTCAACAGATCCTTTTAAAAAATATAGCTGCAAGCAGCAATTGCGGGGTCAAGCACCTTCAGCGCAATGAGCACCCAAAGCACAGCAAAAACCACACGACGCAGCAAATGCGCAAAGCGCAGAAAGCGCGCAATACAGAGCCCGAACCCGAAGCAAAGCAAATGCAGAGCAGAACCACTGCAGTGCGGAGCAACAACAGTAAAGATGGCAAAAATATAACACGTGTGGAAAACCAGACAGGTCGAGAAGAACGTGTTAAAGGGAACACAAAAGGAAATCTCAATAAGTGAAAGTAAGAGCTGGGATTCGAACCCATGACCTCAGGTTCCCAAAGCAACGCACTAACCGCATGCGCCACTGAGTAAACGATTAAACCACTGAGTTGGTGTGTCCAAGCTATAGAATAGAGATTTAGAGCTGTAAACATTGATATCCAGCAATTACCAAACGTGCAGAAATGACAACAGAGAGCACAAATAACTGAAATACAATGTATTGTATGAAAATCACAAAACTTAAGTGAGAAAAAAGTTAAGACAAAATATCACTGCACATGGGGTTTGAACCCATGACCTCAGAATCTCATGGCATGTGGTTAACCAGATGCGCAACTCAGCTAACACAGCTCAAAGGGCAGCAAAAAACAGCTTAGGTGCTTCAAGGATTGACGTGTGCCAATCAACACAGATGCAGAACTGACAGTGCAGAGCAGAACTATCAGAAATACAATGTATATGGGAATCAAAAAGCTCAAATGAGATTGAAGACAAGAACATCATTCTGTATAGTAATGCTATACAATGTAATATACAGTCACATTAATTTACTATGACAAATAGACAACGTCACAGGCACGGTCAACTTTGGAGTGGTATTTCTAAGAAAGAGAACAGAATATCAAAAATCTGTTCGGTCATTTCTGTGCGGATTGCTCCAAACATTATACGAGCAGTACCTGGCATAAAATAAACAACATTTGTAAAAGGAGTAGCGAAAAAATAATCTACCATATGCTTTACAATAACACATGAACAGAATGTTGGAAAATGACAAACGAGGCATCGTTGCAATCGGCATAAACCAGTGAATACAATTTCACAAAGAAATTAATATCAGACAAAGTATTTAGAAGTTATAAGCAGTTCCATGAGAACTGTTATAGTTTATAACCCCTAGGTGGCGCTGTACTCTGACTTCCCAGGTACCTTCAGGACATCATGTCGAAGCTCCTTACTAATTTTTGCGCGGATATGTCCAATAGTTCAAAAAATATAACAAATTATGTGAAATTTCAAAATGGCGGACAGGCGGTTCGGTCAAACCCGGCATAATACACATTGACAGATGCGGCATGAGGTAAGCAATCCATAGACATCAAGATCATAATTTTCTGACAAACAGTTCAGAAGTTATGGGCAAAAATAGCCTATTTTATTATCTCATGACCCATAGGTGGCGCTGTCACCAAATTTGGCATGGACCCCAAGTTCATGGTCCACATGAAGAGTACCAAATTTCATTTCAATTGATCAAAGAATGACTGAGCTACAGCTTCAGAACCATTTTTGCGTCAACCTCGTTAAGTTTGCGCATTTATTACTTTTGAACAAAGATAAATATCAAAATTCTGTTCAGTCATTTCTATGCGGCTTACTCCAAAGATCATCTGTGCCAAATCTCATAAGAATTGAACAACATTTGAAGGAGGAGTAGCGAAAAAATGGAATACTGTACATTTCAAAATGGCCGCTACTGTAATGGGTGGAGTTTTACTGTAAGGTATTAAAAGCAACAAGCATGAGGAGAGCAATCACGTGTACTAAGTAGAATTTTCATAGATCAAGCGGGTCAGAAGTTATAACCCTTTGAACATTGAATTTTTGCACTGCTGGTGGCGCTATAGAGTTAGTACTAGAGACCCCATTTTTGGTCACATGACTTTTTAAGACCACCACTACAACTGTGCCAAATTTCATCATTTTCCTATGTACGGTTCATAGGGCTGTCATAGACGCCTATGGCTAAGAAGAAGAAGAAGAAGCAGAATAATAATAATAATAATAAATATAGCTGCAAGCAGCGATTCGGGGCCAAGCACCTTTAGCGCAATGAGCACCCAAAGCACAGCAAGCAACATAGAAAGTATCAATAACCCAATGCTCACTGACCACCCAAGGTGCATCAAGAACACAAAGCGCAGCAAGTACCCAAAGCGTTGCAATGACAGAGCAGAACCACCGCAGTGCAGAGCAGCAACAGAAAACATGGCAAAAATAGAACATATGTGAACTACAGACAGGTCAAGAAGAATAGGTGGGAAAGAACAAAACTTTAATAGAAGAAACTAACACCTGCCTCAGGCTGGATTCAAACCCATGAACTCAGGATCTCTATGCATACGACTTAGACAGATATGCCACTCAGTAGACACAGATCAATGAGCAGCAGAAAAGAGCTTACATGCCATACAAAGAATTCAGAAGTTATAAGCAGTTCTATAAGAACTGTTATAGTTTATAACCCCTAGGTGGCGCTATTCTCTGATTTCCTCAGGACATCATGCCGAAGCTCCCTACCGATTTTTGCCCAGATATATCCGATACTTCAAAAGTTATAGCAAATTATCACAAATTTCAAAATGGCGGACAGGCGATTCGGTCAAAGCTGGCATAATACATATCGACAGATGCGGCATGAGCCAAGGAATCCGTAGACACCACGATCATAATTTTCTGACAAACGATTCAGTAGATATGGGCAAAAATAGCCTTTTTTCATATCTCATGACCCATAGGTGGCGCTGTCACCAAATTTGGCATGGACCCACAGTTCATGGTCGACATGAAGTGTACCAAATTTCATCTCGATTGATCAAAGAATGACCGAGCTACAGCTTCAGAACCATTTTTCCGTCAATCTCGTTAAGTTCACGCATTAATAACTTTTGAATAAAAAAAAATATCAAAATTCTGTTCAGTCATTTCTATGCGGCTGACTCCAAAGATCACCTGTGCCAAATCTCATAAGAATTGAACCACATTTGAAGGAGGAGTAGCGAAAAAACGAAATACTGTACATTTCAAAATGGCCGCTACTGTAATGGGTGGAGTCTTAATGTAAAGTATCAAATTCAATAAGCGGGATGAGAGCAATCACATGCACTAAGTAGAATTTTCATAGATCTAATGGATCATGAGTTATAACCATTTGAATATTGAATTTTTGAGATAATGGTGGCGCTATAGAGTTACTGCTAGAGACCCCATTTTTGGCCACATGACTATTTATGACCACCACTACAACTATGCCAAATTTCATCATTTTCCTACATACGCTTCATAGGGCTGCCATAGACTCCCATTGGGGAAGAAGAAAAATTTACTAACAGAAACAATGACCAATATAGCTGCAAGCAGCAACACGGGGTCAAGCACCTTCGGCGCAATGCACACACAGCACAGCAAGCACACAAAGCACGGCAAGCTCACAATGCACAGCAAGCACACAAAGCAGAGCAATTACACAAATCACAGCAGGCACACAAAGCACAGCAAGCTCACAAAGCACAGCAAGCACACAAAGCACAGCAAGCACACAAAGCACAGCAAGCTCACAATGCACAGCATGCACACAAAGCACAGCAATTACACAAATCACAGCAGGCACACAAAGCACAGCAAGCTCACCAAGCACAGCAAGCACACAAAGCACAGCAAGCACACAAAGCACAGCAAGCACACAAAGCACAGCAAGCTCACAAAGCACAGCAAGCACACAAAGCACAGCAAGCTCACAAAGCACAGCAAGCTCACAGCAAGCACACAAAGCACAGCAAGCTCACAAAGCACAGCAAGCACACAAAGCACAGCAATTACACAAAGCACAGCAAGCACACAAAGCACAGCAAGCACACAAAGCACAGAAATTACACAAAGCACAGCAAGCACACAAAGCATAGCAAGCTCACAAAGCACAGCAAGCACACAAAGCACAGCAAGCTCACAAAGCACAGCAAGCTCACAAAGCACAGCAAGCACACAAAGCACAGCAAGCTCACAAAGCACAGCAAGCACACAAAGCACAGCAAGCCCACAAAGCATAGCAAGCTCACAAAGCACAGCAAGCACACAAAGCACAGCAAGCTCACAAAGCACAGCAAGCACACAAAGCACAGCAATTACACAAATCACAGCAGGCACACAAAGCACAGCAAGCTCACAAAGCACAGCAAGCACACAAAGCACAGCAAGCTCACAAAGCACAGCAAGCACACAAAGCACAGCAAGCACACAAAGCACAGCAAGCACACAAAGCATAGCAAGCTCACAAAGCACAGCAAGCACACAAAGCACATTAATTACACAAATCACAGCAGGCACACAAAGCACAGCAAGCTCACAAAGCACAGCAGGCACACAAAGCACAGCAAGCACACAAAGCACAGCAAGCACACAAAGCACAGCAAGTACACAAAGCATAGCAAGCTCACAAAGCACAGCAAGCACACAAAGCACAGCAAGCTCACAAAGCACAGCAAGCTCACAAAGCACAGCAAGCACACAAAGCACAGCAAGCTCACAAAGCACAGCAAGCACACAAAGCACAGTAAGCTCACAAAGCACAGCAAGCTCACAAAGCACAGCAAGCACACAAAGCACAGCAAGCTCACAAAGCACAGCAAGCACCATAAATTGCATCAAAAACGCAAGGCTCAGGAATCATAGAGCAGAACCACCACAATGCAGAGCAACAACAGCAAACATGGAAAAATAGAACACATGTGAACTACAGACAGGTTTAAAAGAATTGATGAGGAAGAACAAAATACGTGACTCATGTGGGATTCGAACCCAGGATCTCAGAATCTCAATGCATACGATTAACTAGATGCGCCACTCAGTTGACACGGTTCATTGGGCAGCAGAAAGAGATAACAGTATAATATCAATAAGAATTGTAATAGTTTATAACCCCTAGGTGGCGCTGTACTCTGACTTCCCAGGTAACTTCAGGACATCATGTCAAAGCTCTTTACCAATTTTTGTGCGGATATGTCAAATAGTTCAAAAAATATAACAATTTATGTTAAATTTCAAAATGGCAGACAGGTGGTTCGGTCAAACCCGGCATAATACACATCGACAGATGCGGCATGAGGTAAGCAATCCATAGACATCAAGATCATAATTTTCTGACAAGCAGTTCAGAAGTTATGGGCAAAAATAGCCTATTTTATTATCTCATGACCCATAGGTGGCGCTGTCACCAAATTTGGCATGGACCCCAAGATCATGGTCCACATGATGTGTACCAAATTTCATTTCAATTGATCAAAGAATGACTGAGCTACAGCTTCAGAACCATTTTTGCGTCAACTTCGTTAAGTTTGCGCATTTATTACTTTTGAACAAAGATAAATATCAAAATTCTGTTCGGTCATTTCTATGCGGCTCACTCCAAAGATCATCTGTGCCAAATTTCATAAGAATTGAACCACATTTGAAGGAGGAGTAGCGAAAAAACGAAATACTGTACATTTCAAAATGGCCGCTACTGTAATGGGTTGAGTCTTACTGTAAAGTATCAAATTCAATAAGCGGGATGAGAGCAATCACGTGTACTAAGTAGAATTTTCATAGATCAAATGGTTCACCACTTATAACAGTTAGAACATTGAATTTTTGGACTACTGGTGGCGCTATAGAGTTACTGATAAAGACCCCATTTTTAATCACATGACTATTTATGACCACCTCTACATCTGTGCCAAATTTCATCATTTTCCTATGTACGGTTCATAGGGCTGCCATAGACTCCCATTGGGGAAAAATAATAATAATAATAATAATACTAACAAAAACAATAGGTGTCTCAGCACCTTCGGTGCTTGACCCCTAAATATAGCTGCAAGCAGCGATTCGGGGCCAAGCACCTTTAGCTCAATGAGCACCCAAAGCACAGCAAGCAACATAGAAGGTATCAATCACCCAATGCTCACTGACCACCCAAGGTGCATCAAGAACACAAAGCGCAGCAAGTACCCAAAGCGTTGCAATGACAGAGCAGAACCACCGCAGTGCAGAGCAGCAACAGAAAACATGGCAAAAATAGAACATATGTGAACTACAGACAGGTCAAGAAGAATAGGTGGGAAAGAACAAAACTTTAATAGAAGAAATTAACACCTGCCTCAGGTGGGATTCGAACCCATGAACTCAGGATCTCTATGCATACGACTTAGTGGATGCGCCACTCAGCAGACACAGCTCAAGGGGCAGCAGGAAAAAGATTACAGAAATGCAAGCATTGACATATGCCAATCACCAAAGATGTAGAAATGACACCGCAGAGCAGAAATCACAGAAATACAATGTATATGAGAATCAAAAAGCTCAAGTAAGATTGAAGACAAGAAGAACATTCCGTAGAGTAACGCTATAAAATGTAATATAAAGTAATTAACTATGACAAATAGACAACATCACAGGGACGATCAACTTTACAGAGGTTTTTCTCAAAAAAATTCCTAGGTGCAAGAAAAATCTGTTCAGTCATTTCTGTGCGGATTGCTCCAAACATTATACGAGCAGAACCTGGCATAAAATAAACAAAATTTGTAAAAGGAGTAGCGAAAAAAATCATTTACCATATGCCTTACAATAACACATGAACAGAATGATGGAAAATGACAAACGAGGTATCGTTGCAATCGGCATAAACCAGTGAATACAATTTCACAAAGAAAATTAATATCCGACAAAGTATTCAGAAGTTATGAGCAGTTCTATAAGAACTGTTATAGTTTATAACCCCTAGGTGGCGCTGTATTCTGACTTCCCAGATACAATCAGGACATCATGCCAAAGCTTCCTACCGATTTTTGCGCCAATATATCCAATACTTCAAAAGTTATAACAATTTATGACAAATTTCAAAATGGCGGACAGGCGGTTCGGTCAAACCCGGCATAATACACATCGACAGATGCGGCATGAGGTAAGAAATCCGTAGACACCAATATCATAATTTTCTGACAAACGATTCAGAAGTTATGCACAAAAATAGCCTTTTTTACTATCTCATGACCCATAGGTGGCGCTGTCACCAAATTTGGCATGGACCCCCAGTTCATGGTCGACATGAAGCGTACCAAATTTCATCTCGATTGATCAAAGAATGACCGAGATACAGCTTCAGAACCAATTTTGCGTCAATCTCGTTAAGTTCACGCATTAATTACTTTTAAATAAAGAAAAATATCAAAATTCTGTTCAGTCATTTCTATGCGGCTCACTCCAAAGATCACATGTGCCAAATCTCATAAGAATTGAACCAAATTTGAAGGAGGAGTAGCGAAAAAAACGAAATACTGTACATTTCAAAATGGCCGCTACTGTAATGGGTGGAGTCTTACTGTAAGGTATTAAAAACAATAAGCATGAGGAGAGCAATCACGTGTACTAAGTAGAATTTTCATAGAGCAAATGGATCATGAGTTATAACCATTTGAACATTGAATTTTTGAGATGATGGTGGCGCTATAGAGTTACTGCTAGAGACCCCATTTTTGGCCACATGACTATTTATGACCACCACTACAACTGTGCCAAATTTCATCATTTTCCTACATACGGTTCATAGGGCTGCCATAGACACCAATGGCTAAGAAGAAGAAAAAAGTACAATTCCAATAGGTGTCTCAGCACCTTCGGTGCTTGACCCCTAAATATAGCTGCAAGCAGCAACACGGGGTCAAGCACCTTCGGCGCAATGCACACACAGCACAGCAAGCACACAAAGCACAGCAAATTCACAATGCACAGCAAGCACACAAAGCACAGCAATTACACAAATCACAGCAGGCACACAAAGCACAGCAAGCTCACAAAGCACAGCAAGCACAAAAAGCACAGAAAGCACACAAAGCACAGCAAGCTCACAATGCACAGCAAGCACACAAAGCACAGCAAGCTCACAATGCACAGCAAGCACACAAAGCACAGCAATTACACAAAGCACAGCAAGCTCACAAAGCACAGCAAGCACACAAAGCACAGCAAGCACGCAAAGCACAGCAAGCACACAAAGCACAGTAATCTCACAAAGCACAGCAAACTCACAAAGCACAGCAAGCACACAAAGCACAGCAAGCTCACAAAGCACAGCAAGCTCACAAAGCACAGCAAACTCACAAAGCGCAGCAAGCACACAAAGCACAGCAAGCTCACAAAGCACAGCAAGCTCACAAAGCACAGCAAACTCACAAAGCACAGCAAGCTCACAAAGCACAGCAAGCCCACAAAGCACAGTAAGCACACAAAGCACAGCAAGCACACGAAGCATAGCAACAAAAAAGCACTGCAAGCACACAAAGCACAGCAAGCACAGCAAGCTCACAAAGCACAGCAAGCTCACAAAGCACAACCAGCACACAAAGCACAGCAAACTCCCAAAGCACAGCAAGCACACAAAGCACACAAAGCACAGAAAGCACAGCAAGAACCACCACAATGCAGAGCAACAACAGCAAACATGGAAAAATAGAACACATTTGAACTACAGACAGGTTGAGAAGAACTGATGAGGAAGAACAAAATACCTGACTCAGGTGGGATTCAAACCCAGGAACTCAGAATCTCAATACATATGATTAACTTGATGCGCCACTCAGATGACACAGCTCATGAGGCAGCAGAAAAGAGATTAGAAAGCTACAAGGATTAACATATGTCAAATTAGTTTATAAACCCTAGGTGGCGCTGTACTCTGACTTCTCAGGTACCTTCAGGATATCATGTCAAAGCTCCTTATCAATTTTTGCACAGATATGTCCAATAGTTCAAAAAAATATAACAATTTATGTCAAATTTCAAAATGGCGGACAGGCGGTTCAGTCAAACCTGGCATAATTCACATCGACATATGCGGCATGAGGTAAGCAATCCATAGACATCAAGATCATAATTTTCTGACAAACAGTTCAGAAGTTATGGGCAAAAAAAGCCTATTTTATTATCTCATAACCCATAGGTGGCGCTGTCACCAAATTTGGCATGGACCCCAAGTTCATGGTCGACATGAAGTGTACCAAATTTCATTTCAATTGATCAAAGAATGACCGAGCTACAGCTTCAGAACCATTTTTGCGTCAACCTTGTTAAGTTTGCGCATTTATTACTTTTGAACAAAGATAAATATCAAAATTCTGTTCGGTCATTTCTATGCGGCTCACTCCAAAGATCATCTGTGCCAAATCTCATAAGAATTGAACCGCATTTGAAGGAGGAGTAGCGAAAAAACGAAATACTGTACATTTCAAAATGGCTGCTACTGTAATGGGTGGAGTCTTACTGTAAAGTATCAAATTCAATAAGCGGGATGAGAGCAATCACGTGTACTAAGTAGAATTTTCATAGATCAAATGGTTCACCAGTTATAACAGTTTTGAACATTGAATTTTTGGACTACTGGTGGCGCTATAGAGTTACTGCTAAAGACCCATTTTTGGTCACATGACTATTTATGACCACCTCTACAACTGTGCCAAATTTCATCATTTTCCTATGTACGGTTCATAGGGCTGCCATAGACTCCCATTGGGGAAGAATAATAATAATAATAATAAATATAGCTGCAAGCAGCAACGCGGGGTCAAGCAGCTTCAGCGCAATGAGCACCCAAAGCACAGCAAAAACCACACGACGCAGAAAATGCGCAAAGCGCAGAAAGCGCGCAATACAGAGCCCGAACCCGAAGCAAAGCAAATGCAGAGCAGAACCACTGCAGTGCGGAGCAACAACAGTAAAGATGGCAAAAATATAACACGTGTGGAAAACCAGACAGGTCGAGAAGAACGTGTTAAAGGGAACACAAAAGGAAATCTCAATAAGTGAAAGTAAGAGCTGGGATTCGAACCCATGACCTCAGGTTCCCAAAGCAACGCACTAACCGCATGCGCCACTGAGTAAACGATTAAACCACTGAGTTGGTGTGTCCAAGCTATAGAATAGAGATTTAGAGCTGTAAACATTGATATCCAGCAATTACCAAACGTGCAGAAATAACAACAGAGAGCACAAATAACTGAAATACAATGTATTGTATGAAAATCACAAAACTTAAGTGAGAAAAAAGTTAAGACAAAATATCACTGCACATGGGGTTTGAACCCATGACCTCAGAATCTCATGGCATGTGGTTAACCAGATGCGCAACTCAGCTAACACAGCTCAAAGGGCAGCAAAAACAGCTTAGGTGCTTCAAGGATTGACGTGTGCCAATCAACACAGATGCAGAACTGACAGTGCAGAGCAGAACTATCAGAAATACAATGTATATGGGAATCAAAAAGCTCAAATGAGATTGAAGACAAGAACATCATTCTGTATAGTAATGCTATACAATGTAATATACAGTCACATTAATTTACTATGACAAATAGACAACGTCACAGGCACGGTCAACTTTGGAGTGGTATTTCTAAGAAAGAGAACAGAATATCAAAAATCTGTTCGGTCATTTCTGTGCGGATTGCTCCAAACATTATACGAGCAGTACCTGGCATAAAATAAACAACATTTGTAAAAGGAGTAGCGAAAAAATAATCTACCATATGCTTTACAATAACACATGAACAGAATGTTGGAAAATGACAAACGAGGCATCGTTGCAATCGGCATAAACCAGTGAATACAATTTCACAAAGAAATTAATATCAGACAAAGTATTCAGAAGTTATAAGCAGTTCCATGAGAACTGTTATAGTTTATAACCCCTAGGTGGCGCTGTACTCTGACTTCCCAGGTACCTTCAGGACATCATGTCGAAGCTCCTTACTAATTTTTGCGCGGATATGTCCAATAGTTCAAAAAATATAACAAATTATGTGAAATTTCAAAATGGCGGACAGGCGGTTCGGTCAAACCCGGCATAATACACATCGACAGATGCGGCATGAGGTAAGCAATCCATAGACATCAAGATCATAATTTTCTGACAAACAGTTCAGAAGTTATGGGCAAAAATAGCCTATTTTATTATCTCATGACCCATAGGTGGCGCTGTTACCAAATTTGGCATGGACCCCAAGTTCATGGTCCACATGAAGTGTACCAAATTTCATTTCAATTGATCAAAGAATGACTGAGCTACAGCTTCAGAACCATTTTTGCGTCAACCTTGTTAAGTTTGCGCATTTATTACTTTTGAACAAAGATAAATATCAAAATTCTGTTCAGTCATTTCTATGCGGCTTACTCCAAAGATCATCTGTGCCAAATCTCATAAGAATTGAACAACATTTGAAGGAGGAGTAGCGAAAAAATGGAATACTGTACATTTCAAAATGGCCGCTACTGTAATGGGTGGAGTTTTACTGTAAGGTATTAAAATCAACAAGCATGAGGAGAGCAATCACGTGTACTAAGTAGAATTTTCATAGATCAAGCGGATCAGAAGTTATAACCCTTTGAACATTGAATTTTTGAACTGCTGGTGGCGCTATAGAGTTAGTACTAGAGACCCCATTTTTGGTCACATGACTTTTTAAGACCACCACTACAACTGTGCCAAATTTCATCATTTTCCTATGTACGGTTCATAGGGCTGCCATAGACGCCTATGGCTAAGAAGAAGAAGAAGAAGCAGAAATATAGCTGCAAGCAGCGATTCGGGGCCAAGCACCTTTAGCGCAATGAGCACCCAAAGCACAGCAAGCAACATAGAAGGTATCAATAACCCAATGCTCACTGACCACCCAAGGTGCATCAAGAACACAAAGCGCAGCAAGTACCCAAAGCGTTGCAATGACAGAGCAGAACCACCGCAGTGCAGAGCAGCAACAGAAACATGGCAAAAATAGAACATATGTGAACTACAGACAGGTCAAGAAGAATAGGTGGGAAAGAACAAAACTTTAATAGAAGAAACTAACACCTGCCTCAGGCTGGATTCAAACCCATGAACTCAGGATCTCTATGCATACAACTTAGACAGATGTGCCACTCAGTAGACACAGCTCAAGGAGCAGCAGAAAAGAGCTTACATGCCATACAAAGAATTCAGAAGTCATAAGCAGTTCTATAAGAACTGTTATAGTTTATAACCCCTAGGTGGCGCTATTCTCTGATTTCCTCAGGACATCATGCCGAAGCTCCCTACCGATTTTTGCCCCGATATATCCGATACTTCAAAAGTTATAGCAAATTATCACAAATTTCAAAATGGCGGACAGGCGATTCGGTCAAAGCCGGCATAATACATATCGACAGATGCGGCATGACCCAAGGAATCCGTAGACACCACGATCATAATTTTCTGACAAACGATTCAGTAGATATGGGCAAAAATAGCTTTTTTTTCATATCTCATGACCCATAGGTGGCGCTGTCACCAAATTTGGCATGGACCCACAGTTCATGGTCGACATGAAGTGTACCAAATTTCATCTTGATTGATCAAAGAATTACCGAACTACAGCTTCAGAACCATTTTTGCGTCAATCTCGTTAAGTTCACGCATTAATAACTTTTGAATTAAAAAAAAATCAAAATTCTGTTCAGTCATTTCTATGCTGACTCCAAAGATCACCTGTGCCAAATCTCATAAGAATTGAACCACATTTGAAGGAGGAGTAGCGAAAAAACAAAATACTGTACATTTCAAAATGGCCGCTACTGTAATGGGTGGAGTCTTAATGTAAAGTATCAAATTCAATAAGCGGGATGAGAGCAATAACATGCACTAAGTAGAATTTTCATAGATCTAATGGATCATGAGTTATAACCATTTTAATATTTAATTTTTGAGATAATGGTGGCGCTATAGAGTTACTGCTAGAGACCCCATTTTTGGCCACATGACTATTTATGACCACCACTACAACTATGCCAAATTTTATCATTTTCCTACATACGCTTCATAGGGCTGCCATAGACTCCCATTGGGGAAGAAGAAAAATTTACTAACAGAAACAATGACCAATATAGCTGCAAGCAGCAATTGCGGGGCCAAGCACCTTCAGCGCAATGAGCACCCAAAGCACAGCAAAAACCACACGACGCAGCAAATGCGCAAAGCGCAGAAAGCGCGCAATACAGAGGCCGAACCCGAAGCAAAGCAAATGCAGAGCAGAACCACTGCAGTGCGGAGCAACAACAGTAAAGATGGCAAAAATATAACACGTGTGGAAAACCAGACAGGTCGAGAAGAACGTGTTAAAGTGAACACAAAAGGAAATCTCAATAAGTGAAAGTAAGAGCTGGGATTCAAACCCATGACCTCAGGTTCCCAAAGCACAGCAGTTACCGCATGCGCCACTGAGTGAACGATTAAACCACTGAGTTGGTGTGTCCAAGCTATAGAATAGAGATTTAGAGCTGTAAACATTGATATCCAGCAATTACCAAAAGTGCAGAAATTACAACAGAGAGCACAAATAACTGAAATACAATGTATAGTATGAGATTCACAAAACTTAAGTGAGAAAAAAGTTAAGACAAAATATCACTGCACATGGATTCGAACCCATGACCTCAGAATCTCATGGCATGTGGTTAACCAGATGCACAACTTAGTTAACACAGCTCAAAGGGCAGCAAAAAAACAGCTTAGGTGCTGCAAGGATTGATATGTGCCAATCAACACAGATGCAGAACTGACAGTGCAGAGCAGAACTAACAGAAATACAATGTATATGAGAATCAAAAAGCTCAAGTGAGATTGAAGACAAGAAGATCATTCTGTATAGTAATGCTATACAATGTAATATACAGTCACATTAATTTACTATGACAAATAGACAATGTCACAGGCACGGTCAACTTTGGAGTGGTATTTCTAAGAAAGAGAACAGAATATCAAAAATCTGTTCGGTCATTTCTGTGTGGATTGCTCCAAACATTATACGAGCAGTACCTGGCATAAAATAAACAAAATTTGTAAAAGGAGTAGCGAAAAAATCATCTACCATATGCTTTACAATAACACATGAACAGAATGTTGGAAAATGACAAACGAGGTATCGTTGCAATCGGCATAAACCAGTGAATACAATTTCACAAAGAAATTAATATCAGACAAAGTATTCAGAAGTTATAAGCAGTTCCATAAGAACTGTTATAGTTTATAACCCCTAGGTGGCGCTGTACTCTGACTTCCCAGGTACCTTCAGGACATCATGTCGAAGCTCCTTACTAATTTTTGCGCGGATATGTCCAATAGTTCAAAAAATATAACAAATTATGTGAAATTTCAAAATGGCGGACAGGCGGTTCGGTCAAACCCGGCATAATACACATCGACAGATGCGGCATGAGGTAAGCAATCCATAGACATCAAGATCATAATTTTCTGACAAACAGTTCAGAAGTTATGGGCAAAAATAGCCTATTTTCATATCTCATGACCCATAGGTGGCGCTGTCACCAAATTTGGCATGAACTCCAAGTTCATGGTCCACATGAAGTGTACCAAATTTCATTTCAATTGATCAAAGAATGGCCGAGCTACAGCTTCAGAACCATTTTTGCGTCAACCTCGTTAAGTTTGCGCATTTATTACTTTTGAAAAAAGATAAATATCAAAATTCTGTTCGGTCATTTCTGTGCGGCTCACTCCAAAGTTCACCTGTGCCAAATTTCATAACAATTGAACCAAATTTGAAGGAGGAGTAGCGAATAAACGGAATACTGTACATTTCAAAATGGCCGCTACTGTAATGGGTGGAGTTTTACTTTAAGGTATTAAAAACAACAAGCATGAGGAGAGCAATCACGTGTACTAAGTAGAATTTTCATAGATCAAGCGGATCAGCAGTTATAACCATTTGAACATTGAATTTTTGCACTGCTGGTGGCGCTATAGAGTTAGGACTAGAGACCCCATTTTTGGTCACATGACTTTTTAAGACCACCACTACAACTGTGCCAAATTTCATCATTTTCCTACGTACGGTTCATAGGGCTGCCATAGACTCCCATTGGGGAAGATGAAGAATAATAATACTGACAGTTCCAATAGGTGCCTCAGCACCTTCGGTGCTTGGCCCCTAAATATAGCTGCAAGCAGCGATTCGGGGCCAAGCACCTTTAGCGCAATGAGCACCCAAAGCATAGCAAGCAACATAGAAGGTATCAATAACCCAATGCTCACTGACCACCCAAGGTGCATCAAGAACACAAAGCGCAGCAAGTACCCAAAGCGTTGCAATGACAGAGCAGAACCACCGCAGTGCAGAGCAGCAACAGAAAACATGGCAAAAATAGAACATATGTGAACTACAGACAGGTCAAGAAGAATAGGTGGGAAAGAACAAAACTTTAATAGAAGAAACTAACACCTGCCTCAGGCTGGATTCAAACCCATGAACTCAGGATCTCTATGCGTATGACTTAGACAGATGTGCCACTCAGTAGACACAGCTCAAGGAGCAGCAGAAAAGAGCTTACATGCCATACAAAGAATTCAGAAGTTATAAGCAGTTCTATAAGAACTGTTATAGTTTATAACCCCTAGGTGGCGCTATTCTCTGATTTCCTCAGGACATCATGCCGAAGCTCCCTACCGATTTTTGCCCCGATATATCCGATAATTCAAAAGATATAGCAATTTATCACAGATTTCAAAATGGCGGACAGGCGGTTCGGTCAATCCCGGCATAATACATATCGGCAGATGCGGCATGAGGTAAGGAATCCGTAGACACCAAGATCATAATTTTCTGACAAACGATTCAGAAGTTATGCGCAAAAATAGCCTTTTTTACTATCTCATGACCCATAGGTGGCGCTGTCACCAAATTTGGCATGGACCCCCATTTCATGGTCGACATGAAGCGTACCAAATTTCATCTCGATTGATCAAAGAATGACCGAGATACAGCTTCAGAACCAATTTTTGCGTCAACCTCGTTAAGTTTGCGCATTTATTACTTTTTGAATAAAGAAAAATATCAAAATTCTGTTCAGTCATTTCTATGCGGCTCACTCCAAAGATCACATGTGCCAAATCTCATAAGAATTGAACCAAATTTGAAGGAGGAGTAGCGAAAAAACGAAATACTGTACATTTCAAAATGGCCGCTACTGTAATGGGTGGAGTCTTACTGTAAGGTATTAAAAACAATAAGCATGAGGAGAGCAATCACCTGTACTAAGTAGAATTTTCATAGAGCAAATGGATCACGAGTTATAACCATTTGAACATTGAATTTTTGAGATGATGGTGGCGCTATAGAGTTACTGCTAGAGACCCCATTTTTGTCCAAATGACTATTTATGACCACCACTACAACTGTGCCAAATTTCATCACTCTACTACTTACGGTTCATAGGGCTGCCATAGACGCCTATGGCTAAGAAGAAGAAGAAGCAGAATAATAATAATAATAATAATACTAACAATTACAATAGGTGTCTCAGCACCTTCGGTGCTTGACCCCTAAATATAGCTGCAAGCAGCAACACGGGGTCAAGCACCTTCGGCGCAATGCACACACAGCACAGCAAGCACACAAAGCACGGCAAGCTAACAAAGCAGAGCAATTACACAAATCACAGCAGGCACACAAAGCACAGCAAGCTCACAAAGCACAGCAAGCTCACAAAGCACAGCAAGCACACAAAGCACAGCAAGCACACAAAGCACAGCAAGCTCACAATGCACAGCAAGCACACAAGCACAGCAATTACACAAATCACAGCAGCACACAAAGCACAGCAAGCTCACAAAGCACAGCAAGCACACAAAGCACAGCAAGCACACAAAGCACAGCAAGCCCACAAAGCACAGCAAGCTCACAAAGCACAGCAAGCACACAAAGCACAGCAAGCTCACAAAGCACAGCAAGCTCACAAAGCACATCAAGCACACAAAGCACAGCAAGCACACAAAGCACAGCAAGCAAACAAAGCATAGCAAGCTCACAAAGCACAGCAAGCACACAAAGCACTTCAATTACACAAATCACATCATGCATACAAAGCACAGCAAGCTCACAAAGCACAGCAAGCACACAAAGCACAGCAGGCACACAAAGCACAGCAAGCACACAAAGCACAGCAATTACACAAATCACAGCAGGCACACAATGCACAGCAAGCTCACAAAGCACAGCAAGCACACAAAGCACAGCAAGCACACAAAGCACAGCAAGCTCACAATGCACACCAAGCACACAAAGCACAGCAATATCACAAATCACAGCAGGCACACAAAGCACAGTAAGCTCACAAAGCACAGCAAGCACACAAAGCACAGCAAGCTCACAAAGCACAGCAAGCACACAAAGCACAGCAAGCACACAAAGCACAGCAAGCACACAAAGCATAGCAAGCTCACAAAGCACAGCAAGCACACAAAGCACATTATTTACACAAATCACAGAAGGCACTCAAAGCACAGCAAGCTCACAAAGCACAGCAAGCACACAAAGCACAGCAAGCACACAAAGCACAGCAAGCACACAAAGCACAGCAAGTACACAAAGCATAGCAAACAAAGCACAGCAAGCACACAAAGCACAGCAAGCTCACAAAGCACAGCAAGCTCACAAAGCACAGCAAGCACACAAAGCACAGCAAGCTCACAAAGCACAGCAAGCACACAAAGCACAGTAAGCTCACAAAGCACAGCAAGCTCACAAAGCACAGCAAGCACACAAAGCAGCAAGCACACAAAGCACAGAAGCACCATAAATTGCATCAAAAACGCAAGGCTCAGGAATCATAGAGCAGAACCACCACAATGCAGAGCAACAACAGCAAACATGGAAAAATAGAACACATGTGAACTACAGACAGGTTTAGAAGAATTGATGAGGAAGAACAAAATACCTGACTCAGGTGGGATTCGAACCCAGGATCTCAGAATCTCAATGCATACGATTAACTAGGTGCGCCACTCAGTTGACACGGTTCATTGGGCAGCAGAAAGAGATAACAGTATAATATCAATAAGAATTGTAATAGTTTATAACCCCTAGGTGGCGCTGTACTCTGACTTCCCAGGTAACTTCAGGACATCATGTCAAAGCTCCTTACCAATTTTTGTGCGGATATGTCAAATAGTTCAAAAAATATAACAATTTATGTTAAATTTCAAAATGGCAGACAGGTGGTTCGGTCAAACCCGGCATAATACACATTGACAGATGCGGCATGAGGTAAGCAATCCATAGACATCAAGATCATAATTTTCTGACAAACAGTTCAGAAGTTATGGGCAAAAATAGCCTATTTTATTATCTCATGACCCATAGGTGGCACTGTCACCAAATTTGGCATGGACCCCAAGATCATGGTCCACATGAAGTGTACCAAATTTCATTTCAATTGATCAAAGAATGACTGAGCTACAGCTTCAGAACCATTTTTGCGTCAACCTCGTTAAGTTTGCGCATTTATTACTTTTGAACAAAGATAAATATCAAAATTCTGTTCGGTCATTTCTATGCGGCTCACTCCAAAGATCATCTGTGCCAAATTTCATAAGAATTGAACCACATTTGAAGGAGGAGTAGCGAAAAAACGAAATACTGTACATTTCAAAATGGCCGCTACTGTAATGGGTGGAGTCTTACTGTAAAGTATCAAATTCAATAAGCGGGATGAGAGCAATCACGTGTACTAAGCAGAATTTTCATAGATCAAATGGTTCACCAATTATACAGTTTGAACATTGAATTTTTGGACTACTGGTGGCGCTATAGAGTTACTGCTAAAGACCCCATTTTTCACATGACTATTTATGACCACCTCTACATCTGTGCCAAATTTCATCATTTTCCTATGTACGGTTCATAGGGCTGCCATAGACTCCCATTGGGGAAAATAATAATAATAATAAATATAGCTGCAAGCAGCAATTGCGGGGTCAAGCACCTTCAGCACAATGAGCACCCAAAGCACAGCAAAAACCACACAACGCAGCAAATGCGCAAAGCACAGAAAGCGTGCAATACAGAGCTCGAACCCGAAGCAAAGCAAATGCAGAGCAGAACCACTGCAGTGCGGAGCAACAACAGAAAAGATTTCAAAAATATAACACGTGTGGAAAACCAGACAGGTCGAGAAGAACGTGTTAAAGGGAACACAAAAGGAAATCTCAATAAGTGAAAGTAAGAGCTGGGATTTGAACCCATGACCTCATGTTCCCAAAGCACAGCACTAACCGCATGCGCCACTGAGTAAACGATTAAACCACTGAGTTGTGTCCAAGCTATAGAATACAGCTTTACAGCTATAAACATTGATATCCAGCAATTACCAAAAGTGTAGAAATGACAACAGAGAGCACAAATAACTGAAATACAATGTATAGTATGAAAATCACAAAACTTAAGTGAGAAAAAAAGTTAAGACAAAAAACCACTGCACATGGGATTTGAACCCATGAACTCAGGTTAGCAAAGCACAGCACTAACCGCATGCGCCACTGAGGAATCATGGGTTGAAAGGCTGTGGAAAAGAGGCTTCAAAACTGCAAACATTGACATGCCAATCACTGAAAGGGCAGAAATAACACAACAAAGTAAAAATAAACAGAAATACAAACTGTAGGGCAATCAGATAACTTAAATGGCACTGAATTCGTGAAGAACATTTTGTACAATAATGAACAACATGGGCAAATTTTGTCAGATTCTTTTAAAATGACAAGGGACAGCATGACAGGCACGGTCCGCTTTACAGAGGTATTTCTCAAAAATTTGACACTCAGCAGAAAAATCTGTTCAGTCACGTCTGTGCGGATTGCTCCAAACATTATACAAGCAGAACCTGGCATAAAATAAACAAAATTTGTAAAAGGAGTAGCGAAAAAATCATCTACCATATGCTTTACAATAACACATGAACAGAATGTTGGAAAATGACAAACAAGGTATCGTTGCAATCGGCATAAACCAGTGAATACAATTTCACTAAGAAATTAATATCAGACAAAGTATTCAGAAGTTATAAGCAGTTCCATAAGAACTGTTATAGTTTATAACCCCTAGGTGGCGCTGTACTCTGACTTCCCAGGTACCTTCAGGACATCATGTTGAAGCTCCTTACTAATTTTTGCGCGGATATGTCCAACTGTTCAAAAAATATAACAAATTATGTGAAATTTCAAAATGGCGGACAGGCGGTTCGGTCAAACCCGGCCTAATGCACATCGACAGATGCGGCATGAGATAAGCAATCCATAGACATCAAGATCATAATTTTCTGACAAACAGTTCAGAAGTTATGGGCAAAAATAGCCTATTTTCATATCTCATGACCCATAGGTGGCGCTGTCACCAAATTTGGCATGGACCCCAAGTTCATGGTCCACATGAAGTGTACCAAATTTCATTTCAATTGATCAAAGAATGACGGAGCTACAGCTTCAGAACCATTTTTGCGTCAACCTCGTTAAGTTTGCACATTTATTACTTTTGAACAAAGATAAATATCAAAATTCTGTTCGGTCATTCCTGTGCGGCTCACTCCAAAGTTCACCTGTGCCAAATTTCATAACAATTGAACCAAATTTGAAGGAGGAGTAGCGAATAAACGAAATACTGTACATTTCAAAATGGCCGCTACTGTAATGGGTGGAGTTTTACTGTAAGGCATTAAAAACAACAAGCATGAGGAGAGCAATCACGTGAACTAAGTATAATTTTCATAGATCAAGCGGATCAGCAGTTATAACCATTTGAACATTGAATTTTTGCACTGCTGGTGGCGCTATAGAGTGAGTGCTAGAGACCCCATTTTTGGTCACTTGACTTTTCAGGACCACCTCTACAACTGTGCCAAATTTCATCATTTTCCTATGTACGGTTAATAGGGCTGCCATAGACACCAATGGCTAAGAAGAAGAAGAGGAAGCAGAATAATAATAATACTAACAATTCCAATAGGTGTCACAGCACCTTCGGTGCTTGACCCCTAATAATAATAAATATAGCTGCAAGCAGCAACACGGGGTCAAGCACCTTCGGCGCAATGCACACACAGCACAGCAAGCACACAAAGCACGGCAAGCTCACAAAGCAGAGCAATTACACAAATCACAGCAGGCACACAAAGCACAGCAAGCTCACAAAGCACAGCACAAAGCACAGCAAGCACACAAAGCACAGCAAGCACACAAAGCACAGCAAGCTCACAATGCACAGCAAGCACACAAGCACAGCAATTACACAAATCACAGCAGGCACACAAAGCACAGCAAGCTCACAAAGCACAGCAACACACAAAGCACAGCAAGCACACAAAGCACAGCAAGCCCACAAAGCACAGCAAGCTCACAAAGCACAGCAAGCACACAAAGCACAACAAGCTCACAAAGCACAGCAAGCTCACAAAGCACATCAAGCACACAAAGCACAGCAAGCACACAACACAGCAAGCAAACAAAGCATAGCAAGCTCACAAGCACAGCACACAAAGCACATCATTACACAAATCACAACAGGCATACAAAGCACAGCAAGCTCACAAAGCACAGCAGCAGCACAAAGCACAGCAGGCACACAAAGCACAGCAGCACACAAAGCACAGCAAGCTCACAAAGCACAGCAAGCACACAAAGCACAGCAAGCACACAAAGCACAGCAAGCTCACAATGCACACCAAGCACACAAAGCACAGCAATTACACAAATCACAGCAGGCACACAAAGCACAGTAAGCTCACAAAGCACAGCAAGCACACAAAGCACAGCAAGCTCACAAAGCACAGCAAGCACACAAAGCACAGCAAGCACAGCAAGCACACAAAGCATAGCAAGCTCACAAAGCACAGCAAGCACACAAAGCACATTAATTACACAAATCACAGCAGGCACTCAAAGCACAGCAAGCTCACAAAGCACAACAAGCACACAAAGCACAGCAAGCACACAAAGCACAGCAAGCACACAAAGCACAGCAAGTACACAAAGCATAGCAAGCTCACAAAGCACAGCAAGCACACAAAGCACAGCAAGCTCACAAAGCACAGCAAGCTCACAAAGCACAGCAAGCACACAAAGCACAGCAAGCTCACAAAGCACAGCAAGCACACAAAGCACAGTAAGCTCACAAAGCACAGCAAGCTCACAAAGCACAGCAAGCACACAAAGCACAGCAAGCACACAAAGCACAGCAAGCACCATAAATTGCATCAAAAACGCAAGGCTCAGGAATCATAGAGCAGAACCACCACAATGCAGAGCAACAACAGCAAACATGGAAAAATAGACACATGTGAACTACAGACAGGTTTAGAAGAATTGATGAGGAAGAACAAAATACCCGACTCAGGTGGGATTCGAACCCAGGATCTCAGAATCTCAATGCATACGATTAACTAGGTGTGCCACTCAGTTGACACGGTTCATTGGGCAGCAGAAAGAGATAACAGTATAATATCAATAAGAATTGTAATAGTTTATAACCCCTAGGTGGCGCTGTACTCTGACTTCCCAGGTAACTTCAGGACATCATGTCAAAGCTCCTTACCAATTTTTGTGCGGATATGTCAAATAGTTCAAAAATATACAATTTATGTTAAATTTCAAAATGGCAGACAGGTGGTTCGGTCAAACCCGGCATAATACACATTGACAGATGCGGCATGAGGTAAGCAATCCATAGACATCAAGATCATAATTTTCTGACAAGCAGTTCAGAAGTTATGGGCAAAAATAGCCTATTTTATTATCTCATGACCCATAGGTGGCGCTGTCACCAAATTTTGGCATGGACCCCAAGATCATGGTCCACATGAAGTGTACCAAATTTCATTTCAATTGATCAAAGAATGACTGAGCTACAGCTTCAGAACCATTTTTGCATCAACCTCGTTAAGTTTGCGCATTTATTACTTTTGAACAAAGATAAATATCAAAATTCTGTTCGGTCATTTCTATGCGGCTCACTCCAAAGATTATCTGTGCCAAATTTCATAAGAATTGAACCACATTTGAAGGAGGAGTAGCGAAAAACGAAATACTGTACATTTCAAAATGGCCGCTACTGTAATGGGTGGAGTCTTACTGTAAAGTATCAAATTCAATTAGCGGGATGAGCAATCACGTGTACTAAGCAGAATTTTCATAGATCAAATGGTTCACCAATTATAACAGTTTGAACATTGAATTTTTGGACTACTGGTGGCGCTATAGAGTTACTGCTAAAGACCCAATTTTTGGTCACATGACTATTTATGACCACCTCTACATCTGTGCCAAATTTCATCATTTTCCTATGTACGGTTCATAGGGCTGCCATATACTCCCATTGGGGAAAAATAATAATATATAATAAATATAGCTGCAAGCAGCAACACGGGGTCAAGCACCTTCGGCGCAATGCACACACAGCACAGCAAGCACACAAAGCACGGCAAGCTCACAAAGCAGAGCAATTCACAAATCACAGCAGGCACACAAAGCACAGCAAGCTCACAAAGCCAGCAAGCTCACAAAGCACAGCAAGCACACAAAGCACAGCAAGCACACAAAGCACAGCAAGCTCACAATGCACAGCAAGCACACAAGCACAGCAATTACACAAATCACAGCAGGCACACAAAGCACAGCAAGCTCACAAAGCACAGCAAGCACACAAAGCACAGCAAGCACACAAAGCACAGCAAGCACACAAAGCACAGCAAGCACACAAAGCACAGCAAGCCCACAAAGCACAGCAAGCTCACAAAGCACAGCAAGCACATAAAGCACAGCAAGCTCACAAAGCACAGCAAGCTCACAAAGCACAGCAAGCACACAAAGCACAGCAAGCACACAAAGCACAGCAAGCAAACAAAGCATAGCAAGCTCACAAAGCACAGCAAGCACACAAAGCACATCATTACACAAATCACAACAGGCATACAAAGCACAGCAAGCTCACAAAGCACAGCAAGCACACAAAGCACAGCAGGCACACAAAGCACAGCAAGCACACAAAGCACAGCAATTACACAAATCACAGCAGGCACACAATGCACAGCAAGCTCACAAGCACAGCAAGCACACAAAGCACAGCAAGCACACAAAGCACAGCAAGCTCACAATGCACACCAAGCACACAAAGCACAGCAATTACACAAATCACAGCAGGCACACAAAGCACGTAAGCTCACAAAGCACAGCAAGCACACAAAGCACAGCTCACAAAGCACAGCAAGCACACAAAGCACAGCAAGCACACAAAGCACAGCAAGCACACAAAGCATAGCAAGCTCACAAAGCACAGCAAGCACACAAAGCACATTAATTACACAAATCACAGCAGGCACTCAAGCACAGCAAGCTCACAAAGCACAGCAAGCAACAAAGCACAGCAAGCACACAAAGCACAGCAAGCACACAAAGCACAGCAAGTACACAAAGCATAGCAAGCTCACAAAGCACAGCAAGCACACAAAGCACAGCAAGCTCACAAAGCACAGCAAGCTCACAAAGCACAGCAAGCACACAAAGCACAGCAAGCTCACAAAGCACAGCAAGCACACAAAGCACAGTAAGCTCACAAAGCACAGCAAGCTCACAAGCACAGCAAGCACACAAAGCACAGCAAGCACACAAAGCACAGCAAGCACCATAAATTGCATCAAAAACGCAAGGCTCAGGAATCATAGAGCAGAACCACCACAATGCAGAGCAACAACAGCAAACATGGAAAAAATAGAACACATGTGAACTACAGACAGGTTTAGAAGAATTGATGAGGAAGAACAAAATACCTGACTCAGGTGGGATTCGAACCCAGGATCTCAGAATCTCAATGCATACGATTAACTTGGTGCGCCACTCAGTTGACACGGTTCATTGGGCAGCAGAAAGAGATAACAGTATAATATCAATAAGAATTGTAATAGTTTATAACCCCTAGGTGGCGCTGTACTCTGACTTCCCAGGTAACTTCAGGACATCATGTCAAAGCTCCTTACCAATTTTTGTGCGGATATGTCAAATAGTTCAAAAAATATAACAATTTATGTTAAATTTCAAAATGGCAGACAGGTGGTTCGGTCAAACCCGGCATAATACACATTGAGAGATGCGGCATGAGGTAAGCAATCCATAGACATCAGATCATAATTTTCTGACAAGCAGTTCAGAAGTTATGGGCAAAAATAGCCTATTTTATTATCTCATGACCCATAGGTGGCGCTGTCACCAAATTTGGCATGGACCCCAAGATCATGGTCCACATGAAGTGTACCAAATTTCATTTTAATTGATCAAAGAATGACTGAGCTACAGCTTCAGAACCATTTTTGCGTCAACCTCGTTAAGTTTGCGCATTTATTACTTTTGAACAAAGATAAATATCAAAATTCTGTTCGGTCATTTCTATGCGGCTCACTCCAAAGATCATCTGTGCCAAATTTCTAAGAATTGAACCACATTTGAAGGAGGAGTAGCGAAAAAACGAAATACTGTACATTTCAAAATGGCCGCTACTGTAATGGGTGGAGTCTTACTGTAAAGTATCAAATTCAATAAGCGGGATGAGAGCAATCACGTGTACTAAGCAGAATTTTCATAGATCAAATGGTTCACCAATTATAACAGTTTGAACATTGAATTTTTGGACTACTGGTGGCGCTATAGAGTTACTGCTAAGACCCCATTTTTGGTCACATGACTATTTATGACCACCTCTACATCTGTGCCAAA
Organism: Misgurnus mizolepis; assembly: GCA_025389145.1. NCBI lineage: Eukaryota > Metazoa > Chordata > Actinopteri > Cypriniformes > Cobitidae > Misgurnus > Misgurnus mizolepis. Next base: position 35,327,062 of record JAIFKI010000012.1, on the reverse strand, counting down.
TTTCATCATTTTCCTATGTACGGTTCATAGGGCTGCCATAGACTCCCATTGGGGAAAAATAATAATAATAATAATAATATAGCTGCAAGCAGCAACACGGGGTCAAGCACCTTCGGCGCAATGCACACACAGCACAGCAAGCACACAAAGCACGGCAAGCTCACAAAGCAGAGCAATTACTCAAATCACAGCAAGCTCACAAAGCACAGCAAGCACACAAAGCACAGCAAGCACACAAAGCACAGCAAGCTCACAATGCACAGCAAGCACACAAGCACAGCAATTACACAAAGCACAGCAGGCACACAAAGCACAGCAAGCTCACAAAGCACAGCAAGCACATAAAGCACAGCAAGCACACAAAGCACAGCAAGCCCACAAAGCACAGCAAGCTCACAAAGCACAGCAAGCACACAAAGCACAGCAAGCTCACAAAGCACAGCAAGCTCACAAAGCACAGCAAGCACACAAAGCACATCAATTACACAAATCACAACAGGCATACAAAGCACAGCAAGCTCACAAAGCACAGCAAGCACACAAAGCACAGCAGGCACACAAAGCACAGCAAGCACACAAAGCACAGCAAGCACACAAAGCACAGCAGCACACAAAGCACAGCAAGCACACAAAGCACAGCAAGCTCACAATGCACACCAAGCACACAAAGCACAGCAATTACACAAATCACAGCAGGCACACAAAGCACAGTAAGCTCACAAAGCACAGCAAGCACACAAAGCACAGCAAGCTCACAAAGCACAGCAAGCACACAAAGCACAGCAAGCACAGCAAGCACACAAAGCATAGCAAGCTCACAAAGCACAGCAAGCACACAAAGCACATTAATTACACAAATCACAGCAGGCACTCAAAGCACAGCAAGCTCACAAAGCACAGCAAGCACACAAAGCACAGCAAGCACACAAAGCACAGCAAGCACACAAAGCACAGCAAGTACACAAAGCATAGCAAGCTCACAAAGCACAGCAAGCACACAAAGCACAGCAAGCTCACAAAGCACAGCAAGCTCACAAAGCACAGCAAGCACACAAAGCACAGCAAGCTCACAAAGCACAGCAAGCACACAAAGCACAGTAAGCTCACAAAGCACAGCATCTCACAAAGCACAGCAAGCACACAAAGCACAGCAAGCACACAAAGCACAGCAAGCACCATAAATTGCATCAAAAACGCAAGGCTCAGGAATCATAGAGCAGAACCACCACAATGCAGAGCAACAACAGCAAACATGGAAAAATAGAACACATGTGAACTACAGACAGGTTTAGAAGAATTGATGAGGAAGAACAAAATACCCGACTCAGGTGGGATTCGAACCCAGGATCTCAGAATCTCAATGCATACGATTAACTAGGTGCGCCACTCAGTTGACACAGTTCATTGGGCAGCAGAAAGAGATAACAGTATAATATCAATAAGAATTGTAATAGTTTATAACCCCTAGGTGGCGCTGTACTCTGACTTCCCAGGTAACTTCAGGACATCATGTCAAAGCTCCTTACCAATTTTTGTGCGGATATGTCAATAGTTCAAAAATATAACAATTTATGTTAAATTTCAAAATGGCAGACAGGTGGTTCGGTCAAACCCGGCAAATACACATTGACAGATGCGGCATGAGGTAAGCAATCCATAGACATCAAGATCATAATTTTCTGACAAGCAGTTCAGAAGTTATGGGCAAAAATAGCCTATTTTATTATCTCATGACCCATAGGTGGCGCTGTCACCAAATTTGGCATGGACCCCAAGATCATGGTCCACATGAAGTGTACCAAATTTCATTTCAATTGATCAAAGAATGACTGAGCTACAGCTTCAGAACCATTTTTGCGTCAACCTCGTTAAGTTTGCGCATTTATTACTTTTGAACAAAGATAAATATCAAAATTCTGTTCGGTCATTTCTATGCGGCTCACTCCAAAGATCATCTGTGCCAAATTTCATAAGAATTGAACCACATTTGAAGGAGGAGTAGCGAAAAAACGAAATACTGTACATTTCAAAATGGCCGCTACTGTAATGGGTGGAGTCTTACTGTAAAGTATCAAATTCAATAAGCGGGATGAGAGCAATCACGTGTACTAAGCAGAATTTTCATAGATCAAATGGTTCCAATTATAACAGTTTGAACATTGAATTTTGGACTACTGGTGGCGCTATAGAGTTTACTGCTAAAGACCCCATTTTGGTCACATGACTATTTATGACCACCTCTACATCTGTGCCAAATTTCATCATTTTCCTATGTACGGTTCATAGGGCTGCCATAGACTCCCATTGGGGAAAATAATAATAATATAATAATAATAATAATAATAACTAACAATTACAATAGGTGTCTCAGCACCTTCGGTGCTTGACCCCTAATAATATAGCTGCAAGCAGCGATTCGGGGCCAAGCACCTTTAGCGCAATGAGCACCCAAAGCACAGCAAGCAACATAGAAGGTATCAATAACCCAATGCTCACTGACCACCCAAGGTGCATCAAGAACACAAAGCGCAGCAAGTACCCAAAGCGTTGCAATGACAGAGCAGAACCACCGCAGTGCAGAGCAGCAACAGAAAACATGGCACAAATAGAACATATGTGAACTACAGACAGGTCAAGAAGAATAGGTGGGAAGGAACAAAACTTTAATAGAAGAACTAACACCTGCCTCAGGCTGGATTCAAACCCATGAACTCAGGATCTCTATGCATACGACTTAGACAGATGTGCCACTCAGTAGACACAGCTCAAGGAGCAGCAGAAAAGAGCTTACTCACCATACAAAGAATTCAGAAGTTATAAGCAGTTCTATAAGAACTGTTATAGTTCATAACCCCTAGGTGGCGCTATTCTCTGATTTCCTCAGGACATCATGCCGAGCTCCCTACCGATTTTTGCCCCATATATCCGATACTTCAAAAGTTATAGCAAATTATCACAATTTCAAAATGGCGGACAGGCGATTCGGTCAAAGCCGGCATAATACATATCGACAGATGCGGCATGAGCCAAGGAATCCGTAGACACCACGATCATAATTTTCTGACAAACGATTCAGTAGATATGGTCAAAAATAGCCTTTTTTCATATCTCATGACCCATAGGTGGCGCTGTCACCAAATTTGGCATGGACCCACAGTTCATGGTCGACATGAAGTGTCCAAATTTCATCTCGATTGATCAAAGAATGACCGAGGTACAGCTTCAGAACCATTTTTTCCGTCAATCTCGTTAAGTTCACGCATTAATAACTTTTGAATAAAAAAAAATTACAAAATTCTGTTCAGTCATTTCTATGCGGCTGACTCCAAAGATCAACTGTGCCAAATCTCATAAGAATTGAACCATATTTGAAGGAGGAGTAGCGAAAAAACAAATACTGTACATTTCAAAATGGCCGCTACTGTAATGGGTGGAGTCTTAATGTAAAGTATCAAATTCAATAAGCGGGATGAGGAGCAATCACATGCACTAAGTAGAATTTTCATAGATCTAATGGATCATGAGTTATAACCATTTGAATATTGAATTTTTGAGATAATGGTGGCGCTATAGAGTTACTGCTAGAGACCCCATTTTTGGCCACATGACTATTTATGACCACCACTACAACTATGCCAAATTTCATCATTTTCCTACATACGCTTCATAGGGCTGCCATAGACTCCCATTGGGGAAGAAGAAAAATTTACTCAATTCAATTTCAATTTTTATTTATATAGCGCTTTTCACAATTGTTAATTGTTGCAAAGCAGCTTTACATGAGTAGATGTAGAGGATAACATTGAAAATCAATACATAGTATAAGAAGTAGAATATAGCGGCTAAGGATAAAAAACGTGTAAGCGAGCATATTAATAATGTAACGTATACAGTAAAGTGCTAAGTTAAGCCAAAGTTGGCTGACTCTCCCTGGGACTAAAAAAAACCCCTAGGAGAAAACCCAATGGGAAAAAATCCTAGAAGGACAAAAAACCCTAGGGAGAGATTAATATTTATATTTATATATATAGACACGGTAGGGATAGGAAGCGTGTAAGCGGATTAAACTGGTTCAGCCGTTGGTCGCGCATCGGTTGGGCGTCCGTTGAAGGACAGCCAGTTGATTAGTGGTGCGATGACCTTCACAGCAACAGGAACTGGGTCTGTTTGTCTCATTGTCCCAGAGTCGAGGACGAGACAGGGAGACAAAAAGAATTCTATTAGCGTAGGGCCGTTCGCATGTATGCAAGTGTCATACATTATAGTGGTTTAATTCAGCTCGGTTCCAGACAGGCTAACTATTGCGGCAAGAGTAATTACCGTATGAGGTATGTGAGTGCTTTGTTCTAGACAAAATAACTACTGCGGGAAAAGTACATTTACTGGACATTCTAGTGAATGCTTTGTTAAAGAAGAATGTCTTAAGTTTAGATTTAAATTGATCGACTGTGTCTGATACTCGACATTATTTGGTAAATCATTCCAGAGCTTAGGGGCTAAGTAGGAAAAGGATCTACCACCTTTAGACACTTTTGATATTCTAGGGATAATTAAGTAACCCGAATTTTGTGATCGCAGTTTACGTGGTGGATTGTATTCTGATAGTAGTTCTTTTATATACGAGGGCGCTAGGCCATTTAAGGCTTTGTAGGTGATTAGTAATACTTTAAATTGTATGCGATATTTAACTGGTAGCCAGTGTAAAGATGCCAGAATTAACAGAAACAATGACCAATATAGCTGCAAGCAGCGATACGGGGTCAAGCACCTTCGGCGCAATGAGCACCCAAAGCACAGCAAAAACGGCACGACGCAGCATATGCGCAAAGCGCAGAAGCGCGCAATACAGAGCCCGAACCCGAAGCAAAGCAAATGCAGAGCAGAACCACTGCAGTGCGGAGCAACAACAGTAAAGATGGCAAAAATATAATATCAGACAAAGTATTCAAAGTTATAAGCAGTTCCATAAGAACTGTTATAGTTTATAACCCCTAGGTGGCGCTGTACTCTGACTTCCCAGGTACCTTCAGGACATCATGTCGAAGCTCCTTACTAATTTTTGCGCGGATATGTCCAATATTTCCAAAAATATAACAAATTATGTGAAATTTCAAAATGGCGGACAGGCGGTTCGGTCAAACCCGGCATAATACACATCGACAGATGCGGCATGAGGTAAGCAATCCATAGACATCAAGATCATAATTTTCTGACAAACAGTTCAGAAGTTATGGGCAAAAATAGCCTATTTTATTATCTCATGACCCATAGGTGGCGCTGTCACCAAATTTGGCATGGACCCCAAGTTCATGGTCCACATGAAGTGTACCAAATTTCATTTCAATTGATCAAAGAATGACTGAGCTACAGCTTCAGAACCATTTTTGCGTCAACCTCGTTAAGTTTGCGCATTTATACTTTTGAACAAAGATAAATATCAAAATTCTGTTCAGTCATTTCTATGCGGCTTACTCCAAAGATCATCTGTGCCAAATCTCATAAGAATTGAACAACATTTGAAGGAGGAGTAGCGAAAAAATGGAATACTGTACATTTCAAAATGGCCGCTACTGTAATGGGTGGAGTTTTACTGTAAGGTATTAAAATCAACAAGCATGAGGAGAGCAATCACGTGTACTAAGTAGAATTTTCATAGATCAAGCGGATCAGAAGTTATAACCCTTTGAACATTGAATTTTTGACCTGCTGGTGGCGCTATAGAGTTAGTACTAGAGACCCCATTTTTGGTCACATGACTTTTAAGACCACCACTACAACTGTGCCAAATTTCATCATTTTCCTATGTACGGTTCATAGGGCTGCCATAGACGCCTATGGCTAAGAAGAAGAAGAAGCAGAATAATAATAATCTGCAAGCAGCAATTGCGGGGTCAAGCACCTTCAGCGCAATGAGCACCCAAAGCACAGCAAAAACCACACGACGCAGCAAATGCGCAAAGCGCAGAAAGCGCGCAATACAGAGCCCGAACCCGAAGCAAAGCAAATGCAGAGCAGAACCACTGCAGTGCGGAGCAACAACAGTAAAGATGGCAAAAATATAACACGTGTGGAAAACCAGACAGGTCGAGAAGAACGTGTTAAAGGGAACACAAAAGGAAATCTCAATAAGTGAAAGTAAGAGCTGGGATTCGAACCCATGACCTCAGGTTCCCAAAGCAACGCACTAACCGCATGCGCCACTGAGTAAACGATTAAACCACTGAGTTGGTGTGTCCAAGCTATAGAATAGAGATTTAGAGCTGTAAACATTGATATCCAGCAATTACCAAACGTGCAGAAATAACAACAGAGAGCACAAATAACTGAAATACAATGTATTGTATGAAAATCACAAAACTTAAGTGAGAAAAAAGTTAAGACAAAATATCACTGCACATGGGGTTTGAACCCATGACCTCAGAATCTCATGGCATGTGGTTAACCAGATGCGCAACTCAGCTAACACAGCTCAAAGGGCAGCAAAAAACAGCTTAGGTGCTTCAAGGATTGACGTGTGCCAATCAACACAGATGCAGAACTGACAGTGCAGAGCAGAACTATCAGAAATACAATGTATATGGGAATCAAAAAGCTCAAATGAGATTGAAGACAAGAACATCATTCTGTATAGTAATGCTATACAATGTAATATACAGTCACATTAATTTACTATGACAAATAGACAACGTCACAGGCACGGTCAACTTTGGAGTGGTATTTCTAAGAAAGAGAACAGAATATCAAAAATCTGTTCGGTCATTTCTGTGCGGATTGCTCCAAACATTATACGAGCAGTACCTGGCATAAAATAAACAACATTTGTAAAAGGAGTAGCGAAAAAATAATCTACCATATGCTTTACAATAACACATGAACAGAATGTTGGAAAATGACAAACGAGGCATCGTTGCAATCGGCATAAACCAGTGAATACAATTTCACAAAGAAATTAATATCAGACAAAGTATTCAGAAGTTATAAGCAGTTCCATGAGAACTGTTATAGTTTATAACCCCTAGGTGGCGCTGTACTCTGACTTCCCAGGTACCTTCAGGACATCATGTCGAAGCTCCTTACTAATTTTTGCGCGGATATGTCCAATATTTCCAAAAATATAACAAATTATGTGAAATTTCAAAATGGCGGACAGGCGGTTCGGTCAAACCCGGCATAATACACATCGACAGATGCGGCATGAGGTAAGCAATCCATAGACATCAAGATCATAATTTTCTGACAAACAGTTCAGAAGTTATGGGCAAAAATAGCCTATTTTATTATCTCATGACCCATAGGTGGCGCTGTCACCAAATTTGGCATGGACCCCAAGTTCATGGTCCACATGAAGTGTACCAAATTTCATTTCAATTGATCAAAGAATGACTGAGCTACAGCTTCAGAACCATTTTTGCGTCAACCTCGTTAAGTTTGCGCATTTATTACTTTTGAACAAAGATAAATATCAAAATTCTGTTCAGTCATTTCTATGCGGCTTACTCCAAAGATCATCTGTGCCAAATCTCATAAGAATTGAACAACATTTGAAGGAGGAGTAGCGAAAAAATGGAATACTGTACATTTCAAAATGGCCGCTACTGTAATGGGTGGAGTTTTACTGTAAGGTATTAAAATCAACAAGCATGAGGAGAGCAATCACGTGTACTAAGTAGAATTTTCATAGATCAAGCGGATCAGAAGTTATAACCCTTTGAACATTGAATTTTTGAACTGCTGGTGGCGCTATAGAGTTAGTACTAGAGACCCCATTTTTGGTCACATGACTTTTTAAGACCACCACTACAACTGTGCCAAATTTCATCATTTTCCTATGTACGGTTCATAGGGCTGCCATAGACGCCTATGGCTAAGAAGAAGAAGAAGCAGAATAATAATAATAATAATAATAATAAATAGCTGCAAGCAGCGAACGGGGTCAAGCACCTTCGCGCAATGAGCACCCAGCAGCACAGCAACATACAAAACACAGCAAGCTCACCAAGCACACAAAGCAAACAGCCAGCAGAACAAGCACACAAAGCAAGCAAGCACACAAAACACAGCAAGAACATACAACTTATCAATCAACCCAGGCGCATTGACACCCAAGGTGCATCAAGAACACAAAGCGCAGCAAGTACCCAAAGCGTTGCAATGACAGAGCAGAACCACCGACAGTGCAGAGCAGCAACAGAAAACATGGCAAAAATAGAACGTATGTGAACTACAGACAGGTCAAGAAGAATAAGTGGGAAAGAACAAAACTTTAATAGAAGAAATTAACACCTGCCTCAGGTGGGATTCAACCCATGAACTCAGGATCTCTATGCATAGACTTAGTGGATGCCCACTCAGCGACACAGCTCAAGGGCAGCAGGAAAGAGATTACAGAAATGCAAGCATTGACATATGCCAATCACCAAAGATGTAGAAATGACACCGCAGAGCAGAAATCACAGAAATACAATGTATATGAGAATCAAAAAGCTCAGTGAGATTGAAGACAAGAAGAACATTCCGTAGAGTAACGCTATAAAATGTAATATAAAGTAATTAACTATGACAAATAGACAACATCACAGGGACGATCAACTTTACAGAGGTTTTTCTCAAAAAAATTCCTAGGTGCAAGAAATATCTGTTCAGTCATTTCTGTGCGGATTGCTCCAAACATTATACGAGCAGAACCTGGCATAAAATAAACAAAATTTGTAAAAGGAGTAGCGAAAAAATCATTTACCATATGCTTACAATAACACATGAACAGAATGATGGAAAATGACAAACGAGGTATCGTTGCAATCGGCATAAACCAGTGAATACAATTTCACAAAGAAAATTAATATCCGACAAAGTATTCAGAAGTTATGAGCGTTCTATAAGAACTGTTATAGTTTATAACCCCTAGGTGGCGCTGTATTCTGACTTCCCAGATACAATCAGGACATCATGCCAAGCTTCCTACCGATTTTTGCGCCAATATATCCAATACTTCAAAAGTTATAACAATTATGACAAATTTCAAAATGGCGGACAGGCGGTTCGGTCAAACCCGGCATAATACACATCGACAGATGCGGCATGAGTAAGGAATCCGTAGACACCAAGATCATAATTTTCTGACAAACGATTCAGAAGTTATGCGCAAAAATAGCCTTTTTTACTCTCATGACCCATAGGTGGCGCTGTCACCAAATTTGGCATGGACCCCAGTTCATGGTCGACATGAAGGTACCAAATTTCATCCGATTGATCAAAGAATGACCGAGATACAGCTTCAGAACCATTTTTGCGTCAATCTCGTTAAGTTCACGCGCATTAATTACTTTTAATAAAAAAAATATCAAAATTCTGTTCAGTCATTTCTATGCGGCTCTCCAAAGATCACATGTGCCAAATCTCATAAGAATTGAACCAAATTTGAAGGAGGAGTAGCGAAAAAACGAAATACGTACATTTCAAAATGGCCGCTACTGTAATGGGTGGAGTCTTACTGTAAGGTATTAAAAACAATAAGCATGAGGAGAGCAATCACGTGTACTAAGTAGAATTTTCATAGAGCAAGGATCATGAGTTATAACCATTTGAACATTGAATTTTTGAGATGATGGTGGCGCTATAGAGTTACTGCTAGAGACCCCATTTTTGGCACATGACTATTTATGACCACCACTACAACTGTGCCAAATTTCATCATTTTCCTATTACGGTTCATAGGGCTGCCATAGACACCAATGGCTAAGAAGAAGAAAAAGTACAATTCCAATAGGTGTCTCAGCACCTTCGGTGCTTGACCCCTAATAATACTAATACAATAGGTGTCTCAGCACCTTCGGTGCTTGACCCTAATATACTAATATATAGCTGCAAGCAGCAATTGCGGGGCAAGCACCTTCAGCGCAATGAGCACCCAAAGCACAGCAAAAACCACACGACGCAGCAAATGCGCAAAGCGCAGAAAGCGCGCAATACAGAGCCGGAACCCGAAGCAAAGCAAATGCAGAGCAGAACCACTGCAGTGCGGAGCAACAACAGTAAAGATGGCAAAAATATAACACGTGTGGAAAACCAGACAGGTCGAGAAGAACGTGTTAAAGGGAACACAAAAGGAAATCTCAATAAGTGAAAGTAAGAGCTGGGATTCGAACCCATGACCTCAGGTTCCCAAGCACAGCAGTTACCGCATGCGCCACTGAGTAAACGATTAAACCACTGAGTTGGTGTGTCCAAGCTATAGAATAGAGATTTAGAGCTGTAAACATTGATATCCAGCAATTACCAAATGTGCAGAAATACAACAGAGAGCACAAATAACTGAAATACAATGTATATATGAATCACAAAACTTAAGTGAGAAAAAAGTTAAGACAAAATATCACTGCACATGGGATTCGAACCCATGACCTCAGAATCTCATGGCATGTGGTTAACCAGATGCACAACTCAGCTAACACAGCTCAAAGGGCAGCAAAAAAACAGCTTAGGTGCTGCAAGGATTGACATGTGCCAATCAACACAGATGCAGAACTGACAGTGCAGAGCAGAACTAACAGAAATACAATGTATATGAGAATCAAAAAGCTCAAGTGAGATTGAAGACAAGAAGATCATTCTGTATAGTAATGCTATACAATGTAATATACAGTCACATTAATTTACTATGACAAATAGACAATGTCACAGGCACGGTCAACTTTGGAGTGGTATTTCTAAGAAAGAGAACAGAATATCAAAAATCTGTTCGGTCATTTCTGTGTGGATTGCTCCAAACATTATACGAGCAGTACCTGGCATAAAATAAACAAATTTGTAAAAGGAGTAGCGAAAAAATCATCTACCATATGCTTTACAATAACATGAACAGAATGTTGGAAAATGACAAACGAGGTATCGTTGCAATCGGCATAAACCAGTGAATACAATTTCACAAAGAAATTAATATCAGACAAAGTATTCAGAAGTTATAAGCAGTTCCATAAGAACTGTTATAGTTTATAACCCCTAGGTGGCGCTGTACTCTGACTTCCCAGGTACCTTCAGCATCATGTCGAAGCTCCTTACTAATTTTTGCGCGGATATGTCCAATAGTTCAAAAAATATAACAAATTATGTGAAATTTCAAATGGCGGACAGGCGGTTCGGTCAAACCCGGCATAATACACATCGACAGATGCGGCATGAGGTAAGCAATCCATAGACATCAAGATCATAATTTTCTGACAAACAGTTCAGAAGTTATGGGCAAAAATAGCCTATTTTCATATCTCATGACCCATAGGTGGCGCTGTCACCAAATTTGGCATGACCCAAGTTCATGGTCCACATGAAGTGTACCAAATTTCATTTCAATTGATCAAAGAATGGCCGAGCTACAGCTTCAGAACCATTTTTGCGTCAACCTCGTTAAGTTTGCGCATTTATTACTTTTGAAAAAAGATAAATATCAAAATTCTGTTCGGTCATTTCTGTGCGGCTCACTCCAAAGTTCACCTGTGCCAAATTTCATAACAATTGAACCAAATTTGAAGGAGGAGTAGCGAATAAACGGAATACTGTACATTTCAAATGGCCGCTACTGTAATGGGTGGAGTTTTACTGTAAGGTATTAAAAACAACAAGCATGAAGAGCAATCACGTGTACTAAGTAGAATTTTCATAGATCAAGCGGATCAGCAGTTATAACCATTTGAACATTGAATTTTTGCACTGCTGGTGGCGCTATAGAGTTAGGACTAGAGACCCCATTTTTGGTCACATGACTTTTTAAGACCACCACTACAACTGTGCCAAATTTCATCATTTTCCTACGTACGGTTCATAGGGCTGCCATAGACTCCCATGGGGAAGATGAAGAATAATAATACTGACAGTTCCATAGGTGCCTCAGCACCTTCGTGCTTGGCCCCTAAATATAGCTGCAAGCGCAACACGGGTCAAGCACCTTCGGCGCAATGCACACACCAGCACAGCAAGCACACAAAGCACGGCAAGCTCACAAAGCAGAGCAATTACACAAATCACAGCAGGCACACAAAGCACACAGAGCAGCAACAGAAAACATGGCAAAAATAGAACATATGTGAACTACAGACAGGTCAAGAAGAATAGGTGGGAAAGAACAAAACTTTAATAGAAGAAATTACACCTGCCTCAGGTGGGATTCAACCCATGAACTCAGGATCTCTCTGCATACGACTTAGTGGATGCGCCACTCAGCAGACACAGCTCAAGGGGCAGCAGGAAAGAGATTACAGAAATGCAAGCATTGACATATGCCAATCACCAAAGATGTAGAAATGACACGCAGAGCAGAATCACAGAAATACAATGTATATGAGAATCAAAACTCAAGTGAGATTGAAGACAAGAAGAACATTCCGTAGAGTAACGCTATAAAATGTAATATAAAGTAATTAACTATGACAAATAGACAACATCACAGGGACGATCAACTTTACAGAGGTTTTTCTCAAAAAATTCCTAGGTGCAAGAAAAATCTGTTCAGTCATTTCTGTGCGGATTGCTCCAAACATTATACGAGCAGAACCTGGCATAAAATAAACAAAATTTGTAAAAGGAGTAGCGAAAAATCATTTACCATATGCCTTACAATACACATGAACAGAATGATGGAAAATGACAACGAGGTATCGTTGCAATCGGCATAAACCATGAATACAATTTCACAAAGAAAATTAATATCCGACAAAGTATTCAGAAGTTATGAGCAGTTCTATAAGAACTGTTATAGTTTATAACCCCTAGTGGCGCTGTATTGTCTGACTTCCCAGATACAATCAGGACATCATGCCAAGCTTCCTACCGATTTTTGCGCCAATATATCCAATACTTCAAAAGTTATAACAATTTATGACAAATTTCAAAATGGCGGACAGGCGGTTCGGTCAAACCCGGCATAATACACATCGACAGATGCGGCATGAGGTAAGGAATCCGTAGACACCAAGATCATAATTTTCTGACAAACGATTCAGAGTTATGCGCAAAAATAGCCTTTTTTACTATCTCATGACCCATAGGTGCATCGTCACCAAATTTGGCATGGACCCCCCTTTCATGGTCGACATGAAGCGTACCAAATTTCATCTCGATGATCAAAGAATGACCGAGATACAGCTTCAGAACCAATTTTGCGTCAATCTCGTTAAGTTCACGCATGAATTACTTTTAAATAAAGAAAATATCAAATTCTGTTCAGCGTCATTTCTATGCGGCTCACTCCAAAGATCACATGTGCCAAATCTCATAAGAATTGAACCAAATTTGAAGGAGGAGTAGCGAAAAAACGAAATACTGGTACACTTTCAAATAGCCGCTA